>CM047489.1:54613262-55220762 GCA_026122505.1 Aldabrachelys gigantea | reverse complement strand
CCAGAGGTCGGAGCCCTTGGCCTCTGGGACCATGGTCACCTTCCCGCATGGCCCAGGCTGTGTGAACTGGAGAGGAAGAGCTGCTCCTGTGCCCTGACTGGGTCAGCCTCCAGCATCTGTCAGTCAGTCACACTGGCTCCCCTCTGCTCCAACACAGGTCCCCAGGAGTGTGTGCTGGTCTGCTCCCTGCCTCCCCCCAGCCATGCCCCCTTGCCCTGTGGGGACTGGGAGTCAGGCAGATCAGCTGCCTGGCCCTGTGCTTCCTTGGGCAGGTGATGGGCACAGAGCTGCTGATGCTGGGCATCGTGAATGCAGGAGCAAGGGCATCCCCCAGGGGCCACGGGGCGGCTGGTTCTGGTTAGTGCCCTCTCCGTGGGCTCCTGCTGCGGCTGCACCAGCCCTGGGACTTCAGGCTGTGACTCCATATACGTGGCAGGCTGGGGCACCCAGGTCTTCGATGGGGGTGAAGGCAAAACCCCTGTGGCTGGTGGGGGTGCTCTGGGCACCGGGCCAGCTCCAAGGTGCTGTGGGGGCCAGAAGGGGCTCAGGGTCCCAGCCTGGCGCTGGTGCTGGTGCTGAGCTGGCAGCTGGAGGAAAGGGGAGAGTGAAAACTCCCTGGGCACTGTCTCCTTGGCAGAGGCCTGGGTGGGGCCGGCGGAGGGAACATTCCTGCCTGGTTCCCTTTAGCTGGTCAGAGAGAGCTCGAGCCCCATGGAGGGGGTGGGGGACACGTCTCTGGGCTCTGCCCTGCCCCAGGCTGAGCCCTTCAGCCAACAGGAAATGTAACCAACTCTGGTGGCAGCTCCTGCCTGTGGTGGGCTGGGCTGCTGGCCAGGGGCACAGAGCAGGGAAAGGGCGTGGGGCACATTCTCTGCCCTCCAGCAGCTGCCATCCCCTCCTGCATCCCCTTTCCTGTCCTAAAACACAGCCCTGGCCGGGTCTGGCTCAGGAGCACCCGCCCCCTTTCATTTACCCCAGGGCCCCGTGGTGCTGCATTGCATGGCTCTTTGCTGGGACCCAGCCCCTGCCAACTGCACCTTGGCATTGAACGGGGCTTCAGTCTGCTCTGGTTTGTGGCACGCCCCCGCCCCCCCAACGTCTGTGCCAGGGCTGGGCTTTGGCCCCCGGGCCACCTCCCTCCCTGCATCCCAGAGCCCAGCATGTGCTCAGTGTAATGCCCTCTTCCCACCAATGCCCTGGCTCCGTGTCCCTTGGCACGTCTGACATGCCTCTCGCCCTGTGCGCTCTGGAGGGGGCACCCCCCAGCACATCCAGTTGTGGGCTCTGCTCTCTACCAGCTGTTCGTGGAGTTGCCCAGGAAAAGCCCCAGCTGAGAGCGGAGATGGGCTGAACTTTGCCATCCATCCTTGTGGAGGAGGCTGGGCCAGACAGGGCATAGGAGGGGCAGGAAATCTTTCTGCCCTTAACACCCCCTGGGTGAAGCCTGCGCAGACACATGTCTGAACCACAGTCTCTACCTGCAGCATCCTCCAGGGTCAACCTGCTGTTACAGATGGGCAGACACGGACAGATTGAAGGCTCTAGGTAAATCCCAAGCAGAGATGGCACAGGCTGGCTTGTGAGCAGGAGAGAAGGGATCGGGGACAGCACTCTTGCCCCACTGGCGACCCGAGATCCCCAGGCCTGGCAACACTGCAGAAGGGGAGAAGTGCCCTGCTACTCTGCAAGTCAGCACTGGGGAATTAACCAGCAGGTCCCATCCTGGCAAGAGCAACTGATGGATTCCGGTGCAATTGACACACAGTGGCTGCTCGGTGCAGGACGCTGGGGTTCCTCTGGCATCCTCGTGTGTGGATCCAAAAGATTTCTCCGATTTCTTGGTCCTTCCCCCTCGCCGGTGGTAGCGACATGAAATGGCCAGCAGCTGGCGCTTCCGGGCCCTGAGCTGGCCACAGCAGACATGCTGGTAATAATGGTTTCAGTAACTGTTGTTAGGGCCGCAGCAGAAGTTCTGCTCTTGCACATCAGAAAATAGCCAGAGGAGACTGGGGGGGGGCTGGTTTAGTGCACTAGGGCTGGTGGAAGAGGGCTGGGGGGGTTGCCAATAGGGACAGAGGAGGAGGAGGGAAGGCCAGGGGGCTGCAGTTTGGGATTGGGGGCAGCAGCAGGGCTGTGTAGCTAGCATTAGCCAGGCACAGGGGGCCCCTTTAGGGGTTGGGTTTGTGGCCTGCCACTGAGCCAAGCCCCTGCCTGGGGCTCCAGGCTGGCTCAGTCTCTGCCTCCCTACAGACCCAGCTCCCCCCAGCACAGGAAGTGAAAGTCAAGGCATCTTGTCCCACCCCCGGCCCCACCACTGGCTGCACCCGCTATCTCCCTGCCCCACCCTTGGCAGGCTCACAGCCTGGCAGGGCGGGCAGCCAGCAAGCATGATGCCAGCACGCCCGGCCCTGGTGCAGCATTTCCTGGGGTGTGCGTGTGCCCCACTAGAGGCTGCCACTGCCCCTTGCACATGGACTTGTACACACACACACACACACACACACTTTGCACATGGGCTTGTACGCACACACACACCCCCACCAGCTGCAGCATTCCTGGCCTTCCAGGAGTGCCCAAGAATGTGAGCTGGGCAGGGCGGGAGGCAGAAGCTGGGCCTGCCTGACTGCCCCAGACCCTGGGCTGCTTCCTCCCTAGATCCCAGTGCAGCAAACGCCAGGGGGGCTCGGCTGAACCGGAGCAGGGGGAGCCGGAGCAGGGGGAGCAGGGCAGTGGAATTCCCCTGCTGATAAACCCCTGAGCCTGCTACTCCAGGGCTCCCAGAGTCACCGGCACCTCTGGAGTTGGAGCAGTCTGGGCGGCTTAGCCTGCTCCAGGCTCTGAGCTTAGGTAGCTCCGGGGGCCAGGCCAGGACTGTGCCGACTGTTCCCTAGGGCTGGGGTGTAAACGTCCCATGGCTCCCCCCAGCCCGTTATAAACCTGTGTGACTCCCAGTCCCACCCCTTACCTCCTAGCCACCCCCACTGCCCCCATCCTCCTCCAGGCTAAAGGCAGCCTCCTGTGGGGGGAGCGGAGGAGAGAATAGCTGCCGCTGCTTGTCAGAGGTGGCTGCTCTGCAGTGAGGGGTGACGTGGGTGCAGGGACAGCACCAGCCAAGGGTGGGAGGGGGGTGCGGCTGGTGGAGGCTACCGACCCAGCATGCAGTGCAGAGCGGCCGTGTCTGTGTCATGCCCCAGAGCTGCTGCCATCTCCGTGGGTGGGTGGCACTGTGCCCGGGGTGGGCAACAGGAGGGTGTCCCCTGCTGGCCGTACCAGTCACTATAGCACTGTACAGGGTGTAAAACACACAGCTGGCTCTCGGGGTGAGACTGCAGCTCCAGGCGGGGATCAGGGCTGGCGTGTGGGACCGGGTGAGGGACCATTGGCATTGGCATTAGCAGCCAGGCGATGTGGCGGTGAGGCAGGGGCTGCCTTGCTGGGTTTGCTTGGCACGGACTGAACATGTGCCGCCCTGAGCAGCAGCCTGGTGATCAGTTCGGAGCCAGATGAATGCCAGGGTGACCAGGTGGGGGCGGTGATAGCCCAGGTCTGCAGGGGCAGAGACGGGCTTTCCAGCTCTCACCCACCCGGCATGGCCAGGCCTGGAGAACAGCTGGGCCGGGCTCCAAACCTTCTCTCCCCACAGAGGCTTGTTCCTTAGAAGATCCTCCCTTACCCACCTTGTCTCTCTGTGCCGCTGGGACCACAGGGTACAACAGCACCGCAGGCAGAGAAGGAGCCGGCAGCCAGGGAGAGAGACAGGGGTCCTGGGGGGAGGACCAGGTTAGCACTGAGCCAGCCAGAGAAGGGGCCAGGGGGCCGGGAACCAGGTCAGGGCTGGCCAGAGAAGAAGCCAGGCAGGCTAGGTAGCACAGGGGGACAGAGGGGAGCCGGGGTACCAGGTCAGGACTAGCCAGAGAAGGGGCCGGAGAGGGCCGGGGGAGGGGTCCCAGGGGTCTGGGTCAGGACAAGCCCGAGAAGGGTCTAGGGGCTGGGTACCAGGGCTGGGGGGCTGGAGGAAGGGTCCCAGGGGGCCAGGTCAGGACTAGACGGAGATGGGGCTGAGGGGGCTGGGGAGGGGTCCCGGGGGGTTGGGGGAGGGGCTGGTACCAGGGCTGGGGGGCCTGAAGGAAGGGTCCCGGGGGGGCCGGAGAAGGGGCCAGGTACCAGGGTTGGGGACTGGGGGATGGGGGATGGGTCCTGGGCGGAGGGCGGTTACCAGGGCTGGGGGGCCAGGGGAGGGGTCCTGGAGGGCCAGGTCAGGACTAGCCGGAGATGGGGCTGGGGAGCGATCCCGGGCGGAGGCTGGGTACCAGGGTTGGGAGGCCGGGGAAGGGGTCCCGGGGGGTGGGTGGGGGGTATCAGGGTTGGGGGGCTGGGGGAGGGGTCCCAGGGGGCAGGCAGCAGGTACCAGGGCTGAGGGGTCGGGGGAGTGGTCCTGGAGGGCGGGCAGCAGGTACCAGGGTTGGGGGGCCAGGGAGGGGTCCTGGGCAACAGGGTTGGGGGGTACTAGGGCTGGGGGGCTGGGGGAGGGGGCCCGAGGGAGGGGCGGGAGGGTACTAGGGTTGGGGGGCCAGGGGAGGAGTCCCGGGGGAGGGGCGGGAGGGTACTAGGGTTGGGGGGCCAGGGGAGGGGTTCCGGGGGAGGGGCAGGAGGGTACTAGGGTTGGGGGGCCAGGGGAGGAGTCCTGGGGGAGGGGCGGGAGGGTACTAGGGTTGGGGGGCCGGGGGAGGGGTTCCGGGGGAGGGGCGGGAGGGTACGAGGGTTGGGGGGCCGGGGGAGGAGTCCCGGGGGAGGGGCGGGAGGGTACTAGGGTTGGGGGGCCGGGGGAGGAGTCCCGGGGGAGGGGCGGGAGGGTACTAGGGTTGGGGGGCCGGGGGAGGAGTCCCGGGGGAGGGGCGGGAGGGTACTAGGGTTGGGGGGCCGGGGGAGGAGTCCCGGGGGAGGGGCGGGAGGGTACTAGGGTTGGGGGGCCGGGGGAGGAGTCCCGGGGGAGGGGCGGGAGGGTACTAGGGTTGGGGGGCCGGGGGAGGGGTTCCGGGGTGAGCGGGGGGTACCACGGCTGGGGGGCCAGGGAGGGGTCCCCGCGGCCAGGGGCTGCACTGGGCCCGTTTCCCAGGCAGGAGCCGAGCAGAGCCCCGCGGATCCCGCCCCCCCCGGCGCGCCAGGGGTTAACCCGCCCCCCAGCCCCCCCATGGCAGCTCCGCAGCCGGCCGGGCTCGGCCTCTTTCATCACTTCCGCCCCCCCCCCTCCGGCGCTGGCACCGAGCTGGGGCTGCGCGCAGCACCGGGGCCGCCTCCCCCCACGCCCCGCGCACCCGCCGCTGCAAGGACGGGGCGGGGGGGCTGCTCGCAGAGGTGAGGGGGGGGGGAGTGCAGACGCGGCCCCCCCCGGTGGGTCTCTGCAGCGGGGGGGGGGCGCCAAGCAGCGGCTCCTGGAGGTGATGGAGAGAGCGGGGGAGGGATGCTGGGGGGAGGGGGCAGGACGGGGCGGGGGGGCTCCTGGAGGGAGGGGGGAATGCTGGGGGGAGGGGGCAGGACGGGGAGGGGAGGGGGATGCTGGGGGGAGGGGGCAGGACGGGGCAGGGGGGGCTCCTGGAGGGAGGGGGCAATGCTGGGGGGAGGGGGCAGGACGGGGAGGGGAGGGGGATGCTGGGGGGAGGGGGCAGGACGGGGCAGGGGGGGCTCCTGGAGGGAGGGGGCAATGCTGGGGGGAGGGGGCAGGACGGGGCGGGGGGGCTCCTGGAGGGAGGGGGGAATGCTGGGGGGAGGGGGCAGGACGGGGCGGGGGGCTCCTGCGGAGAGGGGTGGGGAGGGGAGGGGAGGGGGGGATGCTGCGGGCGGGGCGAGGCGGGAGGACGATGCGGGATCCGCTCGCAGGTTCTCCGCCCGGCAGCGGGGGACGCCTGGGGAAGGGTTTTCCCAGCCCCGCTCCGGTTTTGGCGCGGGCTGTGGGGCGCTGTGCGGCCCGGCTCTGGCTCTGGTTGCGGCTGGAGCCGAATCTGCTTTCGTGTCACCCAGGCTGGGAGAGCCCCCGCGGCCCGCGCCGCATCCCGGCCTGGGCCGCTCCCTGGTGTGGGGGGGACCCAGATCCCCCGTGCAAGAGGCACCGATTTACCCCCGAGCTCTGTACGCCCCAGCTGGAGCCTAGCCCCCCCCGCAACCCCCACGTGGGGACCGCGCCCCACGGGTCTGACCGCGTGTGGGGGGAGCTGGGAGGGGAGGGTCCCAGCCCAGCTGGGTTTGGCTCCAAATGCGCTGGGGACATATTTAAACCTGGCAGGTGGGTTTTGGGGGGCTCTTCCCCCCCCCCACCAGGGGCTGGGGGAGCCCAACTGGCCCCTGGGCACAGAAATCAGCCAGGTCCCCTGGGGCTGTTCCTTTTAGTCTTATTCTGCCGTCAGAGTAGCACCTGGGGGGCCTCGCCCGAGACTGAGGGCTGCCCCCTTGTGCCGGGCCCTGACTGAGAACCCGGGGCCACCCCCTTGTGCCAGGTGGACTGAGGATTGGGGCCGCCCGTTGTGCCGGGCGCTGTGCAGACCCGGGGAAACGCAGTCTCTGCAATCAGCATCTGAATGGGCCTAGGCAGGATTATTCTCCCCTTTTATGGTTGGCACCGGAGGCCCAGAGGGTATCAGTGATGCCTCCAAGGGCCCTCGGGGAGCTGGTGGCAAAGCCAGGAATGGAACCGAGCTCCCTGGTGTCCCAACTGGGTGCCCTGTCCCAGGTCAGCCTCCTCCGAGCAGCTGCAGCCAGGCAGGAGAGGTCTGGTGCTGCAGCCTTGTGGCACTGGGCACTGTGCGGGCAGAGGGAGACGGAAGCCCTGCGTGCAGTCCGAGCTGTCTGCCCCCAACACTGTAGGGGTTACAGGCCCCTAGTGGGGGTGAGGAGACCTGTTCACCTGCCACTAGAGCCCGCTCCCCTCCCAGAGCTGGGGAGAGAACCCAGGAGTCCTGGCTCCCAGCCCCCCCTGCTCTAACCACTAGACTCCCGCTCCCCTCCCAGCGCTGGGGAGAGAACCCAGGAGTCCTGGCTCCCAGTCCCACTCTGCTCTAATCCACCAGCCCCCACTGCCCTCCCAGAGCTGGGAGAGAACCCAGGAGTCCTGGCTCCCAGCCCGCTCTGCTCTAACCACTAGACTCCCGCTCCCCTCCCAGAGCTGGGGAGAGAACCCAGGAGTCCGGACTCCTGGCTGGGCCTGGGCTACTAGATTGTGGTGCCTCTGCACCCTTGGCTTGGTCTCTCTGCTCTGGGTAGCCCCTCCTGGAGTGTCCTCTGCCCCCAAGGCCCAGCTGCTGCCACCTGTGGAGTCCCCAGCGGTGTGGGCATGGGGCAGGGAGGGGGGTGAAGTGGGGGCCCTCCCCCCACCCCCCATCTCGGGGCTCCATATGCTTCAGGCTCCCCCCTCCCCCCTTCATTATGGTCTCTGCACCTACTGCCTCTGACCCATCCCCCTCCATTTCCTGTCCCTCGGCTCTCTCTCAGGTCGTGTGGTGGCTGCCGGGCCTGGCTCACTGACCTGCACCTCTGACCACACACAGGGGCGTGATGAGCAGCCAGGACACCTGAGTTCTCTGCCCGGCCATGCCACTGCCTGTGCGGCCTTTCCCCACTGTTCAGGCTCTTGCCTCAGTGACACCTCCGTGGCCCCATTCTGTGCTGAGTGTGTCACTGATGGAGGCCCGTGGCAGTGTTATTTGGGGAGAGGGAGCCCTGGGGGAGTCTCCAGGAGCCTGAAGGGGAGTCAGAGTCGAGCTGGGGATGCTCTGGCAGCAGCATATTGGAACCCCCTTGTGCCAGAGGCTGCACAGACACCCAGGGAGAGAGAGACCCTCCCCACTTCACAAGGAGACTGTCTCAGAGCTGGGAACTGAACCTAGGTCTTCCAAGTCACAGACCAGCACCCAACCACTGGGCCAGCCAGCCTCCGTGCCTCAGTTTCCCCTCTGAAAGTTGGGGGGATGCTGGAGCAGGGGAGTGGGGTGCATGGGGCTGTACTCTCTGTGCTGCCAGTGGCTCTGACATACCCATGTGGGGCTCTGGTCGAACTGCCTGCAGCCTCTCTGGGGCTCCTAGGACATAGTGCAAAGAGATCTAGGACAGGGCCTTGTGCCCAGTTTCCCTGCACTAGGGTCTCTGGGAGCAGCCTCCAGCTATCTCTCTTCCCTGGGCAGGGTGCTCTGCATGGGAGCTGAATGCCTGGGGCTCCGGCTCTCTGGGCGGGTTGAAGATATCTCCCTGTGGGGTGGGCCAGGCACGTCCTCAGGCAAGAGCTCCAGACGCTGCTGCCCCTGCTGCCCACGGACACTGGACAGGAAACAGTCAAGCCCCCGGGTGCTGCCATGCGTGGGGCTGCGTGATTCCCTATCGCCCCAGGTCTGATTGTTCTGAGGCTCCCGCCATGCTGATCCCAGCAGCGACTGTCTCAGACTCCTGGGGCCGGCCCTGAGCTCCGTGTCTCCTTGGGGGCCATGCGCAGAGCTGTGCGGCCTAGTAACCTGGCTCATTGGGTGTGTCTGGGGCAGGCTGGAAGGGCCAGGCCTGGGCACAAGGGATGGTGGTTCCAGGCCTGCACCATATGCAGCGCCTCTGTTGACAGCTTGTGAATGGGGCCTGTACTGTGCATTCCCCCAACTCCCAGCCTGGAGCAGGTCGGCTACAAGCAAGCGGCTGCCATCCTAGCTCCTGGCTGCCCACGTGGGAGGAGGCTCAGCGAGCCAGACGTGAGGGGTCTGAGCCCTGCCCCAGGATCCCACAGCCACGTGTCCTGGGGCTGCGTAGCTGAGCAGTGTCCTGGCCAGGCAGGAGTCGCTCACCCTGCTGGGCTGGGAGGCTCCTAGGGAGCAGCTCCCCCAGCTGGGGCTGCCTCCACTCCCCACGGGCCCCATCAGGTACGGGGTGCCCGGGACTATACCCCAGAGTGGGAAGGGGGTGCAGAGACTGGGGTGCGTCTAGGGACTTTTTAGAACAACTGCTGAGCGATGGGGGGCAGGGCTCGGGTAGCAGGGGGCTGTAGGTCGGAACCGAGGAGCATGGACAGAGGTCTGTATGCAGCGGGGACAGGGGGGACATCACTGGTTGGCACTGAGGGGTTCAGGCTGTGTTGGCTCTGGTCAGTTTGACTTGATCACAATCACTCCCAATTCCCTCCCCTCCCTCAGCCCCCAGGAGGGAGTTGGGGGGAGCCATAGAAGCTGCCACCACTTTCTAGGCTGTGGGTCCTGGAGCTGCAGGGTGGGAAGGGGGGTCTCTGGCTCTCCTGACGTGTTTCTCTCCCCCTTCCCCTCGATGCAGGGTCTCCCATGGGCCTGACTAGCCGGACGTGGATGCCATGGAGCTGTGTGCAAAAAAACACCCCCCAGGTAAGGGGTCCTCTGGCCCCGGGGGGCGGGTCCGTGTAATGGGGAGCGGCACATTTTCCTTCTGCTAGTCCCATCCACTGCTGGAGTGCAGTTCCTTTAAATATTTAAATGAGGCTGGGGAGGCTATCATCTGGGGCCAGTGAAGGGTTTTGGTGCCAATGGGGTTCCATGGGGTCGGACATACATTGCAGACATTGCTTCTCTTCAACCCATCTTGCCCTGGGCCTGCAGCTCGGGTTCGGGTTCCTGTGTGACTGGGGCGGGGTTGGAGAGCTGGGAGCGCTTGTATGTCCCTTGGGGCGCAGAGTTCTCACCCCCTTAATCTCTGGGGGGGGCGAAGTGTGGAGCTTCTACACTCTAGAGCTCTGACCCAAAACCAGATCCAGACTGAGATGCTTCCGATGGTGGAGGGCAGAGCTGGGGAGGAACAGTCAGCAGAGCTGGGGGGCTGCGGGTCAGGATTGGGGGGCCCAGCAGAGCTGGGGGGCTGTGGGTCAGGATTGGGAGGCCCATTGGACCTGTGGGTCAGAATTGGGGGGCCCAGTGGAGCTAGGGGGCTGCAAGTTGGGATTGGGGCCCAGCTGAGCTGTGGGGCTGCAGGTCAAGAGTGAGCGGCACCAGCAGAGCTGGGGGGCTGTAGGTCAGGATTGGGGGGCCCAGTGGAGCTGTGGGTCAGGATTGGGGGGTCCAGTGGAGCTGGGGGGCTGTAGGTCAGGATTGGGGGGCCCAATCAAGCTGGGGTCTATGGGTCAGGATTAGGGGGACAGTCGAGCTAGGGGACTGCAGGTCAAGAGTGAGGGGCCCAGTGGAGCTGGGGGTCTGTGGGTCAGGATTGGGTGCCCAGCTAAGCTAGGGGGCTGCAGGTTGGGATTGGGGGGCCCAGCAGAGCTGGGGGTCTGTGGGTCAGGATTGGGGGGCCCAGCTGAGCTGGGGGTCTGTGGGTCGGGATTGGGGGGCCCAGCCGAGCTGAGGGGCTGTGGGTTGGGAGTGAAGGGCACCGGCAGAGCTGGGGGGCAGGGTGGGCCCATGTCCCATCAAGGTTATCCTGTACCCGGAGTGTTGGCCATGGGCTGGCGTAGTGGCCCTGGCGGGGGGCATGTGCCAGGGCCCGTCGTTCTCTGGCTGACCCAGGTTCTGTTGCAGAGGAAGAAAGGCGGGTGAAGGCCAATGCCCGAGAGTACAACGAAAAGTTCCAGTATGCGGTGAGTGCCATGGAGCCCACGGGGGTGTGTGGCGACTGCCCCGGCCTTGCAGGACCTGGCTAGTATGGGCAGCTGGGCATGGCTGATGGTGTGGGGGTCAGTGACCCATAGACTCTCTGTCTCCAGGCCCACCCCAAAGGTTTCTCCCCATCTGTCCCCGCGCCCCTAACTCTGCTCTCCCCTCCTGGGCAGGGTCACTGCCGAGGCGGGCTCTGGCTTGGGTTCCCCGCGTGGGACTGGGGGCGTGGTACCCAGTGGGGAAATGCAGATCTGGGGGGAGGTGGCTTTGCCTGGGGGATGCAGTGCTGGGGGATCGTGGTTCTGGGTTGCGGGTCACTGTCCTCGTCTGACTCCTCTGGGGTTCGGCGGGTAGGAGCTAAAAATGGGCTTTTGTCCATGAGAAAGTTCTGCTGCTGAGTATCTATTAATAACGCGGAGCTGAAGGCGCTGGGACGTCCCAGCGGGGAGGCGGGGGGCTGCAACCACAGCCAGGCACCACATCTCCCTCCCCCTGGCTTCTGGAGGGCCCACGGGAGTCCCCAATGCATTTACATGTCTGGCTAATTAACCAGCTGCTTCCATCAGCTCTGTGGTGGCGGGATGGGAGCAGTTCACCTTGGCCTCTTCCCCTCTTTTTTTGCTGTGGGAGGGGGCAGGGAAAGGTTATTTTTAGCTGTTCCTCGGGCCCAGCCTCTTGCTCTTCTTGGTGCTATTTCAGGACAGCTCGTGGGGTGGGGGGGGGGTGTCTGGCATTGGGTGGTGGGGGTGCCCTGCCTGGCGAGCTGTCGGAGGGTGGGGCCAGAGATGCTGGTTCTGCTTGTTTGGCCCGTCCTCCCTCCTGGGGCTATCGACCCCCACCCCCGTGTACAGGGGGGTAAACAGAGGCCGAGAGAGGGCCTCTGTGAGTCAGAGCTGGGAACAGAACCCAGGAGTCCGGGCTGCCAGCTCAGGCAGTGGTTTTCCTCCTCTCTCAGCCTGGGGGCGAGTGGAATCTAGGAGAGCTGGGGTGGGGAGGGATTCTTAGGGGGTCCCCATGGCTGGGGTTGGGCCCTTCAGGGTGGGACCCGTGGTCCGTGTCTCCCCTAATCCTGCCCCTCTCCCACCGTCTCTCTTCAGAGTAACTGTATCCAGACCTCCAAGTACAATATCATCACCTTCCTGCCCGTCAACCTCTTCGAGCAGTTCCAGGAAGTGGCCAACACCTATTTCCTCTTTCTCCTCATCCTTCAGGTGTGGGGGGACATGGCCCCTCCCTCCCTGGGTACCATACAGTGGGTGGCTTGGGGGGGGTCCCCTGGGGAGGGGAGGGGATGGGCCCCCGGGGGGAACCCTGCTGGGGATCCCTGCCTAGGCTGGGGGGGGTCCAGTGCCTTCTGCATGCAGCATCCCTCCCTGCACGGGTGCCCCCTGCTGGCTGGGCTGGGTAGCCTTGGGGTCCCCGGGGCGGCGATGGTGGGGTGCCCTTTGTGTGTAACCCCACCCCCCTCTCTCCAGCTGATCCCCCAGATCTCCTCACTCTCCTGGTTCACCACCATCGTGCCTTTGGTTCTCGTCTTAACTATAACAGCTGTCAAAGATGCCACTGACGACTACGTGAGTGACGCGCCATGCCCAGGGTGGGGGGCGGGGTGCAGGGGGGAAGCAGCGTTCCCTCCAGCTGCCCTGAGCATGGGGAGGTGAAGCTGGGTCCGCTGTCCAGTGTGTGGTCCGGATGGAGCAGGGCACTGCTCGGGGGCAGGGGCACGGGCACTGCCAGGCCAAGCTGCTGTCCCCCCTACTCCTGGGAAGGCCCAGGCTCGGCAGCCCGTGTTGGGGGCAGGTGGGGGGAATGGGGCCCCTCCTGGGATCTCCTGACCGAGGTCTCTGCCCTCCCCTTCCAGTTCCGCCACAAGAGCGACAACCAGGTGAACAATCGCCAGTCTCAGGTGCTGATCAACGGAACGTGAGTGTCCTGGGGCCCCGGCTGGGGGAGGCCCTGGGGGGGCCACAGGGAGGCAGGTTCCCCAGCTGAAGATGGGCTGTCTGCCTCTCCCAGCATCCAGCACAGAAGTTCCATGGGAGAGGGGCTGGGGGGAGCAGGCCTCCTTTGAAGAAGGGGTGAGGGGGTGTGGTTCAGAGCCACTGCTCTCATGGGCTCAGGCAGGGAAAGGCCTTGGAGCACAGGCATGCCTGAGATGGGGGGGGCTCCTGCTCCCCAGAACCCCTGACTCTGCTCCTCTCGCCCCCACAGCCTCCAACAGGAGCAGTGGATGAACGTGCGTGTCGGAGACATCATCAAGCTGGAGAACAACCACTTTGTGGCGGTGAGTCCAGCCCTGCAGCCTGTGTGCAGAGCCTCCGACCCAGAGCTGCCTTCCAGGTGGGGGGCAGGAGTCTCTCCCCTGTCCTAGGGGTGAGGGGTCCTCCCCGGGGGATGCGCTAGCACCTGCCGCCTTGGCAAGGGGTGGTCTGAGCAGCTGGCGGCAGGCTGGCCTGTCTGGGTCTCGGCAGGGCGAGGAGCCTGCGTCTCCCCAGTGGCAGGGATACGGAACGTAAGGGTTGGGGGAGGCGGCAGGGACCCCCATGGCAGCTCAGCCCTGGCTGTTCCTCTCCCCCCACAGGCTGACCTCCTGCTCCTCTCCAGCAGCGAACCCCATGGGCTGTGCTACATAGAGACGGCCGAGCTCGACGGGTGAGTGATCTCGTCTCTGCTCCGCCCGGCCAGCCTCTAGGGATGTGAGGGGCACCCCAGCATGGATGGTGCATCCATCGGCAAGGCCGTTCAGAGCCAGCAGGATCTGCAAGCCAGGGGCAGTGTGGGGCCTCAGCATCTCCCAGATCGAGCCTCTGGGCTGCAGGCCTCCTGCTTGGCCCCATCAGCTCTGCCCAGCAAGTCCGACTGAGCCAGACGCCTGTGGCCCCTGCTGGACCCAGGCCCCCCCCCCGGTGTCAGCAGGGCACCCAGCAGCGTTTTCAGAGCACTTGGGTTTCTTGGCCCCAGAGCCCAGTGTGGGGAATCCGAGACTCGCCCACAGAATAAAGGTTACGTTATCGGTTTGCCTGGCCCGCGTCCCACGCAGCCGGCACTGTTCTCTCCCCAAAGCCAGCCCTTATCCCGGCTCCCGCAGGCCCGGCTGAATTCAGGAGAGTCCCAGGGGTGAGTGTCGCCCTGGCCAGTTTCGTGACACAGCTCTGCCCCGGAGCAGTTCGTCCCCCAGTTGGCACCCTCAGGCTGGTAGTGCCAAGCCCAGTGAGTTGCTGCCTGGCGCGATCGCAGGCTGTTCCCACACTGGCATGGCTGCAGGCCAGGACAGGGGCATCGCGCTAGGCCCTGCACAGACGCGGTGGGAGACGGCCTGTCCCCAGCACTTGCGCTGCGTGCATGAGACAGACCCAGGCTGGGCAGGGAATGGGGGCAGGTGCTCGGGCCCCTGTTCTGTGGCCTTGCCCTGGCCCACGCTGCCTCTCCTCCTTCCAGAGAGACCAACATGAAAGTGCGCCAGGCCATTCCTGTCACCTCGGAGCTGGGGGACATCAGCAAGCTGGCCCAGTTTGATGGTGAGTGCGGGGGCCAGGGCAGCCCTGCATGCTCAGCCTTTCTCTCTCTGCATTCTCATTACGTGCTTTGGGGGCTGGCACTTTTGGGGGTTACCTGAAGAGTTGGGGGTAAATTCCTACCCCCGCTCACAGCGAGAGGGAGCCCAGTCTATGCCCACCAGGGGAAACACTGCCCAGCCACCAGCTGCTGGCCACACAGGCGCTCTGCTCCAGGAGCCCTCCCCTTTCCCAGTGCAGCCCAGCAGTTTACACAGCCCATGTCAGTACACTCGAGTGCCCCGTCCCCAGCTTCCAGCACCCCCATTGGGCACCGACTCCAGGGAAGCAGAGCCCCCTGGTTTCCCCCCAGTTCGACACTCTCCTTAGCACGAGGCACTTTGGCAGGTTTGGAGTAAAGCCAACCTGCCGTTGGTTTAGCAGAGCTCGAGGGAGAGTCCAACTCAAGCCAGGCTCAGGATCTGGGAATGTAAGGCCGCAGGTAAAAGGAAAACATAAGACACAGTTTATAGCCTGGCCTTAGTAACCAGCGACTTTCCTGTCTCATTCGGCATTTCTCACCCACTGCCTGGTCCCTGCAGCGCTTGTCCCAGCCAGAGAGTTGGGACCCCTGAGCCAGCCCCTGCTGGCGGAGTCCCTGTCACGGGTCACCCCTTGGGCCAGTTCTGCTCCCACATATTCTGAGCCCAGCGGCCCCTCTGCCAAGAGCTCTCGGGGTTGGCTGCCTCTCTGGAGGTCTCTGGCCAGGAAACAGAGGCTGTCTGGCGGGTGTCCTTGTCCCCAGCCTGGCTGGGGCAGCTCCCTGCCTCCCCCCTCACGGCACCTCGCTCTGAAATTGTTTCCCACGCACACACACCTCGCAGTGCCGACCCCGTGGGGCCAGGTACTGAGGAGATGGTCAGACACGGGCTGATCGACCTGCTGGCTCCTGCCAGGTGTATCTGTGTCACTGGGGTGTTGGGGGCCTGCTCCTGCCCCACTCCCTCCCGTGCCCCATGTTGGGAGGGGCCGGGAATGTCTGAATGAAGCTCTCAGCCCAGCCTGAATCCCAGCCCCTACGCCTGGGTTGCCTGAAGTCTGTGGGTCTGGGCTGAGGGGTACCAGGCTGCTGGCTCTCTCCCCAGGTGAGGTGATCTGCGAGCCCCCCAACAACAAACTGGACAAGTTCAGCGGGACCCTGTACTGGAAGGAGAACAAATACCAGCTGAGCAACCAGAACATGCTGCTGCGGGGCTGCATGCTTCGCAACACCGAGTGGTGCTTTGGCCTCGTTGTCTTCGCAGGTGGGGGCATGGGGGCAATGGTTGTGTTAACGCCAGGGCCTGTCCCCTCTCCCCACGGCCTGCTCTGCCATGTGTCACGGAGTCCCCGGGCGATGCTCTGGAACAGCTCCCCACTAAGCCAGTCAGGACTTTGGGGAGCCTCCTCTCCCTCGGAGCAGACTTGTTCAGGGCAAGAAGCTCACACGTCTTCACCTCCTGGGTCTCTCCTTGGAGCATTCAGCATCCTCTGCCCCTCCGTGCGCTTCCCACAGGGAGCCCACCCAGGCGGGGTCCTGGGGAAGCCACAGGGTTCTGCACCCCCACTTTGCAGTCAGACGTGACTCTTAGCCAGCAAAACAGAGGTTTATTCGATGACAGGAACAGGGTCTAACACAGAGCTTGTAGGTAGAGAGAACAGGACCCCTCGGCTGGGTCCATTCGGGGGGGCAGTGAGCCAGACCCCCAAGTCTGCACCTCACTCCTCATCCCCAGGCAGCTCCAGACTAACAACCCCCTCCAGCCCCTCCTCTCTGTCAGCCCCTTTCCCAGGCCAGGAGGTCACCTGATCCCTTTGTCTCCAACACCTTCAGTTGGCACCTTTGCAGAGGGGGGGCCCAGGCCATCAGTTGCTAGGAGACAGAGTGCCAGGCATTTAGGTGCACTGGCCCTTTGCTCTGCAGCAATCACACCCCCTTATCCCACCACCTAGATACTTAAGAACTGCCTAGGGGACACTGAGGCACCAACACAGTATTCAGAGCAAACATTAAGAACAGTCCCAGTTCATCACACCATGTAATCAGTCCTCCCCATGGAGGGGGCTGTTCCCGGCCCTACCAGCGACCAGGTGTCAGGCAGAGCTTCAGCGGGGTGTCACAGACTCACAGATCATGCCCGCTCGTGGCCCCGTGCGGTCCGTGAGGGGTGCCCCTTTCAGTGTGACAGCCCCTCTCGGCGGTCCACTCTCTCTCGGGGTCAGGCCCCTCCACCTCCTGGAGCTGCACCTCTCTGAGCCTCAGCACGTCTGTCTCTGCCATAGGCCCCCTCAGGGAATGATGCCCCCCCGCCGCCCCAGCCCTGTTCTTTAGCCCGTAGTGACTCTCAGCCAGCATAAAACAGGAGGGTTTATTGAGAGTTGAACCCAGCACAGGAAATTCTCAGGGCCTCAGCACAGCACATCCCAGTCCCCCTGCATCCAGGGGGGCTCTGCCTGCTCCCCCTCACCAGCCCCAGCCCCCCTGCTCCCTGCTGGGCCTCCGATATCCCCGGCCCCAACCCTGCCTCTGTCCATTGGCTTCTCTCCAGGTAAACAGGGTCGTAAACAGGAAGGCCTGGATCTCCTCTCCTCTCAGCCCTCCTCTGGCCCCTCTGGCTGGAACCGGCTGGTCAGGTCACCAGGGTCCTCTCCCCGCAGCCCATTGTCCCCCACTGGCCAGAACCGGCTGTGACTCCTGAGCCGGGTCTCTGGGTCACCAGGTCACCAGTCACTGGGGTCTCCATCCTGCAGGCCATCGGCTGGGGTCCCAAGTTCCCTCTCTGGTCCTGTGTCCCAACAAACTCCCTCTCCCCTCCCCTCGTTAAACCAGTAACACCCGGGGACACTGAGTCCCACCCCCTCTGCACACAAACCACTGGAAAACATGGAAAAACCTAGAACCCCCCCACTTGTCACAGGGGGTCCCTCCACACAGGAGGGGAGGGTCCCGGGGGGCACTGGGGTGGGGGCTCCCGGTGACGTGTTTCCCACCCCCCAGGTCCCGACACCAAGCTGATGCAGAACAGCGGGAGGACCAAGTTCAAGAGGACAAGCATTGACCGGCTGATGAACACGCTGGTGCTCTGGGTGCGTGGGTAGGGGAGACGCCCCGGACGTGCCCGGCGGGTAGGGGAGATGCCCCTGGTGGGTGGAAGATCTGCCGTGTACTGGTTCCGTTACTGTGGAGCAGCAGCGCCCGTCTCGGCTCCAGTGTGTGGCACCCGGAGCCTGCCACCCCCCGCACCCCCATGCACGCCCCCCCCCGCCTGCCCACCCTCCCATCCCTCCCCTCTGGGTGCAGAGGGCAGGGTCTGCCCTCTAGTGGTGCCGAGGTGCCAGGACATGATGTTCCTGGAGGCTTTTAAACCTGGGATGGAATAAAGAAGCGCAGAGGCCCCAGCCCCTGGGGGTGCAGCCAGGCCCGATCCCGGGCTGGGGGACGTGGCCCCAGCCCCAAGGGTTCGGCCAGCCCCAATTGGGACAGGGGAGCATAGAATCATAGAATATCAGGGTTGGAAGGGACCTCAGGAGGTCATCTAGTCCAACTCCCTGCTCAAAGCAGGACCAATCCCTAGACAGATTTTTGCCCCACATCCCTAAATGGCCCTCTCAAGGATTGAACTCTTAACCCTGGGTTTAGCAGGCCAATGCTCAAACCACTGAGCTATCTCTCCCCAGGATGTGGCCCCAGCCCCCGGGAGTGCGGCCGGCCCCGCTCCCGGGCTGGGGACGTGGCCCCAGTGCCCAGGGGTGCGGCCGGCCCCGATTGGGACAGGGGAGCAGTGCCAGTCTCTCTATGTACTCTGAGCCCTACCCTCCCTCTGGCAGATCTTCGGGTTCCTGGTGTGCATGGGGGTAATCCTGGCCATCGGCAATGCCATCTGGGAGCACGAGGTGGGAGCCTGCTTCCAGATCTACCTGCCCTGGGATACAGCAGTGGACAGTGCCTTCTTCTCCGGCTTCCTCTCCTTCTGGTCTTACATCATCATCCTCAACACCGTGGTGCCCATCTCGCTCTACGTCAGGTAGGCAGCGCCTGGGCGTGGGGCTGGGGGCTGCTGCCAGGCTCCTGCATGGCGTCTCCCTGGGGCAGGGGACACAGTCACTTGGGGGGCAGAAGCCCAGGCCCGGTGGGGCAGCATGGGAAGGTCGGGGAGGTGGGCACATGGGAGATACGGCTAGAAGCCCAAGGAAAAGGGCCTGTGATTGGGGGTCTCAGGGAAAGAGGGTGCATGGAGGGGAGTCCAGGGAGTGTGGGGTGGTGGAGATGGGGGGAGGGACAAGAGTGCAGTGGAGAGGGGCGCCCTGGCTGTGTTTGAAAGGGGTGCCCAGGGAGTGGGTACCAGGCTGTGGGGGGGGGAGGTGTGGGGAGGGGGTACCAGGCTCTGTTTGAGGGAGATGCCTGGGGATGGGGTACCTGGCTATGTGTGTGGCTGTGTTGGGGAGGGGGTACTGGGCTCTGTGTGTGTGTGAGAGCACTCGGGGAGGGGGTACCTGTCTGTGTTGGGGGCAGGTGCTGGGCTGTGTTTGTGGGGGAGGGTGTTGGGGAGGGGGTACTGGGCTGTATGTGCAGGTGCTAGGAAGGGTGGTGCTGGGCTGTGTCAGGAGGGTGCCAGGGACAGGGTGTCTGGCTGTGGGGGGTGCTGGGGAAGGGCAGTGCTGGGCTGTGTGTGTTGGGGGGGTGCCAGGGGGGTGCTGGGCTGTGTGTGTATGGGGGGGATGCCCGGGGAGGGGGTGCCGGGCTGTGTGAGGGGTGCCTGGGACAGGGTGTCTGGCTGTGTGGGGGTGCTGGGGAAGGGCGGTGCTGGGCTGTGTGTGTGGGGGGGTGGTGCCGGGGAGTGGGTGCTGGGCTGTGTGCGTGTGTGGGGTGCTGGGGAGGGGGATTCCGGGATGTACGTGGGGGTGCTGGGGAAGGGTGGTGCTGGGCTGTGTGTGTGGGGCCAGGGTGCCAGGGAGGGGGGGTACTAGGCTTTGTAGGGGGTGCTGGGGAAGGGCGGTGCTGGGCTATGTGTGTGGGGGGGGGGTGCTGGGGAGGGGGGTAGTAGGCTTTGTGGGGGCTGCTGGGGAAAGGCGGTGCTGGGCTGTGTGTGTGTGTGTGGAGGGTGCCCGGGGAGGGGGGTACCAGGCTTTGTGGGGTTGCCGGGGAAGGACGGTGCTGGGCTGTGGGGTGGGGGAGGGGAATGCTGGGCTGCGGGGGGAGCTGTGTGTGCTGGGGAGGGGGATTCCAGGATGTATGTGAAGGTGCTGGGGAGGAGCGGTGCTGGGCTGTGTGTGTGTGTGTGAGAGGGGGTGCTGAGGAGGGGGTTCCAGGCTGTGTGTGGGGTGTCTGGAACAGGGTGTCCGGCTGTGTGGGGGTGCCGGGGAGGGGACGCCCGGGGAGTTGGTACCAGGCTGTCGGGGGGGTCCTGGGACAGGGTGTCCGGCTGTGGGGGGGGTGCTGGGCTGTGTGTGTGGGGGGGTGCCCAGGGAGGGGGTACCAGTCTTTGTGGGGTTGCCGGGGAAGGATGGTGCTGGGCTGGGGGGGGCGGGGGGGCTGCTGGGCTGTGGGGGGGGGCTGTGTGTGCTGGGGAGGGGGATTCCAGGATGTATGTGAATGTGCTGGGGAGGGGCGGTGCTGGGCTGTGTGTGTGGGGGGGGTGCCAGGGAGGGGGGTACTAGGCCTTGTGGGGGGTGCCGGGCAAAGGCGGTGCTGGGCTGTGTGTGGGGGGTGCCCGGGGAGGGGGTGCCCGGGGAGAGGGTACCAGGCTTTGTGGGGTTGCCGGGAAGGATAGTGCTGGACTGCGTGTGTGTGTGGGGTTGCCGGGGAGGGGGTGCCTGGGGAGAGGGTACCAGGCTTTGTGGGGTTGCCGGGGAAGGACGGTGCTGGGCTGTGGGGGGTGGGGGTGGGGTGTGCTGGGGAGGGGGATTCCAGGATGTATGTGAAGGTGCTGGGGAGGGGCGGTGCTGGCCTGGGGGGGGGGGTGCCAGGGGGTTGGGTACTAGGCCTTGTGGGGGGTGCTGGGCAAAGGCGGTGCTGGGCTGTGGGGGGGGGGTGCCCGGGGAGGGGGTGCCCGGGGAGAGGGTACCAGGCTTTGTGGGGTTGCCAGGGAAGGACGGTGCTGGACTGCGTGTGTGTGTGTGGGGTGCCGGGGAGGGAGTGCCCGGGGAGGGGGTACCAGGCTTTGTGGGGGGTGCCGGGAAACGACGGTGCTGGACTGCGTGTGTGTGGGGGGGGTGCCGGGGAGGGAGTGCCCGGGGAGGGGGGTACCAGGCTTTGTGGGGGATGCCGGGAAACGACGGTGCTGCTGCTCTCTGGTGGAGGAACAAGTTGGCGTCTCCGAGGCATAGAGCCGCCCGTGCCTGGCTGCCGTGCGGCTCTGTCTGACCCAGCTGCCAGTGCCCATCTCACCCTGCCCCACCACCCCTTCTCTCTCTCTTTTAATTTCTCTCTCTTTTCGTTCCCCAGCATGGTTCTGTCCCCTTAGCCCCGAGGTAAGGACCGGTCACGCCCGCCCCACCCCTGAGCCTAGCTCCTCCATTTCCTGCTGGGGGGATCAGGGGGACTTGCCAGGGGGATGGGGGCACCTCTAGTCCATGGCTCTAGCACCAGGCCTGGCACAGGATTCCTGGGGGGTCAGCTGAAGAGCCCCTCACTCCCACTCAAACTCCCCCTTCCTCTGAGGCCCTCGGCTTGCAGCGCTTCTCCTGCTGGCCAGTGCTCGCCTGTATTGGTCAGTATGAGCGGGGAGGCCCTGGCAACCAATTTAGGAGGCGGCAGCGTGGTCCAGAAAGTGGACACTGGGCTGGGGAGCCAGGTCTCCTGGGTTCTCTCCCTGGCTCTGGGAGGCGAGGGGATTGCAGTGGTTACTGCAGGGGGCTGGGAGCCAGGACTCCTGGGTTCTTTCCCCGGCTCGGGGAGGGGAGGGGAGTGTAGTGGTTAGAGCGGGGTTGGGAGCCAGGACTCCTGGGTTCTATCCCCCCAGATGGGTGGGGGGCCTGGTGGGTTAGAGCAGGGGGCCAGGAGCCAGGACTCCTGGGTTCTTTCCCCGGCTCTGCTCCAGCTCCGTGTGACGGTAGGGTAAGTGCTGACCCTGTGATGGAAACACCGGGGGTGCTGCGGGGTTCATGGCTGGCAGCAGCGAGTTGCTCCCCTGGGGGGTGCTCCCCGCCCAGCCGTGCTGAGCCCTGTGTCCCCTCCCTCCCTTTGTGCAGCGTGGAAGTGATCCGCCTCGGCCACAGCTACTTCATCAACTGGGACAAGAAGATGTATTGCGCGCAGCGGCAGACACCGGCCGAGGCCCGCACCACCACGCTCAACGAGGAGCTGGGCCAGGTCGAGTACATCTTCTCCGACAAGACCGGCACCCTCACCCAGAACATCATGATCTTCAGCAAGTGCTCCATCAACGGGCGCAGCTACGGTGAGCCGGGCCGGGGGAGGGGGAGAGGATGTCTTCCCCTGGCCCTGGTGGGGGCTCTCCCCATCCTCTGCTCCCTGGGGCACCTACTGTGGGTGCACTCCAGCTCCCTGGGTGCTGGGACACCCCTCCTGCGAGGCCCATCCTAGCCTTGATGTGCAGATACCAGGCAGCAGCTCCACGGGTGACCAGCCACTCTGCTGCATCCCGGGGGGCTGCTGCCAAAGGAGCTACCCCCTGCCCATGTCCATCCGTTCTTGGTCTGTGGCCGCTGGGGGGGTGAGCGGGTGGAGCTGGGTGGGACAGGGGCAGCTGCTTGGTCCACTGGGCGGCTCTGTCCTGGGGAGAACGCGGCTCCTGTGAGGTGGGGGTTCCCAGCATGCCCCACCGGCGGTGCTGTGCTGGCAGGTGTCCCCACGTTAACCCTTTGCCCTCTGTGTTTGCAGGTGACGTGCTGGACGTGCTCGGGCACAAGGCGGAGCTGGGGGAGGTATGAGCTGCCCCATCCCGGGGTGGGAGGTGACTGAGATGGACTGAGGAGTCCCAGGGAGATGGGCTCTGTTGTGGGGTGGGGTGCAGAGGGTGGTCTGTGCATTTCAAGGAGGGGCCCTGCCCTCCAGGCCTCTCTGTGTTGGGCAGGGGACAGGCTCTGGGGTGCCCTTGGCCATGGCTGGGGTTGGACGGGGGTGTAACTCTCTCTCCATCCCTAGAGGACGGAGCCGGTTGACTTTTCCTTCAACCCTCTGGCCGACCCGCGGTTCCGGTTCTGGGACGCCAGCCTGCTGCAGGCCGTCCAGCTGGGCAATCCCCATGTGCACGAGTTCTTCCGCCTGCTCTCGCTCTGCCACACCGTCATGTCCGAGGAGAGGAGCGAAGGTGAGTGGCCTCTCGGGGGGCTTGGGCTGTCCCCTGGGGGTGCAGGGGAGCTCGGCCCGTCTCCCATGGGGGGCATCGGTGGTGGAGGCCCAGCGCTGACACACCCCCACCCCCCACTGTGCCCCCTCAGGGGAACTGTACTACAAGGCGCAGTCCCCGGACGAGGGGGCGCTGGTCACGGCCGCCAGGAACTTCAGCTTCGTCTTCCGCTCACGCACACCCAAGACCATCACGGTGCAGGAGCTGGGCCGGGCCGTCACCTACCAGCTGCTGGCCATCCTGGACTTCAACAACGTCCGCAAGCGCATGTCCGTCATCGGTGAGCCGGGCCGGGGGGATCCCGTGAACAGTGGGGCAGAGGGCGGCAGGGGCAGGGGCTTGTGGGGGCTGGCAGTGTCTGTACCTAGGGGCGCAGGGGGGTCGGCCACAGGGACTGGGAGCCGGGGGTTGTGGAGGGGACCTTCAGCTCCCCAGGACTTGCCAGCCTGAGGCTGCTGGTCCTCAGGCTCCTTCTGCCCCGTGGGTTGGGGGTCCAGCCTCTAAGTGTGATGGGCCCCATGCAGTGAGCAGGGTGGGGCTGGAGAACACGGGGGCCTTGGGGTGGTGCACATTGCCCCCCGCAGAGACGCCCCCCTCAACTCTGGGGGCCTGACCTTGGCAGTCTGCCCACGGAGGGAGGGCACTTTGACCCGTCTGGGCCCAGGCAGTCCTGGACTTGGGGGTCGTTCCCCTTGGGGCACCGTGGTCTCCGGCAACTCTGGTCCCTGCATGTCCCAGCAGTTCCTTCCTTCCTTCCTGCCAGTGCGCAGCCCCGAGGGCCGGATCCGTCTGTACTGCAAAGGGGCCGACACCATCCTCCTGGAGCGGCTGCACCCGGCCCACCACGAGCTGCTGAATGTAACCACCGACCATCTGAATGTGAGTGGGGGTCCCAGGCACTGGCTGCAGCTGGCCCTCTGGGGGCCCTGATCCCTTGGGGGCTGGGTGGATCACAGGGCAGCTGCCAATTGAACCGGGGTCCTGGGTGCTGCTATGGGGCATCGCCCTGGAACTCCACTGCCAGACTCTGCCCCCCTCAGGGCTGGCTGGGGAGCTGAAGTGCTGCTGGCTGGGGGGCCCGCAGGGATTGGGCTGGGCCCCCACAGGGCTGGCTGTGGAGCTAACGCGCCCGCTGCCCCGCAGGGATGGCTGGGGGGCCCCCAGGGATTGGCCTGGGCCCCGCAGGGCTGGCTGGGGAGCTAATGCACCCGCTGGCTGGGGTCCCCCAGGGATTGGTCTGGGCCCGCACAGGGCTGGCTGTGGAGCTAACGCGCCCGCTGCCCTGCAGGGCTGCCTGGGGGGTCCCCAGGGATTGGCCTGGGCCCCGCAGGGCTGGCTGGGGAGCTGACGCGCCCACTGGCTGGGGGGCCCCCAGGGACCGGCCTGGGCCCCCCAGGGCTGGCTGGGGAGCTGACGTGCCCACTGGCTGGGGGGCCCCCAGGGACCGGCCTGGGCCCCCCAGGGCTGGCTGGGGAGCTGACGCGCCCACTGGCTGGGGGGCCCCCAGGGACCGGGCTGGGCCCCACAGGGCTGGCTGGGGAGCTGACACGCCCGCTGGCTGGGGGGCCCCCAGGGATTGGCCTGGGCTCTGCAGGGCTGGCTGTGGAACTAACACACCCGCTGCCCCGCAGGGCTGGCTGGGGGGCCCCCCGGGATTGGCCTGGGCCCCGCAAGGCTGGCTGGGGGGCCCCCAGGATTGGCTTGGGCCCCGCAGGGCTGGCTGGGGGGCCCCCCGGCATTGGCCTGGGCCCCGCAGGGCTGGCTGGGGAGCTGACGCGCCCACTGGCTGGGGGGCCCCCAGGGACTGGCCTGGGCCCCACAGGGCTGGCTAGGGAGCTGACGCGCCCACTGGCTGGGGGGCCCCCAGGGACCGGCCTGGGCCCCCCAGGGCTGGCTGGGGAGCTGACGCGCCCACTGGCTGGGGGGCCCCCAGGGACTGGCCTGGGCCCCACAGGGCTGGCTAGGGAGCTGACGCGCCCACTGGCTGGGGGGCCCCCAGGGACCGGCCTGGGCCCCCCAGGGCTGGCTGGGGAGCTGACGTGCCCGCTGCCCTGCAGGAGTACGCAGGCGAGGGGCTGCGGACGCTGGTGCTGGCCTACAAGGACCTGGAGGACGGGTACTACGAGGAGTGGGCGGAGCAGCTGCTGCGAGCCAGCACGGCCTCCGAGGGCCGCGAGGACCGCCTGGCCCGGCTGTACGAGGAGGTGGAGCGGGACATGACGGTAGGTGGGCTCAGAGCGCCGCCCGAGGGGCAGGCCGGGGCCAAGGCGCGAGGTGGTGCCCCAGAATCACTGCTGTGTCTCCTTTCTCTGCCCAGCTGCTGGGGGCCACCGCCATTGAGGACAAACTGCAGCAGGGGGTCCCCGAAACCATCGCCATCCTGACGCTGGCCAACATCAAGATCTGGGTGCTGACTGGGGACAAGCAAGGTGAGGCTAGCCCTGTGCAGGGGGCTGAGTGGAGAGGAGCTGTTCTGGGCTGGCACTGCTGGTGTCATTGCTCGCCAGGCTCAGGCAGAGAACCCAGCCCCTCTGGGCTGGGGGGCAGGACCCCCCATCGATATCTGATGGCCAACCGTGCCAGGAACCCTCCTTCAAGGCACCATGACGATCAAAGCCCACATGCCCCCAGGATCACGGGGGGAGGGGTGATCAAGTCTGGGGTGAGGCAGAGGGGGAGTGGGCTGGGGGAGTTGATCCCCTCTGGTTTGTGGGGGGATCCCCAGGGGGCTCGAGGGGCAGTGCTCGGGCACAAGCTCCCAAGCTCAGCCTGCATCTCCCCTCCCCAGAGACGGCCGTGAACATCGGCTACTCCTGCAAGATGCTGACGGACGACATGACGGAGGTGTTCATCGTGACAGGCCACACTGTGCTGGAGGTGCGGGAGGAGCTCAGGTGAGGGCTGGGCGGGGGCTCGGGGGGGCCTGGGGCAGGGGTGCTGGGGGGAGTAGGGAGGACGCCTCATCCCATTCCCTGCGCTGCTGACGGGAGCCCGGCTGAGCCTTCCCCTCTCCCCCAGGAAAGCCCGGGAGAAGATGATGGACTCGTCGCGTTCCATGGGCAACGGCTTCTCCTGCCAGGAGAAACTCGCCTCTTCCATGTCGGCATCTCGGCTCACCTCGGTGCTGGAGGCCATCGCGGGCGAGTATGCCCTGGTCATCAATGGGCACAGCCTGGTAAGGGGTGCGGCAGGGAGGGGAGCAGTGTTACCAAGGGCAAACTCCCCTCTCCCCCTCCAGTGCCCCTCAGTCCTGACCCGCAGCTGCGGCTTCCCCCCACCCTACCCCCAACTCTGCCGGTGCCCCCTGTCCTGACCGGTAACCCCCTGCCATTCCCTCCCTCGGCACTCCCTTGCTGTCCCTGATTGCTTCCAACTCCGGGTATCCCTGCTGGGCTCAGGCGCGCAGGTCTCCGGGGCACTTCTCTGTCGCTCACCCGTCCGCGCCCCTCCCTGCAGGCCCACGCGCTGGAGGCCGACATGGAGCTGGAGTTCCTGGAGACGGCCTGCGCCTGCAAGGCCGTGATCTGCTGCCGCGTCACCCCACTGCAGAAGGCCCAGGTGGTGGAGCTGGTGAAGAAGTACAAGAAGGCCGTGACGCTGGCCATCGGGGACGGTGCCAACGACGTCAGCATGATCAAGAGTGAGCGCGGGGGAGCTCCGCCTGCGGGGCCGGAGCTGGGGTCAGGGCTGGGTGTGGAGGGGAGGGGCTCTGCCTGTGGGGTGGGGTCAGGGGGAGGGAAGGGGAGGGGCTCTGCCTGTGGGGCAGGGGGAGGGAGGGGGAGGGGCTCTGCCTGTGGGGTGGGGTCAGGGGGAGGGGCTCTGCAGGCTGGGCAAGGAGGGGCTCTGCCTGTGGGGTTGGGGTCAGGGCTGGGTTGGGAGGGGAGGGGCTCTGCCTGCGGGGCGGGGTTCAGGGCTGGGTGAGGAGGGGTGGGGGTCTGCCTGCGGGGCGGGGTTCAGGGCTGGGCGAGGAGGGGTGGGGCTCTGCCTGCGGGGCTGGGGTCAGGGGGAGGGGAGGGGAAGGGCTCTGCAGGCTGGGCGAGGAGAGGCTTTGCCTGTGGGGCTGGGGTCGGGGCTGGGTTCAGGGCTAGGCGAGGAGGGGTGGGGCTCTGCCTGCGGGGCTGGGGTCAGGGGGAGGGGAGGGGAAGGGCTCTGCAGGCTGGGCGAGGAGAGGCTCTGCCTGTGGGCGTGGTCAGGGCGAGGGGCGGGGAGGGGCTCTGCCTGCGGGGCTGGGGTCAGGGCCAGGCAGGAGGGGAGAGTCTCTGCCTGTGGCACCGGTTCAGGCCCCAGCGGGGAGGGCAGCACCATTCTCCCACTGCAGGGCGTTTTGCGGGGCTGCTCTGAGTTCCCTGCTGACCCACACATCTCGTCCCCCCACAGCTGCCCACATCGGCGTGGGCATCAGCGGGCAGGAGGGCATCCAGGCCGTGCTGGCCTCCGACTATTCCTTCTCCCAGTTCAAGTTCCTGCAGCGCCTCCTGCTGGTGCACGGCCGCTGGTCCTATCTGCGCATGTGCAAATTCCTCTGCTACTTCTTCTACAAGAACTTTGCCTTCACCATGGTCCATTTCTGGTTCGGGTTCTTCTGCGGCTTCTCGGCCCAGGTGCGGTGCCAGGCTGCTGGGCCCTGGACAGGGTTACCTGAGGCAGTGGCGCTTCCCTTCGGACTATGCCTGCTGGATTTGGACCCATCCAGGATCAGGGCCCTGCTGTGCCGGGTGCTGCGTGGACACGGAGAGGGATGGGCCCTGCCCTGCAGGGTGATGATGGGCGAGGGCTGCGGTGGGGCCTCGAGTGCCCTGCCTGTTGTGGGGCAGCAGCTGGCGCTGAACCTGGGCAAAAGCTCCAGCTGGTGCCGCGCGACTGGGGCTCAGAGTGTAGAGCTGGTGTCTGGGCGCAGCCCAGCGCCAGCCTGCAATGGCTGCATCCTTCCTGCCTTGCTGGAAGAGGTTGGAGGATGCCCAGGCAGGGCAGGCTGGTGCTTTTGGACTGGGAGGCCGCAGGTGAGCTCCCTTCTGGCCACCCTGCTGGTTCATCATGGGGGGCAGAGAGAACCAGGCTGGTCGTTGGATCCTTCAGCACTTGGGATGGGCGGAGGGGAGCACAGAGCTGGGGGGAGCGAGTCAATGGGGGAGCACATGTCTCCGAGGCAGGAAAGCGAGTTGCTCATCTGTTCCCGCGTGCAGTGGGGCAGGGGTGTTTTCCTCGCCCTAACCCCCCCCTCTCTCGACAGACGGTCTATGACCAGTACTTCATCACCCTGTACAACATCGTCTACACCTCGCTGCCTGTGCTCGCCATGGGGGTGTTTGACCAAGTACGTCTCCCCTGATCGGTGGGGCTGGGGCAGGGGCAGGGTGGAGATCTGCTCCTGCTGGGCTGAGGCAGGGGGCCCTGTCACGGAGTCCCTGGGCGATGCTCTGGAACTGCTCCCCACAAAGCCAGGCAGGACTTTGGGGAGCCTCCTCTCCCTTGGAGCAGACTTGTTCAGGGCAAGAAGCTCACACGGCTTCACCTCCTGGGTCTCTCCTTGGAGCATTCAGCATCCTCCACCCCTCCGTGCGCTTCCCACAGCGAGTCCGCCCAGGCGGGGTCCGGGGGAAGCCATAGGGTCCTGCACCCCCACTTTGCAGTCAGACGTGACTCTCAGCCAGCCAGTAAAACAGAGGTTTATTCGATGACAGGAACAGGGTCTAACACAGAGCTTGTAGGTAGAGAGAACAGGACCCCTCGGCCGGGTCCATTCTGGGGGGCAGTGAGCCAGACCCCCAGGTCTGCACTTCACTCCTCGTCCCCAGCCAGCTCCAGACTAACAACCCCCTCCAGCCCCTCCTCTCTGCTCAGCCCCTTTTCCGGGCCAGGAGGTCACCTGATCCCTTTGTCTCCAACACCTTCAGTTGGCACCTTTGCAGAGGAGGGGCCCAGGCCATCATTTGCTAGGAGACAGAGTGCCAGGCATTTAGGTGCACTGGCCCTTTGGTCTGCCAGATACTTAAGAACTGCACAGGGGATACTGAGGCACCAACACAGTATTCAGAGCAAACATTAAGAACATTCCTAGTTCATCACAGGTCCAGCCTGTCTCCTGTGCTCATGGAGCCCCATGGCCTATGATCGCAGCAGGGAGCCCCCACCCTGCAGGTGGGGAGACAGGGAATTCTGGGGGTGCCACTTGGAAGGGCGGCAGCAGCTGAGGCGGGCTCGGGGCTCCCCCATCTCTGGGGCCCTGGGCACTTCGGGCCCTAACCGAGCCGGGTGGGGTCAGGGCGAGTTTCCCTCCCTCGATGGGGTCAGGGCCCCCTCCTCAGGGGCAAGAGGTGGGCTTGGTCCATGGCCTGTCCAGCCCTTAGTTTCCCTGCAGGGGCGGCTCCTGGGGGGGGCCCAGGATCACCCCTGCCATGCCCCTGCCCCCCAGGACGTGACGGAGCAGCGCAGCATGGAGTACCCCAAGCTCTACGAGCCGGGCCAGCTCAACCTGCTCTTCAACAAGCGGGAGTTCTTCATCTGCATCGCCCAGGGCATCTACACCTCCGTCCTCATGTTCTTCATCCCCTACGGCGTCTTCGCCGATGCCACCCGCGACGATGGCGCCCAGCTGGCCGACTACCAGTCCTTTGCTGTCACTGTGGCAACCTCCCTGGTGATCGTGGTCAGCGTGCAGGTGGGCTGCCCTCATTTGTCTCTGCCTCCGTGGCCTCTCGGGTCCCCTCCAGCCTGATGGTTCTCTCACACCCCATACGGGGTCAGTTAGCCCAGGAAGCAGAGGAGCCTGGATCTAAGCTGTTGAACGGCTGCTGTGCCCCCCCAGAGGTGGCTGCATCTCGATGCTGGGCAGAGTGCGTAGTGAAGGGCGGTGGGCCTGTGTGACGCTGGGGACCAAGGGCACTGCCCCGGGGCTGCCCATCGGCTCTCCCTGCCTGGCTCGGCAGCCTGTCTGCGTTGCCTCATGAGCTCTCCCCTCTTCCCCCAGATTGGGCTGGACACGGGGTTCTGGACGGCCATCAACCACTTCTTCATCTGGGGCAGCCTGGCTGTGTACTTCGCCATCCTTTTCGCTATGCACAGCAACGGCCTCTTCCAGATGTTCCCCAACCAGTTCCGCTTCGTGGGTGAGTCCAAGCAGTTGCATTCACCTGAGGGGCTGGTGCCGCAGGCAGAGAGCAGGCGGGACCGAGGTGTCCCTGAGGTCCCCACAACACCAGGGGCTGACTGCACGAGACGTGCCCCGGTGACCACGCTCTACACGGCAAAGGAAGGGGAACCCCGCCCCAAGGTCCCTGCCAATCTGACTGGGGCGGGGGATTTACTCCTGACCCCACCGGGGGGGTCCCCAAGGCAGGCAAGGGCAGGTTTCTAGTGGGGCAGTGAGGTGCCCCTTCCCCATCCCAATCGGTGCCCTCTGAACTCTGCTGCTCCCCCAGCACCATGCCTGATTCCCAGGGCTGGGATAGACCCCAGTGACAGCTTCATTTCTCTGCTGACTCCTGCCACGGGAAGAGGGGAAGTGGGGCAGGCCACTCCCGCCTGCCTGGCTTTCAGGTCTCTCCCCCTCCTGCTGCCCAGGTAATGCCCAAAACACACTGGCCCAGCCCACAGTCTGGCTCACCATCACCCTTACCACCGTGGTCTGCATCATGCCAGTCGTGGCCTTCCGATTCCTCAAGCTGGACCTGAAGCCCGAGCTATCGGACACGGTGAGCACATGCGGCCGAGCCGGGGCTCTCATGCATCCCCCAGCGCGGAGCGGGCCCCCTCCTCGGCCTTCGGACATCCCTTGCCCCCCAGCGCCCCATGCTTGGCTGAGGGCAAGTGGGCTGCCCCACAGTGCTCCCTCTGACCAGCGCCAGGAAAGCCTTGCCGTGGAGCCTGGGGGCTGGATCCATCTCCACTTGGCCAGGGCTGTAGGGGGGAGTTGTCTGCCCCGAGTGATCTCATGGTGGGGCAGGGGCTGGCTCCACCTCCCCCCAGGCTACTGTCCCCTCACTGGAACGTCCCCATGGCTTTGGCCCCTGCCCCCGTCTCTGACCAGCTCCTTCTGCAGGAGCTGCCCGGGGAAGGGAGGACTGGAGGGTGTCTCGAGCAGGCTACCACATCTCTTCCTGGCCCCCGTTCACCCTGGCTGGGCCTTTCCCCTGCAGTTTCACGGAGGGCGGGTTGTGGGGTCTTTGGCTGGGCTCCTAACTGTGTGCCCCCCCCCAGGTGCGTTACACCCAGCTGGTGCGGAAGAAGCAGCGAGTGCAGCACCGCTGCATGCGGCGGGTGGGGCGTGCCGGCTCGCGGCGCTCCGGCTACGCCTTCTCCCACCAGGAGGGCTTTGGCGAGCTCATCATGTCGGGCAAGAACATGCGGCTCAGCTCCCTGGCGCTCTCCAGCTTCGCCGCCCGCTCCAGCTCCAGCTGGATCGAGACTCTGCGCAAGAAGAAGGGTGGAGACAGCACCGCCAGCAGCCCCAGCGGGGGGGCCGACAAGCCACTCAAGGTGTGAGGCTGGGGGGCTCCGATTCTCACTCCCGCCAGGGGCTGGACGGCCTGGCAGCGCCCCCAGCTGTTCCCACGCGGGCCCTGGCTGGCTGCTGCGGGTGCTGCTGTGGCAAGGGGTTGGGGCGCCCCTGGAGGCTCCCCAGGTGCTGAGGTTTGGAGGCGGAGTCTGGACCACAGCCAACCATGTAACCAAAAAACCCCCATCCAGACGGCCCAGCATCCCGGCGCGGCACCCCCGTCTGGAGCCCGGGCGCAGAGAGCGCCAGCAGCGTTGTGTTTCGGGACATCCACCCGCCCGGAGTGTACAGTGAGCCTGAGTCACACGTGAATGTAACATGCTGGAGACACGGGGAGGGCCGGGCCTGGCAGTGGGCAGCTGGGCTTGGCAGCGCGTCCACCCCATCCCCGGCGCCATGTGTGTCTTTTTTATATCTATAAAATGAGAAAAGCAGCAGCAAACGGAGCCCCCACGTTTACAAAGTGACTCTTCTCTGTCCCCGCTGGCACTGGCTGCTCCTGGAGAGGAGCTGGCTGAGCAGAGAGGGGCACAGATGCTCTCCCCACGCAGGCAGCGTCAGTCCCAGGGCTGCATGGGTGCTCCAGAGAGGGCATGGGCTTGGCCTCTTGCAGCAGGGCAGGGGTGGGGTGGAGGGAGCCTGGGCTGGGAGAGGGATGCCCTGGCACGGAGGAGTTACTGGCCCTGCCCTCTCCTCTGCCCCGGCTGGTTTCTACACATGGTGAAACCATACGTGGCCGGGCGGAGACCCGACCCCTGGGTGCTGCGTCCAGTCAGTGCCTGCCCTGGGCTGGAGGCTGTGGCCCCTGGAGCCAGGGCCAGAGCTGGGGAGCAAACTGGGCCCTAGGGAGCTGTTACAGACCAGAGCAAAGTCATGGTGCAAAGGTCACCTGAGTCGGGCTCCTCGGGGTCCTGGCTGCAAGGGCAGCCCTGAGGTTCTCCCAGCTTGGGGGAGGGAGGGCGCAGCCACGGGGCTCTTGGCTGGTACTCCTCCCCCCCACCCTCCAGCTGGTGGAGCTTGGCTCTGGCCTCGTTTGACCTGTGCCCAGGTCCTGGGACCAGCCCAGCTGATGGATTCGAAAGGGGAACCACCCCCGCCCCCCAACTCCTTTCTTTGCTGCGTGCCAGAGGCTTAGGCAAGGGCCTGGGTCCTGGGGTCAACATTGTGGACGGGCTGATTGTGATTCATTCCCTGCACCAGGGAGCCTTTCACAATCATCTGGGTGTTATGGGGCCTGTTTCCCTTCCCCTCTGTGCTGAGAATAGGGTGTGTGTGTGTCCTGAGCCACCTTCCTTGGGGCGCCCCAGCCATCCACCTCCCGTCAACTGCCCGCCCCCTCATGCAGCACTGGCAGGTGCATGGCTCTTCTCTTGCACGCGTATTTGTAGCTCACCTTCGCACGCTTCTTGTGATGCATTCCTAGTGTCCTTTGCACAGCCCCTCCCCCCTGGTACTACCCTCTGGCACACACGTAGTGCCCCAGCTGCTGCCAGTCCTGATAGCTTGGGGGCCCTCGGAGGTTGAGTTGCTTGAGGCTGCAGGATGTCGGAGACCTTGGGCTGTGGCCAGGCTGGGAAAGATCCCAGGGGCCCTAGGGTGGGAATCAGCTAAGGGGCCAGCCACAGTGAGGTGGGATCCAGCTGGAGGCAGAGGGATGAAGAAGCCCCCTGGGGAGGGGGCACAATGGGTCCAGGCCAGTGTTGTGGATCAGGAGGCATCCCCTACACCCTCCTCCCTCCCCTTGATCTCTGTGCAGGGTGCCAAATACGATGCGGGGGGAGACCCAGTGTTCACCCCCCCATCTCATTCTGCCTTTGAAGGTGAGGGGCCTTGCAAGCCAGGGACAGGTTCGGGTGGGGGGATGTCACTGCACCCCAAGGGTTACAGCTCCTGGGGTGACTACAGAGCTCTGCCCACGTGCTTAGAATGGGGGAGGGGGTCTGGGAGCCAGGACTCCTGGGTTCTATTCCCAGCTCTGTGATGGGCTCTGTGCCTCGGTTTCCCTCCCCTCTGTGAAGTGCTGGAGTCCCCAGAGGGGCTGGGCTCTGGAAGGTCGAAGTAACCTCGGGCATTGCTGTGGTTGTGTTAAGCCCTTCTGGGAAGGGGCAAGGGCTGGAGCAGCCTGGCTGGGGGAGGAGCGCGGCCCCCGGAGTCTGACTTTTATACCAAAGAGGAACTGTCTGTTTGAGAGCTGGCTGGGCGCTCATGTGCTAGAGTATCTATTTTTGGTTCTTTCTGTTTGTTCAGGGGGGGAGGTGGCACTGGGCCGGGCCCGAGGAGCAGTCCGTATAATTTATTACACATTTCTATACTTACAGAATTGTATCATTTTATGGGTATAAAGAGAGGGAAAAAATAGCCTTTTATAAAAACGTCTCTTTCTGAGATCGTCTCACGTAGCCTCTGTTTTCTGAGCATGAAAGGGGAGGGTGCCAGGGCTATGCCTGTGTCTGAGGGCTGCTGCTTGCCCCCGGCTCCTCCAGCCCTGCCACCGGGCCACTCATCACATCCACGGCCCTGGGTGCTCTGCAGATACAGGACCAGGTTCTCCCAATGCTCGTTTGTTGCGTCTCCGTGTAAGGCCGGCCCCTGCACGCACGCCAGGCTCTGCAGTGCGAAATCCCCTCTGGCAGCTGGCAAGCTGAATTCTGTGGTATGTGGGGAAAATGCCAAATTGTGTGTGTGTTTTGCTCGCACACACAAAGCGGGGCCGTGAGTGATGGTCAGTTCACACCTTGTGGAGCTGCTGCTGTAGGCTCTCTGTAAATTCAGGCAGGCATCAGTTACACTGGTATTTTCATGGGTGTCGTGGCATCTGCACGGCGTAGAACCAGCTTGTTTTTTGTGATGCTGGGGCGAGGGCTTGAGTCTGTGTGTGTGGAATCCAAGGGCCTGTTTGTGTCAGCAGCAAGGGGGGGTGGAGCCCCCCATTAGCCCAGCTCAGGTTTCTTTTCTCCAGAGACAGCCCAAGGCGGAACGTCCTCTCTGTTCTGCAGCCAGGACCTGAGCTGGAGAGCGTGATGCCCCCAGAGTCAGGTGGGCGAGTCCGTGGCAGATCCAGGTACCCATGGGGCTCAGTCTGGGCGTTAACCCATCAGCTCCCTTGTGGGGCAGGCTCTGGATTTTAACTCTGTGTTACGGGGGGAACCTGTGAGTTCAGTTCTAGCCCCCAAACTTCAGAGTTTGTTTAAAGAGCAAAAGTTCCCCTAAACCTGAGCCCTTCATGGCCCAGGAGGATCCCCCGTCCGCTTGCTCAGAGCTGCCCTGTTCGAGCCCCAGCTGCCTTTCAGGTCAGCTTTGCAGCCCCTTCCTTAGAGACGCAGGTGAGCACTCCCCCCCCCACCCCACCCCGGCTGCACAGGCAGCGCTTTGCCTGCCTGGCGCACGGAGGTCAGGATTTCGTGCATTTATTTTAAATTTCAAATTCTTCTTGCTTTGCGGGTGCAGAGAAACGGTGCTGCCTTGGGCAGGCGCAGGAGAAGTGGAGAGCATCCCCCCCACCCCTGCAGGGGCTGAGCCAGTTGCATCCACCAGCAGGGCAAGTTCCCATGACCATTGTTTAGCCTGAACTGGCCCAAGGGACTGGGCCAGTGATCCACTTCTGTAATGCCCCTGCGCTGCAGCATGGCTGCTTTACACCCGCTGAGGAGTCGGCCCATGAGCTTGAGGGATCCCGCCTGCATTGCAGGGCTGGGCAGGGCCAGGCATGGAGCCATGACTCCAGGGCTTGGCTGGTTCTTGCTAACGTGCTCAGGGTCTCACTGAAGGCCATGGGTGGCGGAATTGCCACTCACGTTCTGCTGGCAGGGCCCTAGCGGGGGTTCACCTTCCTCTGCAGCCTGGGGGTGCAGATCACTGGCAGGATTATTGGGGTGTCCCGCCCTCATTTCTGGGGCCTCACGCTCTCTGCCACACGCTAGTCTAGGCTCTTGTGCTACCTGGTCCTGGTTGGGGGGTGGGTTTAGTGTGGGGCTGGGGCCCTGGGATATACAGCCGCTGTGATGGTCTCTTCTAGGACTCTGTCCTGTAACATGCCCCCTGCCCCCAGGCTGCTGGCACAGGGCCCCATTAGGCTCTCCTGCCTGCCGCTGGAAATCAGGAGGGATCTGGAGCAGAGTGTTACCCCCCCAGGGAGCGGGGCAGGAATTCTGCCCCAGGCAGGAGGGGGTTAACAGGCCCCAGCTGGGATAGGAGGGGGGCTCACCTTGAACTGGGGACAGGCCAGGCCTCTGCCTGCGTTAATGTCCCCTGGCGTTGTCACTGATTAACGAGGCTGGTACACAAACAGCTGCCCCCTCCCAGCCCTGAACGTACCCACAGCAGGGGCATAAGCGGGTCTCCCTGGTGCCAAGGGCTGCTCTGGCCCCCACAAGCACTGACCTATGCCCCCCCCCATCAGCGATACCAGTGCTGTACTGGGGTGGAGGGGCAGGGTACCAGGGCCACACAGGGCAGAGCAACGCAATCCCCGCCGTCATACACAGCCCCCCCCCTTTCGGGGGGCATCTGAGACAAGCTCTTTTGAGCAGGCCCTAGGAGAGGGGGCTGCCTGTTCCCCTCCCGCCCCCAGGCCCATAGAACTCAGGAGTCCTGGCTCCCAGCCTTCCCTCTTCTAACCACACCCGCACACCCAGCACTCCCGTAGAACCCAGGAGTCCTGGCTCACAACCCCTCGCTTCTAGCCATCCCGCACCCCCCACCCCAGCCCTACATAGAACCCAGGAGTCCAGGCTCCCAGCCCCCACCTCTAACCATGCCCCCCCCAGTCCCACATAGAACCCAGGAGTCCTGGCTCCCAGCCCCCACCTCTAACCATCCCCCCAGCCCCAGCCCCACATAGAATCCAGGAGTCCTGGCTCCCAACCCCCCACTTCTAGCCATCCCCCCCCCCCCAGCCCCACATAGAACCCAGGAGTCCTGGCTCCCAGCCCCCCCGCTTCTAGCCATCCCCCCCCAGCCCCACATAGAACCCAGGAGTCCTGGCTCCCAGCCCCCACCTCTAACCATCCCCCCCCCCCCCAGCCCCACATAGAACCCAGGAGTCCTGGCTCCCAGCCCCCTCCCCTTGACACCACGTCAGCCTGCACCTGGGAGGGAGAGCGGAGCTCCTGGGGGTGGGAGTCGCGGGAGGGGGCGTCTCCGCAGGTGCCCCCCACCCTCCCACACGCTCCGCCCCCGTTGCTCAATCGACCCTTTCACAATCGCAGCCCCCCCCGCCCCAGTTCCTCAAATGTTTTTCTGCCGTCAGCCGCGCCCCCCGCCCGCCACGTGCCGGGGGAGCCCCGCGGGAGCCGCGCCCCGGCGCTCGGGCTGGCGGAGCCCAGGCAGAGCGATGCGCGCTGGGGGGCGGACGCCGGCAGCCCCCGGGGCGCAGGAGCATGTGGGCGCTGCGGGCCGCCGGGCTGCTCTGCCTGCTGCGGGCCGCCGCGGAGGGGCTGTGCCCGCGGCCAGGTGGGTGCGGGGCCTGAGGGGCTGAGTGGAGCCAGGTGAGGGGCCCCGGCCGGCCGGGACCCTGGGGGGAGCTCGGGGCTCCGGGCAGCCGCGGGCGGGGGGGGAATGGGACCCTTTCGCTCTGGGGACATCGCACAGATGGGGGCGCTGGGAGCCGGGACTCCTGGGTTCCGTCCCCGGCTCCAGGGGTCAGGACTCCTGGGTTCTGTCCCTGGCTTGGGTAGGGGAGCGGGGGGTAGAAGCCGGGACTCCTGGGTTCCGTTCTCGGCCCGGGGGGCGCGGGGATCAGGACTCCTGGGTTCCGTTCTCGGCCCGGGGGGCGCGGGGGTCAGGACTCCTGGGTTCCGTTCTCGGCCCGGGGGGCGGGGGGTTCAGGACTCCTGGGTTCCGTTCCCGGCTCGTGGGGGTCAGGACTCTTGAGTTCTGTCCTTGGCTTGGGTAGAGGAGTTGGGGAGTGGGGGTAGAAGCCAGGGCACCTGGGTTCCGTTCCCGGCTCCGGGGGATCAGGACTCCTCGGTTCTGTCCTTGGCTTGGGTAGGGGAACGGGGGGTAGAAGCCAGGGCACCTGGGTTCCGTTCCCGGCTCCGGGGGATCAGGACTCCTCGGTTCTGTTCCAGACTCAGGGGAGTCAGGGCTCCCGGGTTCTGTCTCTGGCTTGGGTAGGGGAACGGGGGGTAGAAGCCAGGACTCCTGGGTTCCGTTCTCGGCCCGGGGGGCAGGGGGGTCAGGATTCCTGGGTTCAGTTCCCGGCTCCGGGGGATCAGGACTCCTCGGTTCTGTTCCAGGCTTAGAGGGGTCAGGACTCTTGGGTTCTGTCCGCGCTCCCCGGGGTTGGGGAATGGCCTCGCCGGGCGGTGTTTTCAGACCGAGCTGAGAGGGACTGAGATTTATTTACTCCTGGTTCTCCCTCCTCCCAGCCCCGCTCCCAGTGTCTCGGGGGTGAGCGTCCCTCCCCCCGGCGTACTTCTGCTGGGACTCCCTCCAAGCTCCTCCTCTGTCCCCTGAACGGCGGGGCCCCACCGGGGGCACCCCACGCGGGTCGGCCGCCAGCTCCTGCTCCCCTTCCTGGCCGGAGGTCCCTGGGCTGAGCCGAGCTGGGGGGATCGCGGGGGGAGGGGGGGAAGAGGCCCTTAACTCCAGGGCTCCCAGCTGGTGCCGCCTGGGGGCTGGCCCCCCTCCCTTGCCCAGTGCCAGGGGCGCTCTAGGGGAAGAGCTGGTCCCCGGGGATAGGGGGGCATGGCAGCCTGTGAGCGACCCATGTGCTCCAAGCCCCCATCCCAGTGACTCATGCAGCTGCCAGAGGTGGGGTGCATGGCACAGGGAGCATCCTGCCCTGGGCCAGGACTGGGCAGCAGGGGGGACCCTGAGCTGCAAAGGGGGCACCTGGGCACTTCTGACCAGCAGGCACCACAGGAACTGGTGTGGAGCCCACTGCCGCCTGGGCAGGGGGATGTGGGCAGAGGCAGCTGCTGTTCTCACCCTGCCCTCCCCAAAGCTGACACAGGCCCCTCCCTGTGGGGGGCCAGATGGGGGCTCTGGGGGATGCAACGATCTCTGCACTTGTAGGAGGGTAACTTTGGGCCAGGCCTGGCCTGGCACCTGTCTGCCTCCCCACTCTCAGTCTGCGTGACCCAGCGCCACCCCATTGCCCCCGTCTGCTGGGCTGCACCAGGCTGGTCATGAGCGGAGCTCCCAACTGCCCCACACTGGGGCTGGGGTCCTCCTGCCTGGATCCTCCGAGTTCCCCTGCTCTGGTGTCTGGCCGTGGCCACCCGGGGACCGGGCCGGGACAGGGGAGACCCTGGTGGCAGGAGTGGAATCATGCCACACAAACAGCAATGAGCTGCTGGCTCTGGGGAAAGCCAAAAAACGAACCCAGGCCTCCTGGCTCCCTCCCCCCCACTGCTCTCCCCAGGGTGGAAATGAAACTTCCCAGCGAATGGGGAAGTGCCCAGGCCTCCTATGTGCTGATAGCCAAGGGCTGAGTTGCTGCTGCCGGACAAGTGGAGAATGGGTCCGTCGGGCACAGGCCAGGTGGTGCGAAGCTGCTCAGTCCCTGGGGCTGGGTTTGGCTGGGCTCTGAGATGCCTGCTCTCCTGAGCCTCCAGCCCTCCCATTGTCGCTGGTTATTTATACCCAGGGCGCCCCTCGGCAATGTAAGGGTTAAACCACCCGGCAGGCTCAGGACCCCAGCCAGGGGTCCCAGACGGGGAAAAGGGCAGATCTGGAACTGCCCAGTCATGGCCTCCAGGGCCCAGGAACTCTGCCCCACAGACCCTGGGTACCAGCCTGCCTGTGCCGAGGACGTTTGAGTGCCTGGCTTAGGGGAGCCCCTCTGCGGGGTTCTTGACCCACGCACTGCAGAGATGGCTCCTGCCCCAGAAGCTTTGCCTAAGGGGCTGAAGGAGGCAGGACAATTCCCCCGGTTGGATCTTCGGGGAGCTGAGGGCCAGGAAGTTGCCAGAGCAGCCCCAAGGGAGCATGTGACAGAGCTGGGAACAGAACCCAGATCTCCTGGGTCCCAGCCCAGTGCCTGGTCCCTTCAGTGGAGTGGTGCTCCCTCCCTTTGCCTGGGATGCCCTATTCCCCCCAATTTATGGGGTGCAGGGGGGTTGCCGCTCAGGGCTCAGCTTGGATTCGACCCCAGCTCTCTTGGCTCTCCGGCCCATGCATGGGGGGCTGGTCCCTGCAGTGCGGGTGGCCAGCCCCCTGGGATTAGCAGGCAGCTGAGAGTTCTCTGTGCTGAGCCGTCCAGTTGCGTAAGTGGGTTTGGGTAGAACTGGCTGTTCCCGGCAGGGCTGCGCAGGCACCGGGCACTGGGAAACTGGAGTGTTTGCTTTCGTTATTGACACTTGTGGGTTTGCAAAAATCCCAGCTCCTGTGAACCTGTCTGGGAGGGGGTGGGGGTGGGGGGAACAGGACATTTAAGGGAGGGGGACACAGGGAGCTGTCAGCCTCTGACCTTTACAAACCGCCTGGCCCAGCCATGAGCCAACTGAGCCAGACCCAGCTCTGGCCCCATCCCGGTGCGGATGGTGACTCTGTCCCAGGGGTGGCTGTGAGGATGAACCCTTTGAGGCCAGCAGCCTGCGTGGCTGCCCCGCTGGCAGGGCCCTGGGTCCCGTGTGATTGCTGTGCACACTGGCTTTAGGCTCTGGGAGCTGGGATCCCTTGAGGCTGCTCCTTCCACCCCAGGAGCCCTGGACACCCCTCCCACAACTGGCTCTGGGCCCTCTCAGGCACCTCCTTGCACTGGACACCCAGCTTGCAAGGGAAATGAGGACCCTGCGGGCCCATTAACGTGCCCTGTGTAGGGCCCAGGCTGGGGCATGGCCCAGGCTGAGGGCTCTGGGTCTGGGAAGTGGGGATCTGATTGTTAAGTGACTTGGAAAGAGGTGGGTGAGGAAGCGAGTGCTCAGCCAGGCCGATGCTCATTCAGGCTTGTCTTCTCCAACAAATATTGACACAGGCTGGTTGTGTCCTCCCTCAGGGAGGCCCTCGGGAGTGTTTCCTAGGAGCCGGGAAGAGGGGAGCCTCTGCCCTCCAGCCTGGTGGGGAGATGGTGGGTCAGCACCACCATGGCACACAGCAGCCAGTGAGAGTCATCTTCTGTGACATCGTAGCCTGGTCAGCTTGTGGCAACCAGGGAAGGTGGTAATCCCCATGGAACATAAAGGGAAACTGAGGCACAACAAGGGTATTTGCCTAGGGTCATACAATCAGTAGTGGCACAGCTGGGCATGGAACCCAGGAGTCCTGCCCCCCCAGCTCTAACCCCTAGACTGCACTCCTTTCCCTCTGCACTAATGGCTCTTCCCCTCCTGCAGCCCTCCCGCCTGACATGGTGCTAAGCACCGTGGGAGCAAATGTCACCCTGCCCTGCCTGCAGTGGCAGCCAGACGCAAATGGCACCGTCAGCTGGAAGGTGGAGAACAAGGCTGTGAGTTCGGAACACGCGGTGCTGGGGCCCAGCCTGCTTCTGCGCCTGGTGCAGTACAATGACTCAGGCAGGTACAGCTGCTATGTGGGCGGCTGCCTGGTGCACTCGCTGCGGCTGCTGGTGGAAGGTGAGTCTGGCTCAGGGAGGGGGTGCCCATGCCAGGGGCTGGGGAGGAATGTCCAGATCCATGGGCGCCGAGACTGCAGGGTCCCCCCCGTGCTTGCAGGATGCTGCAGCAGCGTTCAGGCCAGCAGGCTCATCCTGCAAGGTCCAAAGGCTGCATGGGGCGAGCCATGTAACACGGTACCTGGTGTGGGTCGGGATGTGCCCGCCTGGCGTAGCTGGCTCCCCCTCTGCCCCCTGCCCAGCTCTGCAGCCACTAACCCCTGCTCAGTCCAGGGCTCCCCTCACCACAGCTGTATCTGACTCCAGCGCCCCCGGAGCCGCCCAGCTTCTCCTGCTACCGCAGAAGCCACGTCAAGGACATCCTGTGCGAGTGGCAGCCGCAGCGGAGGCCGTCGCCCCGGACCAGGGCCGTGCTGTGGGTGAAGAAGTGGTGAGAGGCCAGGGGGAGATGGGCCGTGGTTGGGGATGTGTCACGGAGTTTGGGGGATACAAGGCCCTGCACCCTGACTTCCTGCGATTCACTGTGACTCTAAGCCAGCCGGTAACACAGAAGGTTTATTAGATGACAGGAACACAGGCCAAGACAGGTCTTGTGGGTACAGACAACAGGACCCCTCAGTCAAGGTCCATCTTGGGGGGCCCCAGGGAGGCCACAGCCCCATTGGGAGGCCAGAGGCCCATCTGGGCTCACCTCCATTTTCCCAACCAGCTCCAAACGGAAACTCCCTCCAGCTATCTCTCCCAGCTTCCCCTCAGCCCCTCACCCAGCCTTTTTCCAGTTTCCAGGGCAGAGGTGTCACCTGTCTCCAAACCCCACTCCTGGGTTCTCACGTTAGGTGCTCAGGTATTGTCTCTCAGGGAAAGTCTCCCATCCCCACTGCAGCCAGTCCCAGCAAAACTCTCCTGCAACCTTCCCAGGCCAACACTCGCCACTCAGCATTCCAAGAACACATTAAGAACATTCCCAGTTCCTCACAGGATGATCCTCAGGCCCTCGAGGAGCATGTGGGGGTAACCCTGCCTGGGACCCAGCCCTGGGGTTAGCTGTTAGCTGTGGAACCAGCTGGGCATGAGAGTGAGGCCAGGGCAGGATTTGGGGTAGGCACAGCCAGCATGGCTGTGGTGTTGATGCCCAGCAGGGTCCCCCCCAGTGGCTGGCTCTCCATGAGCAGAGCTGGGGCCTGCTTTCCTGGCACAAAATCGCCCTCCCCGCCTGCTGCCATCCCACAGGGCTGGGATGGTGCTGGATAGGGGGACACCATGGCAGGGTTGGATATGGGGGTCCCTTGAGGGCTCTCTCCCTTGGCCGCCAGTGCCAAGCCCGGAGTGGGGGAGTGCTGCTGGCTTCGGATCAGACCCCAAGCCAAGGGCCTGACTGTGCCTGCTCAGGAGAGAGCCATGCGCCTTCTCCCAGGCGTCCTCCCCCTGTCCCCACATGCTCACACCCTCCCTACTTTCAGTTCCATACAGAGTCCTTCTCCTCTTCCTGTTCGAAAGTGCAGCCCTGCAGCTGCTCTCCTCCACCCCAGAGTGGCTGCAATGCAGCACCGTGTGCAGAGAGCCCTTGGCCAGGGGAGATGCCCGAGTGGGGCATGAGGCTGCTGTTGCATGTTGCAGCTGGGGGCTCAGGCTGCTGTGACATTGATCTGATGTTGGTAGCTCTGCTGGGCTCTGGGGTGTTCCTGACCTGGGAACGTGGGTGGGGGGCGGTGGCAGGGCCCGCTGGCTGGGTGCCGTGCCTGGCCCTGAGCCGTGTTCTCTCCCCGGCAGGCTCTCGGGGAAGAACGCCACAGAGCAGCGCTGCCGCTACTTCCCCAAGGTGGAGAAATTCACGTGCAGGGTCACGGTGCCGCCCAGCGAGGACGACACCTTCCTGCTGGTGTCCGTGTGCGTCAGCAATGGGGCAGGGAGCACGGTCAGCAAGGACCAGGTCATCTCAGCCAACCGCGTCTGTACGTATCCCCCCCCCGCTGCTCCCCTTCTCCCCACACCTACCCCACTGCCCCTCCCCAGAGCTTTGCCTGCTGCCCTCCCCCTTTTCCAGCCAGGTCTCTCTCCCCATGGGGGTGCTGGGTGCTGGCTCAGGCTGAGCCTGCAGAGCCGGAGCTCCCCCATCCCTGGGGGGAGGCGGGGACATGCTGCACCAGACCCATCTGCCATGGCAATCTCCCCTCTCCTGACAGTGAAGCCGGACCCCCCAGTGAATGTGCTGGTGGAACCGGTGAAGAGTGTGCCCCAGAAACTGCGTGTGAACTGGACATATCCTCCCTCCTGGGACCCCAAGTTCTACCGGCTGCACTTCCAGGTCCGGTACCGGGCTGAGCGCTCCCAGAGCTACACGGAGGTGAGCACAGCCCGCCCCGGGCTCCCCGTGCCTGCCAAGCTGCGGCAACCTCACATGCCCCACCCTGCAGCTGTTGGGCAGGATGGACTCCCTTCTGCCCCCCAACTCCTGTGCCTGGGCCCCTGCCCCCATAGCTACAACGTGGGGAGAAGGCCCTGGTGCATTGCCTTTCCCTGTGGACAGGAACAGTGCTGGCAAGGAAGGGGGGACTGTGATGCTTCCCGGGGGTACCCCGGGTTCGGAGGTGCCTTGTGTCACGGAGTCCCTGGGCGATGCTCTGGAACTGCTCCCCACAAAGCCAGGCAGGACTTTGGGGAGCCTCCTCTCCCTCGGAGCAGACTTGTTCAGGGCAAGAAGCTCACACGTCTTCACCTCCTGGGTCTCTCCTTGGAGCATTCAGCATCCTCTGCCCCTCCGTGTGCTTCCCACAGCGAGTTCACCCAGGCGGGGTCCTGGGGAAGCCACAGGGTTCTGCACCCCCACTTTGCAGTCAGATGTGACTCTTAGCCAGCAAAACAGAGGTTTATTCGATGACAGGAACAGAGTCTAAAACAGAGCTTGTAGATACAGCGAACCAGACCCCTCGGCCGGGTCCATTCTGGGGGGCAGTGAGCCAGACCCCCAGGTCTGCACTTCACTCCTTGTCCCCAGGCAGCTCCAGACTAACCACCCCCTCCAGCCCCTTTCCCGGGCCAGGAGGTCACCTGATCCCTTTGTCTCCAACACCTTCAGCCGGCACCTTTGCAGGGGAGGGGCCCAGGCCATCAGTTGCTAGGAGACAGAGTGCCAGGCATTTAGGTGCACTGGCCCTTTGCTCTGCAGCAATCACACACCCTTATCCCACCACCTAATACTTAAGAACTGCCTAGGGGACACTGAGGCACCAACACAGTATTCAGAGCAAACATTAAAACAGTCCCAGTTCGTCACACCTTGCTAGCATCCAAACACACATCCTAGACTGAGCCGGAACTTTGCTAATGGGACATTAGTACAGGCCAGGAGCAAAAGCTGCTCCTGATCCTCCCAGCATACTGCAGCCAGGTGTGCCTGGGCTCTTCCATTCCGGCAGCAAGACGCTGGCAGCTCCCTGGCTAGGTGAGAGACACCTGGGTGTCCTGTTGCAAGCCCAGAGAGATCCAGACAGTCCTTTGAGCCTTAGTCACAAACCAACCCCCGCCGGCTGGGGGGTTGCTCCTGTGGAGTCTGTGATCTCTGTTAGCTGGTGGCTCAGCATCTCCTGCCTGCCTGAAGGGAAGATGTTCTCCACCTGGTGACCTGCTTAACTCCCAGACCCAACTCCCTCCCAGAGGATCCATAGGCACGTTTCACAGCGCAGCAGAGACCTCCCCTGTCACTCCTCAGTGAATTACCCTAGACAACAGACTCAGGGGATCCCTGTAACACTTGGCACCCCTGGTGCCCTCTGCTAGTTGGCATCACGAGGTTCCTGGGTCACAGGGACCCTGGCTGTCCCAGCTAGGGAGGAGGTGGGGGCTGTGCCAGTGCTAGTGCCCCTGGTTTAATTCTGGCTGTTGGTTGCAGATTGACCAGTTAAGAGAAACGTCCCTGGTGATCCATGATGCCTGGCACGGCGCACGGCACATGGTGCAGGTGCGGGGGCTGGAGGAGTTTGGCCATGGCTCATGGAGCGAGTGGAGCCAGGAGGCCATGGGGACCCCGTGGGCAGGTAGGACTATGAGGGAGGGGAGGGGAGGGGTTCTCTGGGTGCCATTCCCCCTCACCCCGATTCCCAGGGCTGTCCCCTCACTGCTCCTCTCCTTGGATTGCAGATCCCATCAGCCTCGAGTGGCAGACAGGATCCTACAGCTCGCAGGTAAGGCAGGTGGTGCCGGGGCTGCTGCCCCTCTGGCTAGGGGCCCGTGGGCCTCGGTGGGAGGAGGAATGGGCCTCAGGGCTCAGCACTGTATGTGCGTCACCCAAGGGCTCTGTGGTCTGGGGGGAGTGGGACAGGGGACATGCCGTGTGTTGGGGGTGTCACAGGTGGGGATGAGGAGTCGGACGGGGGACATGGCTTGTGTTGGAGATGTCACAGGCGGGGGTGAGGGAGCATGGGGGACATGCCGTGTGTTGGGGGTGTCACAGGCGGGGATGGGGGAGTGGGATTGGGGACATACCTTGTGTTGGGGGTGTCATAGGCAGGGGTGGGGGAGCATGATGGGGATGTCATGGAGTCCCCAGGCAATACTCTGGAACTGCTCCCCACTAAGCCAGGCAGGACTTTGGGGAGCCTCCTCTCCCTTGGAGCAGACTTGTTCAGGGCAAGAAGCTCACACGGCTTCACCTCCTGGGTCTCTCCTTGGAGCATTCAGCATCCTCTGCCCCTCCGTGCGCTTCCCACAGCGGGTCTGCCCAGGCGGGGTCCTGGGGAAGCCACAGGGTCCTGCACCCCCACTTTGCAGTCAGACGTGACTCTCAGCCAGCCAGGAACACAGAGGTTTGTTCGATGACAGGAACAGGGTCTAACAGAGAGTTTGTAGGTACAGAGAACGGGACCCCTCGGCCAGGTCCATTCTGGGGGTCAGTGAGCCAGACCCCCACGTCCACCCTCAGCCAGCTCCAGCCTAACAACCCCCTCCAGCCCCTCCTCTCTGCTCAGCCCCTTTCCCGGGCCAGGAGGTCACCTGATCCCTTTGTCTCCAACACCTTCAACTGGCACCTTTGCAGAGGAGGGGCCCAGGCCATCAGTTGCTAGGAGACAGAGTGCCAGGCATTCAGGTGCACTGGCCCTTTGCTCTGCAGCAATCACACACCCTTATCCCACCACCTAGATACTTAAGAACTGCCTAGGGGACACTGAGGCATCAACACAGTATTCAGAGTAACATTAAGAACATTCCCAGTTCGTCACAGGGGGGACATTCTGTGTGTTGCAGGTGTCACAGGCGGGGATGGGGGAGTGAGATGGGAGACATGCCTTATGTTGGGGGTATCACAGGTGGGGATGGGGGAGCGGGATAGGGAACATGCCTTTTGTTGGGGGTGTCATAGGCAGGGATGGGGGAGCTTGACGGCGGGACATGCTGTGTGTTGTGGGTGTCACAGGTGGGGATTGGGGAGCAGGATAGGGAACATGCCTTTTGTTGGGTGTCATAGGCAGGGGTGGGGGAATAGGATTGGAGACATGCCTTGTGTTGGGGGTAGCACAGGTGGGGCTGGGGGGACCCTTTGACCCTCTTGCTAACCACCCATCCCCCATCTCTCTCCTCCAGTTCCCCTCGAATTATGATTTCTACACTGACACATTCACGTTCCCCCCCGGGCTCTATGGCACAGAGGGCACTAACGGTAATGAGATCGCCTCCTCCCCCCGGTGCTGGTCTGTCAGGCCCAGGGCTCCTGGGTGGGCAGGGCTGCCATGCCAGGGACATGCGGGTTGATCCAGAGCCCAGCTGGCAGCGTGGGCTGAGAGCCCTGGTCAGCTGCCTCAGGACGGGCTGATCCAGGGCAACCGAGCCAGGTGGCAGCTGTATGGGTGGGCCCCAGGCTGGGCTGCAGGCTCAGACCCACAGGAGGTCCCAGTCATTCTTCAGGGCTCCCTAGCCCCTGGCAGCAGGTTTCTGGCCTTTGTAAAGCCCTCGCTGGGAGATGGCCCAGAAATATCCACCCCTGCAAAGTGAGCAAGGGTGTGGGGGCTGGGCCTTGCCGTGCTGGTAATGGTGCCCGTGTCCCCTCGGTTTGCAGAGGGGGGGCTTGGTGTCGGCGACCACTCCACCGTGCACCTGTACACGTTCCTGGTCACCGGAGGAAGCCTGTTCCTGGGCACCGGCCTGCTCGCTGGCATCGTGCTCAGGTGAGACACGGCCGGGCAAGCTGCCACTGGGCCTGCGCTTGGGCTGGTGCCGAGGGTGCTGGGCCCCAGGCCCCTGGGTGGGGTGACAGTACCAGCAGGGGAAGCACTGAGGGAGGGACAGTCACTCTCAGCTGGCGCCCCAGGCCGTGCAGTGCACATCTGGGTCAGAGCCGTTACTCCGGTGTGACTCTGGAGTGACTCCTGGGCCCCAGGGCAGGACAGGATCTGGCCTGCTGAACTCAGACGAGTTCCTGCCGGACTTACACCTGCGTAGCCAAGAGAGGCCATCTCCATACAGCAGTCTGGGGCCTTCTGGCAAACATGAAAGGGCCCCCTGACCCCTTATATGAGTGGCCACTGCTGGCCCGGGCAGCCCTCTGGGGCTGGGATCCTGGTCTCCCTCCAGCCGAGAAACGCCTGAATGCTCGTCTCACAGGCCGTTACTGATGGGAACTCAGTGGGGCTGTGCCCCCTGCCTGCCCCCAGGGACAGCCACAGGCCTGGGGCAGCCACATTGTGGTCCCGGGGCCAGTGGGGCAATGGGCACCCTGCCAATGCTGGCCTGAGTCCCAACCCTGCTGCCAGCAGGGATTGGGGTGTCGGAGGGGTGGGAGCCCCCAATCGCTGCTCCTTCCTGACCTGCTCCGTGTTTAAGGTACAAGAAGAAATGGAGGAGGGGCTCCCTGGGCCAGGGCAAGGCCAGCACCGTGGTCCAGCACCCCTTGGTGCCGCTGGCTCCTCCGACCCCTACGTCCCCGCTGAGCGAGGCCCCACTCCTCTCCCCTCCGGCGTCGCCAGGCAGCATCAGCTCCACGGGCACCCCTGGCAGCGGGGACTTCAGCCCCTTCGATGTCGCCAACATGGATTATCTCCTGGTCCCCCAGTAGCCAGGGAATCAGCATCTCCAACCTGTGATGCACCGACCGCCCCAGCAGGCGCCACGGCAGGGCCCCAACCTTGTGGCTCAGCTACAAATAGCCCAGCCCTTAACAATAGCGCTCCCTGTGCCCCAGCGGGCTGGGCAGCTCGGGCTCCCCGCAGCTGGTGGGTCCAGGGCCTCTGCTCCCTGGGAGACGGACCCGCGCCCGCCGGCAGTGATGCCCTGATCTGCACCCAGGCACCCCTAGCCAGCGTTTCCCAGTGGGGTTTGGCTGGTCCTTGCCTGTGGGTGGGGCCTGCGCCCCTGGAGTGATGCAGCGCGGAGGGCGTCCGATGGGCTCACTTCACGTGGAAGGTGGCAAGGGCTGGCGGGGCCCCAGTTCTGGGAGGGGCATTAGCTGGGCATTCAGGGCACTGCCCCTCGGCCATGCGATTCCCAGGGGAAGTCAGCTGCAGGGCTGGGCCAAGGGCCAGCAGCACCCTGGACTCCAGGCCGACGGCAGAGCTGGGTGGGTGCAGCCACCCCGTCCGAGGGAGCAGGGGGACCCGAGCTGTGGGGTAACTCAGGGCTCTCCCCGGCAGTAGTGGGCCACGGCTGGCACTGAGCACCTAGCGCTGCTGTGGCTCCAGCCCACTGCCCCCCGCCCCTTGTACGGAGCTGGAGGTGCCAGGCAGCTGTAGAACGAGAGACCCTGGCGCGGGGGGGGGCCCATGGACAGTGGCTCAGCATGGGGGCAGGACGCGCCCAAGCTCACCCAGGGCTCCTGCTGCCCAGCCCAGTGCCCTCCCCACCGGGCCTCACCCCCTCCCTGCAGCTGCTTGTGTGTGGCCGTAACAAATGCTCGTTTGTTGGGCATGACAGGCCTCCCCCCCAGCCCCCGGGGCAGCGCTGAGGGCTGGATTCTCCCCCCTAGAATCAAACTGGTGTTTGTGAAGAATGTTTTGTACAGGAAGAGCCGTGTGTTGGCAACCGTGTGTCCCATAAATGTTTTTTTTTTTTACCCTGTGCATAGGGCTGATGCTGGCAGGGTGGGGTGGGATTGGGGAGCTGCTCGGGGGCGGCTTCGCTCATGGGGCATTAGCCAAACCCCCCCACTCTGGTCAGTGAAGAAGCTGAGCCTGGCGCTGTCTGCCGGTGCCAGAGAGGCTGCCACCGCGTAAGTGGAAGCAGAGCAGTAACGTGTTCCTGCTTGGCTGGTGAGCCCAGGCCAGAGTCATGCAGAGAACCCAGGAGTCCTGGCTCCACCCCCCTGCTGTAACCACCGGCCCCCACTCCCCTCCCACAGCCATGCAGAGAACCCAGGAGTCCTGGCTCCCCTCCCCGGCTGTAACCATCAGTCCCCACTCCCCTCCCAGAGCCATGCAGAGAACTCAGGAGTCCTGGCTCCCTGCTGTAACCACCAGCCCCCACTCCCCTCCCTGAGCCATGCAGAGAACCCAGGAGCCCTGGCTCCCACCTCCCCTGCTCTAACCCACCAGCCCCCACTCCCCTCCCAGAGCTGGGACAGAACCCAGGAGTCCTGGCTCCCACCCCCACTCTAACCAACCAGCCCCCACTCCCCTCCCAGAGCCATGCAGAGAACCCAGGAGTCTTGGCTCCCACCCCCCACTCTAACCCACCAGCCCCCACTCCCCTCCCAGAGCCATGCAGAGAACCCAGGAGTCCTGGCTCCTAGACCTGCCATTTGTTTCGCAACACTAAGAAAGAAAAATGGCAGCTGCAGCCGGCACACGTTCACCGGGCAGTGCGAAGGCAGGAAACCACAGGGCTGGGAGGCCAGTCTTGCCTGCAGCCCTGGGGGGAGACAGTTCCCCTTTGGGGCTGGCCCCTGGCTTTTAAGAAGCTGCACAGGATGCAGATGTCTCTCCTGGGGCTGGGAAGAGCACGTGGTGGGGGATGGGGTGCAAAGGCAGCAGGGTCCTGGCCACCTCTTAGCAGCAGCTGGGGGTGGGTGGCAGGGATCCAGCCTTGGGCCCAGGGGAGAAGGGAGGGGTCAATGGTGGAGCAGGGCCCAGGGCTGTGGATTCAAGGGGAGACATACGGGGCAGGGGCCAGGCTAAGCGCTGCAGGCCAGGGCTCCTTGGGGTGCTAGCCCCACTGCTGCCTGCATCTCTGCCTGTGAGCGGCTGGGGCAGCCCCCACCCCCGCCCAGGGCTGTGCAGAGGAAGGTTCACTGCCTGGCATGTAAATGTCCTACCCCGAAAGTACCTGCTGCCAGCAGCTCTAGTCTGGGGTTGAGTCAGCCCCTACCCCGCAGAGCCCAGAATAGCCGGCGGGGGCGACTGACAGGTGAGTGCGCGGCCCCCTGCCCTCAGGGTGAGGGTTACCACAGCCAGGCCCCCACGCTGGAAACCAGCCAGGCCCTGCCCCCCGAGTCTCTGCCTCCAGGAGGGGGTTTGCCATTGTGCTGCTGGGGAGCCAAGACATTCCGCCAACCTGCCCCCCACCCCCCAGGAGCAGCAGCCTTTCCCACACAGCGGGCAGGCAGGCGCCTGGGACCCACACTGCTCTTCGGCCTTGGCTACATGGGCTACATACGATGCCCCTCTGGTTGGAACAGAGGCATTGCTGTGCCAGACCAGAGCGGCCTGAGGCTGTTGGCCCAGAATGGCTAATGCAGAGCAGGGTTGTCCACAGCGACTCTGCCGGTCTGAGCCGCTCAGGCCTGAGCCCAGAGGTAAATCCAGATTTACCCCAGGCTAGCAGCAGAATCCAGCTCAGACCAGCTGCATGAATTGTGTGTCGCTCACTTCTGGTCACACATTTTGTAAGATACAAAGTTCCCCAAGTGAGGGTAAGAGCAGGAAGCTGACTAACCCCTTCTCTGCAGCAGAGGCACCGAGAAGGGAAAGGGACAGATTTTTTTTTTTTTTCCCTTAGTGCTGATGCAAATCAGAAAATCCAAAGCCTTGCCACTGATTTCAATGGGCTTGGAACCAGGCCTCGCTGCAAAGATGCAACCAAGCACTTATTGCAAATGCAGCGCTAGCAAGCGTCTCATCTGCCCAGGCCTCAGGAACACGCAGACGCTGGGTGAGGCTGTTCCTTGAAGTGACAGTTTATTTCCACCTAGCGCCATGGCTGTAAGCAGCCTTGTATCAGTTCCCACTGACATTCCAAGACACCATAAAACCACCTCGGGCAACATCATAAATACTTTAAAAACAATTAATACAGCCAAGCAGCTTGCTAAAGACACAGTCTCCAAAAACCAAAGGTCAAAAACTGGCCATCGAGCCACATGTGGCATGGGGCTCAGCTGTGCTAACTGCCGACCCACACAAAGCATGACGACTTGCCGGGACGCTCTGCCAATCACTTGCCCAACTCAGGAGCGTCTCTGAGACCTTTGGGCCAGCTGGATGCTCCAGGGGAGGCACGCAAGCTGCAGGCACATGCTAACTGGAATCCGCCGGGACAATGCTAGATCAAGCTGCAGCCTAGCTTGCTTTGGGAAGGGGATTCGATTCCTTCGGAGGGGCAAAGGGGTGCAGGGCTTGTCCTCTCTGCAGAGCTAATGGACGTGTCGCCCCTCCCCACCCCCACCCCAGACGTGAGGGTGTTGGTGCATTGCCTGGAGGTGGCTGGCACAGGGTAAGTGGAGTGGAGCTAACGCCATATTGAGGGCAGAGCCTCAGCCTGTAGCGCCCACAGCTGGCCGGCCCATGTCTCCGGCCAGGCTCCAGCAGGGAGAACCTGCCTGGGTTAGCTCAGGAATTGTCCCCCAGAATTATTTGGTTTCCAAGCCCTGTGGATCCTCCCCTTAGGCTGGGGTGGGGGTCCTTAGCAGTGAGCAGGTTCTCAATAGGAACACGCTCCTGCTGCCCTCTGGTCTGGAGGGTGGAGGAAGGCAGGGGGCTGCTCCTGGGCCCTTGCTGTCGCTGCTCCCTTGGCTGGGTCAGACAAAAACAATTCCTTAGGTCATGCAACTAAGGGATAACATTTTCCTCCCTTGCCCGCTCCCTGTAATGCAGAGTCCTCGCCACAGGGTGGCAGTGTTGACCCAAGCACTACTCGGCCCCCTTCTGGTCTCTGCCCACCCCAGGCTGCAGCGAACAGGGGATCCCCTGGCTCTGTGTAGGGGGCAGAGCAGGGGGCAGCTGGCGCTGGGGGATTTGGGGCCGTTTCCATCCCCTCCATAACAAACCCTGCCAGGCACCAAGTGAGCAAAGCAGGTGCTAAGCTGAGCCCCCCCGACCAGCGATGCACCGAGCAGCCGGGGGCTTTGTCACAGCAAGGCCTGGTAGAATGAAGCCCAGCGCCGTACGGCGGCAGCACCTGCTCCCAGGTGTTTACTCCTGTTCCTGGGAAACCTGCTTCGGGGGAAGCACCTGAACCAGCTAGAACCAATTTGGGGCTCGTGGCTGCCAGGACCAGGCCCCGTTACAGGCAAGGCATCACTTGCTGCATCGGTTTGTTTTTAGCGGGAGAAAGGCAGCGTACAGGTGGTGCCAGGATCGCTGCCTGCCACCCATCAGTCGTGCCACACAGGAGCTGTCAGGTGCCCCCATTCCGTTAGGCACATCCTCGTTAGGGCACTGGCAGAAGCAGGGGCAGCTCGGCCCCTGGGAACAGGCCCATGGGGCAGCCCGGAACAACCCCTCTGTCAAATGCTGCTCCCAGAGGAAAACCGTGGGGGACTTCCCCGCAGAGGGCCTGTGCCGAGCCACAGTCCGAGTGGAAATTACTTCCTTCGATGCTGGGACTCGGCCCACGGAATTACCCTAGTGGGACGTGAAAGCGCATCAGAAAAATGCCCTTCCTGCAACCTAGTGCAAGACCTGCCAGGAGGGCCTAGGCATTACCGACTGCTGGTAGGGGAGGCTCGGCGTTACCGCCTGCCGGGGGGTGTGTGTGTGTCTTGCACTTCCCGAATACAGAAGCTGCTCCGCTCCTACCGCCAGGCTCCTACCCAGCCAGCTCCCGGATCACTGGCTCTCACGGCCTGGGCCCCCGCCCCTAGGGCCATCCCTCACCCCACAGGCCTGGGCCAAAACAGCTGTATTTCAGGCTGGGCGAAAAGGAAGCCAAGCGAATCCCTTTGCCATTTGTCATGCCTCCAAGTAAAGATACATCCTGCCCCTACACCGAGCCGGTCCATCCAGCCTGCCAAGCCTCCTGCCCGCCTGGGGAAGCTGAGCACATGGCGCCAGTGCTGGGAATTCGCTGGGGAGCTCCCGTAACCCGCGGGGCAGCCGGGTGCAGACTCAGTGCTGGACAGCCACGGCTGAAGGCATTTGGCCCTGGCTTGGGGTGGGGCAGACTGGAGGGGAGAGAAGGCCTGGAGGGGGAATGACCTTGCAGTGGAGGGACATAAGGATGCTCCCAGCAGGGAGACACCTTGCGGTCGACTCAAACCCCTTGCCCTGGACAGAAAGCAGTGGGGCAAAGGGGCCTCCCAGGGCACAGCAGAGTCTAGGGAAGCAGAATGGCTGCCAAGGTGCCAGTGGAGCCGGGCCCCAGCTGCCCACAACCATCAGAGACCCCAGGAAGCCAAAGGGGACATCACTCCTCTAGACAGCGGCTCTGGCTTGGCCCGGGAGGCAGGAGTCAGCAGGGGAGGAGCTCTGGCCTGTGCCAGGCAGGCCAGCCCAGAGAAGCGAAATGGCATCTCTGGCCTTAAGGGGATTGAAACCAGGACCAGCTGCTCAGCACCGTGCCCACTGCTGCCCAGGGTCACACTGACAGTCCCAGGCAGCGTGGGGTCACCCGAGGCTGGGCCACCTCCCTGGCTGGCCTGCAGGACGATCCGCTCCGGCGACCCCTACCGGCACCAAAGCCTGGCAGCTCCGGCTCTGTGCAGGGCCGAGGGGGCTCTCCGTGGGGCAGAGCGTTCCCAGATTGCAGCCTCTGCTAGTGTCCTGCAGGCTGAGCGGCCGCTCCCACGGGGGCACCAACCGCGCCCTGGCTGGAACGAGATCAGACGTGCTGGGGAGCGGGGTCTTTGACTCTGTCCAGGGTGGGCCCCGGAGCACGCGCTGCACCTGACTCCACACGTGAACCTGCCCAGCCCCCTGGCTGCCCCAAAGTCCGTGGCGAAGCCCCAGGCAGCTGGCTGGGCGTGGCCATGCTACTGCAGCTTGCTGTGCACGGGGTGCAGCAGGGTCATGTGCTCCGCCCCTTTGAAAGGCAGCTTCTCGGCGGAGTAGTGATGCACCACCTCAGGGACGCTGCCGAAGACGCCGCTGGTCTGGCTCAGCGTGTACTTGTTGTCCTTGGTCTGGGCCACGATGATGTGGACGCATCCCTGACTGGTCCTGCAGCAAAGCCACGGGGGTGATCAGACGTGCTGGGGAGTGACCTCGGGGGGGCTCCCTGGGCCCCACGTGCTACACCCGGAACCGACCTTAGTGCTTGCTCTTGCTCCTCCCATCCCAGGGCCTCCCAGCACTTCATGTATGAAACCTCGCAAGGCCCGAGCAGCTTTGTTATCCCCACTGTGCAGAGGGGAAGGTGAGGCATGGGGAGGCTGGGCCTCAGCAAGATAGTGGCCAACCCAGGAAGAGAACCCAGGAGTCCTGGCTCCCAAGCACTTGAACTCACTACCCCCCACCAAGCCAGGAAGAAAACCCGGGGGGGGTCTTGGCTCCTGACCACCAGACCCCACTCCCCTCCCAGAGCTGTCAATAGAACCCAGGAGTCCTGGCTCCCAGTGCCTTCTCCCCCTACCCTGGGCACTGAAGGGTGACCCCAGAGCAGCAGTGACTGGCTCCAGAGGAAGACTTCTCCAAGGACAGTAGCTGGATCAGCCCCAGTGGGAACTGCTGGGTGCAGAGCTCCAGGCCGGCTCCTTGTCCAGCATGCTACCCTGGGGACAGGGGGTGTTTCCTAGGGTCCAGCCCTGGGCACCACCACCTCCAGGCTCTGCCAGCTAGCCCTGCTGCCAGGGCCTGGTTCTCTGCTGCCTGCCCCACTGCTTCCCAGGCCAGGCGTGACGGGAGCAGCCACACGAGGCGCTGGTGAGTCCCCGGGTCCGTTCCCCATTTTTCTGGGCTGGGCCCGGCTAGGGGCTGCCCACAGCTATTCCGACCCTGCAGTCGCCTCGTCACCAGCCCAGCCCCTGTTTGTTCCCTTCCCTGCTCCGATTGTTTCGGCTCCAGGGGCTCCGCTTCCTCAGGAAGGAAACGCCGCCAGCACTGCCGACGATCCTCCAGTGCTGCGCCAGAAAGCCAGGCACCGGGCACTGCCGCGCCTCCCAGGGCACAGCCAGCAACGGGGAGGCTGAGGGGTGCGTGGGGGCTCCCCATGGTGCTCCACGCCCACAAGGGGGTCAGGCTGCTCCCCAGAGACCCTTCTGCCAGGAAAGGTGTTGCTGCAAGGCAGCCTCACCAGCCTGTGCTACCCACAGAGCCCTCCCAGAACTCCTGGGTCCTATTTCCAGCTCAGGGAGGGGAGTGGGGTCCAGTGGGTTACAGCAGGGGGGCTGGGAGCCAGGACTCCTGGGTTCTCTCCCTGGGAAGGGAGTGGGGTGTAGGGGTTAGAGATGGGGGGCTGGGAGCCAGGACTTCTGGGTGCTATCATGGCGCAGGGAGGGACGTGGGGTCCAGTGGGTTACAGCAGGGGGGCTGGGAGCCAGGACTCCTGGGTTCTATCTCTGGCCGAGGGAGGGGTGTGGGGTTTAGTAGTGGCCAGTGCAAGGTGCTCATTATGCCCCGGGACACGATCACCCCAGGGGTGTCGCCCCCCAACATTTTATCCCATTTCAATGGATCCCAACCACTGCCCTGCCAGCTGAGCCCTCCTGGCACAGGGGAGCCGTGTTCTGCAGCCAGGCCCATCCAACACCTCCGAGCCTGAGGCCCCGATCTCTGCTCTGCCTCCCCCCTGTAGGCAAACGTCTCCGCTACTTACTTGAGCGCGATGGAGTATTTGCCGCTCCCCGTCTCGCTGGTCCGCACCAGGTAACCGGCCTCTTTGCAGGGCTGCAGTCGGCTCTCAGCCTCGGCCCGGGTGATGGCTCCATGGTACCAGCTGCAAGGAGCAGAGAACAGGCTGGGTTTGTGAGCATGTCCTGCAGGGCCCCTGAGTCCTGGCTCTGTGGGGTGAGCAATGGGGGGTTACAGGGACTCCCCATGTGCTGGTTGGAGGGGAGTGGTTAGCTCTGGGCCTGCATGGCACGGCACAGGCTCCACCTTTCCTCTCACGCTGGGCAATGCAGGTCCCTTTTACCAACGTGTCCCTGGAAGCAGTGCTGGGCCCTGGGGGCGCGGGATGCTTTAAGGGCTGGGTGTCCAGGCCATCGGAGGCTGATAATCTCATTAGCCTTAGGAAGTGGCTGCAGATCCTGGGATGGGAGGAGACGGGGCAGGAGGGGGGCACAGCAAGCTGCAGATCCCACTGGGCCAGCCCCAGTGTTGGGGTTCCAGAGCCACCACTCAGCTCCTCTGCTTCCTCGTTCCAAAGCCAAGATTTGGAGGCAGGAGGAGGAGAGAAAAATTGATTTCCAAAAGCAAGTGGGAAGAGCCTAGGGCAGAGGCTCGAGACAAGGGACACCCCAACGCCCTTGGAGGGACAGGCTGGTGGGAAGGGGCAATGGCGAACCAAAGTCACAATGCAGCCTCATTTTGTTTGGTTAGCTCCTGGGGGGCAGGGGAGGTGGGGGCGAGTGCGGGGCTGGGCGGGAGGTGGGGGCTGGCCAGGGTGGCAGGGGCAGGGGAGGGGAGGAGGGGCAGTACACAGGCCTCAGCAGAAGGGGGGACCAGGAGCAGGCCCAGGCAGGGGCCGGGGGGCCGGGTGTGGGGCTGGGCAGGAGCGGGGGGGGCTGGCCAGGGGAGCAGGGGCCGGATGAGGAAGGAGGGCTGGGCACGGGGCTCGGCAGGAGGGGATGCCAGGAGCGGGCCCGGGCAGGAGGAGGGGGCTGGTCAGGGGAGCAGGGGGTGGATGGGGGAGGAGGGCTGGGCACGGGGCTCGGCGGGAGGTGGGGCCAGGAGCGGGCCCGGCCAGGGGAGGGGAGGCTGGGTGTGGGGCTGGCCAGGAGCGGGGGGCTGGCCAGGGGAGCAGGGGCCGGATGGGGGAGGAGGGCTGGGCACGGGGCTCGGCAGGAGGGGGGGCCAGGAGCGGGCCCGGGCAGGGGAGGGGAGGCTGGGCGTGGGGCTGGGCAGGAGCGGGGGGCTGGCCAGGGGAGCAGGGGCCGGATGGGGGAGGAGGGCTGGGCACGGGGCTCGGCAGGAGGGGGGGCCAGGAGCGGGCCCGGGCAGGGGAGGGGAGGCTGGGTGTGGGGCTGGGCAGAAGCAGGGGGCTGGTCAAGGGAGCAGGGGCTGGATGTGGGAGGAGGGCTGGGCACGGGGCTTGGCAGGAGGGGGGGCCAGGAGCGGGCCCGGGCAGGGGAGGGGAGGCTGGGTGTGGGGCTGGGCAGGAGCGGGGGGCTGGCCAGGGGAGCAGGAGCTAGATGTGGGAAGAGAGGCTGGGCACGGGGCTCGGCAGGAGGGGATGCCAGGAGTGGGCCCGGGCAGGAGGAGGGGGCTGGTCAGGGGAGCAGGGGCTGGATGGGGGAGGAGGGCTGGGCACGGGGCTCGGCAGGAGGGGGGGCCAGGAACGGGCCCGGCCAGGGGAGGGGAGGCTGGGCGTGGGGCTGGGCAGGAGCAGGGGGCTGGCCAGGGGAGCAGGGGCTGGATGGGGGAGGAGGGCTGGCCTCGGCAGGAGGGGGGGCCAGGAGCGGGCCCGGGCAGGGGAGGGGAGGCTGGGTGTGGGGCTGGGCAGGAGCGGGGGGCTGGCCAGGGGAGCAGGGGCTAGATGTGGGAAGAGAGGCTGGGCACGGGGCTCGGCAGGAGGGAGGGCCAGGAGCGGGCCCAGGCAGGAGGAGGAGGCTGGTCAGGGGAGCAGGGGCTGGATGTGGGAAGAGCGGCTGGGCACGGGGCTCGGCAGGAGGGGGGCCAGGAGCGGGCCCGGGCAGGGGAGGGGAGGCTGGGTGTGGGGCTGGGTAGGAGGAGGGGGCTGGCCAGGGGAGCAGGGGCCGGGTGGGGGAGGAGGGGCTGGGCATGGGGCTTGGCAGGAAGGAGGGCCAGGAGCGGCACTGGGCAGAGGAGGGGGGGCGGGTGTGGAGCTTACGGCTGCTTCTCCAACGCCAGGGCTGGGTCCACTCGCTCGCCTTCGCCATGGTCTGCGAGCATCGGCTTCAGGGTCTTGGGAGTCCAGCTCTTCTGGCGATGGTGCTGCCGCAGCGCCTCATCCTTGGGGGCGCCCACCCGCTCCGCTCCCTCAAACTGGACTGGAAGGAAGGGGAGAAGTGCCCGACTCTCCCCATCCAGACCCAGCCGGAACGGGCCGCGCTCCTCTCCCTTGTGCTTGGCCCTTCCCCAGCTCCGGGACTTCCCCAACCCGGATTCTCTCCAGCAGCCCGGAGCCCAGATCCCCTCCTCACTCCCAAGGACAGGCTCCAGGGCCCTTGTCATGGGGAGGGCACTGCCCACTGGACACGGGCACCGCACGGTGTGGATGGACACCCTGGCGTATTGCTAGGAGAGCCAGTCCCTGGCCTCTGCTAGGAGGAGAGTGGGGCAGCTCCCCATGGCAGCCTGGGGCCATGTGGAAACCAGAGCGACCCCACGGCTGCTCCCCTGCAGCCCTGAGAGCAGGCCCCAGGCATGTTCCCATATGCTTCTGTCACCAGCAGACCCACACCCCGCCCCCCTGAGTCCCTAGTATCCCGCCAGCCAGCATCGCCTGTGACAAACTGGGAATGTCCTTAATGTTTTCTCTGAATACTGTGTTGGTGCCTCAGTGTCCCCGATGCAGTTCTTAAGTATCTAGGTGGTGGGATAAGGGTGTGTGATTGCTGCAGAGCAAAGGGCCAGTGCACCTGAATGCCTGGCACTCTGTCTCCTAGCAACTGATGGCCTGGGTCCCTTCCCTGCAAAGGTGCCAACTGAAGGTGTTGGAGACAAAGGGATCAGGTGACCTCCTGGCCTGGGAAAGGGGCTGAGCAGAGAGGAGGGGCTGGAGGGGGTGGTTAGTCTGGAGCTGGCTGAGGGCGGACGTGGGGGTCTGGCTCACTGGCCCCCAGAATGGACCCGGCCGAGGGGTCCGGTTCGCTGTACCTACAAACTCTGGTTTAGATCCTGTTCCTGTCGTCGAATAAACCTCTGTGTTCCTGGCCGGCTGAGAGTCACGTCTGACTGCAAAGTGGGGGTGCAGAACCCTGTGGCTTCCCCCGGACCCCGCCTGGGTGCGCTCGCTGTGGGAAGGGCACGGAGGGGCAGAGGATGCTGAATGCTCCAAGGAGAGACCCAGGAGGTGAAGCCGTGTGAGCTTCTTGCCCTGAACAAGTCTGCTCCGAGGGAGAGGAGGCTCCCCAAAGTCCTGACTGGCTTAGTGGGGAGCAGTTCCAGAGCATCGCCCAGGGACTCCGTGACACCCCCTCTCCCTCCCTAGCCCCCACAGCCTCCCGTGCCCTACTGGCCAGTGCCCCACAGCCCCACCTCCTACCTGACAGAGCCTTTACTATCTGCTCCTTCTTCCACTCCCAGGGCTGCTCATACTCTGCGGCAGGGCGCTCATCATTCTCCGGGAGCCGGCTGTCCACTGCCCGCATCCTCCTGTCCTGTGGGGTGCTGGCCGGTGCCTCCCCGGGCTCATAGGGGGTGTCATAGAGCTGTGGCGGGGCCTTCCCCAGCTGCTCCTTGGAGACCTGCCGCTTGGGCGCTGCGTCCGGCCGGGCGCCGCCCTCCCCCGGCTCCCCGGGCCCATCCAGCAGCAGGATGGCTTTGACCAGAGGGTCCTTGGAGCCCCGCCTGCGGATTTCTGAAAAGCCAGGGGAGAACCAGAGTCAGGCAGCCCCCCAGAGCCCTGCAGGCAGAGTGGGGGGAGAGGGCAGCAAAGGGGCCTGCCTCCCTCCCCATAATAATGCCCAGGTGAACACCCTGGAACCTGGAACGCCAGGGCTCAATCCAACATGCCCCACCCTGGGAGACTCCCATGGACCCCCGCAGGCACTGGCCAGGCCTGGACCCATGGGCTGACCCAAGCTGGCCCTGAGAACACCCCGGCTCTGCAAACCCAAGCTCCAGGAGGCAGGGGATTAATGCTGCTTTGTGCGATATTGGCACATGGAGCTGGGAGGGCAAGATGCTGTCCCTGAATGCTATGGGGCTGGGAAGGCAAGTCCCAGCCATGGGGCTGGGAAGAGGGCGTGTCCCTCAGGTTCTCAGCACTGGGGTACAGATGAGGAGATGAGTGCCAGGGTGGGTCTGGGGTCTCTCTGCCCCTCCCCCAGGCGCCAGTAACAGAAACAATCCTGGAGTTGCAAAGGGATCCTTCCTGCTGGGAGAATGGAGCAGGACGTGCAGGACGGGCTCCCGGAGGAAACGCAGGCAGGAAGCTACACCCTGGCTGTCCGATAGGAGCCCCTACGCCAGGGCCGGCCAGCGGGCGCAGCGAAGCAGGGCTGGAAACAGGCTAACCCTGCCGCGCTCGGGACACGCGTGCAGCTGGCCGGGGACTCGCCCCAGGCCCTCATCACGGGCGACCCTCCACGGTCACACTCAGCAGGGGGACCCTTATCCCCCAAGTCACGGAGCCCAGCTGCTCCCCGACGAGAAGGGGGCCAGGGCCAAGCTCAATCATTGCGCTGGCTCTGGGAGGGGCAGGCATGTGGGCAGTGTGGGGCAGGGACCCTGCCCAGCGCCTAGCAAACAGGAGCCCAACCCATGGCTGGGGCCCCCTTGGGCACAGCCAAGCCATCGGCAAAACCACCCGCCGGACCCAACCCTTCTCCGTTCACTGTGAACTCTGGCGCCCCAGGCCTGACAAACTGCCCTGCATGGAAAAACCCATCAGCCAATCTCTCATTTCCAGCTTCCGCCCCACTCGCTTCCTGTTATTCCGCCCAGCTGCTTGGCCGGGGCGAGCCGGGGCCCAGCGCAGCGCGACACTGGCTGGGGGACGCTGTGCTGGGAGCTGGACAGCCAAGCCCGCCGGGTTACCAGGCACCCGCGCGATGTATTTCTCAAAGGGCAGTGGGAGAGAGCTGCTGCTCAAGAGCTTGGCTGTAAAACGAGCTGCAAATTACCCCAGTTCCGCAGAGCTCCCAGATGTTCCCATGCCCCTCGGACAGCCCAGGAGCTACCCCCCCACCCCAACACGCTGGAGAAAGGAACAAAGCCTGAGAACCGCTGCCCATGGAGACGCCCAGAGGAACCTTGGAGGTGAAAGTATGAGACGTGCTGAGACAGCTCACCCAGCGGGCTCTGCCAGCTCCCCTTGATCCCACCCCATAGCCCGGCTAGTTCAGCCCAGGGTCCCAGCCTGGCTCTGCCAGTGCCCCTCCAACCTGACCCCCAGCTCCTCCTGCCCAGATCTGCCAGTGCCCCTCCAACCTGCCCCCAGCCCCTCCTGCTGGCCCAGCCTGGGGCACTCCACCCAGCTCTGCCAGCACTCCTCACTCCTGACCCACAGCCTCTGCTGTTCCCGCCCAGGACACACTGGTTCTACTGAAGCCCTGCAATTTCACCAGTGGAAGCTGCAGCTGTCCAGGCCTGGACTCTCATAAGCGTGCACCAAAAGCCCTGCCCAACTACTTACCGTGATGGACACACCCCGGGTTTGGGACGGCACCGAGCGCCAAACTGGCAGAGTCCCTGCGCACTTGCTCCAGCCCCACCTTCTGGGACAAGGCTCAGGCGTGTGCCCAGAATCGGGGCAGGGAACCCGGCACCAATCAGGACAGACTCGAAGGCTCCAGCCGCAAACAGCCCCCAGCTTCTCCCCTCTGCAGGTCACGCGCCACCCTCTGCTCCCCAACGTGTGGCCCACCCAGCCTCTGGCTTGGCTGGGGTTACGCAGAGCGGGCTCACGGGCACCGATTATCACCCACACCCTGCCCCAGAGGTACTGCAGTGCCAGTTGCCGCATGCCCAGCACACCAGCTTTGCGGGGGGGGGGGGGACAGACACACCCCTTTGCTGTGCTAGGCACAGTGTCCCCTGGCTACCCCCCACCTGACCCACGGCCAGACACCAATCGGGTCTTCTATGGGCTTTGGATCAGAGCCCAGCAGAAGTGGAAGCAGTAACCCAGGGAATTAAAGCTCCCCCATGTGTGCTCATCCCCTGCAAGCCATTGCAGTCCCTGGGAGTCCATGTGCGAACGGGGCCAAGCGCCACGCTCCAAGCCAGGCCCCAGCCGCCCCCCAGGCCAGTGACCGACGGCAGAGTCAGGCTCCCACCCCTGGGGAGCACTGGGAACGAAGAGCTTCCAGCACGGTGAGTTGGCAGAGGGCGAAGGCAGAAGCCAGCCAGCTCACGGGATGGGGAAGGAGCCCTGTGCACACTGGGGCTGTCGCTGGCCAGGTATTTGTGCAGCTGAGCCGGCTGGATACCACAGGCGAGAGAGCGGGGAGGGACCCGAACCGGCCCAGACGCAGGTGGACACAGCTCTGGAGCCTGCCCCACTCCAGTTTGGCCAAGGACTCCAGGCACGATGGGAGTTCTGAACGCCAGGATTGGGCCCATCACGAGGGATTCAGTACGTGGCCCCATTGAGCGCTTCCCCGTGTTTCGTTCCCCTCTTCTCCGCCCGGGGGCTGCTCCTTTCACTTCCCTTCAGTGAGGGATTGGAGCGGAGGTCAGAGTCCATTGGTCCCGGGTCAGGCCCTGGCCAGAGCCCACGCTGCTCCTTCTCTCTCCCCGCAGAGCAACAGGAAACAGCAGAGCTGGCTTCCTGCTCCAGCTCAGCCGTGGGGCTGCTGCAGGGATGGAGTCTGCCCAGCCTGGGGCAATCCCACATCCTACCCAGCTCCACGGCTTCAGGAGTGGGTCTCTAACACCTGCAAATATCCCCCCCGCAGGGAACCGCACGCCACTTGAGTGAGCCTCCCCAGAGCCAGACATTCCCCGATTCAGCAGGCAGTGGGCAAATTTAAATATTCAGTTTCAGTACTGGCCCGTGCCTCATCCCGCCCCGAGTTTCCCTTTCCCCAGGGTCAAACTGGCATTCGCTGGCCACGCACCGGTTATCATCTGCTGCGCATCGTAGGGCTCCATGTACCCATCGTTCTCCCCCAGCCGCTCCGCCTCTCGCTGGCCCTTCGTGCGCTTGGCGTCATACGGGTCGGCGTAGTCCTCTAGAATGATGACCTGCTGGGGGCAAAGAGTTCCCAACACGCTGGCTAGGACAGCCACAAGCCCTCTAAGGGCCAAAGCACCAGCGTGCCCAGCGTTGGGGCGGGAGGGCCTGTGTTTCCAGCAGTGCTGAGCTCCACAGCTGCTTCACTGCCACTGGTGCTGCTGGCACAACCGTGCAACACGAATGCATTCACACGCACGGTGATAGGAACGCTTCACGGTTGGAGACAATATAATCCCAAGAGGATCAGAAGATGGTAGGGACAGAGAGATGAGGTGGTGTGGCCGGGTGGGGAGGGCCCTGGACTAGAACCTAGCCCTGGCATCTATCCCCTGCTCTGCCACTGCCCTGCTGGGTATCCTTGGGCAAGTCCCTTCCTGCCTCTCTGCCTCCATTTCTCCTCCCACACTTTGCCTGTTCAAACCCATGATGCGTCCCAATAACGCCGCAGCCAACACACAGGGAGCTCCCAGGGGAGACCAGGCAGCCTGTAGCCTTCACAGATACTGGCCCGTCGTGGTGATGCTAGCGGGGAGCCCGCTAACGCACATGACAACCACAACGACCTTGTGCTCACGGGTATCGTGCCAGCTGATGGAAGCACGGCAGTGTCCCTGGAGAAGACAAGGCCTCTGCATCGGTGCAGCGCCCAGCACCCTGACTTCAAGAGGCAGAGACATGCAGGTGAAGGCTCTTGTGCCAGCAGGGGCAGAGGGTAGGGGATTAATGAGGCCATTGGCTGCAGAAGCCAACGTGAAATGCACATGCCTATCAGCGTGGAAAAAACACGAGACAGTGGGGTGCGGCGTCTGCACCAGACACGCTCAGCGCCATTTTCCCCCAGTCTCGCTACCCAATGAATAACCACAGCCTGGGGCCCGGTCGCTGCGCTGGCTACCAGGGGCACATCGACAGAGCAGGCAAGGAGGGCCCTGGCCAGGAAGAGCAGCGAGAGCTGTGGGGCAGAACCAGGTGAATTCGAACAGCTTGGGGCTCCTGCGCCTGGAGTGGTGGGGAGCTGCAGACCAGGCCTCCAGGGTATCGACTTGCCCGATGGGAAGCACAGGACTGAAATACTGGGGCGGGAGGGGAGGGGAATCTGTGGGTCAGGGCTGACCAGCCATGGGCACCTCTGTCTGGGCCAGCAAAGCTGCAGGTCGGGACCAAGGTTCAGGCCAGCGCTGCCAGGGGCTCTCCAATTCCAGGCCTTATTTAGCTAAACCACAGCTCCGCTTCCCAGCGAACGGGGTCCTGTCAACCAGACTTTTCATACCCCTTCCCCTCAGGAGCAGCCAAGCCAGCAGGGCCCGAAGGAGGTCAGCGTGGGATCCCGTAGCTGGGGGACAGAGTGCCTATTCTCCCTGTGGCAGATTAACCGATTTGGGATCAAGGGAATTAGGGAAGGGCTCGGGGCCAGGCTGATCAGCTGGGCCGGCAGCACTGAAAGCCGCCTCCTGCTCTAGGGGTCCTGCGTTTCCCAGGAACCGGGGCAGGGAACGAGAACGTGATCTGCCCAGTGCCACGCACCAGAGCTCTGCCGAGCAGGGGGCAGCCGCTCTCCCAGGGGGCGCTGGCCCCTCGAGGCACCAACACTTGGTGGAAGGGAAGGGGGTGTTAATCTGTCCGGCAGGGCAGCCCTGTCCCCTCTCCCGGGTGCAGGGCAGGCTCTGAGCACGCAGCCGCTGCGTTCCAACCGTGGGTCCAGACCAGCCATTTGCTGCCGTGTAGACGCCCTGGATGAGTTGCCCAAGGCCAAGCCCACACAGCCCTGGGCGCTACCCGCTAGGCCATGGCCCCTTACCGTCTCCTGCTTGGGACTCCTGCCCTTCTCCTCCTCCGGCGACGGGCTGCTGCCGGGGTAGCTTTTCCCATTCTTCTCATGGGCGTCCACCTTGATGAGCCGATTCATGTAGGTGCTGCAGCCAGGGCCCTTGGGGGCGCCCTCCTGGGGGCTCCCCTCCGCCCGTGAGTTCTTGCGCATCTTGCCCGTGGCAGCCTGGATCAGCCCCTGCAGGTTGTCCCGGGACAGCCTGCTGCCACCGTCCTTGCTGGGCCCCGGAGCTGCCCTGCAGCCCCCCAGCTCGGCCGCCGAGTTCTTGCGGTTTTTGCCCTGCAGTGGGCCGGGGCCTGGCTCGGCGGGGCCCAGGGGCTTCCGGGAGGCACTGCATAGCTTGCCCAGGCTCCCGCTGCCCGGCCTGGCCCGCTCGGAAGCCGTCTTCAGACTGGAGGGGAACTCCTTGAACCACTTGGCCGCCATGGGGCTGGGGGGCCGCCGGGCTACGGCTGGGAAAGGCCGGAGCTGAGATGCCAGGGAGGGGGCTGTGACCTTTGGTGGGGAGGGGGGGATCTGGAGCCTGGTGGGTTGGGGGAGGGGGCGTGCCCCACCCACGGGGCCCAGGTAGGAGCTCCGTGCCAGCTCAGAGCCAGCAGGGGATGCGGTCGGGAGAAGGGGTGGTCCTGCTTCCCCCTCGCCCCCGATAAATTACAGTCAAGGTGTGCTGGGGGGGGGCAGAGTCACGGCAAGGCGGCCCATCACAGAGGTGGGGAGCTGAAGTCACTCGGGGGGGGGCTGGTCCTTAACCCATGGGGGTGCAGCAGTGAGCAGGAGGGGAGACAACTTCACCTGCAGGAGAAGGGGGGATCCTCCTTCAACGGGGGGGCAGGTGGGGTCGCTCCAGGGATCCCTGATCCTTCGCCGGGGGGAAGGGGGGCAAGTGGAGTCGCTCCCGGTCCTTCACCCCGCCCCAGGGGCCCCACGAAGCGCTGCCGGGCGCCCAGCTCCCGGGCAGCCCCGAGGCCTGGAGAGGGTCTGCGGGGGCGCAGCGCAGCGGCGGCTCCGTCTCTCCAGCGCCTGACTCTGCTCCGCGGCCAGCGCAGCCCGGGCTCCCCGCCCAGATCCGGAGGGGGCGGTGCAGGGGAGGGGGCACCGGCCTGCAGAGAGCTACCCCCGCCGCGGGGGGGCGCAATCTCCCGTGCAGGGAGTAGGGCGATTTCCAGCGGTGTGGAGGCGCGATCTGCGCGGTCAGTGCGCTGCGCGCTTTGCCTCCGGTCCGGGTTGGAAATCGCCGCCCCGACGGGCTGTGTGAACACGCTGCGCGCGGGGGTAATTACAGACTGCGAACTGCGCCTGTGAAAAACCGTCGCCCCCGCGCAAATGTGCGCGGAGCCTTGGTGTCCCCGCGCAAAGGCTGCAGCTTCTGCACAGGGGAGTCGCTCTGCACGCAGGCAGGGATCGTGCAAGCAGCGCTGGCCAATGCTACATTTTCGGACTAATTGCAATCAGCAGCGCCGGCCATTAGCGCTGTTCTCCAGCCAGGCGCTGCCGTTCCCAAGAGCGCGGAGTTTGCACGCGGGTCCGAGTGGCTGCAACGCAGGAATTGCGCGCTCGGGCTCTGCAGCGGGTCAGTCTCCTCCTCCCCGAGGTGGCGGCTAATCCCGCTCGCCAGGTTTGCACCCTGTGCAATGGAGCCGAGCGGGCGTGGCCCTGCCCCCGGGCCGCAGGGGGCCCAGGACTCGGGGGGCTGGTTGCAGCTGCCGGTACCTCGAGCTCGGAAGCCCCCCCCCCTTTCCGGGGGTAGCAGTCAGGGTCGGGGCTGAGCAGCTCCCCCGTCCCCTCTCAGGGCCCCTCCGGGAACAGCCCCACCCCTTCCCCCATGTGGCTTTCTGGGGCTAACTGGCCCCCTAATATAGCCCCCCTTTGGGGGGACCCCGGGAGGGAAATTGCCCCTTCCCCTTGCAAGGCCCCCCCACTTAGGCCCCTGGTGCCCTCCCAGGTGGGGCCCTGTGGTGGGGATGCCCGGCGGTGCAGACCTGGCTGCAATAGGCACAGCTCTGCAGGCACTTCCGTGGATTCCCATCTGCAGGTGGCCCCTGAGCTGGCCGGCCCCCCCTTTGGGAGCAGCATGATCAGATGTGCCCCCACCCCCATGTTCACTCAGTGTCTTCTGATCTCTTTGCAGGTTGCTGGGCCCCCTGACCCCTGAGCCATGTGAGTAGCTGGGGGAAGATGAGCTCGTGCTGGCGGTGAGCTGGGGGGCTCGGTGTCTGTGGGACTGGGGCTGGGGGCTCTCCTGGCACCAGGCTGGGAAATGCCCCTCCCAGCTCCTGGGCCCCTGCCCCCAGCATTGCAATGTACCCCATGGGGTTCTCGGGTGTTGCAACCCCAGGCACCACTTGGTTTGGGGAGGGTCTTGGGCTACTGCTCCTCCCCCACCCTGTCCCTGGGGCGGCCCTCCCAGCGCAAAGCTCCAGCCCCCAGATCAGACTTGTATCAGGCCCCATGGCCAGCTGGGTCCCAGTTCTGCAGCAGCATCCCCAGATCTAGAGGCAGTTTCAGAAAATCTTTAGCAGGAATTAAATCTGGCAGCGTGGGGTTCCGCTGGCATAGGCACACCACAGCTCAGTTCACAATTGTTTCAGGCTGCTGCAAACTCAGGAAACATCACTGCATCAGTTTCCTAAGAGATCGGCTTGGAATTACTTGGCAGTCCTAATGTCTGCTCTGTGCTAGGCCAGAGCGCTGACTTGATGATCCCGGTGGTCCCTCTTGGCCTTGGGATCTGTGAATCTAGGCCCTGACCCTGTTTTGAGGCTATTTCGGTGGCATAAAGGCTTGAAACACGCACATGTGAGTGCGAGAGACAGGCCCTGGAGCAAGGGGTGAATCTTGGGTGTGGCATATTGCACTGCCCTGCCTCAGGGCCCTGAGCAAGTGTCTGGCTTGATTTAGTAACGTCCCAGCAGTGCCGAGCACCCAGAGCTCCCTCCCACGTCACCCTCCTTCCACGTTATGACTGTCGGATCGTGGGTGATAAGGTCTCGTTTTGCTGTAGTTAAAAGCACAAAGCGCGCATGTCCTCTGCTCCTTCCTGCCGTTTCAGGGCAAGCAGCAGCTGTGGCTGGGGCGCTCCCAAGTCCCACAAGCCCAATGGGAAACCGCAGCAGCTCAAATACTCAGGTAAACTCAGATCCCGGTTCCTTTTCCTCGCCACAGCTGGGGTTGCTCATGTGGCTGTTTATTTTGCATCCTCCACACGAAAGCGAGAGAATCATTAACTTTCAGTGTGTTTAGGATTTAAGGCTGCAGCAGCATCCTTACAAACAGCTGTTCTGTGTCCTGTGACAGGATGGGTCCCTCCTGTACATGTGACCTTCTTACAACTGCTCTTTTAATATTGCAAACGAGTCAGTCGTTAGAGTTGTAGCTGCTTTTGTGGGGCGGTCTCATGCTGATAGCAGTGACAAACAAAACCAATGGGATAGAAAATAATCCATAGGTGGTAGTTCAAGCTAAATCCTTAATCTGACAAATGGTTAAACCCATAGGTAGCCCCATCAAATGCAGATGTTAAACTGAATACACCTTAAGAAGGTGGCTTAATCTTTTGCAGGACCAAGACCTAAGTTTGTACCTGAATTTCCATGATAAACCCTTTTACAGGGGTTCAGGGGAAGCTGGCATCTCATCCTGCAAACTAATAACCAAAACCTGGATCAGGAGGATGGGAGTGACGGGGGAATCCATCTTTGGCTTTTAAGATAAAAGGTGTATTTTATTGTCACTAAAACAGAGCTTGTTTATCTTTTGAGCTGTAAAGTAACTAAGGCCCCAGAGGTGGGTGGGTGGGTGTGGTGCCCAGATATGCAAGAGAAACAGTAACGTTCTTTTGGCATTGTTAGCATCTGTTGGCTAATGTCCATCATCAGAACTTAGCCCAAAATGTATGTATATAATAGTAGGTTTAGCCATTGAGGGGAGCTGTTTACCAAAATATGCATTTGTCCGTTTCCCCTGCACAAAGGGCAGAGGAGGTCACTTCACACAACTCTCAGGTTTGTTAACCCACAAATAAGGCTGGAAGAAAGTTGGCTTTGGTTGGGAGGCTTTGGTTGGTTGGTTGTTTGTGTGGTGTTTCCAGGTGTGCATCCCCCAAAGCAGGGCAGGGGCACAGAGCAGATCCTGCATGCCGGGTTTGGTTCTCACAGGCAGGCATGATACTTGGATGGCTGGGCCAAAATTTGAGTCAAATTTGCTGCAATTATTAAAAAAAAAAGAAAAAAAGTTGCTGTTTCCGGAAGAAAATGTCAGCCTGCGATTTGCATTCAGCCTTATTTGTAAGCTTGTCAAGACTCTGCTTCGCTGGAAGCACAAAATGGAATTTTAGGTGTTTTTCTTCCTTGTTTTTCAAGGTGTCATCAAGAAAAAGGATTCGGAAGTTTATGTCGGAAACGTCCCGCCTGAGATGATGGAGGTATCTTCACCGCTGTTTTGGAAGGGCCGTTGTCTGCTTTAGTGATATAAGCTAAGCAATTAACATTGACGTCCCACCAAGTCGTACGTAGCCTGCTGTCTTTAACTCTTTGTGACATACGGTTACGCGCAGTGATTTCCCCGCTCAGCCAACAAATAATCTTACAAAGGAAACGAAAGGCGGCTTGCAAACATCTGCCCTTGTTCCTGTGTAAGTGCGAACACAGCAGTGGCAGGTTATGGGATTAGTGATGCTCTTGGGGGGGAATCTGCAGCAGGAACCCAGCAGTTTCATATAATGGCCGTGAATCTTCTCAGGGCAGGAGTCGCTTTCACCTTGCTCCCCATGGTTACTGTGCTCCCATTCCCTACTGTACGTCTTTCTGAACCGGGGTCAGGTGCCTGCTCCGCTTGCGTGATCCTTTGCACTGATCCCATTCCAGGGCTGGCTATTCTGTGTGTAACAGGTTCCACTGCAGCCTTGTCAGCTGCCTGTCTCGGCACAGACGATAGCTGGACTCACCCAAAACAAAATGTGCTCCCATCCCTTTGGGAAATTGCTTACAAATAAACTGAGTGCTGCAACCGCTGTCGTTGCCTCTGCTGTAACGAGGCCTCCCCCTTAACCTGGGCTGCTTTGCTTTGCTTTCCCAGGAGGACATATTGCTTCTGCTCAGGGACTTCCACCCGCAGCACGTTAAAAGGTGCCATTCTGGGCTGAGAAGGTAGGTTTGTTTTGCCTTTTGGCCCTCAGTGTATTCTCCCTGTTGTCCAGCTCAGCAAGCTCCCGTCCCTGCTCCAGGGGGCTTTGTTCTGTGGGGATAGAGGCTTGGAGAGCAAATGGCTGATAGGGCAGGACCTGGTCCCGGGCCTTTCCTTAGCTTGTTCCGCAGATTGGGTGGTCTTGGTAGTTATCAAGTTATTTCATTCTAGGGGGTGGCTTCAAAAGAACCCCCAGCTGGCACCCTAGCTTCTCCCTTCTGTCCAGAAACAGCAGAACAACATTCTGGGGTCACCCTGGAAGCTTTTCTTCTCCCCCCCCCCCCCCCCCCCCCCGTGTCCGCACCAAGCTAGTGGACGGGAGGCCAAAGGCAGCTCGAGGAGTAGGTTCTCAGGAACAGTTCCTGGAGACAACTTAACCCCCTTGTTTTGGGCTTCTCTCTGCCCTATGGCAGTCTGGCTCATTGCCGTGAGCTCCCTGCGGGTCCGCCCAGTGGCACTCGTTCATTGCTGGGCCATTTCTAGCTTCTTGCTACTGAACACAGCAGGATGGGTCTCTGACTGAACCTGTCACAGACTCCCTTGGGACTGTCACCTGACATGCTGAAATTACCTCTGAGACCGTTTTCCCTGCCAGCCTGGGCCTCCAGAACCCTGCCTTGTTGAGCCAGACACACTAGCCTGCTGCAACACAGACCCAGGGCCTGGTCCATGCTCCCAAAGCTGCAAACTTAACTGAAAACAGTTTAGCAAGTCACCTATCTCCAGGACCCACACACCCAGTTCCCAGTGGGATCCAAACCCCAAATAAATCCATTTTACTCTGTATAAAGCTTATACAGGGTAACCTCGTAAAATGTCCCCCCTCTATAACACTGATGGAGAGAGATGCACAGCTGTTTGCTCCCCCAGGTATCCATCACTTACTCTGGGTTTATTAATAAACAAAAGTGATTTTATGAAGCATAAAAGGAGGATTTCAGTGGTTTCAAGTAATAACAGACAGAACAAAGTCTGTCACCAAGCAAAATAAAGCAAAAACACACAAGTCTAAGCTGAACACATTAAGAAACTGATCACCTGTAATCTCTCACCCTCCGAGATGTTCCAATGAGCTTCTTTCACAGACTAGACTCCTTCCTAGGCTGGGCCCAATCCTTTCCCCAGTACCGGCCTTGTTAGGTCCAGCAGACATCTCAGGTGGGAAGTGTCACGGAGTCCCCGGGTGATGCTCTGGAACAGCTCCCCACTAAGCCAGTCAGGACTTTGGGGAGCCTCCTCTCCCTCGGAGCAGACTTGTTCAGGGCAAGAAGCTCCCACGTCTTCACCTCCTGGGTCTCTCCTTGGAGCATTCAGCATCCTCTGCCCCTCCGTGCGCTTCCCACAGCGAGCCCACCCAGCGGGGTCCTGGGGAAGCCACAGGGTTCTGCACCCCCACTTTGCAGTCAGACGTGACTCTTAGCCAGCAAAACAGAGGTTTATTCAATGACAGGAACAGGGTCTAAAACAGAGCTTGTAGATACAGCGAACCAGACCCCTCGGCCGGGTCCATTCTGGGGGGCAGTGAGCCAGACCCCTAGGTCTGCACTTCACTCCTTGTCCCCAGGCAGCTCCAGACTAACCACCCCCTCCAACCCCTCCTCTCTGCTCAGCCCCTTTCCCGGGCCAGAAGGTCACCTGATCCCTTTGTCTCCAACACTTTCAGTTGGCACCTTTGCAGAGGAGGGGCCCAGGCCATCAGTTGCTAGGAGACAGAGTGCCAGGCATTTAGGTGCACTGGCCCCTTCCTCTGCAGCAATCACACACCCTTATCCCACCACCTAGATACTTAAGAACTGCACAGGGGACACTGAGGCACCAACACAGTGTTCAGAGCAAACATTAAAACAGTCCCAGTTCGTCACAGGAAGCAGGGGGTTTCTCATGACTGGCAGCCCCCTTTGTCCTGCTCCACCCCCTCTTATAGCTTTGGCACAAGGCGAATCGTTTGTCTCTCTGGGTCCCCACCCCTTCTTCGAAATGGAAAAGTACCAGATTTAAGATGGATTCCAGTATCAGGTGACATGGTCACATGTCACTGTAAGACTCCCAGTCTCCATTCCCCATGGGCTGGCCCCACACGTACACAGGAAGGTTTGCAGGTAAATAAACCATTTACAACCAATTGTCCTAATCAATGGGAGCCATCAAGATTCTAAACCATCATTAATAGGCCACACTTTGCATAATTACAACAGGACCTCAGAGTTACACTTCCTATTTCTAGCTTCAGATACAAGAATGATTCCTGCATACAAACAGAAGGAATATATCCAGTAGGTTATAACCTTTGTTATGACAGCTTTACAAGAGACCTTTTGCATAAAGCATATTCCAGTTACATCATATTCACACTCATCGGCATATTTCCATACAACATGGTGTGCACCGTCACAGGGTAACGTGTCCCCTTCGCTTCCCCACCCCCCCAGCTATGCCTTTGTAGATCTCGGCTCCTCTGAGCAGGTGCAGGCCGCAATCCAGCGCTTCAACGGGCACCTCGTGAACGGACGTCGCCTGTTTCTGAGCCACACGGGTGCAGACAACGGGAGGAAGGACCCGGCTGAGACCCAGAGCACCGTGGAAATGCCCGTATGGCTGCTGGTAGCTCTGAGCTGTGTAACTAGCTGTAGGGGAGGTCTCCTGCCGGCGCGTTTGGCCAAGGCTGGTTCAGCTGGACCAAGCCCTTTGTGGCAGCGCACAAGTCACTCACCCCTCTCTTCTCTCCACGTTATCAGTGAGACATGGGGGGCGGCTGCCTGAAGGGGGGCATGGGAGGCAGGACGGGCTCTGGGAACCGGGAAGCCTGGGTGATGTTGCCAGCTCTCTCACTGGGTGAATGGGAGAAGTGGGGGCTGTAGTCCGAGACCTGCCTGTTGGAAGAGGAGAATAAAACACGCTGGGCTCTCTGGAGGAAAGCCCCACTGTCAGTGCACCATGTCCCTATCCCGCGGCGCTGGCTGGTATGACCATCCACAGCCCTGAGCTGCTTCCCGCTGTGGGGAGCAGGCAGGAGGCAGTGCCTGCTCTCTGGGTGCTTCCAGGCCGTGGGGACTCGTGTCTTGTATTGTGAGATCAGCTGTTTTCTTTGCAGGCGTTGGAGAGAGTCCCCAGGGGAGAGCTTGGTCTGAGCCATGGTAAGCTCCAGGGGGGTCCCGGCCTGCTGCCTCCGGCACTGGTTCCATCAGCAGCTCCCCACCTTCCACCCCCATGGGGAAGTGAAGCTTGGTGGCTGCTTGTGAGCTGAGCTGTCTGGCTGTCCCATGCCCCTGTGTTTGACAGGAATGATTGGGAGGGGCTCGTTCCACACGCCTCTGGAGACATCCTAGCCCAGGCGCGTGGACAGCAATTCTGGGCCCCAGGGCAGGACAGTCAGTGCCCCCGCCCCCCCACACGCACAAGCCGCGGATGCCTGTCATTCGCCCGTTCTTCCGGCACAGCCAGGGCGTTATGTTCCCAGCCAGTAGGGCTGCCAACTGTCTAATTGCGCAAACCCAAAGACCCTGACCCACCTCTTCCCTAAGACCACGCCCCGGTCCCACCCCTGCTCACTCCACCCCCACCCTCACTCACTTTCACCAGGCTGGGGCAGGGGGTGTGGGCTCTGGGAGGGAGTTTGGGAGTGAGAGATGGGCTCTGGGAGGGAGTTTGGGGGAGGAGGGGAGGGAGTTTGGGAGTGAGAGATGGACTCTGGGAGGGAATTTGGGTGTGGGGGGAGAGGGGTGTGGGCTCTGGAAGGGAGTTTGGGTGCGGGGGGAGAGGGGTGTGGGCTCTGGAAGGGAGTTTGGGTGCGGGGGGGAGAGGGGTGTGGGCTCTGGAAGGGAGTTTGGGTGCGGGGGGAGAGGGGTGTGGGCTCTGGAAGGGAGTTTGGGAATGGGGGGGTGGGCTCTGGGAGGGAGTTTAGGTGCGGGGTCTAGGCAGGGGGTTGGGATACAGGAGGGGGTCAGGGGGCTGGCACTTACCTCAGGTGGCTCCTGAAAGCGACCCACACACTCTTTGGCGGCAACTGCTGGGGGGCCCCCAAGGGTTCTCTGCTCTCCGCTGGCCACAGGCACTGCCCCCACAGCTCCTATTGGCTGCAGTTCCTGGCCAATGGGAGCTGTGGAGTCGGTGCTCAGGGCAGAGCAACGTGTGGAGACCCTGTCCCCAGGGGCCACAGGGATGTTCCAGCCGTTTCCTGGGGCGGTGTGGAGCAAGGACGGGCAGGAAGCCTGCCTTAGCCCAGCTGCACTGCAGCCCGCGGTGGCCGGGGCCCCCTGGGGAGTTGTCCCCTTTGTCCCCCCATCGGCTGGCCTGTCCTAGACCCGAGGGCATTGGAGGTCGCACAGGCTGGTAAGCCCAGGAATCTTCTAATTCAGCAGCCACCTGTATGCTGATCTGCTGCTGTTCATCTTATTCCCAGTGTCCCCTGCCCGGTCTCAAAGGGGAACATCTCCTGGGCTCCTGCTTTCCTGGCGCTCGCCTGTGTTTTCCCTAGTCCTCGTTGTCAGCAGCTCACCCTGCGGATGCCAAAACACAGAACTGGCTCCAAACACCAGAACTGTCCTACCTGAAAAGGCGGCTGCGACTCTGGTGCCGTTCGGGCTCCTGGCGCCCGTGGGCCTGCTGGGGAAGAAGGAATTTGGTTGCCCAAGGGCCTGGCTTAGCTAACTTGGGGGAGGTCCTTGTGGGGTGACCAACGCCGCTGGGCACGTTTTGGTTGCTCTGGTTAAATCTCACTGTAAGGTTTCCAACCCCGTTCTCCAGCAGTCGCGCGAGCTCCCGGAGCAGGAGGAGAAGGCGACTGAAATCCTGTCTGGCGGATTTTAATTAAAGGTCTTGTTTAAATCTCAAACCATCCTGTTCTTCCTCTGCTCCTAGCAAAGGCAGAGACCCAAACCCTGCAGCCGGCGCCTCCCGATGCAGTGAGGCAGCTCTGTTATGCGGTTCCCATGGAAATGAGGTAAGCACCAGTGCCAGGGACTCCTGCGCTGACCCCGGCCTGCCAGCATCACCAGCTCTGGATAACTGCACTGTGATGTTTAGTGTTCCTCACTCTGGCATCCTGCCGCTAGTTCAGTCCTGGCCGCCTGGCCGAGGCGGCCACGTTCCATACTGCTGGTAACCTTGGCAGAGGATTTCAGTTCTCTGACCTCCGCTCGCCTCACCCCCAAAATAGCTCAAACGTCTTTTGGAGATGCCACAACTCTGCCGACCCGGGTACCTAGCCCCTAATTCCCTCCCACAATCTGTGCCTTGGCCTCTCCTTGCCCTGCCAGACTCAGTCTTCTCGTAACTCTGGGAACTCATTCATTGCACCTGCTGCTCTTTGCTTTACATGTATTGAATCTCCTGGGGAGGTGAAGGGAGATGGAGCTGCTGCTTGAGGCCCCTGTAAATGAGCATGCCGAGCCTTGGAGAGAAGGAGCCTTGGACCATGGATGAGAAGCTCTCTCTGTCGGCTAGATTATACCCTCTGTCTCCCACCTTGTCCAGGGCTGTACCACATGAGAAGCCTTCCCTTTGCTGACTGTCCTCTTAAGCTAGTTTGTTTCCTCTCCAGGGGTTCCTTCTTGGCACTCATGCTAAAAGACTGCTTTCAGGATCTGAACTGGTTGGTGTCGATTGCAAAGCTGCATGGAGAGGCGGGGCTGCTGGTGACGGATGCTCTGCCACAGACCCCGTACTTCTGGGCCATACACCTCACAGAGGTAGGCACGGGGAAAGCCGGCTGTGAGTCCTTTCACAGGAGCCCCTGCGAGATGGTCGCCTTGTTCTTGGCGTGCGTGTATTGGACTGTAAGACACGTATTTCTGGGCTGTGTGTCCTGGGGTGAGAACATGCTGGTGTCTACGAGCAGTCTGCATAATGATTATGTAGGCCCACAAGGAAAAGGCCAAATGTGCAAAGGGAACTGCAGGGCGCTCTGATTTCCGGGAATGGGATGATTGATGCCCATTCTGAGCACGGTTTCACACTAGGATCTCTGCGCTTTGAATTTACAAGGCTCAAATCTAATGAGGAAAAAGGCACAAGGGGATCAAATTCCAATCCCTCCCCTTCCCTCCCCAGGCCTTGTTTTGTTTCTGCTCTGGGGTCTTTGCTCCCAAGCCAGGGACATGCTGAAATCTCGCTGACGCCCCACGGGGCTACGTGTGTTTTGCTGAATTGCAAAAGGAGTGAGCCAAAGTCCGGCTGGATGCACAGGTAGTTCGAACCTGGGGCGGAGGGGAGTGGAGAACAAGGCTGTACCCTCGGCTGGCACTAGAGTACGAGTGAGTGGTGGTGGATGTGCTGTAGCGCTGGCAGCCTGGCACGAGGGGTGGCATTGAGTGGGTTCTCTGCTCTGCTCTTTCCTTGGCAGGAAAGTCACTCGAACATGCACAAGCTATTCTGCCAGCTGGCGGAAGAGGAATCCAAGCAGCCCTACCTGACAAGGCAGGCGGTGCAGCGAGGGACCCGCTGCATGGCAGAGTGCATTCTGGGGGAGGACGGCGCAGCATGGAACAGGTTTAGGGAACAAGCTGCATGCTCAGAATGGACTGGCTGGGCGAGAGGCAGTGCTGAGGCCAAAGGGGTGGGGGAGTGGGGGGGACATTCGCTGATACTGGTCCCCTCCCACTGTGCATAGACGGCATGTGGCACCTTTCGTGGTCTGCAGGTTTCTTAGTGCGCCTTCACCCCGTGCAGGAGCCTCTGTCCCTGTTACCAAGCTGCAGCCACTCTGTGCCAGCACTGCCTGGCCGCTGCTGAGACCGGGGAACGAAGCGTGAATTCCCCAGGCAAAGGGGCAGTCAAACTCAGCAAGTGCAATTATCCAAGCTGGAGTTTGTCCGCATGTTTGGGTGAACCTTCGAACAAAGCATGCGCCGCTCTAGCCAAGCTTTGTGGTTCACCAGCTGCAATGTGTCACCTTGCACTATGCTGGTGAAAGGCGCCCCCTGCTGAGTGCCCAGAACCAGCTCTTGTCTCACCTGGCTTCTTCCTTGGTCTCTCATGCAGGTATTGACACAGCCTGTTCTGGCTTCGCTCTCCTGGTCTGAGTTATTGAGATGGCAGTAGATAATACTGCAGCCAAAACTCCATTTTGCTGAGATTTTAAGCTCCATTGTTTAAAAAAAACAAACAAAAATCCCCTAACCCCAGTCAGTTGGCTTCTCTCTCCTGCCTCTTTGCAGGACAAATATTAAATCCTGGGTCCTGTAGCTTCTTTCCAGGCTCACGTGCTCTTGTTTGACCCTCACAGGTGCTGGGTCTTGGAGAAAGTGGAAGATCTTGCAGTGGTTCTCTTTGTTGACTTTGGCTGTTCGGCCACTGTTCCTCTGAACTCACTGCGGAAGCTGGATGAAGACAATTTCTGGGACATAAAACCGCTGGCCCAGCCCTTCATGTTCCAGAAAGGTACTAGCCTAAGGCTCCGATGTTGCAAAGGGATCCGTTCCCTGTGATGCTCTGACAGGAGCACTTTGCACAGTCCTTCGTTGGGCCTTTCGCAGCCTTCTGTGGGCTAGAACTGATTTTAAACTTCAGTTTGGTAGAAACAACCTTCTGGTTGTGCAGTGCCACTTGCTGGTCAGGTAAGCGTATTGCATTTGACCAGCTGGAGGTTAACGTCTTGGCTCTCCATTACATGCAGTAAAACCAGCATTTTCAGTATAACCCCAATTCCCAACGTGGAGGTGCAGCCCAGGGCTGGAAGAACGCTCTGCAGCTGTCGAAGCCCTGTAGCTTTCTCTGCTTTGAATACTTCCAGCCCCAGTGGCAAAACATCACCCACTCTTCCAGGAACATAGTAGGTCTTATTTTACCCTGAAGGTCTTTTGATGCCTTTTTCTCCTTTCTTACTCCTGCTGCTGGGTTGCTGCCTAGTGATGACTTATCACAAACTCCTAATTTATCATAAAATGTTTGCTGCTCCTCAGAGCAGTTCAGCTCCTAGCATGGGTTGGGTGTCGTGGGAAGCCCACCTTCTACTGGCTTTTCTGGGCGGATAGAACTCTCGGTTCCCGCTGGCTTGCACCCCTCACCCTGCCAGCACTAGTTAATGCCTCTGCTGAAAATACCACCTTGTTAATGGGATGTGCCACAGCCTGCTTGAAAACAGAAGAGCCGGTTCCTATTTGCCTGTCTTGGTACCCACCCCAGGGATGTTGTGAGGATACAAAGTCACATGGAGCTAGGCCTTAACCCTGGATCTCCCCGGCCAGCAGCCTATAACAGGACCGACCTGCCAGGCCCCTGTACACTCTGGAATCACTTGGCTGTTTAAAGTGATGAGTTACTGTCCTGCATTCCCCCACTGAACCCTCTTTGTCTTCTAGGGATTGTCTCTGCAAGACCCATGGTCCGGCAAATCCTGCAAGGGAAGGTGGTCGGCCCGTCTCACCTGGAGGTACTGTGGAGCCTTGAGCACTTGGGGGTGCGTGAAAGGCTTGTGTGTTGTTTGAGGGGATGCTGCCCTCCCCAAAAGGCACATGGCCATTGGTCACATCTGCCATCACAACCCTGGGTCCTATTTCATTGGGTGTGACTGTCTCTAAACATTGGCCCAATGTCTATACCCAAGGCAGCTTTCTGGTGTGTGTACAGCAGGGACCAGTTCCCCTGGGGCTCCTTCCCACCCTTCTGTGATAGCTTTACCCATCCTACACCAGCCTCCCTGGAACGGGATGAGGGGGAGGGAGGCCTACGGCAGCTTTATAGAGGAGGTTGGAGACCTGCTAACTCCTGCCCCACTTGCCTTGTGCCAGCCTCACATCCTGACGTTCACCTTCTGCACAGAGGAGAAAGAGGAAGCCGAGGACCCATGTGAGCTCTGAGCTGAAAGTCCCCTGCCCCTTGCTGCCCAAAGCAGGAGTGGGGCAGAGAACTGTTGGACCTTGGAAAAGTCATCTTCAGCCTGAAGCAGCCTTATTAACTGGCTACGGTGTTGTGATTGTGAGGAGGGGGCATCTCTTATTTCTCCAGGTTTAGTGATGTCCCCAGTTAGCTTCAAGGGGAAGTTACCTAGTTTTGATTTTTCAGTAAAATTGTGAGGGGGCTGGTGAACTGTCCCTCTGGTGCCTGACTATTAAATGGACTCTGGAAAAGCCTGCCAAGTCCCGCTAATGCTGCCTCCACTAGGTGTGGGTCTGCCCAGAGTGCCTGGCTGCTGGACAAATCCCCATTAGACCAGCACATGCCCTGGCAGCTTGAAGGGTCCGCGGGAGGGTTGTTCCCTCAGCGTTGTTAGGACAAGGCCTTGCAGCCCTTTCTTCAGCAGGACTAGAGACTTCAGCCTCCGCCTGCTGTCAGGGCTTGTAACCAGGAGCCAGCTCTGCCTGTTGTCAGAACAGCAGGGGCCTGGGGCAGGCTGTGCCTGCAGGTTCGTTTGGGTAAAGCATCGTACAAATCCCCAATTTCTGTTACTCTCACAAACCACGGACAGGGGCCAAATGCTCAGTTCTGAAGAGTGACTAAACTGCTGAGGGCAGAGGTTGGTTTATTTTTGAAGGGGGGGGGGGAAGAAACTAACAGGGCTGCGGATAACTGAGGTCTGCCACTAGTGTTTGGTTTTGGGGCTTGGTCGCTAAGTGGCTCAGAAGAAAGTTGGTCTGGTCCTTTGGGTGAAAGGACGAAGCTAGCTTAAAGTAAATGGCTCAGGTTCCCACCTGACCCCTAGGTTTAGATCAGAAATTGTCAAGCTTAATTTGACAAGTGAAAGTCAGTGGGCAGGTCTGGCAGTTGTGAAACCACTGAGATTCTCCCACAGGAGCCTCCAGAAGGCTGAACCTGAGTTGTAGAATCCCTTTTTCTGAAAGGAAAACAAAGCTGTATAACCCCTGCCTGAGGCTGGCACACGTGCTATCCTGGATGGCTTTGAACTCGGCTTTGCAACTGGATAGAACATTTTAGTGAGGTGCTCTGGCACACACCAAGAGCCAGCTATCTGCTGAGTTTAAAGCTCTAATCACCAGGGAAATCCTATTTTGGCTACAGCTCGAGGGAAACTCTCAGTAGCTCTAGCATGAAGTGGCTTGGCAGCAGTATCCAGGGTGTGGTTGATGGCACATCACAAGAGTTCAGCTCCCCCATGAACCTCTCCTGCAGTCTTACCCGTGTCACTGCGATCCTTCAGCAGAGTATTTTACCATTGTTCAAAGGGGAGAAAGGGACTTGTGAAGCAGGTTTCAGTCTGAGGGGAACTCCCCTAAAATTATTAAGGAAAACAGCATGGACCCTCCTGAGTGATACTCTGCTTCCTTTATTTAGTGAACACAACTAGCCTAAAGCAGGCAGTGAAACGGTCCCTGCAATTCCAGAGCACTAATGCACAGTTGACAGTGAAAAGCAGAAGGGCTGCTGGGTAAGATAACAGGCAGTTTCTGAGTGCCTTTGAGTTCTAGCAGCTCCTATTAGAGTAAGTTCATACCGACAGTCTGGCTTTAGGGCACGAGTGGTGTAGCCACACACTGATGGGCCCGGATGAGAGCAGCTCTAACATCAGATACTGACAATCTAAATGCCAAGTTTAAGGGATGGAAGATGGGAACAGGAAGTGAACAAGAGAATGAGCAGGGAGGACTCTGTCCACCACACCCACTCTCCCCTGGTGCCTGAGCAGCAGAGGACAGTTTACCCCATTGGATGAGACCCATGGGCCATCTACCACAGTGAGCTGCCAGCAGCTGCTGCTTCAGGAAGGAAGGAAGCTCAGAGGAGGCAGCTGTGGGATGATCTGCCCTCCCTGAGGTGCTGGTCTCACAGCCCATAGCCAGAGGGATCACATCATGGTGCACACTCAGGATTCCAGGCCCAGGAGCCCAGCCGTACTCAGCAGTTCCAGGGCGCTGAGTTCACGTAGTTAACTTCCAGCAAAGGTAAAACGGGCAATCGTAAACCTCTTTTGAAACGGAGTCAGAGGCGACAGGACAGGACAGATTCCAGCTGCCATAATCAGTTCATCAGCACCCCTAGGATTTGCAGGGACAGAAACAGGGTTGCCCTCTCAGCCCATCCTCACTCAGCCTGTAAGCCTGCCGCTCTCATTTAGAAGGTAGAGATGGTCTGTTACATTTACAGGGAGCACAGAACAACTGGCCCAGCTGTTAGCCAGTTTAGGGCGGAACCTGCTGCCTCCCTGAATAAGAGGAGCTTTGCTCACCCGTGTCTTACTGAGCAGCAGCCCTGGCAGAGAGAAAACCAGAACAAGTTACAGAGCTGGGCAACATCTCACATGCGAGCAAGTGCAGTGCTTCTGACAGCCCCCACCCCCAAACACATACAAACCGCTCACCCACAGCAGGATGAGCACAGGATCAAGTAGCTATAATCTGTATCTGTTCTCCAGAAGTGAGAAACTTTGTGGTTTCTTGAAGGAAAATCTGTTCTTGATTTCGCAGATTAGCAAGCTAACCACCTCTCCCTTACAGCATGGAATTCAGGTGTTCAAAGACATTTGCGTACTGGACTTTCCCAGTCAGGTCTCCTGGGGGGATTTCAGAAGGGTTGATCTCAGCACACTTTGGCCATCCATAAGAATGGGCAGTTGAGAAAAGACCCCCCCACCACACACAGCTGGCCAGGGGCTACACCGAAGACAGTTCGGCTTGGGGCTCACAGCAGTATGCTGCGCCTGCAGTGCAGAACTCAGCTCAGCAGTAACTTGAGAAAAAAAATAGTCAGACCAGTATCTTCAAATTAACAAACTGTAATTTTTCTCCAAAGATACATTTTCCATACACATCCATCATACACTGTAACCAAAAAAAGCAGTGTACATGAAATAAGAAAATAAATTAAATCCGTAGCATAGGTGAGGAGGATGCTTTAGACTGGAGCGGAGTCGAAAGTTTCCAGCGATACAAGAGGCTCAAGAGTTGTTTTAATAAGGACACCTGCTAGCGAGGGTCCAGCAAGAGTTTCACGTCAGTCCAACTGCTTATACAGTTTTCCCCATTGAGTTTATAACAGCTGTCACTGTCCTGCAAACAGGCAGAGCTATCACATCCCAGGAGAGAGCCACAGGGGAATTTTATGGGCCAAGGACAGCATTCCACAGTAGCCAACTGGCAATGCTAGCCATCTTCCTTGGGCGGCGTGTACCAGCCTGCAACAAGAGCAAAGACTCCATGGGAGGGACAAGTCTCACCCCAGTACTGCAGCTACACTCCCCAGAACAGTCCCACCAGACTCCAGCAACCTGCCACTGACAAGTGCCTCACATGAGACCATGCAGCTCTGGGGTGGCAGACGGGGAGGATAGTCTCTCCTTCCCCCTCCCATGCCTTGACTGTAGGGTCTGCCCATCCTGCAGCTTCCTGAAGCACTGCAAGGGATGCACGCTGCAGGCACAGGGCAGGAAGATACTCTCCCTCTCGAGCAGGTCAGCTCTCCATAGCCCATACCTGGTGTAGCTCTGCCGGACCAGGCCAAGCAGCGCCCAGCTCTCGCTGTGCAGGCAGAGCTGTTTTCAGCTGGCAGCATGAGCTTGGAGTGTCACACGGTTTCATTAGCTGGGGACCAGCACTGACAGGACAAATTTAACCCACCCTGTAATATGCCCAGTGCACCTGAATTTGGGAAGCCAAAGAGGAAGAGAGGGATAGTTTCATCAAACAGGAGAGAACCATGTAGGTAGCAACTCATCTCAGTCTCAGGCCCAGTAAGGTATTGGACATTCAGCTCCCTTGAGCTGCTGCACTTTTGAGAGCATGTTCTCAGTCCAGCTGGGTTAGTTATACGCAGTGCTGCTCTGCCACAGCTCTAGCTTCCACGTGGCTAAGATGGGTAAAGCCTGATGGAGTCAGACATCGTGAGCCAGGCGCAGGAACATTTTAACAAGGCCAGACATCCTGCTTAGCAGCCACTACAGAGGCCTTGCAGGACACATGTACATTCGGTCTCTTCCTGCAGTGAGCTAAGGGTCCGTCCCACATGCCAAGAGAGGAGGCTTTGCAGCAAGGTCCATGCAGGAACTGGGACCCAGGGCATTTCACCAGACACACACTGGGTGCAGCCCACTCAGTCACACTGCTCTCAAGCAGTGATTCTGAAGTGGGCACAAGCAGGTTCGACATGCTGTCTGTTCTGCTGTGCCCCACAGGAGCCCCATGGGAAGGACAGACCCCCCCCGCCCACGCCCCAGTGGGGGGCTTACCATTCTTCTCATGAATCTGCACCAGGGACTTGTAGGACTGCTGTGCTCGCGTCAGGCTGTACTGATTCTGCAGGGGAAGCCAGAGGGACAGTTGGGTCAGTGTACTGCAGAACAGGCATCAGTTAACCAGCTGCACTGGGCCAGCACCATGCCCCATGTCCCACCCCAAGTCACTTTACACCCATTTCTGGGACCAGGACCTGAGGCTGAAACGATCAGAGCTGATGGGGGCAGGCAGCTTGCGCCTTATCCCATCTGCACAGGGTCGCCAGCCCCACTCTATAGCTAACGAGAATGCAGCACATCATCCCGAGCCCCGTCACCCTTTCTGAGGGTGCTGAGATGCAGGTGTGTGGCACAACAGCACAGGGGCCTCGTGCTGGGATTCCTGTCTCCATCCCACAGCCCCGGACAAAGGACACTGCTGGCATTCGATTCATCGCGTCAGCCAAGGAAACAGCAGCTCTCAAGTATGTAAGGCACCTGGGAATCTTGGCTTTAACCTGCACCCACAGAGTAGATGATGCTGAAACATGCACTCCACTTCCCCCCTCCCCTGCTGCTCCAGGCCAGGGGCTTACTTTATTGGCTCCAAACTGCACCCTTGCTTTCCCTTTCACCAGCGTGGCACTGATCTGCATTATTACTGATTCAATAGAATAGGCACTGCTCCAGCCCTGCAAAACAAGGGGAAACAGTGAGTGGCAGGAACCTGCCATCCCGGTGGCTGGGCAACGGCCAACAGAAAGTCCTGTCCTGGCTGGCGGGAGCTGGCTTCTCTCAGCTGGGCTCTGCTGAGGGGTCCAGGCAGGCCCCATCAGCAGTGCTGAGGGGCAGCTATTGGAGGATCAGCAGCCTGCCCACCCTTGGGCTCCAGGCTGGTCACCTCTTGTTCAGAGGGGGACAGTCTCATGACCCTTTTCACCCTGGGCTATACAAGTGAAAAGAACAAGAACGATGCTAGCCCTAGAGAACTGGGGTGTGTTCTCCAAGGCTGCTGGGACACTAGGTGGGGGGGAAGAGGAGAGATTTGCCTTGCTTAAGACTGTGGTGAAACTTTCATCACCTCGCAATCTTCAAGTCCTCCGCTGCCCTACCCGGCTTGAGAACACCACGCTGGACTACAGTGGATTCTCCCTGCAGCTTGACACTGTTGCCCACTAAATGAACATTTTGCCATATCCTGTAAGCAAATGTTTTCTCCCTCCCCCAAAGTAAAGGCAGCAGCACTGTACAGGCCAGGGAAGCCCCATAACGCCAGGCACTCGAGGAGTCAGAGCTGTGTGGGAACGTTAACGCTAGTGGCAGGATTTTCAGACACTCGCAAGGCTCCCGGCACAAGTGCTGCTCACATGCCTTAAGGGCACACACTGGCAACTGCTCAGAGCACAGGCCTTCCTGCAGTCCAGCCGCCTAGGCTGGAGACGAGACACTCACCTGCTTTGTAAGCAGCTCCATGCAGATGGCACCTCCCCCCAAAACGTACCTTGGGAGGGAAGATGACAATCATACCGATCTCTTGCAGCAATGCCCAGTCCCTGCCCGCTCCAGAGCCTGAGGTAACTAGTCACTGCTTCCCCTCCAAGGGAGATCGCAGTTCTACAGAAACATCACCAGTCAGCTGCTACAAAGACAGCAGCTGAGCAGGGCTCCAGCACCTTTCACCTCCATCCCCTCCACAGTCACACCCCCAAGCCTGGGCCCTGCACTCCCCCAGGAAAGGCCACAGTCACCTTCCCCCTCTAGCGCCTTCATTCACAAATAGCAAACACCGCACCAGGGAGATGACCACTGATCTACTGGAGTGGAGTTAGAGCGTCACCTCAACCACTCTTGGCAGACCCCGAGAGGGGACTTGGACCAAAGATACAGGGACTATCCATCCCTACCCCCAGACAAGCCCAGAGGAACCACCATCCTCGCTACTAGTGCGGAGACCTAACCGCACCCCTGCGGCAGCTCCCTCGATATGGGACAAGGGACTGCCGCGGCCAAAGCATGTGGTGGCAAGCGCACTAATCTGAACGGTCACTTACCCCCCCGAGAGCACAGGGGACACAACCCTTACAAACGGTGGGTCGAAAGGGAAGTTATCCTGCAAGGAGAGAGAGAGACCCAGGGCTGTTGAGAACCAGAGCAGGGCAGAGTGGGGTGGGAAGGGACCGGTGCTGCAGGCCTTACTTTAAAGGAGAAGTTCAGGAGGATGAAGTCGATCCCTTCTTTCTCTTTGAGGATCTGGAGATCGTTGTGCAAAGCGCTGTCCTCATCCACCCTGCAAGGAAGGGCCGTGGGGTCAGAGCCCCTGGCAGGCAGCACTCTGCACTGCTGCAGGAGCCCAGGGCAATAGCACCTGGCTGGCCCAAGCCTGCCAGCTGGAACACAACCACTATGGAATTCAGGTTCGCAGCCCAGCCCCTCGCTCCCCAGGCAAGAGCGGGATCATGCACTGGGGAGGAGAGGGAAGGACCCCACCACATGAGCATGGCGCGAGAGCCGACAGCTTCCAAGGGACGCATGCCTGGCCCTAGACTGCATCTGGGGGGCAGAAGGGGAGGGTGCACCCATGCCAAAGCTCCAGAAACAGCAAATAGCTCCACAGCTCCCTCAAAGCATAGGGGAAACCGAGGCACAGACTGGCCAGGGCATGCGAGTCTCAGTGGCAGAGTCTGGAGCACAGCCTAGGTCTGCCAAGCATCACCTCCTCTCTCCCTACACACACACACTATGTACCAGGGCCCAGCCACCCCAAGCCTGTCCACAAACCTCCTGAGCCAAGCCACCTACTTCAGGAGTTTGACATTCCAATCGTACAGGCTGTCGCTCACTAGTTCAACTGCATAGTTTCCTGCAGAGCAGAGAAAGGACACGTCAGCGCCACCGGAGACAGCAGCCGCCGTTCGGACAAGGATCTGAGCAGCGGCCCTCTGGGAGAAAGCATGAGCTCAACCTGGCATGGATCCACACTGCGCAGGAAGCGCCCTTGTCTAGGCAGGCTGTCCCCACGGGGCACCGGCAACTGACTGCCCCTCCTCAGAGTCTGGGGCTTAGGGGCAGGGGACAGTCACACCCCTGCCACCACCAATTCACACGGCAAAAGGGCCATCGCACCAGCTAGAGACTTCAGGGAAGCAACTACCAACTCAGAGGCCCTCCCTCAGCACAAGCTCCTTGTTCCCCTCTAACACGGACAGTGATATCACTGGTCCAGTGCCTCCACCTCCTCTGAACCCCCAACACGGCTCTAGGGAGCCCATTCCATTAGGACATAGGGAAGGGAAGTGGCCTGCTCAACAGATCAGCTCTCCCTGGCCATTAGGTACAGGTTGGCACAACCACGACACACAAGCAGTCAGATTAAGGAAGGGCCCCCCCAGCACTCCTTCTCCAGGCCCAGAGCTAGTCACCACTTACCGCCCTTGAAACTTGGTGATCGGTAAATATCCCTGAGCTCCTTCATTAGCCGGTCAGTGGCCTGTACAGAGCCAGACACTGCGCCCTGCGAGGGGGTCGGGAAGAGGGACGGGGAGGCAATCACATTGTTACACTGGTCTCACTACAGTCAAGGCCTGACCCAGAACTCCTGCCCTGGGAGATTTGGCCAAGGTGGATTCGTGCCATGCACTGCAAGATCTCCAGTCTTCCAGGGAGCAGCCACCCCTGCCCAGACATTCAGATCCTCTGGGTTAGGAGGCAGGTGGCGAGCCCGAGATGAGCTCAGCGAATACAAGCCCAGCCCAGTGGCAAGACTGTGTTGCCCCAAGACACCAACTGTATCCCAGCAAGACCAGAGGAGTCCAGGAAGGGTCCAACCTCCTGGTGCTGTGCAGGGCAGAGCTCCAGCTCAGCTGTACTGGAGCAGGGGGCCTGGATTCCAGCAAGTGGAGGGAGAAGCGGCTGCATTTGCTTCTGGCAGCATTAGAGGTAAGCGAACCAGATTCCTTTGGATAAGCCACCCAAGGTCAGTGGTCTTCACTTGGACTCTCCAGGATTCTCCCTGCATCCTTCACTGGAGACAGCACGTTTGTTACAGAGCTACTGGGCATGTGCAGCTATGCAGACTACAAGCGAAGTGAGCATCTGAGCAAATGTGGATCCCTCCATGGAAACAGGAGTCACCCAAGGAGCTAGAACATTGCAGCAGATGGGGACTGACAGAGGCTCAGGCACCGCTCTGCCGAGCAGTGCGGCAGCAACACGGGGTATCCCTCGGCCCTCTGCTTCCCAGCCCCGCCCCCCTCCTAGTGACACGTACATTTAAGTAATCTTGCCTCTGGTTCTGTTTGATTTTCTCTAAGATGGCCAGGTTTTCCTTCCCGATGCCGTCATCCTCCGTCTTCTTCCCGTCGACTGGCTCCTCCTCCTTCATCTCATAGTGATCCAAGTCCTCAGTGTCCTGGGCAGGAAGAAGAAGGATCTCACACCAGACACCCAGCTCCACTCCCCACTGCTCTGAGCAGCTGCAGTTTTACAGAACCTACGATACCCAAGGCAGGCTCTGGGGAGCATTCTGGGCTCCCCGTCTCCCTCAGTGGAAATTCTCAGCAACTTCTTTCCCAACATGTGCAGAGATGTCACAAGATCCTGGTGGGCTCGTGGTGTCAGAAGCCAGTGTGGGGCAGAGGGAAGTCAGGTCTGAGCTATGGGATGGGAAATTCCAGTCCCTGGGCAGCGAGCTGGGTCTAGCACACCGCTTGCACTTCACTCCTCTGAGATCAGGAAGAGGGAAGCAAACTGCAGAATGCCCCCAGCCCATCCTGCAATGCTCCACCTCCAGGACAAGTGGGTAACAAGCACCCAGGAGTTGCAAACTCCACCACCGTGAAGCCATACAGCTACTGACACCTGTGCACTGCTCCAGCTCCAAGCTGGTGCTGCACTCAGGCAAGCTTGAGTAAAGATGGGTCTTTGCCTCTAGCGAATGCCCGAGGATCCCAGACCGGACGCAGTCTGTCCCTGGAACGCACCTGCAAACTCACCCTCTGATTTCAACAATGGGACTCAGAGAAATTCTCATTTCCAGAGTAAGAGAAATACCGAGGCTCTGTAACCGCTGTCGCTCCCACACCTCCAGCCCTCACCCCGGGAACTGGCTGCAGCTCGTTCTACGGTGAAATCCCACATCCAGTCATTACTAGCCTCCAAAGTGGCTCTGCTGCCATATGAGAATCTCACTGTGTATCCAAGGGCTCCCCATCAACCAGCCATCCTGCTTCTTTCCCTCCCCATCGGAGGACCCCTTGGCGGTGGCTGCAGATTTCTGAAAGAGGAAACCCAGCCCCAAAGTTAAGCAGCTTTCTGAGTGGACCCCAGGTGAGCTCCCTCAGCTCTTCACTCTGCTCCCCACTGCATGTTTCCTTTGCACATTGAAAGTGGGCACGTACAGCTGCTTGTTCACCAGCTTCTTGACTGCCAAGTCCAGCTCTTCTTATAATTAGCCACTGTCCCCTTGTGTACATTCCCCAACATGGCTCACTGCTGAGCCTTTGCTTGTGAAAGGGAAAGCAAACGGAGCTGTCTCAATGCTTGGAGACAAATGTTCTAGTCACCAAGAGTGTGGAAGGGACCCAGGGCAGATTCCCAGGACCTTTGTGTATGTGAAATCCAGAGTGGCTCAGGGCCCTTTTCTCTGGAAGTAGTACTATATTTCAGGGTACTTTTGGATGGTCCTTCAGATCACCCCCAGCTCTGCAGCCCCTTCCCTCCCTCCACAGTCAGCTGGCCAGAGAAGGTTGCTGAGTGGGACAGGGCTCTATGTGAATAGCGTTTCAAGCAAGCTGGCTCCTCAGCCCTTACGGAGCATGGTCAGAAGCCCCATTCCCCAGCGCAGCAACATGCTGCGTTACACCCAGCACATCTGCAGACTGCACTCAGTGCTTGCGCTGACAGCTATTGTCACTCAGGAGAGATGCTGTGTCACTCCATACAAAGCTAAATGCCGACTCCACCAATCACCTCGCTATGTGCAGAACCCGATGGAGTTTCAAACCTCTGCGAGGGAGCACCTTGCTGTGGCCACTCTCCAGGGCACCTGTTGCTATTCCAGAGAAACAATGTGTTCTGGGAAGGGCTTTGCCTAGGAAACCCTCTGTCACAGAATCCCTGGGCGATGCTCTGGAACAGCTCCCCACAAAGCCAGGCAGGACTTTGGGGAGCCTCCTCTCCCTTGGAGCAGACTTGTTCAGGGCAAGAAGCTCACACGGCTTCACCTCCTGGCTCTCTCCTTGGAGCATTCAGCATCCTCTGCCCCTCCGTGCGCTTCCCACAGCGAGTCCGCCCCAGCGGGGTCCTGGGGAAGCCACAGGGTCCTGCACCCCCACTTTGCAGTCAGACGTGACTCTCAGCCAGCCAGTAAAACAGAGGTTTATTCGATGACAGGAACAGGGTCTAAAACAGAGCTTGTAGGTACAGCGAACCGGACCCCTCAGCCGGGTCCATTCTGGGGCCAGTGAGCCAGACCCCCATGTCTGCCCTCAGCCAGCTCCAGCCTAACAACCCCCTTCAGCCCCTCCGCTCTGCTCAGCTCCTTTCCCGGGCCAGGAGGTCACCTGATCCCTTTGTCTCCAACACCTTCAGTTGGCACCTTTGCAGAGGAGCAGCCCAGGCCATCAGTTGCTAGGAGACAGAGTGTCAGCCATTTAGGTGCATTGGCCCTTTGCTCTGCAGCAATCACACACCCTTATCCCACCACCTAGATACTTAAAAACTGCACAGGGGACACTGAGGCACCAACACAGTATATTCAGAGTAACATTAAGAACATTCCCAGTTCGTCACACCCTCCAAACAGGATTAACCTGCACAGCACAGTGATCCTGGCCACAGCACAGTGATGGAAGACACAGGGTCCAGGATCAGGGGTCATTTTGGAGGTGTCAGAGTTCAGTCCTGAGACACAGCTGGACTAGTCTGTTATCGCTAGGACCACGTGAAATGATTTTTTCATTGCATTTTATCCATTTCCACCCACTCTTCCCCTGGGGTCTAGTCCTGCCCCAGGAGCTCAGAGGCCCGAGAGCGAGTCTGACCTGCACTCACCCCACAGGGGTGGTTCCTGTCCCACAGGACTGGGCCCAGTTCCCCACTCCAGGCATCACGACCAGGCACAAGGGTCACAGCATCACTCCGGATTGGACAGCGGGTGGAGGGGTGACAACGGTGGCCAGGCCAGATTTGAGAGAGCAATGTTGTGATGGGGTCATAGCACCACTACTCAAATTTGGCTCCGCCACCCCGCATTGTCACAATAGAAGGGTGGCTGGGCCAGACCTGAGCAGCACTGCAACCTTGAACACAGCTGCAATGCCTGGAGTGAGGAGATGGGCCCAGCCTTGTGGGATGGAGCCGTAACTGCAGGGTGAGGTTCTTCATTTTATGTTATTTCACCTTTGTAAAAAACATGGGACTCTAGTTACTGCTAGTAACCACCCAGTTCTCAAGGGTCCATTCACCACCGACAGGTCCAGCTCAGTGCAGCGTGGGGGAGTGTAGATATCGCAGGCAGGCTGGGAAAGTGGGCGAGTTTACACGTACTGTATGTGACCTCGTGTATCAGGTTAACGCACAACATCCTCTCTCAGGGACTATCCCTGATCCAACAGGGTCTCATCTTCACTATAATCCCTACACTGCACACCCCACTAATTGTATAGGGCCTGTGAGTGCCGGAATGGTTGTAAAAGCTGTAAGAACCTTGCACATCCGTACCCTAGCCAGAGGCATTCTCGGAAACATCACCATGGAGAGTCAGGTTTATTCCATCCCCTTGAAAACCAACAGCTGAAGCCCACGGGTGTTACAGTAAAGCTGGGTCCTCACCAGCCTGCAGTGAAATATGGCCGTCTCTCACCTCCTGGCCAAGTGTCTTGCTTGCGCACTTTGCAAGCCTGCCTAATCCTCTCTCTCCAGGAGTCAGATTTCCATTATGCGATTTCCATGCCAGCAATGGCAACTCAAAACTCCATGCCAAGGAGATCAAAGAGCTTAGCCGGTAAATTTCAGGCCTTGGAGAACTGCAGTACAAACAGACAAAGCAGCAAGCCAAGGGATTCCATTCCCTGCTCACAATCCCTTCCCACCCCCCCGGCAGTATCATTTCCTTAAGACTCTCAGTAAAGCAGACCCGATGATTCCGTCAGGGCGAGCAAACATGCTCAGTGATGGATTCCAACCTTGTCAGTATAAGGAGCTGCCCATGCTTTGAACAGAAACAAGCCAGGTTTGAATCTGACAACTGCTGCTTGGGCTAATCTGCCTCAGCTCCTTTCCTGACACACTTCACTGCAGTGCTCTCCCCACCCCACCCCACCCCACCCCACGGCCGGATACAGTGTGAACTTCTCCTGCTCCCCCTTGCTCTTACCTCTGGCATCTCCTCATCTTCATCCTCCGAGGACACCTCTTCCTGGGTGCTCTACGGGAGCAGGACAGAGATAAGGATCAGAACGGCCCCTGTGGAGTCGCTGCCATTCTGTGGGGAGGAGCTAGCCAGCCGAGTGACCGCTACCCAGACAGTCTGTGCTGACAACCGGCACCTCAGCTAGGAAGCTGCCACCAGGCAAAGCTCACTGACAGGTGCTCCGGAGCAGGGGCCTATGCAATTCTGTACCTCATTAACAGCAAGTGGAGCCCTCGGAATCCCCTACAATGCTTCAAGGGAAGCTTGGATGAGGACCGACCCTCAGCATTCAGCTCAAAATTCAAGTGAAGCCAGAAACTTTTTACAGGCTGTTCCTTCTAGAATGGCTGCCTCACAGGTGAAGGGTTAAGTTGGGGCAGTAATCAGAGAAAGCCCAGTGGGCAACATCTGACACACTAGCATACACACCCAGAGAGGGCAGACAACCAAGCTGGAGCTGTACCAGCACTGCAGAGGCCACCTGGCCAGTATTGCCAAGGTAACGTACTCGTCTCAGGCAGGGAAGTGAAACACCCCCACATTCAATTCCAGAGACTGGGCGAGAAAAGGACCCATGCAGTGCACAGCCCTCTCTGTATGTTACAAGAGGTGCACACGATGTAAGGCATTGCTGAGCACTAGGGCAAAAACAGGTACTGGTCCATCTACCATGCTCCAGGAGAGCAACCAAAAGCCACAACCCTGGAACACAGACCCCTTTGGAGGGCACCCCCAGATCCCCCTGACTGGGCACATGGGAGAAGGGTCATTGCAGTACAAAGCTGCACAAAAGCCATCTTCTCAGCAGGCTTTTCCCCCCCAAGTCAAGGTCAGAGCAGCTTCTCTTAGGCCTGTTACCTGTTCTGCTGGCAGAGGCTGGTCCAACATCTCGACATCTGGGTGCTGGGGAAGGTTGTACAGTTTGCACAGGTCGGAGATTATCCGCTTCAGGTGCTGCAAAAGCTGCCCAGGAAGGAGACAGACAAGCAGTGTTAGAAAAAGGCACACAGTCCCCAGCAGTCGAGTGCAGCCTAAGCAGCCCCTGGCACCACCCTTCTCCCCACTGCAAGCAACTCAGATACCTGGGGAGGTCATGGGAGAAGCTCCCTGCTGAATGCAGCTTCTGCACAGCACCAGGGCAGGCTGTTTGCCAGCACGACTGCAGGCTGCAACCAGCAACCAAGCCACATCCAACGTAAGGGAAGAGCATAGGGAGACTCACTAGCTGGACAAGCCTGAACTGCTCAGCTTGACTCTCCAAACCCCTTTACAATCACCCCGGGCAGAACACTAGAGAACCACAGACCAGACGGGACTCGTACTCCTGAAGTTCTCCCCGTCCAGCCCTTCCCCACACCTTGTCACCTCACCAATGTATTTCCTTTCTTGACTTCCACCAGCCGCTCCAGGATAGCTGCCAGGTTTGGATCATCTGACTCCACAGACCAGATTGGGGGAACAGCTGGGTAAGACTCCTACAGAACAGGAGAAACGGTGATGTTTGGGCCATTGTTACAGAGTGCACCTCAACCGGACCCAGCCTAGGGTGTCAGAGTGAGCATCCCTCTGACCGGGTCAGCAAGCTGCAGTCCTGTCTCTCCCCCTCCACAAACACACAGCTCAGCAGGACAGCGTCCAAGCAAAGGCACTCCACCCTCCGGACTGATCCCAGATGGAGGCAAAACAAACAATTGCTCTGATGGCACTAATCTGTGCTGCTACACTCCCTCCAACCCGCAAGCTCTCTGCCAGATGGGGAGGCGAGAGAAAGAAAGGTGCAAAGTCTATGTCACTTCACACTACTGCCTACAGAGAGCGAATGAAATCCTGCACTCCCATCCTACGCAGCCTAGTGCCTGTCAGCCCCTTAAGGGCAGGCCCTCTCTGCCCTGCATTCTGCTGACAGCACTTAGTAATGTATCTTCTTTTTAAACAAACCCTCTGGAAAATCATCCCGAACTCACATCATGGAATTAGGCCCCTGGGTAAGGGAGAGCAGAATGTAGCTTCTTCTCAAGACAAGCTGCTCCCCAGCCTGTAACCTACCCTACCTGAGCAGGCCCCAACACCAAGGCACAAGAAATGTGTCTGTGTCAGTGAGGCTGCTGCAGCACATGGCCCCGCAGCTCCAAAACTCCCTGCAGCCTGCGAATGTTCTTATTGCACATGCTCAACTGCTCCCTGAAAGGGAACTCTGAGCCTTTGCTATTTATCCATAACCGAGTCCTGAAAAATCCAGCACACGCCGAGCAGAGAGTCTCATGTGCACCGGAAAGATCAAGTCCTTATTTGATGTTTCATTTCAAACACAGCCAAAATAGTGTTTTCAACAAAAAATCCTCATTCTGAGCTGCATGCAAACATCCGGAGCAGAGACCTTGTGCGTGGATGGGGAGCAGAGAAGTTTTGCTGCAAACATTTAGTTAAGGACGTTATGTGTCCTGAGAAACAGGATGATAATGGAAACCCTGTGGGGGCAAAGACATGCACACAGTTCTACTCAGCCAAATTCCCACTGGGACCCCCAGAAAAGAGATAAACCCAAGAATCACCTTGGCCAGTTTAACTTCTGCAACTGTCCAGTCACAACAGGCCAACACTACCCTTCTCCTGCAATCTACGGAGCAATCCAATCAGAGACTGCACCAATACTAGGGCAAGCCTGCAGTCAGACCCTGTTTACACACCAACCCAACTTGCACTCTGCACACGGCACTGCAGGCTGCTCTAGACTGCAGTTTACCATTTCAAAGTTATGTCCAGTGACCTTCTGGCTTCTGTGTGTGCAGTGCAATCCTGCTGCCATCCTCCCCGTGAAAGAGCAGAACCTCTGAAGCAGGATGCTGATGTTTCAGGAGATGGCAGGACAGACTGGGTTATCTGGTGCCCACCTGAGGAATTTCACCCAACACCATAGAGTAGGCTGCAAACCACAACTGGCACCAGGCCCAAGTCTGCCATAATCCAAATTCCTCCCAGTGGACAAGGTCAAAATTAGGGGTGCCACATTCCCCAGACACAAGTGGCATCTGGGGTTCTGAATGATATTCCTAGCACTGTAGAGACAATGGTTGGAACAGCTCATCTGTGAACCCACTTCACCTTACGCAGCATAACATCTGAAGTGGGTTACAGCACCCTGAGGCAGCTTTGTGCCACTAGCTACTGGAAATGAACATGCAGCCAGGGTTTGAGGAGAGCCTCTAGTGCTTTAACCTCACATCAGACAAGCCCCAGCTGAGGTGGAGTCTGCATACAGCAGTTCCTTCAGCTGAATGTCTAAAGGGCAGACGCTTCAGGGGCTAATCCAGGAGCTAATCCCACCAGATCAGAGAGATTTATTCACAGGAACACCATGCACATCTCTCCCTCCATGTATTGCCCCAGCTCTAGCTCCTCTCTGCCCAGAAACCCGGCAGCACCTTTTGAGGAAGTGTGTAGGCATTTGCACTTCAGAGCAGCTACCTCCATGTCGAAAAGGGGCTAAGATGGGTCATTCAGTTTTCAGTGTAAACACCCAGCCCATTCTTGCTCATCCCAGAGAGTGAGCAGGTGCAAGATACGAAGCTTCAACTGGAATGAGCTACAGGAGCTGGTCCTTAGGGGACCAGATTATAATGATCATTTAGTGAGGATGAATCCAGCCCTGGAGACAGGAGCGCTCAGAGGAGCCCCACCGCCGCGCTGTACTTCCCGGGGTTCCCAGCAAGGAGGAAGAGCAGCTGGACTGGATTTGCCTCTCGAAGGTTGTATCTCTACACTGCAAAACGCCCCAGTACAACCTGCGGCAGCGCCTCTCAGAGGCGAGGGCAAGTGAGCGGGCTCAGCCACAGGGCTGGGAGGAGCCGCACAGACACCCCCGCCTGGGGCTGGGAAGGGAAGGGAAGGGCCACGCGGCGGCTTTCGGCCCAGGCTGCGAGCCCGCAGGAGCTGGCCTGGCGCTGCGCTCGGCGCTGCGCGCTTTGGTTTCGCGGTGCGGACGCGCCGATGGCGCTGGGGGGGGGGGGGCGCAGCCCGTGCGAAGGGGAAGCTGGTAACCGGCCCCCCCGGGACATGCTGTGGAGGCGGCCCGGAGCCAGCCCCACGCGGGCAGCTAGAGCCCGGCCCGGCCCGGCCCGGCCCCGCCTCACCGTGATGTTGCAGTGGATGCGGACGGGCCCCGGCGGCGGCCCCCGGCTCCCGGACCCCCCGGCGCGGGCCCCCGGCCCGGGCACGAACTCGCAGCTGATCTCGTCGGGGCAGGCGCTGCCGATGCGGAACCGCTCGTGGCCCCGGTGGAAGATGGACTCGAGCAGCCGCAGCTCCCGCCTCAGGAGCCGCCCGGGGGAGGCCGCACCGCCCCCGCTCCGCCCGGGCCCCGCCGCCGCCTGCGACCCCGCCGCCTCCTCCGCCCCCGCCCGCTGCATCTTCCCATGGAGGGACCCGCTCCGCCGCCGACGGCCCCGGGCCCCGCCGACCCCGCCTCAGCGCCAGGAGCCGGCCCAAGATGGCGGCCGGGACGGGCCCCGCTACCCGGAAGTGACCCCTCCCCTTCCCACCGGCCCGCGCGCAGGAGGCGGGCTACAGCCACCGGAAGTGGCCCCTCCCCTACACACCAGTCGCGGGGAGGTGCAGCAGCCGCAGAGGAAATGACGTTTGGCGCCTCAGCCTGGCATAGGAAGTGACGCAAAGACCCAACCACAGGGGAGCGGAAGTGAGCTCTCCCATATGTGCACACTGGCCGGAAGTGGTCTGTGCTCTACGCCTTGGTTAACTCCCAGCGCAGGCGCAGAGGATCCTGGGGACCCGCCAATGGGGTGGTGACTGTGCATGGCCCGGCTCCTCCCCCGCCGCCCGGCCGGAGCGGGGCCTGGCAGCCACGTGACCCCCAGCTGGGCGGCAGGGCCAGGGCGGGTGAGAGGCTCCCCCGGGGCGCAGACCCCGGCAGCGCCGCGCACGGCAACTAAGGGGGCGGCCCAGGCGGGACGGGGCCCCACAGCCCCCCCCCCCCGTTCTTCAAAACGTCCGGTGGCAGAAATTCCCCGGCCTCCCTGCATCGCTGGCTGCGGCGCTGGGCTGCGCTTGTGTCCAGATGTCTCCCCGACCCCCTCGCTGCCATCAGCACGTTCTCCTGGCTCTTTGTTGCCGGCCTCTGTAGAACAGCCCTGTACAAGCCTGAACAGACGTCACCGTCTGCGCTTCTCCGGACCAAACAAACCTGGTCTTGGCACGTTTTCCTCACAAGTCCGGGTTCCGGATCTTTAATGCATTTTGTTGCTCTCTGCCTAGAATATCAGGGTTGGAAGGAACCTCAGGAGGTATCTAGTCCAACCCCTGCTCTTCTGCACTTGCTCCAGTTTACCCACTGCTTTGCCGCAGCATGGTGCCCGGGACTGGACACGGGACTCCTGTTGAGGCCTTATTGGCATGGAGGAGAGTGGAAGAATCACGCCTGGTGTCTTGCTTACAACACTCCTGCTCACCTGGAGGGTTACTCTGAGGATGAGCTCTGCCCTGAAAGCCCAGCTCAAGTGCATGACTTGAAATTATGCTGCACCTTGTTCCAGACCCACCTTCCTCTCCCCTGTGCAGTGTCAGGGCAGCAGTGCTGAGTCAGGGCCCTGAGGCCATTAGGCAGTGGCAGTGATGCTCCAGAATTGCTTTCAGCTCCCTGCTCCCTAGGGTTCTCCTTGCCCTTGCCCTTGCCCCCCTTTGTGTGAGGAGGGTATCTGAACCACTGTGCTGCCCTTGGAGCTGCCAAATTTCCAGGGCGAAGTTGTGCAAAGTCTCCCAGGCTCCAGACTAGTGGAAAATTCAGAGGCGAGCAGCTCATCTGCTGCTGCCTGCAACGGGTGCTGCTGACAGCTGCTGATGCTCTGCAAGCAGGATTGTTCTGACAGGGGCCTTTGCTGCCTGGCTGCACGCAGGCAGGTCTCCTTGCAGCAAAACACACCACCATTCTCCCCCACTCCTGTTCAGTGAGCAGCACCTGCTTCCTATGCTCCCCCCTCCACCATGCACAACAGGAATCTGGGCTGATGTAGAAAGGGGGCCACCGCTTGCCCGCACTGATCCTCTGGGAGCCTTCTCCACTCTCTGGGATTAGGAGCAGTGAGCCACCCAGCCATCACATATGTTCTTAATCCCTGGCTGACTTGGGTGGAGAGGTGCTGAGGCCCAACCAGGGATGATGAACATGGGCAGAAGCAGGGCCACAATGGTGCCAAAACCCAACCCTGCAGCAGCGCATCTCAGACCTCAGGCTCCAGCCCAAGCCTTGACGCAGCTATTTTTAGCCCCGCGGTTCGAGCCCTGTGGGCCTGAGTCCATTGACCGGGCTCTGAGACTCAGCACCGTGGGTTTTCCTTTGCAGTGTAGAGGCACCTTACAGCCCCAGTGGAGCGGGAGGGACACAGAAGTGATGCTGAAGCAATTCAACTGGAGGTCTCCCCGCCACACCAGTCAGGTGGGCTCAGGTGTCACCTTCCCATCCTCCCCATGGTATGTCACGTGTGCTTGGCTGAACACACAGATGAACAGGACTCACTCCTGGCCTTGGAAACCAGCGCCCACCACTGGGCTCGGCTCAGGGAGGGCTCCAGCTCCCAGAATTGCAACCATGAGTCAGCATTTGCTGCAGGCAAATGGTGTCTGGAAAGGTCACTGGAAGCTGGAGCAGAATTGACAGAGACAGGCTGGGGGGAGCCAGCCTGGGGCACCTCTCAGGGTAGCATCCAAGGCGCCTGGTGCTGCAGTACCCACATCTCTGTGTGGGCTAGGACAGCTTCCTACGACCAGCCATGGGATGCCAGTTATGTCACCCCATGGCAACATGAGCTGCTGGCAGCCCCCTCTTTCTCCCACTGGGGAATGATCAGGGGAATGGAGGGAGGGTGGCTTTGGGGACAGCCCCCACCCCACTACAGCAGGGTTAGGGCTCAGTGCAGCCCCTCCACGGCCTCTGCTGGGAGTGGACAGAGCAAGTCTGCAGCTGGAAGAGGGTGCGGTGTCCCTGCAGGACCACTCCTGTTCAGTCAGGCTCCACCAAGACATGCAGGAAGTGTCGGGGGCAGAGACGGGTAGAGGCCAGGGCAGGTCCACCCTGAGGGCTGGCAGCCACAAGGAAGCTGTGAACTGACACCTTTCTGCTTGGTTGGCCACGTCCTTACGGGCAATGCATCCGTGCTGCTATCCCAGCCCTGGGCTCCCTCCATACGGAGTCCTACCAGCCCCCGCATGTAACCCAGACATGCCCAGGCAGGTAAATCACACCTATGTCCACCATCCTCCTACTCTCCGGGGCATTTCCACCAGCGGGCAGCGTGGGGCATTTCCACCAGCGGGCAGCAGGCCTTGAGTGTGACCCAGTCCCATGGCAGGTCTCGCGTTCCCGAGGCTCTGCTGCGAGTGCCGGGCAGGACAGGCAGAAGCTGGTGCCCAGGTGCTGGGGCTGCGTTCAGTGTCCCTGCCTCCCACCAGCCCGGCCATCGGGCCCCTGCCCCGTGGACCCAATCGGCCCCTTCACCCTTTCTCTGCAAGCCGGCTGCACGATGTGCAGCCGGTTCTGTTCCAGACCGCGCCACGAAAACATCTGTACACGCTCGTGCTCCACACCCTTCACTACCTCACCCTCGCGTCCCGCCCCGACACCAAATGGCGGGACCTCCTGCCACCTCTCGAGGGTGAGAAGCCCCGGTGGGCCAGCTTGTACTCTGCCCTGGTCCCAAGGCCCGCTGGGGATGTCAGCTGGCGGCTCCTTCACGGGGCCGTGAGCACGGGCGTGTACTTGGCGCGGTTCACCCCTGTCCCTAACACATGCCCTTTCTGTAGCGAGAAGGAGACCTTGGCGCACGTTTACTTGGAGTGCGCCAGGTTGCAGCCCCTGTTCCGGCTTCTCCTGGATATCTTCTTGCGTTTCTGGTTGCACTTTTCCCCTCACCTGTTCATCTATGCACTCCCCATCCGTGGCCCCACGAAGTCGCGGGATCTCCTTCTCAACCTCCTCTTGGCCCTGGCTAAACTAGCCATCTATAGCACCAGAGAGAGGAGGTTGGCTGATGGGATTTCTTGCGACTGTGGGGCCTGTTTCCGGTCCTCTGTCCGTTCACGCATCCGGGCGGAGTTCCTCTGGGCAGAATCCACTGGCTCCCTTGACGCTTTTGAGGAGCAGTGGGCGTTGTCCGGGGTTCTCTGCTCGGTGTCCCCATCTGGTTCCCTTAGTTTAGCCCTGTGACCTCACTCCCGCTCCTGTTTTTTTCATTAGTTGTCCCCCGGAATCACTTGGTGTTCTAGACCTGTGGATCCTCCCCTTAGGCTGGGGGGAGGTCCTTTAGAAGTGGGCGGGCTTTGCCCGCCCACCCCTGGGATGCCAATAGGACCAGCCCGGCCATCCAGCAGCTCCACCTCAGTGCAGAGAGATGGGGGCCTTGCTCTGCCACGTGGGTATTGCCCAGCTTGGACGGCTCCTGCCTTACCTGGCCAAGGGGCAACACTCTCCCACCAGCGTGAGCAGGTGCCATTGTCTGAGACGGGCGGGGGTCGCTGCGTCCCCAGCCCTGCTCCTCTCGTTGGTTCTCTCTCACGTTGCCTAGTGCCAAGTCTCTGTGCTGAGGGGCCTGGCCTGCCAGTGTGAAAAGCTGGCGGGGGCAGGGGGGAGATGAGACGCGGAGCTAGATATGCCCAGAGAGGGAGAGGAGGAGGCGTTTGGCTGGTGGCTGGGGGGGCCAGTCAGACCCTGACCTTGTCTGTGCAGAGAAAGGTCGTGGGAGCTGCTGGCTGCGGTAATGGAGTTTCTGTGTTCAAGGGACCCTGCTTGCAGCAGGGGGAGGGTGGAGGCCTGGTGCTGAGACTGGCGGCTTCAAGGAGCGCAAAGCCATGGGGAAGGGCTCGTGACCAGCCACAGAGACATGCTGGAGGCCTGTTGCTATCACTTATAGCCCAGGCTCCCGGCACAGACTGGGCGGACCAGTCCCTGCCGCCTGGCCTGGGCCCTTCCCCACCTCGGGCCAGGAGCCGTGCAAGGGAGGTTTTCCCACTGGCTGCTCCAGGGTGAACTGCACTGGCTGGCATGTGGCAACCTGGCACATGCACATGATGCTGCTTCCCCCATGGCACAAAGGGAACTCCTCCCCGGCCAGGCAGCTGCTGCAGCAGCAACAGTGCAGACATGGGTTCCGGCTCCAGGCCCCCGAGGGTGGAGCCTGTGGCTGAATGAGCTTCTACCGACCTTGGGGCAGGGGTGGGAGCCCCCTCACTGAGGAGGTTTAAAACTAGACCAGGGCCTGGCACAATAGACAGCAATAGGGACCGATGCTGCTCCCGGCCCCGGGGCACGGGGTAGACAGGGCTTCTCCAGGCCCCTCAGGAGCCCTGCCCCCCTTGCTCTCCTGCATCTCCAGTAGGGAAATGGGCAGGCCTGGCATGGCTGTGGGGGAGCTGCCCCCGGCTCTGCTGGGGATTCAGAAGGCCTGAGCCCAGGTAGAAGGGCAGAGGGGAAACAATCCCAGCTCTGCCCCTGAGAACAGCGCCCTGCTCACTCACCTGCCCAGGGTGCACCTGCCACAGTGCCCCACCCGTCCCCGTCCTGCAGCCAGCTCCTAGCCCTTTACACACGTTAATGGAGGTGGCCCCGACTTCCCGGGGCGGCATCATCCTACACATCGGGAAACTCGCACAGACAGGCTGGGACATCCTTCCAAGGCCCTGAGCCAGTCCGTGGCAGAACTGCAAATGGAACCCAGGAGTCCTGCCTCCCACTCCCTTCTCACACACCTCTTGCCTGGTCTATCCACTAGGCCTCACCATCCTGTGTCATGGGGCTCTGAGCTGCTTGTGCCCCTTGTGTTCTCCCCTCAACCCCTCCAGGCCCTTGCACCATCCTTCAACACCAGGGGCTGCTTCATGAGGAGCTCAGATGGAGGGGACAGATGGATGCATGGCTGGTGGGGGGGAGCCCCAGGCAGGGGACAGACAGATGCATGGCCGGGACAGGGAGCCCCGGGACAGGGGACAGATGGATGCACAGCTAGGGCGGGGAGCCCCAGGGCAGGGGACAGATGGACACATGGCAAGGGGGGAGCCCCGGGGAGGGGACAGACAGACACACAGCCAAGGGGGTGGAGCCCCTGAGGCAGGGGACAGACAGACGCACGGTCGGGGGGTGGAGCCCCCGGGACAGGACAGCATCAGCCAGAGGTGCTAGGCCGGGTGCAATGCATGGCCAGGGGGAGGTGGGGGAGCCTGAGGAGGTGCAGCTAGGACAGTCCTGCTGGAAAGGTAGCCTAGTGGGCGCGGCCCAGCCAGACATGCCAAGCACTGTCTTATCCATCATTTATCACCTTGCCCCCAGTTGGCAAGTGGGATCTGCAGTCACATGCGTGATGCTGCAGCTCCAGGGAGCTGAGCACTGGGTGACTAAGCAGCGACTCGGAGGCAGTGATGGGGCCAGTTGGCAGGAGGGCGCCAAGCTGCATCTGGAGCAGGAGCCCGGCAGCCACCAGGAGGGAGGTCCCAGTTCCACAGCCCTGAGGGGACCAGCAGGGTCCTGCTTTTCTCCGCTCGAAGGGGAATCAGCATGTTCAGAGGCAGAAGAAAGTGGTGGGGAGGAAAGATGTCAGCACCAGCTTCTGTCTGTTGGGCCTGCAGGGAGGGGAGTAGCTGCGTCTGCCCAGGCATGTGACTCCCCACATTATCTGGGGCCTTGCCTGTGTCACCCCTCCCCAGCCCTGGGCAGCTCTCCAGGGGTTGGCCTCTCCTAGGGCCCCTCGCTCCCTTTATCCACAGGAGACAGGGAGTTTGGAGCCCAGGGATCAAGCATCGCTGAGACAGCCTCTCCCGGCGCCTGCCTCATTGTCTCACCTCGACTCTCTGAGCATGCAATGCAGAGCGGCGCTGCCTGTGGCTGCCCCGCTCCAGGGACAGGCCTCGCTCCTTTCAAAGATGCTGCCCCGAGTCACTGCCCCACACCCAGCACCCCCATTCCCAGCTCAGATGGCCCCTCGTGCAGCCGGGGGGGCTAGATTGGAGGAAAGGAGCAGAATGCGGATACGACCCTTTCTGTGTCTGTCTTGGCTCCCTGGGGCAGGGACGGCCTCTCACTTGGTGTCCGCGCAGCTGACGGGTGGGTGCGATGTGATAGAAACGGGTCTGAGAAGGACGTCACGGCTAATACTTCTAGGAGCCGAAAGGGTCTTAAAAGAGAAAAAGACGTAGCCAGGCTTTGTGGGAAAGGAGCTAGGATTCCACTGAGGGCCACAGGGATGGGGGAGGAAAGTCGGAGCCATGGGAGGAAGAAGAGTCCAGTAACTAACAGCATGGACAGGGCAGAGCAGGAGAATCTTACCCTGGCCAGCTGTGACCTGCCTTCAGTGGTGGGAGCTGGGGAGGGGAGAAGCTGCAGTGGGAAGCAGCTGCCTTTGCAGTCTAGGGTGGCACCTCTGCCAGGGAGGAGCTTGGAGGGTCACTTTCTCTCTGGGTCACACGGTCCTGTCAGTCCGAAATCCAGCCCCATTCCCAAAAGTACCAGAGGCCAGGACTCTTCACTCCAAGAACATTCACAGAGTTCTGCCAGGTCTCTGCTGTGAATACTTGTATTGTGGTAGCACCCAAATGCCCGTTCGCACCAGGACCTTGCTGGGCTGGGTGCTGTAGTGACAGAAGAGAGGCAGAGGACTCACAATCTGAAATAGCATCTTTCAGCCACACATCCCACAGAACCAGGGCCTGCGTTATATAGCTTCACTATCCCCTGAATTGCAGCTGCCTCTGGGGTGGGGTGTGGCAGCTGTTTAACAGCCACACTGCAGAGCAGTTTAGAATATGAGCAAGTGAGGCTACCTGGGCTTTCAGGGAGGTGGGAAGCTGCTGCTCTGGTTGGAGTTTATCCAGGACACTGGGGTTTACACTCAACTCTTGTGCAAAGTATCAGTGGTTTGAGCATTGGCCTGCTAAACCCAGGGTTGTGAGTTCAATCCTTCAGGGGGCTGCTTAGGGATCTGGGGCAAAAATTGGTCCCCTTAATGAAGGCAGGGGGCTGGACTCGATGACCTTTCAAGGTCCCTTCCAGTTCTAGGCGATTGATATATCTCCTATTATTATAAAGGATTTTTAGCATGGAGCAGTCAGGATCTGCCTTTCGTGTCCGAGCCTCTCCTGGCACAGCAGCCCTTTGCCCCATGCCCAGAACCAGAGAAAATACAGTCACTGGCTCCTTGGGCAGGTCTGCACCGGGAGCAGAACAGCAGAACTCTGGAGTCAGTGGGGCTCAGCTGGTTTCCAGCCACGGAGGAGCCAGGTGGCCAGTCCCCTTGCACCCATGTAACACGAGAAGAGAAAGGCAAGGGGTGTCCAGCTGCAGTCAGAGGTTCTACGGCCGCAGGGCCATCTGTGACCACCAGATCTGACCTCCTGTATAGCTCAGGCTGCAGGGCTCCTCTGAATTAACTGCGCCTCGAAGCCGAGCACTGCGCCTGTGCTAAGACCTATCGAGTGGGAAAACAGACCGGCTCGATTCAAACCTGCCAATGACAGAGAATCCCCCTGGCCCTTGGGCTGAAAACTGGCCAATCGCCCTCCCTGGTACAAAACTGCACCTGAATTTGGCCAGCTCCAGCTTCCAGCCATTGGATTGTTCTGCCTTCATCTGCTAGACATAGGATATGGCTACACTTGCAGCTGTACAGCGCTGGGACTTACAGCTGTGTAGGGAAAGCGCTGCAGTGTGGCCACATTTGCAGCATTTGCAGCGCTGTTGGGAGTGGCTGAACAGGCATTCTGGGATACACTCCAATTACAGCACTTTTGGTGGCCACACTGGCGGAGCAGCGCTGCATCACCAGCGCTGCAATTGTTATACCCCAGGCAGAGCAGGAGTACAGCCAGCGCTGCAGCCAGGGAGATGCAGCGCTGTATGTGCCTTGCAGGTAAGCAATTACGAGGATGCATGCCCCCCCATACACACTCATATGCACACCCACAAGCTCAGCAATCACACACATAGTGATTGTATGCACCCCCATGCAGTGATCACATCCACAGAGTGATCACACACACCCAGAGTGACCCACTGACACACACAGTGATCAGACACACGCAGTGATCGCTTGCTTTCTCTCTCACACACACACACAGTGATTATATGCACAAACACACACAGTCATCACACACACAGACACACAGATACAGTGATCACACACACATACACAGTGATCACACACAGATGCACAGACACAGTGATCAGAGACACACACACACAGACACTGCTCTCTCTCACACTCACACACAGACTGCTCTCTTTCTGTCACACACACACACTGCTCTTACACTCTCACGCAATCACACACACACACAGAGTGCTCTCTCTCTCTCTCACACCCACTGCTCTCTCTTTCACACACACACACAGTGATATCACACACATAGAGTGCTCTCTCTCTCACACACACAGTGCTCTCGCTCTCTCACACAGTGATATCACACACACACTGCTCTCTCACACTTTCACACAATCACACACACACAGAGTGCTCTCTCTCACACACACTGCTGTCTCAGACACAGTGATATCACACACACACACTGCTCTCTCTCACGCACACACACACAGTGCTCTCTCACACACACACTGCTCTCTCACACACACACAGTGATATCACACACACACAGAGCTGTCTCTGACACACACACACACACAGTGCTCTCTCTCACACACACACTGCTCTCTCTGTCTCTCACACACAGATATATCACACACACACTGCTCTCTCTCACACTCACATACACACAGACTGCTCTCTCTCACACACACATTCACATACACTGCTCTCACTCTCTCCCACAATCACACACACTCACACACAGTTCTCTCTCTCTCACACACAGTGATATATCACACACACACACTGCTCTCTCTCACACACATACACAGTGATATCACACACACACACTGCTCTCTCTCACACTCACACACACACAGACTGCTCTCTCTCACACACACATATTCACTCACACTGCTCTCTCACACTCACACTCACACACACACAGTGCTCTCACTTTCTCTCTCACACACAGTGATATCACACACACACTGCTCTCTCTCACACACACACAGTGCTCTCTCACACACACTCACACACACAGTGCTTTCTCTCTCACACACACGCACACACACACACAGTGCTCTCTCACACACACACTCTCACACACACACAGTGCTCTCTCACACACACACACAGTGCTCTCTCTCACACACACACACTCTCTCACACACAGTGCTCTCTCTCTCACACACACTCACACACTCACACACAGTGCTCTCTCTCTCTCACACACTCTCTCTCTCACACGCACACTCACACACACACACTCTCTCACACACACAGTGCTCTCTCACACACACTCACACACACACACAGTGCTCTCTCTCTCACACACTCTCTCTCACACGCACACTCTCACACACACACACACTCACACACAGTGCTCTCTCTCACACACACACACTCTCTCACACACATACTCTCTCACACACTCACACACACTCTCACACACACAGTGTTCTCTCTCTCACACACACTCTCTCACACACACACACAGTGCTCTCTCTCTCTCACACACACACTCTCTCACAGACACACACACTCTCTCTCACACACTCACACACACAGTGCTCTCTCTCTCACACACTCTCACACACTCTCTCACACACACACAGTGCTCTCTCTCACACACACACACTCTCACACACACACTCTCACACACTAACACACAGTGCTCTCTCTCTCACACACACTCTCACACACACTCTCACACACACACAGTGCTCTCTCTCACACACACACTCTCTCACACACACACTCTCTCACACACTCACACACAGTGCTCTCTCTCACACACACACACAGTGCTCTCGCTCTCTCTCACACACACTCTCTCTCTCACACTCACACACAGTGCTCTCTCACACACACACTCTCTCACACACTCACACACAGTGCTCTCTCACACACACACACTCTCTCACACACTCACACACAGTGCTCGCTCTCTCACACACACAGTGCTCTCTCACACACACACTCTCACACACACACACAGTGCTCTCTCACACACACACACTCACACACAGTGCTCTCTCACACACACTCTCACACACACACACTCTCACACACAGTGTTCTCTCTCTCACACACACACTCTCTTTCTCACACACACACACTCACACACTCACACGCAGTGCTCTCTCTCACACACACACTCTCTCACACACTCACACACAGTGCTCTCTCTCTCACACACACACACTCACACACTCACACACAGTGCTCGCTCGCTCTCACACACACTCTCACACACACACTCACACACTCACACACAGTGCTCTCTCACACACACACTCTCACACACTCACACACAGTGCTCGCTCTCTCTCACACACACTCTCACACACTCACACACAGTGCTCGCTCTCTCTCTCTCTCTCTCTCTCACACACACACACGCGCACCCCCGTGAGCTCAGTCCCTTGCCAGCCGGGGCCGCTCGCTCCATCGCTGCTCGGCGCGGCTCTCGGGGCGCTCGCTCCCCAGCCCCGGTCCCCGCCCCGCCGCAGCCGCCGGCCCGGGCACCTCAGCGCAGCGCGGCGCCCCTTGGGCGCGGGGGGGGGGGGGGGCCGCGAGCGGCTGCTGCGCAGGGGGCGGCGCACGGGGTCTGAGCAGCGCCCGGACCCGCCCGCGCTCCGCCGCCTCCAGCACCCGGGACAGAGCCGCGCAGGGGCCGGCGCAGCCGCTTCAGCACCGGGGACAGCGGCCGGTTCGCGCCGCTCTGCAGCCCCGGCCGCCCGGCTCCCGCCGGGCCATGTCCCGCCGCCGCTGGAGGATGCAGCCGCCGCCCGCCCCCATGGCCTCGCTCCTGCGCCTCTGCCTGCTCGGCCTCCTGGCACGTAAGTGCCCCCGGGCCTGCGAGCCCCGCTTGTGCCCGGGGGGGGGCGGCCGTGTCCGGGGGGGGCCGCTTGTGCCCAGGGGGGGTCGGGGCTGGGCCTGGGAACCCGCTTGTGCCCGGGGGGGGGGCCGCTTGTGCCCAGGGGGGTCGGGGCTGGGCCTGCGAACCCGCTTGTGCCCGGGGGGGGGCCGCTTGTGCCCGGGGGCGGGCCGCTTGTGCCCAGGGGGGTCGGGGCTGGGCCTGCGAACCCGCTTGTGCCCGGGGGGGGGGCCGCTTGTGCCCGGGGGCGGGCCGCTTGTGCCCAGGGGGGTCGGGGCTGGGCCTGCGAACCCGTTTGTGCCCGGGGGGGGCCGCTTGTGCCCGGGGGGGGCTCTTGTGCCCGGGGGGGGCGGCCGTGTCCGGGGGGGTCCCGCTTGTGCCCAGGGGGGTCGGGGCTGGGCCTGCGAGCCCCGCTTGTGCCCGGGGGGGGGCCCGACTGTGCCCGGGTAGCAGCTCGGGAAGCCCGGCAGCCCTTGGGGGTGGGGGTGGTAAGACAAAGCCCCTAATGCTGGGCAGACCCTGTGCCCAGCTGCGGGAGGCAGGCGGGGGGGTGACTTCTAGTCCTAACGGGGAAGAAAGCCGAGCCCGGGGTACCACGGGACCCCTGGGGCTGGCACTGGTGGGGCCTTTCTCTCCCCTGCGTGCCCACCCCCCGCGCAGGCCGGGCTAAGGGGGCCAGGGCACCTCTGCCTCCCCCTGGCTTCAGGGGTGGGGGGGTCTCAGCTGGTGTGAAGGGCCCTGGAGCTCCCCTGGGCTCAGAGCTGGGCACCCCAGAACTGCTGCTCTGCTTAGCTGCCTGCCTGTCGCTAGAGAGAATGGCTGGTTCAGCTGTGCAGGAAGGGACTGGCAGGGAATCTTTCCAGTTCTAGAGCGTGTGTGTCTAGCAGGTGCACACCCAGCCCACAGATACACACACTTACCTCAGATGCACTCATGCACACCTGACACACTCACCCCAGACACACACACACACACACTCACCCCAGATACACTCACCACACACACACTCACCACACACACACACTCACCCCAGACACACTCATCCCAGACACACACACACCCCCCAGATACACTCACCACACACACACACACACACACACTCACCCCAGACACACTCACGCTCACCTTAGGCAACAATCAGCAGCAGGCCAGCTCTGTTCAGTTAGGGGCGAGATCATATTAATTCCAGAGGAACAAGGGAGATTAGAAAAAGTCAAATCTCCCTCATTAGCCAGGCACTTCCAGATCCCACCTCCCCCTTCAGATGGAAATAGTGCTCAGGTCCCACAGCACGTGTTGCCGCCGGACAGACAGGGGCTGGGGTGAATGGAGGTTTGCAAGATGGACAGACACTGTTTGGGCCTCACATTGTGCCAGAGGCAGATTCTAGCTGTAGCTCTTGCAGTGCAGGGTGGTGCAGTGCAAACCGGGCGGTGCTCAGCCCCAGACATGTCCCCCCAGCTCAGTGCCCTGCCCCCAGCTTTTCTGCACCATGCTGGCTGCTCAGCATGATTTACTGCCCTGACTCCCATTAGTCACAGAGCCGGAGCTGCTGAGCCTGGGCACCCCAGCGGTGACAGCGGGGGCTTTGTGTCAACTGCTGTGACACGTCACAGGCATCCAGCCGTCAGGCCACACAGAGAGAAAAAGTTACTGACAAGCTCTGCCGGCCCCAGGTTGCAGGGGAGCTCCCCATACAGGGCTGACTTTGAATTCAATGATTTCCGTACCTGAGTCATCCCCGGCTGCCTTGTGCTGTAGCAGAGACAGAGGTTTGGTTACACTCCCACAGCAGGTTATAGCTTGCAGTGCTAAACACTCTTCTGGCTGGACATCAATTGTGTGTGCACATGTGCATCTTTATTGTCTGGCCAGCTTCCTCATAGGCGTCCAGCACCCAGCACTCCCCAGCTGTGACCAAAGCAGCTGCTGGAAATCTGAGCCCCAGGTGTGTGGGGCTAGGTGTGAACACACACATGCATGCACTTGGAATTGAATGCCCAGAAATGTAAAACTGAGAGACGAAAGCTTTTTTCACAATGCAGATATAGTCTGTGGAACTCCTTGCCACAAGATATAACCACACTGGAATGTTTAGCAGGATTGGACACTGCATTGCATGATGACAGCAGCTGCCATTACGTTAGACAGGATAAAAATAGTGCAGAAGGGCCCTAAACTCTTTTGCATGAGCCACCTGCTCACTGACGGGGACAGGGAAAATGTACTTTGCCTTTGGGAAACTCCCCCACACACCTTGTGGGGCGTCTTGTGCCTCGGGACTCAGCACTGCGGCTGACAGGCGAGTGAGCTAGGCTGGTGGGGGATGGCAATTCCGGTGGGTGGTGGGTGGCTGGCTTGACCCCACTTCCTTCCACCCCAGGCCTTCTTGCTGGTTCCCAGGGCTGGGGGCTCCTTGCTCCATTGCTGGAGGCTGGATTCTTGTCTGGCTTAGTGGGGCTGATCCAAAGTCCACTGCAGTCCGTGAAAAAGCCCCCAGTGGCTTTACCGTAGTGCTGGTCAAAGAGCACAGGCTGGTGCTACAAACACGGCCCCGGGAGCTGCTGACTAGTTCCCCCTCAGCCTACGAGTGGCGCCCTCCTGGGCATGTAGGGTTAATCCATTGCCAAGTGCTGCACAGGCCGGCAGTGCTCAACAGAACTGTTCTCCGAGACGCAGCTGCACTTGCAGCTCATTTTTGAAGTGAGATGATGGATGTAGAACTGACCTTCACCCCACCTCTGTGAAACGTGAAGTCCTCTAGCATCACAGCCCAAAGGGTCGCCAAGAACGTTAAATGCGGCTGTGTCTGGGGCAGAGAGCAGCAGCCAACTAGCATCACAGTGCAGAGGGGAGGGGGAATATGGTCTGAGGCTGCTGCTGCGAAGAGTGTGCTTACAGAAATGTGCTGCAGGGGCCAGAGAGGCTCTCGGGGTTTCAGTTCTCACTCAATACGCAGTAGAGCGGAAGGACACAATTCGTCTTGGAAGCGTGAAGGGCTGTGAGGCAGCTGGGCCAGGGGCTGCAGCTGGGATTCCGCGTGATTAGATATTTCACACCTTGGAAATTAAGCCCAGGCTGTGGAGGGAGATTCCCCTTGCTCTGAGCTGCAGCTGACACAGACTAAGGGAACGCCAAACCCTTTTGTAACTAATGGAAACTTTTAGCTTAGCTGCAGCAGCCAGCAGCCAGGAGCCCTGGGAACCTGGCGACCCGCAAAGCAGCCTGGAGAGGCCCTTGGCTGAAATACACCCAGTCTCACACCGTGTCCTTCCTGCTTGGCCCTAGTTCACGGACCAGCCTTTTCTTCTGCAAACCCACATCTGCTTCTCAAGCGATTTGCAGGCTGGCAGCAGCAAGGGTAGGGTTGAGCAATATCAGCTTCCTCCCTGCTGAACTCCATTGCACCAGCAAGGCCCTCTCGGCTTTGCTGAGGTTTCTGTTCCTTCCTCGGATCAATGGGAGCTTCTGGTGCCGTTCATCTCCTGGGGTTTGACACTTGGGACCAAAGCCCCGGCTCGGGGAGGAGCTTCCAGAGGCACTTGGGTGGAGCTAGGAAAAGTGGCACCTTGCTGTGGGAGAGGGCAAAGCTCAGCTGGGGTTTGTTCTGCACCTGCTGCTTCCCTCTGTGAGCCCTATCCTGCAGCCTGGCTTTGGGGGGACCAGCTGGCTCACAGGCCCAGCCCCTTCGTGTGACACAACACGGCCCCACGCGGGACTGGCCTTGTCGTATGACACAACACGGCCCCACGCGGGACCGGCCCTGTCGTGTGACACAACACGGCCCCACGTGGGACCGGCCCCTTCGTGTGACACAACACGGCCCCACGCGGGACCGGCCCTGTCGTGTGACACAACACGGCCCCACGCGGGACCGGCCCCTTCGTGTGACACAACACGGCCCCACGCGGGACCGGCCCTGTCGTGTGACACAACACGGCCCCACGCGGGAGAAGTGGACTCACTCGGGAAGGGCCCAGCTGAGACACTGCGGGGGGGCAGGGTTCCCTAGGCCCCCCAAAGGTCCCACTGTCCCTTATTGACCCTCTCTTCTACCCAGCTGGCAACACGGGGGGGTGTATGTGGGTGGAACAGGGCTGGGCGCTCAGACAGCCCCTGTGTGTTTGGCTGCAGCCACTTAGCCTCTCTCCGTCTCTCGCCCCTTCCCGGGTTTACCTTCTGCCCCTTGGCCTGGGGCATGGGTGGCTCCGGCAGTGTCTCCTCCTCGGCTGGCCTGGCCTGGCAGGGCCCCATCACCTGGAAACTCCCCTCTTCATCTCCTCCTGACTGCACAACCCTTGCAGGTGTGCCTCGTTAGCACACAGGCCTAGAGCAGCTCGTTAGCCTCTTCTCGCCCAGTGGGAGGGCAGGTCCCTTCCCAGATATCCAGATTCCCTCCACTGCCCAGCCCAGCCCCCTCGCTCCCCGGGTGGCCTTGCAGGCTGGAATTAGCCAGGGCCAGGCAGGCCAGAGGCTCCAAGATGAAGCCTCAGGGCTCAATTCTCAGTGGCCCTGTTCCTGGGGGCGGGAGGTGGCTTTAGGCAGAAGTAAGAGCAGCCTCAAGGCTCTTCTGCTCGGCTTCCCCTGGAAGCAGAGACTAGCCAGCATTGCAGTGCGCTCAGCCATGCCCCGATCCACCCCTCTGCTAGGGGCTTGGCTGGGGAGGTGCAGAGCCCCACACAGGGGAGTGTGATTCTGAGCGGGGCATTTCCACCCACTTTATGACTTGGAATCAGTGACCCTTACAGGGGAAAGGCCCCATGTCCCAGTCCCTGCCCCCCCAGCCAGCCAGTCCCTGCCCTGGGGCTGTATCGGAGCCGGTGACCCCTACAGGGGAAAGGCCCCGTGTCCCATTCCCTGCCCCCCCAGCCAGCCAGTCCCTGCCCTGGGGCTTTATCGGAGCCGGTGACCCCTACAGGGGAAAGGCCCCGTGTCCCATTCCCTGCCCCCCCAGCCAGCCAGTCCCTGCCCTGGGGCTGTATCGGAACCGGTGACCCCTACAGGGGAAAGGCCCCGTGTCCCATTCCCTGCCCCCCGAACCAGCCAGTCCCTGCCCTGGGGCTGTATCGGAGCTGGTGACCCCTACAGGGGAAAGGCCCCGTGTCCCATTCCCTGCCCCCCGAGCCAGCCAGTCCCTGCCCTGGGGCTGTATCGGAACCGGTGACCCCTACAGGGGAAAGGCCCCGTGTCCCATTCCCTGCCCCCCGAGCCAGCCAGTCCCTGCCCTGGGGCTGTATCGGAGCCGGTGACCCCTACAGGGGAAAGGCCCCGTGTCCCATTCCCTGCCCCCCGAGCCAGCCAGTCCCTGCCCTGGGGCTGTATCGGAGCCGGTGACCCCTACAGGGGAAAGGCCCCGTGTCCCATTCCCTGCCCCCACAGCCAGCCAGTCCCTGCCCTGGGGCTTTATCGGAGCCGGTGACCCCTACAGGGGAAAGGCCCTGTGTCCCATTCCCTGCCCCCGCGAGCCAGCCAGTCCCTGCCCTGGGGCTGTATCGGAGCCGGTGACCCCTACAGGGGAAAGGCCCCGTGTCCCATTCCCTGCCCCCCGAGCCAGCCAGTCCCTGCCCTGGGGCTGTATCGGAGCCGGTGACCCCTACAGGGGAAAGGCCCCGTGTCCCATTCCCTGCCCCCCGAGCCAGCCAGTCCCTGCCCTGGGGCTGGATTGGAGCCGATGACCCCTACAGGGGAAAGGCCCCGTGTCCCAGTCCCGATCCTCGGCCTCTCACGGATCAGCCCCATATTTTCGAGCTCCGGTCAGCGCTGGCAGAAAAACGAGTTTGTGGAACATAGCTTCATGAGCCATGGCATTAAGAGTAAACTGAGTCCCCAAGGATAACTATAGGCATGTCAACATCCCTAACAGTTATTTTCTGGTCTGGGAAGTAAATCCCTTGCTGCAGCCATTTAAACAGACTAGTGTTCCTGAACACGCAAGCGTCATGAACCCTTCCCGGCCATCCTACGTTGATGCTGGTGAAGCGTCCTTTATGATCCACCAGTGCTTGCAGCACCAGTGAAAAGTGCCCCTTGCGGTTTATGTAGTGGCTGCCCTGGTGGTCTGGTGCCAAGATAGGGATATGGGTTCCATCTATCACCCCACCACAGTTAGGGAATCCCATTGCAGCAAAGCCATCCACTATGACCTGCACGTTTCCCAGAGTCACTACCTTTGGTAGCTGCAGCTCAATGATTGCTTTGGCTATGTGCAGCACAGCAGCCCCCTCACTTGCTGGAGGATTCTCTCCAGCTTGAGGTCTTCACACCACAATTTGAGGATTTCAGTAACTCAGACATAGGTTAGGGGTTTGTTACAGGAGTGGGTGGGTGAGATTCTGTGGCCTGCATCGTGCAGGAGATCAGACCAGATGGTCCCTTCTGACCTTAAAGTCTATGAATCTATGAGCTTGTTTCTGTGCCCCTCCCCCGTCTTTGCCTGAAAACTGCACTTTCAGGGTTGGCGTTGTCCCTGGATCAATATTTCAGAGCTCTTGGGCTCAAGCCCTCACTGCACTTTGCAGCCTGCCTGAGCCCCAACCCAGAGACGCGGTTACACTGTCAGGAAACGCAGGTGTTGTGTCCTGGCTTCAGAGGGGAGCGTGATGGAGCGTTAGCCAGTGGGGCAGGGGCAGCTGAGCTGAGCCGTGCCAAGGCTTGGACCGGGGCATCAGCTGGAAGGGGAGGGGCCCTGTGGTTTAGTGCCCTGGCCCAGCGCTCAGAAGACGTGGGGGAGGGGGTGTTCCATGTCTGGTTCTGCTGAGGAACCTGGGGCAAGTCACTTACTGTCTCTGTGCCTCAGTTTCCCCACCTATAAAATAGCCTCCTTTGCCAAGTGCTTTGAGATCTACACATGGTGCAGCCATTCCCTCCAGCTCCCAGACCTGCCCAGAGCTGCATCCCTCCCTGCCACTGCTCAGCTCCTGGGCCCGGGAGCTCGCCCTGCTGCCCCCGCTGAGCTGCCATGCCCTCTAGCAGCGAGGGGACGAGGGGAGGAGGTGTCTCTAGTGCAGCGGGTGCTGGGTCTTACCTGCAGCCCTGCACTCGCCCGCCAGCCCCAGGGCGAGCTCTGTGCCCCCCTGGCTGAGAGGGTTTATTTTGAAACTCGGCAGTCGCTGCACCCTTTGCAGCCTGGCAGGGAGGTAGTCGGGATCCAGCTGCAGCAGCGGCTGGGGCAGATCCTGGGGGGTGAGGCAGGAGGAGCAGCTGATTGACACTGACAAGCAGCGAGTCTGCTGCCAGGACTGGGACAAGGGGGGTGAGGGATGCAGAGTGACAGGCACCGAGGGAGGGCAGTGCTGGACCCCTGGCAGGGGTGGGCCCCTACTCTGCCTCCCTCTCCCCTTCCCTGGCCGGGACCCAGCAGGCTGGTGAGACCGGCCCCCTCAGCCCCACGTGGGGCAGGATGGAGCAGTTGCTGAGGCTGGGGGGCGGGGGGGGATGCAGGCTGGGCCCCTTCAGCTATTGAGCCCTGACTCCCGGCTCTCCCCTCCCAGAGCTGGTGACAGGGCTCAGAACAGGTGAGTGCCAAGGGTGGTGCATGGACAGACAGACGGTCACACCCTGCATCAGCGGCATGAGGCCTCCTGCCCTGCCTGGCACCCCCCTGCCTGTGGTGAGCTGCACTCACTGGTCCAAAGCCCCCACAATGTAACCCTGCTCCAGCTGGGCTTGGCTCCTTGGTGATTAGTGATAAGGACGGAGCCGGCTGCCGGGCTGGCTACAAAGGCGGCGCATAATGAGGGGCAGAGGGCCCGCGAGCACAGAGCTATCAGCGGCGCCCAGGAGGAGGCAAGATGAGACGGCACTGGAGTGCCAGCCCCAGAATCCTCCGCAGGGCCTGACCCCATGGGCAAGGCTCATTACAGGGCCCTTTGAAGCGGCCTGTCAGTCACCAGCGCCTTCATCCCCAAGGACGGGCGGGCGGGCGCTGAGCTGCTCTGGGGACAAACGTCCCAAGTAGCCAGGGCTCCGGCCTGGCTCAGACAGGAGGATGGGGGCTGATGGGCCGGGATCCGTGTGCACATGCGGGCAGGCATTCCCAGCCATGGGGCTCTGACCCCAGGCGCTGGGGGTATGTGGGACCGGAGGGAGGGGGCAAAGCTGGGGGGCTGTAGAATAAGCTCCATTTCTTGCTGGCTGTCTGTAGGTCTGCTTCCTCTCCGTGTGTCTGTCTTAGCTCCAGGACCCAGTACTGCAGTTATGTGAATAGGTCACGTTTCTAACACCCCTTTCACCCCAAACTGCTTTACAGACTGAGAGAGGGAACTGCTCACCCAGCACCAAGATGCAGCCACCTCTGGGGTGAGGTGCGGGGGCTGGTTATACAAGGATTCCTCGTCCGGCACCGAGATGCAGCTGCCTCTGGGGTGAGGTGCGGGGGCTGGTTATACAAGGATTCCTCATCCGGCACCGAGATGCAGCTGCCTCTGGGGTGAGGTGCGCGGGCTGTTTAACAGCCCCACAGCAATGCTGCCAAGAGTTTGACAGGAAAGGCAAATCCTGTATCTATGGGAGCCTGTCGGGGCAGTTTAGGGAGGGTGAATGTCACACCCCACACTGAGCTTTGGCTAGGACACCAGGGTCACACCTTGCTGCTCACTGAAAACCACTCGGGCCCCTCCACGTCCGGCCATCCCTGAGTGGGGCTGGTGATGAGGGGGCTGTGCCCCAAGAAGGGCTGAAGGGCCCTATGATGCAGGAGGGAGGGGGGTGGACTGACCTGGGAATGTCCTTTAGTTTTACTGGGGCTGTCTGCATGGGGGAGGGGAGAGCAGGGGTGAATTTAGGTGAGGGAGGGTACCTGAGTCTGTAACCTGAGCCAGGAACCGGGTGGGGAGTCAACACCTTTGCCCGGGAAGCTGGACAAAGGGAGGGAGCCTGCTGGAGGGGTTTTTGGTTTCAGTTTTGGGCTGGCTGGGAAGAGGCAGGGAACCCTTGTTTGGGGTCTAAGCTCCTTGCCCCCCTGAGGGACCTGGCTGAGGGGTCCTGGTTGTACCTACAAGCCCTGCTTGGGACTGTGTTCCTGTCATCTAATAAACCTTCTGTGTTACTGGCTGGCTGACAGTCCTGGTGAATCGCAGGAAGTGGGGGGTGCAGGACCCTGACTCCCCCACACTCCATGACAGGCCCCCATAGTTGGAACAAACCCTCCACGGGAACAGCCAGGTGAGTGTTATTGTCCGGGCTGCCCGTCTGGCAGGTGCCCAAGGGCAGTGCCCAGCACTTGGCAGGGGTCCTGTCCCTTGGGGCAGCAGGGGTATGGCCATTGCACTCAGACTGAGCTGGGATCCCCCCCATGCTGGGCTGGACAAGCCAGGCACTAGGCCCCCTGGGCACCCAGACGAGCCCATCTCGGAGCTGGTGGTGGCATTCCAGCAGTGGGAGGAAGGAATATATGGGGCCAGAGCAGTGGCTCAGCTCCCACTGGCAGGACCCAGTGTGGGGGAGACCAGGCTGGAAGAGGTGCTGTGTGGGTACTGGGGTCTCACCCCTTGATCCCCCCCTTGCCCTCAGGAAGCCTGGGCACCGACACGGAGGAGCGGCTGGTTGAGCACCTCCTGGACCCATCCCGCTACAACAAGCTGATCCGTCCGGCCACCAATGGCTCGGAGCTGGTGACCGTGCAGCTCATGGTGTCGCTGGCCCAGCTCATCAGCGTGGTGAGTTTGCTGGATCTGCAGCACGGTGGGGGGCTTGCAGCTGCTGCCCTGGGCAGAGACCAGGTGCTGAAGGGGTGAAGGCACTTGGGGGCAGGAGGGGAGGCTGGGCACAAGGGGTTTCCTGGGCTGTGCTGAGCATCAGTCTCTCACACCAGTCATGGGCTGCAAACACTCCCAGACAGGCACGTGTGTAAACCCACCACACGGGGATACACCAATGCATGTGCAACTCCTGTGCAGGGAGACACTGGCTCACTGTTCACACTCATGCTTTGCATGCAGGTACATGCATGATCAATGGCCTGGGTCTGGCCCAGCTCTGCTGCCAGAACAGCCCCATAGAGCAAATCCCCTCCTGGCACCGCCTCTGCCAGGCGCACCCCTGCCCAGCCAGCACAGGTGGCTCCTGCTGAGCTACCCACATGGGGAGCGGCTGCTGCTGAGCTACCCACATGGGGAGAGGGGATGCGGTTTGACCTCTCCGAGCTCTCTGCCTGGCTGCCCCTGCCCATAGCGGCCAGCCCCAGCCCTGCCCTCTGCCCCCGACCCTGCTAACGCCGCCTCGGTCCTGTTTGCAGCACGAGAGGGAACAGATCATGACGACCAACGTGTGGCTGACACAGGTGAGACGCCTGGCATGGGGCCCAGCAGGGGCCAGGCACGGCTGGCTGAGCGGCAGGGACAGGGGCTGGGCTGGTTGGGCGGTAGGAGCAAGGGCAGGACCGGCAGGGATGTAGGGGCTGGGCATGGCCAGTTGGGGAGAAGGGGCAGAGACCGGTTGGGTGGTGGGGAAGGGCAGGGCCAGCTGGGCGGAAGGGACAGGGGCACAGCTGGTTGGGTGGCAGGGGCAGGGATGGTTGGGTGGCAGGGGCCGGGGCCGGGCCGGGTGGGATGTAGGGACAGGGCCGGTTGGGTGGCAGTTGGAGCAGGACCAGTTAGGTGGCAGGGGCTGGGCACGGCCACTTGGGCGGCAGGCGCAGGGCCAGAGGCAGGGCCGATTGGGATGTAGGGGCCGGGCATGGCCCGTTGGGCGGCAGGGATCGGTCCGGACCGGTGCTGAGGCCGTGCCGCACTCTCCGCAGGAGTGGGAGGATTACCGCCTCACCTGGAAGCCAGGGGACTTTGACAACATGCAGAAGGTGCGCCTGCCCTCCAAGCACATCTGGCTGCCGGACGTTGTCCTCTACAACAAGTAGGTGCCACCCCCCAGGACCCCTGTCTCCCAGCGGCTCCAGCCTCTGAGCCCACTCGCTTTGGCTGAGGGTTCTGCCCAGAGTGGACTTAGCCTGATCTGTGGGAGAGCCTCAGGGGTGGGCAGAGGCAGCATCTTGTTCCCCTACTCCCAGCTGTCCCAGATCCCAGGGGCTGTGCTCAGACTCACAGAGGAGCTGCGAACCCAGCTGGGTGTTTTCCACCCCTATCCCCTGCTCCTGGCAGCTGCTGCCTGGGGAGACGGAGCCCAGCTCTGCTGAGCAGAACAGTCCTGGTGGGGCAAGAGAGCCCTGCCGCCTCACGGCCCTTCTCCTGCCCCCAGTGCCGATGGGATGTACGAGGTCTCCTTTTACTCCAACGCGGTCGTCTCCTACGACGGCAGCATCTTCTGGCTGCCCCCGGCCATCTACAAGAGTGCCTGCAAGATCGAGGTCAAGCACTTCCCCTTCGACCAGCAGAACTGCACCATGAAGTTCCGCTCGTGGACCTACGACCGGACGGAGATCGACCTGGTGTTGAAGAGCGACGTAGCCAGCCTGGATGACTTCACGCCCAGCGGCGAGTGGGACATCATCGCCCTGCCGGGGCGGCGGAACGAGAATCCCGACGACTCCACCTACGTGGACATCACCTACGACTTCATCATCCGCCGCAAGCCGCTCTTCTACACCATCAACCTCATCATCCCCTGCATCCTCATCACCTCGCTGGCCATCCTGGTCTTCTACCTGCCCTCCGACTGCGGTGAGAAGATGACGCTCTGCATCTCCGTGCTGCTGGCCCTCACCGTCTTCCTGCTGCTCATCTCCAAGATCGTGCCGCCCACCTCGCTGGACGTGCCACTGGTGGGCAAGTACCTGATGTTCACCATGGTGCTGGTGACCTTCTCCATTGTCACCAGCGTGTGTGTGCTCAACGTGCACCACCGCTCGCCCACCACCCACACCATGCCGCCCTGGGTCAAGGTGGTCTTCCTGGACAAGCTGCCCACCGTCCTTTTCATGAAGCAGCCACGCCAGAACTGTGCCCGCCAGCGGCTGCGCCAGCGCCGGCAGAACCAGGAGCACACCAGCAGCAGCTTCTTGAGGGAGAGCGCCCGCTCCTGCACCTGCTTTGCCAACCAGGCCACCATCACGAAGTTTGGCACGGGGGGCGGCCGGCAGTTCACCGAGGCGGCTGACAGCGCCAATGGCTACCGGGAGCGGCAGGGGCAGGCCCCGGCACCCAGCCAGCAGTGCTGCTGCGGAGTGGAGGAGGCGGTAGATGGGGTGTGCTTCATCGCAGACCACATGAGGAGCGAGGACAATGACCAGAGCGTGAGTCGGGGGAGCTGGTGGAGGCAGAGAGGGAAGGTGGGGGAAGGGTGTGCAAGGGGGAATGGACACGTCTGTGTGTGAGGCTGTGCTTGTGCACAATCACCCATGTCAGGTTGCGTGCATGTACGTGGCTGCACACACAGCTGGGATTGTGTGTGCAAGCCGCTGTGTGTGTGTGTGTGTACAGAAGCACGTGTGTCCCTGGCACTGCCCTCTCCACCCCTGTGCATGTTGGTTTCTTTTGCTGACTCCGCTGCTGGCCAGGGGCTCTGCTCTGTGGCTACGTGACGTCTTACCTGGGCAATGCGTGGCCACGGAGGGTGGGCTCAGGCCTGAGCATGGAACAGTCCTGCCCCAGACGCGTGGGCTCCCTCTGCCCCCTTTGCTGCCATGCCTGGGGCAGAGACAGTGCAGCAAACCTGCCCGCTCAGAGCAGGTCCCTGCACCGGCCTTTCCCCAGCCGGGATGGGCAAACTTCATCCCTGGAGTCAGCCAGGGGCACCCAGGGAGGTGGTGAAAGCGCTGCGCCCCCTGCTGGCAGCCCACAGTACAACAGCCGGGTGGACCCTCTGCCCTGGGGTACAGCCCCTTAGGCCCAGCTCCTGTGTAACTGCAGGGGAGACCCCCCCTAACTACCACCCCTCTGCAGGGGACGGGGGGTCGACCCTAATTCACCGACATGTTTGCACAGCAGCACTGCCAGGTTCCCACGAGCCTGCAGGGACAAGCCGTGAGGCGTGCCCACGCCTGGTGCCCTGCGGGGCTGTGCTGTGCTTGGGGGCCTGGAGGGAGGCGACCCCGACAGGGGCGGCAGGAGGAGCTTCCCTCTCCTCCAAGCCCGGCCTGCAGGGCTGGCAGGAAGGCGCCGGCCCTGGGCTCTCAACGCAAATGGCAAAGTCCAAAATCAATATCCTCCTCCTGCTCTGCTGGGCCCCCGTGGAAGCCCATGAAATATTCAGGGGAGGTGCAGGCAGGGGAGGGGGCAGGGAGGCTGGCTGTGGGATTTCTGCCAACACATAGAGGGTGGGGGCTTGTGAAATGCAAATATGCCAAGTGCCGGGGTAACCTTGCAGCGGGATTCCAGCAGGCCCAGCCCCCAATCCCCCTTCCCTTCCTCCTGGGCCTCCAGACCGTCAGCTCCTGCCCCAGCCAGTCACTCCAGGAGCAGGCCAGGCCTTGATTTAGGAGTTGCTGTAGTAACCAGAACCGTCTCTCATGAGAGCAGCTCAGGTGCTGCAGTTTTTGGATGAGGGGTGGGCAGGAGAGATCCAGGCAGGGGCCCAGCTCAGAGGGGCACTGGCCCCTGGGACAGCACAATGCCTAGTCTGAGATTCTGGGACTTGGGGGAGACGTGGGCAGCCCTGGCCTGGCAGGGGAGCTCTAGGCACATGCGGCTTTGCAAGGGGGGGGGAAGGGGATGGAGGCCCGTGAGCAGAGCTGCATGTACGAGGGTATCCAGGGGTGCGTGTGCTGCAGGTGGGGAGCGTGGGGCTTTGGCAGAGTGGTGGGGGAGATGCCAGCGCAGCCCTTGCTGTGTGGCCCATGGGTCGAGTTCCACATTCCTGGAATGATCCCTACTTTACGGAGGGGAACAAAGAGGCCTCTGCAGGGGAAGTCACTTCCCAGAAGTTACGTGGCAGGTCCAGGGCAGAGGTGGCAGTGCCCAGAGCTACACAGTGCCAGGAGCGAGCTGAGCCCACCTGCTCCTGGCATGTGGCTGCACTGCCTCTGCCTGGGCCGGGTTCACCACTAGCCAGGACCTGCAGCTCTGCCTCCCTTAGCACAAATCCAGCCCAGGGGAGGAAGCTGCCGGTCCCAGGGCCTGGTGGAAGCGAAGGATGAACGCAGGTTACTGGGTTCCTCGTGTCCCTGCCTCCAGCACATGCTGATTTTTGGGTCTTGCTGTGATCTCTAGGCAGCAGAACTAATTCATTCCCTGCCTGTCCCTGCTCCAAGCTGTGCTGAGGTCCCATCTGTCATGTCTCAGCCAGGCTCCCTGCAAAGCCGATGCTGTTGGCCAAGGATAGAAATGAGAGCACGACTCAGGCATGAAATTGCTCTTTCCCAGACCAATAGCAAGAGGGGAAAGCAGCACAGGACAGGAGCGCCTGGCCAGGCCTAATGCTGCCATATGGGCAGGGGTCAGAGCAGCTGATGCAGCTTGCACGGCTGGTGAGGGAACCTAGGTCCAGTGTGTGGGGCGGCCGTGTCCCGGATCCTGAACATGCTGTCTCCTTCCAGGTGAGCGAGGACTGGAAATACGTGGCCATGGTGATCGACCGCCTCTTCCTGTGGATCTTCGTCTTTGTCTGCGTCTTCGGGACCATCGGCATGTTCCTCCAGCCACTCTTCCAGAACTACGCCACCAACTCCCTGCTGCAGCTCAACCACGGCCCGCCTAGCTCCAAATAGGGCTGGGGGAAGGCAGGTGGCCCTGCCCCGTGTGCACAGAGCCATCACCCCACGCAGACAGCGGCCTGGTGCGCATGGCTGGAGCACGCAGGCCTGGGGGAGTCTGGGGAGGGGGGTCTCAGGGCCTTGCTGCTGTTTTCAGTGCTGCCTCCGCCCGAAGGCGTCCTGGCTCCCGGTGCTGGGGGGGTGGGGTGCTCCACATCTGCCCCATTGAGAGCAAAGTCCCAGGAGCTAATGGAGGAGACAGGCCGGCCGCAGCTCTAGCCCCAGACTTGAGGCCGGGTGCAGCTCGAGGTGCCCCAGCCCTTCCTGGGGGGGGACAGGACTGCTCCAGCAACTGCGCTTGGGGGGCAAGGAGGGCTCCCTTCCCCCTAGAGATCAGCGAGGCCAAACAGTCCCCACAGTAGCAAGGCGTGAGAGGAGTGGGGCCCTCGATCTCTGCCGTGAAGCTGCTGCCAGGTCGCATGCGGCTGGGGGCAGGGCTGGCTGAGGATGCTCCAGCTCAGCAGGGCAGGGTGCAGGCAGCAGCTGGGGCTGAACGGGCCCCAGACACGTCCTCTGCACTGAGCCTGGAGCCCGATGCTGTGTTCAGCCAACTGTGTCCCTGGAAGCTCGGGGGTCGGGGGGGCGACGCTGCCCTGGGCAGCCTCAGACATCCGCTTCTGCTTCCAATGTCAGCGCAGCCCAATAAATAATCACACGGAATTGGGGGGCAGGGGAGATTTGTTTAAAACCTGGTTTAATTTGACCCCCTTTTATTTCTAAGCCCCCTCGTCATGGGGCGCCCCGGAGCAGGGGAGAGGCAGGGCTGGGAAGGCACAGGGGTTGCAGTTCTCCAGGCAGGCTGGGAACTTTAACACAGGGAAAGGGGAGATCTGACCCTCTTAAAGGCAAAGACACAGCCCAGTGTGGACACAGGGAGCGAGCCCTGCAGGGACAGAGCCAGGCTGCGCTGGGGCTGAGCAGGCACCTCCCCTTCTTGTTCCAGTGGAAACAGTCGGGGGCAGAATCCTGGGTCAGGTGGGAGCAAGAGCTCAGCAGGTTGCTGGGCCCAGGGATTGCCAAGTGGAGCAGCAGCTCCTCATTCTGGTTGCAGGCACAAGATCTCCGAGCCCAGCGAGGGTGGTTCCTGCACCCCTGCTTATGCAGGCACCTCTGTCATAGCCCAAGCAGTGTCCCTTTCTCGTTGCAATTTACACGGTTAAATCTGAGCCAGAGCACATATGGGAGCCCTGCACCTGGCCATCCCCCGGCAAGGGCTCTTGTGATCGGGCTGCACCAGGCTGTGGCATCAGTGCCAATGCTGGTGGAAGATGTCAGTGAAACACGGGCGTGAACATGCAGCAAAGCTGGATTCCACCAGTGTCGCAGAGGGTGTTAAAGTGCATCGTGCTGCGAGGCGGCGCATGGGGCAAAGGGGAGCCAGGTTTAGCTGATGCACTGGGATCTCCATAGAGCGAGACAGTGATCATTACAGCCATGCGCCAGCTCGATCGGGATCCTTGCAGACACACCCAGGAGTTGCACGTGGCCCAGGTTGTTCTGCAAGACTCCGAGGGTGGCTCGTCAGATCTCAGTATGACTGTCAGTCCGTGGGTGAAAGATCCCATTGCCTGCTCCTTCCGACGGAGCCCTTGGGCCGTCCCCTCACGGGTTCCAGCTCTGCTGGGGGGTGAGAGGCAGCAGATACAGCTGCAGCACAATTAGAAACTGTGTCCAGGCCCCTGGCTGGTGCCCTGGAGCTGATGTGGGGTGGAGGGAGATGAACAGTCCATGTGCAGAATGGAAATGCAAGGCCGGGCCGCGGTCCCTAGGCAGGCAAGAATTAGCCTTCCTGGGGGAAATTTGAAATCAAGCATCTCCTATAAATAGCGCTAATCCTCCAGGCTGTGTGAAAGGGCATGGAGCAGGGGGACAGGCTGAGCACATCCCGCTGCTCCTCTGTAAACAATCAGCCAGTAATTTCTCAGCTTTCCCCCCAGCCAGGCATAGAGGGTCCCAGCCTGCTCCCGAACAGCTGGCCACTGGTAGATTGCCACTTACACTAGACCCAGCTTTGCTCTCCAGGGGAGCAGGACTAGATTTTAGTGATATTTCAAATCTAAAGATGTTTGAGTATGAAACACCTGTGCCAGATGAGCCCCCATAGGCCGGAAAACACTGGCCTTGCTGGTCAGCTACCCACTGAGCGATCAGGATGATGGTCCCACCCCCCAACTGCTCAGCCCAGGGTTCTGCTGCAGAGCAGCTCAGGGACAAGCCCTCTCCTGCCTTTGCAAGGTGGTAGAATCCAAAGTCTTGGGGCCCAGCTGGAGCAGAGCCCTGCAATGCCAGCCTAGCATTCAGGGGCGGAAATCCAGCCTCACCTCCAGGTGCAGCACAGCTATCGCACACAGCGCCTGGAAAGACGGCAGCAGCACTAGGCAGCCAGGTGGGATGCTGCCCGCATGTGCGCTAGACTGGATGCATGAAGCCAGCTCCCGTTCTCTGCCTACTCCCACCCCTTCGCTTTAAACTGCTGATCAGTCGTGCTTTTGGGTTCTGCTTCTAACCCCCCAGACACAGGAGGGTGCAGCGCCAAGCCTTTACTCACCAGGTACGTAACAGGGTCCCTTCATGGCATGAGCAGCACCACGCAATGGATGGTGAGCAGGGTGAACTCTGCATGTGCAATGACTGGGCACTTTGAAGGAGTCTCTTTAGCCTCTTTGCATCGTGTTTTCACCGAGTCATTTTCAAGTCCCCCTTGCTTAGCTCTGAAGACACCTGGTTTCCCAGTGGTTACAGTGGGACCCCATTAAAAATACAAGAGTGGCTGCTGGGCGGCCACGAGGCAAAGCTCTACTGCACAGCAATAGCCGTGGGCCCTGCAGAGGGTCGAGTGACCCTTCTGCTCCAGCTGGCTGTGGCCAGGAGCCCCAGGCGTCAGCAGTTTTGCTGTTTTCCTTGGTTTTCCAAATGGCCTAAGCATCCATTGCTGGCACGCCTGGTCACCAGCATCTTCGTCCTGCTCCAAGCCAAGCGAGAACCAGCGGTGCTGCAGGAAGGGGTCTGTTTTGAAGGGAGGCTGTAACTGTTCTGACATGTAATAAAACTCTTCTTGGGCAGGACAGTCTCCGTCTTAAATAAGCTTGAGCTCAAATGTAACAGCAACCTGTGCTACGGGGCCGTGCGGGGCAGGTGCTGCCCTCCCAGCCTCTCCGTTACCAGGACGGTCGGCCAGCCGCGCGCGGCACCTCATGGAGACGTCCGTTAGCAGCACTCCCAGCACGACGAAACCCACAGGGCGCGACTCACACGGTCAGAGTTCCTTCACATCTAGCCGGGGGGCTGCCTGACAAGGCCCCATGTCCCAAGGGCCCTGGGGTCGCCCACTCTGGCACTGCTCCGGGAGTTAGACAATTACTCCCTGCCCCCCTCTCCGGGAGGGGGGAGCCCAACCCCTCAGCCAATCCCCAAGGCAGCCGGGCAAGTTTAGGGGCAGATTGTTAACGTGGAGGGTGATCAGCCACTGGAACCAGGGGAGAGGTGGAGTCGATCTGCTGAGGGCTTCGGACCCAGCTTGCCATGCATTAGCCAGACACGAGTCACTGGGCTGACACTGCCTGGCCTGTGTCACCCAGGAGGTCAGACTGGATGGTCCCGTCTGGCCTTTAAATCCATGAATTGCCAACTGTCTCCCCTGTGTGTGTGTGTGGGGTGTGGGGTGTGGGAGGTTATTCCCTGGGGCTATGCAAGTAAGTGCCCAGGGATGGGCAGAAGGGTGCCCCTAGCTCCAGTGACGGCAGAGCAGTCCTGGGGCCAGGGACGACGTCACTTCAGAATTCACCTGAGAACTTTGAGGGGAGAGAGATTTAATCTGCCCCGGCGGAGCTGCTGCTCAGCACAGACCTGCCGTCCAGGGGCAGAGCCCCACCTGGTTATGAAATCAGCGCTGGACATTGTGCAGCCGTCAGCACTTGTCCAGCTGACGATCAAATAACTCTACTCTTTCCCTTCTGAGCGACTCCATCTCCATGCTCGCTGCCATTTAACACCAGCTCTGGCCCCCCTGTTCGTGTCCCAGGAATTAAACAACCCACAGGGCAGAGCTGTCTAACAATCCAGAATTTTTTTTTATTTTTATGCGGAATGTTAGGACTTCAAATCATCGATACCAAGGGGCACTTAAAAGCAGACTTACAAAAATTAAAATAAAATAAAAAGGAGGGTTACAGTTCTCCCATGAATAAATTTACATTTGTTTCCATTCAGCTCCCCGGAGCCAGTGCGACAAGAGAAGGAATCCGACACTACAGAAAAGAAAGGGGGTGGGGTAGGATGAGTTTGCAGGAGACAGTCCCCAAATGATGCACAACAGGAATTGCTCCGATCCGCTGACAAATAAAATAAATGGGGGCGAGGTGGAGACAGCACAAGAAGATGCCAGAACTGTGGAGTAAGAACAGGTCTGGGTCTCTCTTAAATTACTTCAGAGGGGCAGCCCGCCCCCTGGCCTGCCCCCAGTCTCCTGCACTGCAACGTACTTGACCGCTCACAGTGCCACTCAATTCCAGAGCAATCCATTCGCCCCTTCCCCCAGGACCAGGCTAACCCAGACTAGCTTCTGACAAAGCCCAGGCCAGCTCAGGCCAAACACAACCGACCTCCGGAGCAAGCTGACCCCACGGCCCGGGGGCTGGGATTCTAGGTCCAGGCAGGCTGGATGGGACTGGGTCCATTAGCTGAGAGGCCTGTGCTTCCTCCAAGAAGGAAGAAGAAATTTGCTGGCCCTGCTAGCACAGCGCCGGCAGGCAGCCCCACGCCCACCATTCCCCAGGGCTGCCCAGACACAGGCCTGCAGAGAGGGCAGGCAGGCGCATAGCTACCAATCAGCGTTCCCAGCGCAGACAGAACCTGCCTTAGATCCCATCACCCACGAAGGTGTCTTAGATTCCTCAAACAACCAAGAGGAGAGGCTGGCTGGGCCCGAGGCCTGTGGACAAGATAAAATTCATGACCGTTTCAAGGCAGGGCTTAAAAACAGAGGCCAGGCTCTAAAGGATCCCTGGTCTCATTTCAGTAAAAGGGGCTGTGCTGCAGCCGAACCAGCCGGGGGCTAGTCAAGAAACTGGTCCGAAGGAGCATTTTGAGTGAGGAGGAAAAGCTCCGCTTCACTGATGCATGTTTTAAAGTGGTGCCACCCTAACTGGCAAGTCTGGAACACCCCACCCTTGGGTGCCACTCGCCCCCCTCGCAGGGAGCAGTGTCCGGCAGGGTTTTAGAATGGCCCATCTCAGCAGGACTCCAGAAACCAAGACCCAACCCTCATAATCAACAGGGTATCTCAGATGAGGCTACCACACCAAAGCCAGGAATATGCCTACTAACTGTGGAGATCTAGATCAGGTCATACGTGCAATCTGCCACTAGCCCTGAGCTCCTCACAGCTCGTGCTATGCCCTAGGGCAGATCCCAGAATTAAATAGCAGTTGCAAGAGATCACCTTGTCTTCAGACCAATTTGTGCCCACCCAGCAGGACTGCTGGGAAGAAAAAGTCCCGGGGAGTTTGCCAATAGCTGCAGGAATCATCTTGCAAATCAGAGGGAAGCGTTGAGGGAGAGGATATGAGGCTGGGAAGTACCCACATACTGTTTAAAATGATCCAATCGAGACAACGCATCTGACAAGTGAAAAGCTGAGTTCCCCCCAGCTGCTGTGATGAAGGGACACAGGAGCAGGCTCGCCTGTGGTTTCATTTAAATGCGTGGACAGTGTGGATTCCCTCGTCCAAACACACTAACACGCTCACATCTCCTCATCACCATGTGCCGAGTGTACACTCACGTCGAAAGAATGCAATATGAACGCAGGAGTCCCTTCCAGCAGAATCAACATGTGCTGCCAGGATAATCAAAAGGAGGAGAGACCCCGGGGAATTCACAATCCTAGTCAACGCTACTGGCTCCATTTAAAAAAACAAAAAAAAAAGACAAAAGGAACACACAGACACACACACAGAGGGCAACTCGTTATGCCTCGGTGAGAGAGAAGTTCTCCTCTTCCTGGGGTTTGCAGATCCAGCTCCCATAGCTCATCTCCTCCAGCGCTGTGAAGAAGTGCTGCTTGGCTCCCTGGTAGGCCGAGGCTGCCTCCTTGGCATCCGAGTACAGTGCAAGGCTCTGCAGGTCTTTGCGCTCAGCCTTGGCACAAAGCTGCTGGAACAGAGCAAACATGCTCCTCTTGGACACGCGGGACACCTCGAGCTTTGGTCTGGAAAGGGGAAGGACACGAACAGAATGAGAACCCCAGGGACTGGAGCTGGGGCAAGGAGGCAAACAGCTGCTGAGGATGTAGGACGCGGTCCTGCCATCGGATCCAGGCGGGCAGAGTCTGGACTGTAACTACCCAAGGGTAACAACAAGCAAAGTGATGCAGCAGCTGGGATCACACAGCAGCTACGCCTTGCAGCGCGTGGGGTACCCTCGCACGTGGGCAGAAGGGTAATGGTCACCAGAGATCACCAGCAGAGTCAGGAACAGAACTTAGGAGGCACATGTGTAGACAGGGCGCGCTCTGGGGCAGCGACTGTCTTTTGCTCTGTGCCTGTTCAGCACAATTGGGCCCCCTACATAGGCCTGGTCCACAACCGACAAGAACATTTCACAGGGAAAATGTGCCTCCAAACTGTTTATCTAAACGTTTCCACTCTAGCAACAAAGAGCGGCTGCCGCAGTGAAAGCACAGCGCTCCGCCCCTTGCGCGCTATGGCTTCCACTGGACTTGTCGGAGTGTTCTGGTTACCGGGGCTGGGAAACGAAGGTCCCACTCGCAGGACTGCTCTGTGCGTGGGAGCGATTGGAGCTGCATGCCCAGTGACTGAGACCAGCTGGTGGAGAGTCTGTTCTGATTGCGATGAATCCCCATTTTAGCTGGGGTTGGGGCTCCAGTCTCCCAGGTCCTCTCACACTGCAGGGACAGCGCGGAGAACCGGCCCCTTCACACGCTCCCCTAGAGCCAGCCTCTGGCAAGGCGTCAAAGCTCACCCGTCAACTTTGCCTTTTGTGCCATCCAGGACTTCCACCTCGCTTCCGTCGGCAAGACACCAGTTCACACTCGACTCCTTGGTCTTGCCCGTCTGCCTGGCGGAGTCGTACACGCTAACTCTCCCCACCTAGGTGGCCAGAGGGAGACAAGCGGGTTGGCCCAGCAGACTATGTGGCACATGCACACAGCTGGGAGGGGTGCATGGTTCTCAGCACTGGCAGGCGGGTAATGCAGCTGAAGCATCTCACCTGTGGCCCCACTAGCGACCTGCCAGCTGGAGTGCCTGGCAATTGCTTTGCATTCTAGCTCCCCCCACCGGCAAAGCATTTATGATGTTTCTCAATCTCAGCTATGCCACGCACCCCCAATTCAAAGATCGTCCTGCGACAGCCCCTCGAGAGAGATGGGTCACTGGGGCTCTGGTTAGACCTGGCATGCATGAACTCCGGAGAGTCCCCCGAGTCGTGCCCAGGCACCATCGTATGCCCAAAGGTCTCATTAACTGTTCACACCTGGCCAGATGTAGCAGTGGGCTGAAAGATAGGGAAGCCCAGAACCGGCCACTATGATCTGTCTGTTCTGATCCAGGTCTCTGGTCCTACAAATACCAGAAGGAAGTTAAACTTTCTTGCTACAGCTGGAAGGTGGCAGGTCACTGAGCATTAACTGTCCGGCAGGTAGTCTACCAAGTCCCACTAATACAGAATGCACCAGTGCAGACGGCTGGACCCTTGTGCGAGAGGAGAGAACGGAGCCATTAAGAGCTGCCAGCCTACGGTACCTCGGGATGTTTAACATGATACGGAGCCTGGAGACCTGCTTCAAACGTGCTCCCGTCTCTCGACATGCGGCAGCAGATTGCACGTGTCAGGTGACCCTGGCTGTATAGATAACCTGGGAAAAGACGCATGCAGGCATTAGGAAACAGAGCAGCTGCATTGTTAATGTGCAGGCAGAAATCTGAGAAGATGCACCGTTCTGCTCAGAAAGCCTGAGGTGGGAAAGGTTCAGGACAGCAATTTTCCTACGACTAGACACATCCTTGGTCATTAATTTGTGAAGGGTTCAGTTTTACCGATTGCAACATCTGTGGCCATAAAACATTTACAGGCAGCTTCGGTCTCCCCCTCGTCCTCACACATCCAAACCAAGACCCAAGGAGAAAATCCCCACGTATCCCTCTGGTTAAAATCCACAAGGTCCCATGAGTTTCCTAATGGTGCACCTCTGCTGGAATCAACATTTTAGCCTTCGGTTCCCACGCCCCTGCTGAATTTCTTTTCCATTACTGCAGTAAGGAGGTTGCTGGCACTTGGCGTATGCAGCCAAGCTCCAGAATGCACTGAGAGCACAGTGTGCGCAGGGTTTCCTACCGAGCGTAACGGAGCTGAGGTACACAGGCTGCATGAAATGCGACAGCAACGCCCCTTGCAGGCCAAGCACGTTCCAGCGCAGGATTTTGTCACTGCAGGACATGGTGCGAAGCCTCTCCCCATGCTGGATCCCATCCCACGTAGGCACAATGTCACTCGACTCCACGGGTATGGTGCCTTCCCCTGCGGGAGAGGAAAGGAAAGTGAATTAGCAAAGAGCCAGCCAGCCCACACCGCTACAAACCTCCCTGCCACCAACGGCGCAGGCCACGCTCCATGAGCCGTGGAGTGAACATGCACGTCTCCAAGACGCCATGACCCCACGCAGACAGAGGACGACATGCTCTTGCATGCCAGGTTCTGCTGGACAAGCTCTCATGCCAAGCAGAGAGAGAGAGAGCTGGGTAGACTAGAGAGAGGCAGGTTTTCACATGGCTGAAGCCCAATTAGCTCGCGCTTGGAAAGGAGGTCAGGTCCACATGAGCGTGGATGCTGGATTCCCACAAAAGCACTGAGGGCAGAGCGTGACTTTCCATCTACATGGCCCCTTGCCCACCCACTTCACCCATCCTCTAACCCTCTCGGTCTTCACCCACTGTATCCTCAGGCAGCAACAAGCACAAATGGGAGAAAGGCCTGCAGACCTCTCCGGTGCCTAACCCCGTGGGCACTCAGACTCCTGGGGATACATGCGAACCCCCTCCCCATACTAGCTTCCCTCTCCCCTCTCCTGCAGCTCTCTGTCTGACACAGGAGAGCGGAGGGTCTGGTCCTCTCCTACAGAGGTAGCTGCGAACCGCCTAGCCTTTGGCCCCAGGGCTCTCATTCTCCAAATCACATGACCATGTGGAAGAGCGTAATGGAGCTATGCCCCCCATCTGGCCAGGGGTTATCAGCAGGGAGCACTTCCCGCAGCGTGACTGGAAGATAACAGACGCCCGCATTCTCAGCACTGCAGCACGCTCGGCACAAGGGCTCTTGAGGCTTTGCAAGACTCACCGTTCTCCACCTTGGTGCGCAGTTTACCCTGCTTGGGATTCTCAAAGAGAGGCTGATGCTGGCTCTCCCCCGCCACGCTTGCCTGGTCACTGCAGGATTTATCGAAGAGGGCCCCATCTCCACACGGCGCCGTGCTAGAAACAAACCAACAGCCCCTGTCGAGTTAGTGTAAAGCAAAGGACCTGGAAATAACGCAGGCTATGCGAGACTCCTCCGCTGGCTAGGCACAACAGTTACTGCACCGGGGGAGTGTGTTACTGAGGTTTGCTCTAGTCACTGCCACTCCAGACCTGTCTATACGTGCAGCTTTACCTTTACTTCCCGAGCTCCCGGGGGTGTGGGAGGACACATACATTACAGATTTAAAGCCTTCTGAATGCTATAGAAGAGTGAGGTATCATCAGCATCATTCCATGACAATGTGCACCATGCAGCCCTCTCAGAAAGGCACTGCAACCCCTACCATCCAGCACCCAAACCTATCGGTACACGGGGACTGGGAAGGTCAGGGAACAGCCTGGGGCTCACGCCCATCAGCAGATCCAGATCAGCCAGGGCAGATTAATGGGGCAGCCCCAGGAAAGCTTAGCAGTGCTATGCGCCGTGCAGACCTGACGTAGAGGTGAAAGGTAACGTCGTCTTTTATTTTGAGCCTGTTTTCTCCTGCTGACTCAAATATGCTCTGTTCTGCGGAGGAGGGATCGGTGGGATTGTACTTCATCAGCTCGCTGTAGAGAAATCTGGAAACAAACACGATGGGTCAGAAGATGGCCTCGTTCCAGAGGTCAGAACCACCCAAACCCCCACACGTGACCAGGACAGGCAGTGCCCCAACCGCAGTCTCTGTCGAAGGTGGAAAAGAGCTCCAGTGAAACACATGATGTGATTAGCTCTGTCTGTCGGTTTGGGCGCATGAGGGCAGGAAACCCAGGAGAGGTTTCAGCCCAGAAGCCAAGGGCTGAACAGATAACAGAGCTCAAACTCTCCGCAGGTCAGTGGAGAGGGATACTTGTAGGAGAACGTGGGATGCTACAGTCCCACAAACCCTTCCTTGTAAGACACTGTCATTGTGCTTCACAGCCAGATAGATGTTGGCAACCACGGCTCCTAGGCACCAGTGTTCTCTGCAGAAACTGACACTGGCTGTGCTCCTGGAAAGGGGTTTGCCTGCTAGGCAGAGGCCCGGGACAATACAGGCAGCTGGGTGTTTCCTTTCGTGCCTTTCTCCTGAGACTCCCTCCAAACAGAGAACAAAGATTCCCCCATCTCTCACCTCACGAAGCCTCGTCGGGAAATGATTTCTGCATGGCAGTCATTCACAGTCTCTCCCTTCAGGCTCAGCTCCTCCCCCTTCACGCAGCGATTACCTAGAGGGGAGGGGAGGAAGAGTCTCACAATGCCAACGCACGGGTGGGCTCCTCTGAAAAGGCAGTGTTTGATCTCACCAAGTCTTACTGCTCTGGGCTCCTGAGCACCATGGCCCCAGTTACCGGGGATCATTATCCCGGCCAAGTCCGTTAGAAATGAACAGGACAGAATTCTACTCCACACAGAAATCGCTTGCCTCCTTTTATGAGCAGCACAAATCTAGAATCTACCCAGCTTGACGCCAGTGTCCCTTCAAACCTAGAGGCCTCAGCTGCCCATCCTCTGAGGGGAGGCAAAGCAGTGCCAACTACCTAAGGACAGGGGGATTTAGAAATCTAAAGCTGAGGGAAGCCTTAGGAGCCCGTGCTGTTTGACGCCAGAAGGGAAAATCCATGCACTGATGCACAGGCTAGCGTGTAGCAGTGCAAGCAAAGATTACGAGCGATACCGCTGAAGGCACGTTCGCTTTGTTTTCTCCTTTTGTAACTAGATCACTGGTGACACCGTGGGAACATTCTTTAACCCCATAGGATGTTGAAAGGAGACCGTGTCCCACTCTCCCTGAAGGGGCCCATAGGAATGACCAGCGCCTACTTGTAGTAACAAACGTATCTAGCCAGGGAGTCTGAGTTCAATGCATGCTGGAAGCAGTGGCTCATACCTGTGCCAATGCTGACCACAACTCCCAGGCCTTCTTCTCCTCGCCTCATGATGATTGCAGCGAGGATCTTCCGTCCGAGCAGGCTGTGCTGGATGCGAGCAGTGAGGGCATTGAAGCGCTGGTGGCTCAGCATCGCTATCTGATCATGCAGGGTACTGCCGCTCACCGGGAGCTGGAAGGGGCACACAACACCAGCACTGCTGAAGGGTCACACGCAGGTTTTTCATTCACGTAAATAAAGACTCGAGAAGGAAGCCAACCAGAGAGACAGCTGTTCAGTGGGAGGGCAGAATCCAGAGCGCACAAATGCCAAGGGAAAGAGCAGGTGAGTTTGCCATGGGCTAGAACAGCACAAAAGGCCAATGCAGTTTTGGGCTGCAAACACAGAGACTACCACGGCATGGAGGGGACACCTCTTTAGAGAACTCTGCTGCATCCACACTTGGCTCTGAGCCCCGCATCAGTGGATAGTCTTGCTTCCTGACAGCAAGGTGTACTGGGGTGAGGAACAGTCTCCCCAGGGAAGGAGTGGAAACCCCATCACTGAGAACATTTAAAACTGAACAGTAAGAAACAATTCTGCCCCAGCTCCCTGGGACTTAGCTGGTAGGATTTCTCTGTCACCAGTGCCTAAGGAATTCTTCCTCTGGGTGCTTGTGGGGAGAGTGTATGGTGCGCACCTGGCTTCCTTCTCGGGCACTGCTCTGAATCCGCTTTTATTAGGCAAGATCTCATCTGCCGGGATCAGCTCTGCAGCAGGGAACACACATCTTAGGAGATCGCAGAGCTCAAAGCAGGACTCAGAATGGCAGAGAACTGGGACAGCAATTCTGCCAGAATTAGAGCTTTGTTCACAGCTCCTTTGGAGCTGCAGTGCGATATCTGAAGGTGCCACAAGGCGGCGTAAGGCTGACTGAACTTGGAATGTGGAATCACATTGTGTGCTCTTGCTCTTACCCACAGGACCATGCTTCGGCGCTCACGGATCAGAGTTTGGGGCTAGTTCAGTCCAGCACCAGATGCTGGCAGGAGGCAGGGTCAGAGTAGGTGTGTGTCTAGCACCTGCCAGGAAAGGATAACAGACCCAGCTTGGCCCTACCTTTACAAGTCGCTGATCGGCAGAGGGTAGCTTTGGGACAGAAGGACAAGTGACAGCCTAGCTCTAGGGAGAGAGAAATTACCTCTGTGATGCTTGGTCCTTCGGTGCGCTCAGCCTTCTCCGTTTCCCCAATCAGGACTCTGAGTGCTGCATCAGCTGCTTCCTGCTTGCCTTGCTTTTTGTTGTGTGCGGTCACAGCTGGGAACCAACGGCCTCCCACCTTGGCCTGGTAGACAAACCTGCAGAGGGAGCAGCAGCATGTCACTGGGAGAGCAATGTTTAAAAACCAAGTGGTTTTTATTTGTACCTGCCAGCTGTATGGAGGTGGATGACGCTCTGACAGTAGCTAGCTCTGTTACCCGCCTGTAGCTTTCACCAGGAATTTGCTATTCTAGGCAGGAGTCTGCACCTACTTCAGGATGGCACAGACGGTGCCAGTTTTGTCACGGACATTCACAGCAACTTACTTCGGATCGTGAGGCGGTCCCGTCTGATCGACCATTTTGAACTCTGCTGCAAACCCGTTGGAACGGGCGTATTCCAGCAGGCCACTGATGGGATTGGCATTGAGGTATTTGATCAGCTCCCCGACGCCCTTGGCTTTTGCTGCCTTTGACTCATCCGGATTCAGAGGCTGGGCAACAGGCGGATCCAGGGACGGCTCGCTCAGGACCTCTCCGGAGGGCTAAAGAAGAGTTAGACAAGAGGAGCCAGTTAAACAGTTAGTAGTATGTACTACAGCAGGGTAACTGCCACAGCCAGCCTGGGGTAAAATCCTACTGGAGGGAGGAGTAAAGGGTGCAAGGTGTTTCTACCTGTTCTGGGAAGAACTGCCCCCCAGCTTCCCCACGGAGGATCTTCACAGCAACCTCAGCTGCCATCTGCTTTGCTCCCTTCTTGCTGTTGGCTACCACCGCGGGGAACGTCTGCTCACCCACCTTCACGCAGTATGTGAACCTGGCAGGATGTTACACCATGAGAAGAATGTTAAAGCAGCCACTTCAGTCTGCTCTTTGCACCAGCTCCCAGGTCAAGTCGGGCTAAAGATGCACAAGGAACATTTCCAGGTTATCAGCAGTTTAAGAGCACCAGAATGTCTGGATGCTCCAAAAGCACTGGTGTGGCACTGCCACACATGGTATTCAGGACTGGCCCCTGAACTCCAAACCTGTCCTTGGGTTGCAGATGCCCAGCCTCCCAGGAGGAAGGCATTCCTTGACCTCTCTCTGGGGCACACAGGGCCTCGGGGGAGCCAGGTCCAGACATCCTTGAGCAAGATGAGCACTCGGGTAACACAGTGAAGTGTATGGGAACCTGGACAGATGGGGTAATGTGGCTGGTTCCTCTGACTGGAGAGGAAATAAAGAGAAGAATCCCTACCCACCCCCCCAATTAACACTATGTGCCATACTTGGGGTCATGGGGTGGTCCCTCCTGAGATAGCAGCTGGAATTCACACGCGCTCCCTGATTTCTGTCCATATTCCATTAATATGCTGATGGGGTTCTTCCCGGACGACAAGTGTAGCTGTGCCACTGCAGACAGAGGCTCTGGTTCTGGGCGTGCAGGCTACGGTGAGATAGGGAGAGGTGACTAAAGCACAGATCTCAGCCGAGCTCCCACTCACAGGCTGCTGTTGTCAGGCACTAGCCCAGGGGCTGCAACCTTCTGTCAACTCGGAGATGCTAACCACAGGACAAAGCCAACCCGGCCAAGAGAACGAGCACCACACTGCAACAAGAGCATGGCAGCTTCACATCTGTGGTTCTGCTTCCACACCCCTTTGTGTACTCAAAAAAAGCCACTTTTGCGACAAGCAAGAGAAGAGTGGGGCCTTTGGTGGAACGTTCCAGCCACTCTAGGCAATCCCCAAATAGCACCTGAGAGCGCCAATTCCAGAAAGAGAAAGGCAGGGTGCCCTCATACAGGCTTGAAACAGTTTCCCCACACTCAATTTGCAATCACATTTCCTTTTGGGAAGGGACAATCTCTAGCTCCTTTGCATCACCCTCCCCTGACAGCTAGTGCTGGGCCAGCCTGCCCCAAATACTGTCTTGACACTGCGTCTGTGAATGGCAAATCTCAGCAGCAGTAGAGGACAGCTCTTCTGGGAGAGAAGGGCTATGAACACAGGCATCAAGGCACTGATTTCAGCCTGAAGATCACCCAGAACAAACAGTGTGGGACTCACCAACTCTGCTTCCGAGCTGTCTGGGACAAATGACTCCTCCCCTTCCATGCCATCCTCCCCTTGGTTCTCAGCTTCACGCATCAGGATTTTCATGGCATTGGCAGCTGCCTCTTGCTTGGCCAGTTTTTTGCTACCTGCTTCTGCTGGTGGGAACCGGCGCCCGTTTATCATGGCTTGGAACTTAAATCTTTGTAGAGGAAGAGACAAGGACAAACATGTGATCGGTCACTCCAGATACCAGCCTGCCCCTCCTGCACTACGCCTCTAGCCTAGCTCTTGGAGCTCTAGTGGGAAGGGGCTGCTGGTCCCCATGGTGTGGAAGCAAACGGGTCACAGCTGCAGAAGTGCCAGACTTTGGTGCAGGCCTTCAGAGGCTTCATTTCGAAGTTTACACAGCCTTCCACAGCAGATGTGGTGGCATAGACCCAATGAGTTTAGCCCTAATGCTGCAGAATGAGTCTCCTTGGTCCAGCGGCCGCATGAGTCATTAACTCATTGGCTGTTCTCGCCGCACAGAGTCCAAATCCAAGACAGTCTCCAGCACAGGGGAAAGGAAAGTTGAAAGCCGGTCAGGCAGCAGTCTGAATTGTCAGATCTGTGCCTAGTCACTTTGTCCCTCAGACAGGATCTGAGCTGCCTGCCAACTCTCTGCACAGCATCTTTGCCGGGCACTTCCTCATTGAAATCTTTTGTCTTTGACAGATGTGCCTGCCTCTCTCTCAGGGGCAGACCCCAATGACAGCTTAGGCCAGCTAGATTCCTTTTTGGCACCCAGCCTTTTGCGGAGGTGGACTCCTCTCAGGAAAAAGCAGGTTGAACTGGATCTAGGAGCAGGCCGTTGGGACTAACTCCATTCAGACCTTTCCCTAAAGAGAAAGCTTGGATTTTGTCTTTGGGAAGAAGGCCGGCTTTCCCGTCTAGTGGGCCTATTGACGTATTCCAGTGTGGCATAAACGGTGCCTTTCACTGTCACATCAGTGCCCAGGAATGGCCACAATATCAAATAGTATCCTAAACAGAGTATCATAAAGGCCCAGAAAAAAATCCCATTCTGTGACTGCAAGTGCCGTGCTCCGCCTTTGCTCGTAGGGACAGAGGATGCTTCGAACTGCCACACCAATGAGACGCTTGCAGCGAGTGACGAGCTGCAGAGCTGCTAACAAGGGGCTCCATGAGGTTAAATTCCAGCAGTGCAATTGGTGTTGGGATCAGAAAAGAGACCTAAGGGCCCGAAACCACAGGAAACCTGGAGGACATTTCTCCCCCTCGCCCCAGTAAGTTGCTGCAGAGGATTTCCCAGTCCTGGGCAGAGACATCAGCTTCTGTTCATCCGTATTCAGGGGGAACTCTCTCTCTAGAGCAGGGGTTCTCAAACTGGGGGTCGGGACCCTGCGGGGGGTCGTGAGGTTATTACCTGGGGGGAGCACGAGCTGTCAGCCTCCACCCCAAACCCTGCTTTGCCTCCAGCATTTATAATGGTGTTAAATATATAAACGGGTTGAACTCAGAGGCTTGCTATGTGAAAGGGGTCACCAGTACCATAGCTTGAGAACCACTGCTCTAGAGGTTATGATCCTCTATTTCCCCTGCCTTTACTGACTTCCCCTCATTTTACTCTTATTCCAGTTCTTCCAGAGGCAACTCTAGAGTCAATGGGATTCAAGACTGTGCAACTGAGAGCAGAATTCAGTCCTTTACACTCTCAGCTGCTTTCTGTTTCCTTTCCAGCTGAACCATTCAGCAGTATGAAATAGCAGGAAGGACAGCACTGCGTGTTCCTTTTCTGTCCTGCTCACTGGGGGTGGTTTCTGAGGGAAAGAGCTGGTTGTTTTGGTAAATGGTCTTTTCCGTTTTAGTTAAGGGATCTTGAGTCCTTTGGGTGAGGCACATGAACCTTGCGGGTGATTAAACTGGCTGTCACAGGAGGAAGCACAGCAAATATTGACACACTGGCCCTGCAAATCTAGGATGAGGCAATTAGATGGCAAGTTAATTAAGGCAGAACAGAATCACAGAAACGTGGTGCTGAAAGGGACCTTGAGAAGTCTTGGGCCAAGTAAACCTAGATCATCCCTGACAGGGGTTGGTCCAACTTGTTTTTAAAAGTTTCCAATGATGGGGACTCCATGGCCTCCCTTGAAGCCTATTCCAGAGTTTAACTCCTCTTCGAGTTAGAAAGATTTTCCTAATATCTAACCTAAGTCTCCCTTGAAGATGAAGCCCATGACTTCTTGTCTCCCCTTCAGGGGACATGGAGAACAACTGATCACCATCCTCATGATAGGCCCTTAACAATCTTCCAACATGTTACCAGTCCCCCCTTGGTCGTCTTTTCTCAAGACTGAACATGCCCAGTTTTTTAACCTTTGATAAATTTTAGTGCTGTCCTCTGGATTCTCTCCAATTTGTCCCCATCTTTTTTAAACTGTGGTGCCCAAAACTGGACACAGGACTCCCCCTCGGGCCTCACCAGAGCCAAGCAGAGTGGGACAATCAACTCCTGTGTCTGTCTTACCACACGCCTGTTAATACACCCATATTAGCCTTTTTGCAGCTGCATCCCACGGATGATCCACTAGAACCCCCAGATTCTTTCTAGCAATATAACCACTCACACAGTTATTCCCCATTTCATAGTTGTGTATTTGATTTTTCCTTCCTAAGTGAAGTACATGGCACTTGTCTTAGTTGAATTTCATCATGTTGAACTCAGACCAATTCTCCAATTTGTCAAGGTCATTTTGAATTCTAATCCCACCCTCCAAAGTGCTTGTAACCCCTCCCAGCTTGGAGCCATCTGTGAATTTGAGAAGCATGCTCTCCACTCCATTATCCAAGTCATTAATGAAAATATTGACTAGTATCAGACCCAGGACTGACCAATGCAGAACCCCCCTAGATATGTCCTCCCAATTTGACAGCAAACCATTGATAACGACTCTTTGAGTACAGTCTTTCAACCAGCTGTGCACCCACGTTACTGTCATCTACACCACATTTTCCTAGTCTGCTTATGAGAGTGTCATGAGGGACTGTGTCAAAAGCCTGACTAAAAACAAGGTACATCACATCTACTGCTTTCCCCCATCCACTAGGCCAGTAACCCTGTCAAAGAAGGAAATTAAGGTGGTTTAGCATGATTTGTTCTTGACAAATCCACGCTGACTGTTCCTTATAATCCTGTTATCCTCTAGGTGCTGACAAATGGATTGCTTAATCATTCGCTCCAGTATCTTTCCAGGTACTGAAGTCAGGCTGACTGGTCTATAATTCCCCAGGTCTTACTTGTTTCCCTTTTTTAAGAAAAGTGTTACTTTTCCCCGTCTCCAGTTTTCTGGAACCTCTCCCATCCTCCAGGAGTTTTCAATAATTGCTAATTATTATATTGCTTCAGCTAGTTCCTTAAGTACTCTAGGATGAGTTTGATCAGGCCCTGATGACATGAATACATCTAACTTATCCAAATATTATTCTTTAACCCGTTCTTTCCCTGTTTTGACTCACACTCCCTCCCCCCATTGTTAATATTATTTGTGTTGAGTATCTGGCCATAATTAACCTTTTTAGTGAAGACTGAGGCAAAATAGGCACGCAGCACCTCAGCTTTCTTGATGTCCTCAGTTATTAGCTCTCCTTTCCCAAGTAGAGGACCTACACTTTCCTTCACCTTTCTCTTGCTCCTAATGTATTTAAAGAACCGCCTTTTATTACTTGCTGCCTTTTATGTCTTGTCAGGTGGAACTCATTTTGTGCCTTCGCCTTTCTGATTTTGTCCCTACACACTTGTGCTGTTCTTTTGTACTCCTTATCAATGTGACCATGTTTCCACTTTTTGTAGGATTCCTTTTTCTTTCCAGGTCATTAAAGAGCTCCTGATGAAGCCATGTTGACCTCCTACTCTTATCATCTTTCCTTCGCACTGGAATAGTTTGCAGTGGTGCCTTTCATACTGTCTCCTTGAGGAATTCCCAGCTCTCCTGAACTCCTTTTTCCCTTAGATTTTCTTCCCATGGGATCTTACCTACCAGTTCTCTGAGTTTGTTAAAGTCAGCTTTTCAGAAGTCCAGTAGCTTTATTCTGCTGCTTTCACTCCTTCCTTTTCCCAGACCAGTGATCCCCAACCTTTTTGTGGCCAGTAGCACATTCATGTTGTCAGAAGAGTGTGGCGGGCACCAACAATTTTTCAAGACTTATTTTGTATTTGTACAAAAAAATCATATTTAATATTACGTAATATATTAATCAAGAGAGAAGCCGGAGAAAAGCTGCAAGGAAAGAGAACACTGGTGCCTGCAGCCCCGGAGTACTCTGTCCCCAGCAGACGCAGGGCCCCGGATTCTCTCCTCTGCTGGACACTAGGCGGGTCCCGAGAACACTGCGCCTGCAGCCTGAGTTCTCTGTCCCCGGCAGGCATAGGGCCATGGCTTCTTTCCCCTGCTGGGCACCAGGTGGGCACACATAAATACCCTGGTGGGCGCCATGGCACCCGCGGGCACCACGTTGGGGACCACTGCCCTAGACTCATGAAATCTGTTATTTCACAATCACTGTCACCCACACTGCCTTTCACCTTCAGATTCACTACCAATTCCTCCCTGTTGGTCAGAACCCAGTCTAAAATGGGGGTCCCCTGGTTACTTCCTCACTTTCTTTGTCTCCAAGAACGTACTGGAAATGTTGTGTTTTGCCCTATTACACTCCCGACAGATGTCTGCCTAGTTAAAGTCCCCCGTTACTACTAGGTCCTATGTTTTGGATATTTCTGTTATTTGCTGTAGAAATACCTCACCCACTCCGCTCCTGATTGGGTGCTCTATAGCAGACCTGACTAAGACATCACTCCTATTTCTTAACCCTTTAATCTTTACTCAGAGACTCTCAACTGGTCTGCCTCCCAGCTCCTTCTGGGCCTCAGAACAAGTGTCTATATCCTTTATGTATAAGGTAACCCCCTCCTCCCTTTTCTCCCTGCCTGTCCTTTCTGAACAAGCTAATGCCCTTCTATATCACTATTCCAGTCATGAGACTTATCCCACCAAGGCTCTGTGATACCAATTAAATCATAATTTAGCTTATGTACATCTCTTTAAGCAGAAAAGAATAGCAAAGGAAACCCATGTTCTCTTTCTTACCTTGGTTCATGTGAGGGTCCACTCTGCTCCAAAAGGGCAAATTCACAGCGCTGGTAAGTGTACTGGCTATATTCGATGAGGCCGCTGACCGGATTCTTCTCCTGACAGGCAATCAGCTTTTCTAAGGGCGTACACTGGAACGCAGTGTCAAACTGGGCAGCATAGCTGGGAGATGAGGGGGATTCCATGATGCATCTCAACTCATCCGCCTGCTTATTGATGGCATTCAGGTCATCTGGAATGTCATCTGTGGCCCACTTGCCATTTTCAGAGTTGTCATAGTTCATGAAGCGGTATCTGGACTTCCGGGCTCGCAGGCCTGGGTCAGGAGCACTGGTGTCAGTCTGTTCTGTTTGCTCAGAGGCCTGCTGTCCATTCTTTACATTTTCTTCTTCTTCCATCTTTACTTCTGTGAAAGGCAACACGCTCTCCTGTGGATCCGGCTCTACGCAGGCAGCTGGAAACTCTGGCTCTGGGGCGGGAGGTGGCATTTCCGTTACTTCATTGGCTTTTATCTTGATCTGCATCCTCTCCCGTTTCTTTTCAGTGAGGGACCATTTGGGGGGGTTTGTGTTCTCCTTGTGGACTTCTCCCAGTTTTTCCAGGGCTCTGAGAGTGGTGTTAACATCCTTGGCCTTTGAAAAACCAATGTTTTTTGCAAGGTTGTATGCTGTGGAGTCTGTGACATTGAACAAATAGTTACAGATTTTCTCCTTGACTTCAGCCATGATGGGAGACTCGGCACTGTCTTCTGAGTCAACCGAGGAGCTTTCTGTTTCTTGACTCTCAGAAGCTGTCTCTCTCCAATGACTCCTGTGAGCGGTAGCACTTCCTTCGCACACTACCCCTATAGAGCCAGATTTGTCCACAATCCGCCAGAAAGGGGGGGTCTCTCCTTCTTTATGCAATTTACCTTCCCGGAGAAGTTTATACAGATAACGATTGACTTCCTTCTTTTGGGTTTTAAGTTTACGGGCGAGTTCACGACCTGTACAGGACTCCCCCTGCCTGAGCTGCCCTAAAATTGTCAAAATTTCTTGCTCCCTGTTTTGCTCAGCAACAGACAGTCTCTGGAAATTCAGGCTGAAATGGTCAAATTCCCTTTCTGATTTTCTGTAGTTGTACTGAGCTGGGGGATAAGACGATAAACTTCGCGTTTGCTGACTGATATAGGGGGGTCTAAAACTCCCAGCTGTGCCCCAGCTGTTGTGCCCACTCCCTCTAGGAATTGGTACAGCAGCTCGTGGACCCCTGATGTGCTGCTCTACTTGTGGCCTTTGTTCCCAAAAAGGGTACAGGGGAGCTTCAGTGATTTGCCCCAAGAGGAACTGTACCTGCTGGTTTCTGAATCTGTCACGATTATTTTCCTGTGGGACAAGAGAGTTGTTAAAAAAGGCTGGATTAGGACTGCAGTAGATATGTTTTGGGGGTGTCTGATAAGAGCCTTTGCCTCGACCAAAACCTGTGTTCATAGCGTGCTGCTGGAATGCAAGTGTGAATCTGGGCTCTTGCACACCAGAAGAGAGGCAGCTGTGGTTCGCTTTCCACTCGCACAATTGCTGCACACAGGCCTGCCAAAAGGAAAGAACAAGGGTTCAGAATTCAATTACACTCCCAGAGGAGCCCAGGGCTACAGTATGACCAGCCTCTCCACTCCAAGACAATGTATAACCACCTTCTTGGCTAACCTTGCCTGCAGCCTACAAGCCCTGTCGCTATGCTACTCATGCATGCCAGGTAAATGAAACTGACAACGCGTTTGCCCAAGCCCCTGCCCCAAACACAAAACTGACCTGAAAGGAATTCTGAACGAGCCTAACAATCAGAAAGAACTTCATTCGTAAGACTCAGCACTCTCACTGGTTGTTGGGTATTTCAGGCTGGATCAATCATGATCATATTTTGCCCTTCCGTTGTCCCCTACATCTAAGGATCTCAGTGCGCTTTCCAAGCACAATTCTCCCATTTCACATACGGGAAAACTAAGGCCCAGAGAGGTCAACTGGCTTGTCAAGCATCACCCAGTGAGTCTGCAGAGCATCTAACTTGTGGCTCAGTCCACACGAACATCCCTTCCTCCCTTGATGGAGTGTGACCTATACAGCTAATTCTCTCATTTCACGATGCTTTAAAGAAATAAGATACACGGGAACCAGATAGCGCAGAGGGTTGGTAATAGGATGCAAAGCCTTTTAGGGCTGCAGTTCAGATTCAGCTCACAGCAGTCACAATCGTGGCACAATCACCTGATTACAAGTGAATTTTGGTCTGAGCCATCAGCCTGGAACCAATGACACATTTCATTTTTTAAAATGAAAGAAAAAAAAGATAGCCACCACTATTGACTGGGATGCTCTAATCCTACCCAAGCATGACAGCAGCCGAATGTGAACATAAAGTGACAGAAACCATATCCCCAACGGATCATTTATACCCCAGATCTTTCTAAGGGAACCTGTGCAGGACTATAACTGATTCTTTACAGCCAGACACAGAAAGTGACCATGTGGGGGATGTAAGTGGATCGATAATTACATCACCTTAAAAACAGGACACTGCAAGTGAGCTAATCAGTAAGTGCTGGCAAAAGGACTCAGCTCAAGAGTACCCTAGACACCAGCCATGCCACTTAGCGTCAGCCTTACTGTGGAGAATCAAAGGCCAGGTCTACACTTACAAGCTTACAGTGGCACAGCTGTACCGGCACAGAGAGTGAGCGCTCCCATGGACACAATAAAACCAGCTCAGCCAGTGGTGGGACAACAGTCCTGTCCACACGACTGCTTATGCCAGCAAAACTTATGTTGTTGGGGGAGGAGGGGTGGTGTTTCACACCCTGAGCAACACTGTTGACATAAGAGCTAGTACAGACATGGCCAAACATGTTCCCTGGTTCAACCCACACTGACACCAAGTGATGTGCTCTGGATTCTGAGTGCAGCAGGTAGGAGCGCTCCATCTCCTTCTTGTTAGCAGAGGGGAGTGAGTATTCCTTTTCCTGCCATCACGGTCCTATTAGTTACCAGGACACTCAGATCTGGTCCACTGGCCAAGTTTAAAACGAAATCCTTCAAACACACAACACGCCTGGAGGAGGAAGGGAGGGTTTAGAAGTTGCTCTTACCTTGTTTTTGCCCAGGCTGACAAGTACAATTCATTTAACTGATCAGAAGGTAAAGAACTGTTCCCAACTTCGCCTTGAGTGGTCCCTTAGAATAGATGCTGATTACTTATGCTGACTCTCTCCCCGATCTTGTACTTAGCTGTGACACGCTCACTGCCTTTCCCAGACCTGAAGAAGAGCTCTCTGTAACTCAAAAGCTTCTCTCGCTCCCCCAACAGAAGTTGGTCCAACAAAAGATATCGCCTCCCCCACCGTGTCTCTCTAACCACAGACTCACACTGCTAGGAGGTGCTGAACAACTGAAACACCAACGGCAGCCGAAGACAGAGCTCACAAATGGCTCCTAGAGACAGAAAAGCTTGGTACCTCTGTACTTTTCACAAACACCAGAAACAGGCTAGTCCCCCCTTCCCCTCTGCCCAGCATGGAGCTAACAATGTAATCATCCCCTCGATCAACTTAAAATGGCTCCAAGTTAAGTTTCGCTTTCATTTTCTCCCAGCTAACTCTCACTTCTCTGTGTTGCCCGGTGTCCTGTTTCACCAGGGCGGGTCTCTTTCCAGGAGCTCTCCAGGAAAGAACGGGGAACCCTTTCATGCAGTGCCCACACATATGCCCCCTTCTACCCATCTCCTGCTGCAGCTGGCTCTGGTTTAAATGGTGGCTTACAAACTTCTTACCGAACTGAACTACACAAAAACGAGGGGGCACCTTAAAGACTAACAGATTTCTTTGGGCAGCTCTTGTTGTTTTTGTCGATACAGACTAACCCAGCTACCCCCTGTACTAGGCAGTGACTCTGCAGTCGAGAACTGGCCCTCAAGACAGGTGGTTCTAGTTTCCCTTTCACCGCCTTCTAACAAGAGGAAGAGTGTGCATTTCTCCACTGCGCTTCCAAGTGGCAGCAGTGGGGGAGGCGGGAATGAGACTTGAAAAGAGCTCTTTGGTGGAAGATTTTGTTCTGCAGGAATTTAAAGCCATAAATCTGATTACTGAGAACATTTCTCTCCATTCCCAGGACATTCACACCTGTGGCTTGGGAATGGTGGTGTGAAGCTGACTAGCCTCTGGCAGGGATGCTATGGGCTGAACCCCTCAGACTTCCTCTGTGGCCTTGAGGAAATTGCTTCTCTCAGGGTATGTCTACACTACATCATTTACAACTGCGCTGCTCCAGCACTTCTGGTGAAGATGCTCTAAACTGACGGAAGAAACTCTGCCCTTGGCTTAATACCGTCTGCCTCCGCAAGAGGCGGTAGCTATGTGGGCAGGAGAAGCTCCCCCGGCGACACAGCACAGTCTATACCAGCACTTGACTCAGTGTAACTTACGGTGCTCAGGGGTGTTGATTATTCACATCCCTGAGCATCATAAATCACACCAAAGTAATTTGTAGTGTACAGAGGGGCTCAGAGCTAGATTCCCTGGCTGTATGACTCCCCTAGCTGACAGAAGTGTTGTGAGAATTCATTATCTATTGTTTGTACGAAGCTTTGAAGATAATGAGCATCAAGAGCATTAATTACACTGGTAGTTTTTAAGGGCATGTCTACCTGTACAGCACTGATGGATACGCTCTATGTCCACTACTTCCATCTGTCACTATAAAGCTACTTCTTATCCCTGATGCTCAGCCTGGATTGTCAGCAATTTCAAGAGCCTGGGATTCTGCCAGCCTTTCCGTTGGGGAGGCAATGGATCAAGTGGGCAGAGCACTGGGCTGTGAGTCAGGAGAACCAATGACCTGCTGTGTGACCCTGGACAAGTCCCTTCCCCTGTCTATGCAGCTTTTCTACCCTCTGTCTTGTCTGTCTGGACCCTAAGCTCTCTTACTGTCTGTATGCAGTGTCTGCACAACAAGCTTTGATCTCAGCCAAGGCCCCTAGACGCTATCCCCTAGGGAGGTGCAGGGGAATGTTCGGAGGGGGCACAACTGGGGCCTGGGCTAGGCCCATGGGGGGCGGGGATGAAGCGCCACCCAGCTCCGCTCCTGGGCCAGCCCTGGCCCTTTGCCCGGGGCACCACGTGGCTGCCAGCCTTGGCCCCTGTCCTGCCCCGGCCCCTTACCCCTGTCGCCGTGCCTCTCCCAGAGCCCAGGGGTTGGGTGCACAGGGGTAAGGGGGGACAAGAGGTAAAAAGTGTAGGGATCACTTCCCTATTGGCAACTGTGGGGTGCAGAGGAGTGAGCTTTATTTTCCCTCTACAATTTATTCATTCTTCTCCCTTCCAGTGAGCACACAGGCTGGCAGATGATTTGCTCTCCTAAATTCTTGAGAGATGGCAGGCACATAGGAACTGTCACACCAGATCGCTGGTCCATTGGTTCTGAATCCTGTGTGAAATCAGCCTAACCCTGCTCTCAGTAAACCTTCTTGGTTAAACAAGGGTTGAAATTTCATCCAGACCACAATTTATGCTCTGAAGCAAGATCAATGGCCCTGCAAATTTTACCTTAGTTAGTGTAACGTTAAGTGTTTGATTTTTATAAACATCTAATCCTGTTTTAATCCTGCTAAACTATCTGAATCAATATTATCCCAGCAAGTTCTGCAATTTAATATTGATGTAAAAAAAGATGTTCTTTTACCATTTGTAAGGTATGTGGCTTTTTAATTGCATTGAATTTCTCCTTGTTCTTGTGGTAAGAAACTAGGTGAAAACATGAAGCCTTGCAACAGACATTTATAAATTACTCTTGGGGTGGAAAGCAGCTACATTTCCCTCTGGATTAGGAAGGGGGCTCTCTCTTTCAGTGGAATGACGATGTCTAGGGCTCTCCATCTACCTCCACTCCACTCCACTCCTTTGTGAGAGCTGGCCGAGCCAATCGCTAACCTGCCACTTGCTCAAGTGCACATCAGTCTTGTCCCTCAGCAACCTGGGGGGACAGTTCATCTCTCCTGCAGCATCCTTTCTCTGAGCTGATGTGTTTGGTGATGAGGGAGGCTGTGCTAGTGAATGAATGTGGTCACATGGCAGTCCCTCAGGGGCATTTCAAAAGGAAAGAGCAGGAACCTCTTCAAATCAAAGCCTTTTCCCAGCCTTGGTCCCACATCACTGTTCTTAACGACTTGACCTGCTACGTTAGGCACAATCTCGTGACAGTAAATGTATCTGCGCCACTTCTACTGATCTGTGCGCCCCACCGCGTGTGTGAAAACCCAGGAACATGCTCCTTCCCTCACAGGTAAGTATATGTGGGCTCCCTTAGGGCCCGGTGGGGCGCAAAGCGGTGGGAGGGGAGAGGGAAACGAGCAAGGGGAGGGGTGCCATGCACCGGGGCCAGGGGGGGGGGGAGAATGAGCAGGGGAGTCATGCACCGGAGCCATGGGGGAGAATGAGCATGAGGTGTGTGAATGAGCAAGGGGGAGGGGTGCCATGCACTGGGGCCGGGGGGAGAATGAGCAAGCGGGGGGTGCCATGCACAGAGGCTGGGGGAGAGGGGTGCCATGCACCAGGGCCAGGGAAGAGAATGAGCAAGGGGGAGGGGTGCTATGCACCGGGGTGGGGGGCAGGGAGAAGAATGAGCGAGGGGGAGGGGTGCCATGGGCTGGGGGAGGGGAGAATGAGCGAGAGGGAGGGGTGCCATACACCAGGGTGGGAGAATGAGTGGGGGGGGATGAACAAGGGGGAGGGGCTCCAATGCCCCCCTGTGGATCCTGGGATTACAATGGGGCCAGGGGAGCTTGGCTCCTGCCCCGCCCCAGCAGCCTCCTTACCCCCCTCGGATGCCACCGCCAGCAAAGCCGCCTCTCTTGTGTGGAGGGAGCCCTGGCCAGGAGCAATGACACGCAATGCACACGACACCCCCCCAAACACAGGACTGAGTGGAGAAGCCGCGTGGGGAAGCAGTCGCTGCTCTCTCCTGCTCAGCATAGCACCGCCTGCCCCTGTCCATGCAAACCGGCTGCGGCTCTGAGCGCTCTGCTGGCGGGACATCCTGCTCTCGGGTGCAGCAGCTTGGAGAGCTGGACTTTTCCTCCTAGTAACAAGGAGAGAGATGCTGGGAGAACATAACAGTCAGACCCAGGGCCGGATTAACTTTTTGTGGGCCTGGTGCCAAACATATTTGTGGGCCTCCCCGGGGAATGATTGTAAAAGACAGGAGATCAACACAGAAATCGTCTGAGACAGCACATAGCTCCACAGGTTTTATTACCAATAGCTACACTAAGTGGTTTGGTTGAGTAAGTTACTCACATTAATGCTTGCTATGTAACACACAAATTACTTATCTGAAGCAAGACTAGTATGATGCTGTAAATAAAATGTCTGAAAGTTTTTTTCAGATTTTTTGATGTGTCTTTGCTGCAGCAAACATTTCAATTAATCCAGAGAAGTCGATAGAATTTACCATCTCAGATTCAATGGATAACAGAGTAAGACTGTTAAGCCTTTCTTGAACCATTGTAGCACATAAAGCACTTTTCAGCCTTTTTAAATGTGAAAAAGACCTTTCACCACTGTGGTTTGAGACTGGTAGTGTCAGGTAAATGCTCAGCACAACAAAGAGATTTGGAAAGACTGGCTGCAAATTTACACGTTCATTATGGTCAGCATTTGCAGTGGCTGCCAGGAAAGCCTGGGGGTGGGGGAGGGGCAAGCAACCATTTGTAAAAGTGAGAGGGCTAAGCCTTAAGCAGGGGGCAGCAAGTAGTGGGTGGGCTGGGGAGTGGAGAGGAGCTAGTGGGCAGGGCCATGTCTGCTGTACTACCAAGGTGGGTTGGAGACTGGGGGGGGGATTCAGCTGACACAGTATCCCCAGCCCAAGTGATGTGATAGCCAGCAATGGATTTAGAGTTGGGCTACGTCTAGACTACCCGCCGTATCAGCGGGTTAAAATCAATTGCTCGGGGATCGATATATCGTCTCTCATCTAGACGCGATATATCGACCCCTGAGCGCGCTTATATCGATTCCGGAACTCCACCAACCCCAACGGAGTTCCGGAATCGACATGGGGAGCCGCAGACATCGATCCCGTGCGGTGAGGACGGGTGAGTAATCCGATCTTAGATATTGCGTATCTAAGATCGATTTCCCCCCATAGTGTAGACCAGCCCTCAGTGAGGGAGGGGGCTCGGGGTTGGGGATGTGGAGTGCTTACCTGGGCAGCTCCCATTTGGTGCTCAGGGTGGAGGTGGGAATGTGGGCAGGGGGGGCTGGGTGTGTGGGATCAGGTCGTGGGGTATTCACAGCAAGGGGCTGGATGCATAGATGCTGACTTTTGGTTTTGCTGGTGGGTGCCCTCCCTAGGCCCCACCCCCGGCCCACTGCTGGCTCCTCTCCGCCCTCTCCTCCGAGCAGGGAGGCTATTTTCAGCATATTTATACACATTAGAGAAAAAAGGTGGGTGAGGTAATATATTTTTTGGGACCAGCTTCTGTGGGTGAGACACAAGCTTTTGAGCTTTCACAGAACTCTTCTTCAGGAAGAACTCTGTGAAAGCGCCAAAGCTTGTCTCTCTCTCTCACCAATAAAAGATATTACCTCATTCACCTTCTGTTGCTCTAATTTCCTGGGAACAACAGGGCTACAACAACACAGCATACAAAAATGGAGGATTCACATGAACAGCACAGAGTGACCATCACACCAGGACACTATTTTCAGGATTCATCTTAGCATAATGTCATCATCATACCAAGGAAGTAGCACTACCAGCAGGAGATAAATACAGCCACATGTGCATGCCAAAAATTCACAGTACAAGTCCCCTGGGATCCACACAGCAGGATAGTGCAGTAGTGTCAGTTTAGCAGGAAGACACTCAGGGACTGAGTCCAAAGGTTCAGCTAAACACAAGGGCACCTGCAAAGAGCTGTACTAATTGCAGGATCTACACTGGCCCAAGAGTCGCCGCCGCATATCAGGGCACTAATTCCCAATCCCAGTGCAAAGTGATATGGGATCCAGGCACCAGGTCTTTAGTACCAGAATTTGTACTGCCAGAAGAGTGGGATGGTATGACAGAAGTTACAGGGGAAAAAGCCCCCTGGGATCGTCCTGGCTCAGTCCATCTCCCTGCCAATGCATGTTCTGTCCAGTCTCCTTTTAAAAGTCCCAAGCCTTGGAGTTTCTAGCTGTGACACTCTACACCAGGGGGTCTCAAACTGGGGGTTGGGACCCCTCAGGGGGTCACGAGGTTATTACTTGGGAGGTCACAAGCTGTCAACCTCCACCCCAAATGCCTCCAGCATTTATAATGGTGTTAAATATATATAAAGTGTTTTTAATTTATAAGGGGGACTCACACTCAGAGGCTTGCTATGTGAAAAGGGTCACCAGTACAAAAGTTTGAGAGCCACTGCTCTATACCTTGGGGAAGCAGCACGCTGTGCACTGCAAGCCCCATATTCATCATTTGTATTGATTATTTATATTTCATATAAAGCAGGCCGTGTAAGATATCATGGGAAAGGCTGTCATTAGCTGAAACCCACTGTTCTGTCAAAATATGTATATCACTAAAGTGTATAAAGTTATGAGATTGTGCTGTACGGTGTGAATGAAATATGCGGCAAATTTGGGAGTAGCCCAGAAGGCGACTCCCCAGAAACAAGACACTTGACCAAATGGCTGGGTGGGTGTTAAACAAACATCACCAGCCACTGTGCAGCAAGTGAATGACAATTAGCAATTCAATGCCCATCACCAGAGAATTACTCAGCCCCTGGACTCAGAAATGCGCCCCCCTCCCCAATGATCACTAGCCCTTCCCTTGGGAGACAATTCCATCCACACCCCAGGGCAGAGATTGCACTGCTAGGACGTTTTCCTACCTCCCCCGCAACATAGTGCCTGGACTTGTGTTTGCCAGAGCACATAGACTAAACACATGATCTTAGCCAAAAGGCCGCAGATAGTTCCAGCCTTCCCTTGGGAGACAATTCCATCCACACCCCAGGGCAGAGATTGCACTGCTAGGACGGCTTCCCCTGATAACCTCAGTTTCACTTTCCTACCCTCCCCCACCCCATCCCTCTTCCCTTCCACCCCCTAAGAGGCAGTCACCCAGATGCCAGGGAGAGGAACCAAGCACACTACATGGACATGGCCACTGTCTCTGAGAGGCAGGCGTCTCTGCCTGGGCAGGGAGGGCAAGCAGGGGAGACCGGGGAGAGGCCCTGCCCCGCCCACCATGCCCATCCTGGTCCAGCTGCTCAGCAGGGACTGGTACTCTCAGTCTCTCTGTGCTGCGGGGGTGCAGGGGATGTTTTTGGAGATGCCTTTGGCTAAGCCACCTGCGAAATGCAGAGAGCTGGGTGGCAGCTGGTGCCCCCCACCATGCAGACAGCCACCCCGCCAACAGCCAGCTCTCAGCATAGCCCCCTGGGAAGGGGTTTCAGCCCCCCCAGCCACCCTCACCCCAAGACCCCCTTTGAAATACACTTACCATCTCAGCTGCTGCTACGGGCTGCCTTTAGTTGGCTGAGAGGCTGAGCAAGGCTGGGAGCTGCTCAGCAACAGAGCCACAGACAGCAGCTGCCCATGAGAAGCAGGTAGGAGGAGGAGGAGAGGCTGCAGCTGTGGGGGTCACTCAGCCCCTGCTCCAGGAGCAGAGTTCCCCTCGCTGATTGGCCGGTGGGCAAAACACACCTAAACAGCTCTGCCCACTAGCCCAGCCAGAAGGGCTGGCACAACCCATTAGGCCACTGCGCTAACATTGGGGGGCGGTGACCAGATCTTCAGCCGCCCAGGTCGGGGGCGCCTAGGGCAGCCAAAAAGCTGGCGGTGTTCCTGCCGGACAGGCTACTCAGCAACTCAGAGCCGGAAAAACTTCCTTGATTGGTGGCTCTGCAATGATCTCCCCGTCCCCCTGAACAGCTGATGGCTCTTGGGCCCCACAGCCTCATTCTCCTCCTTCCCCAAGGCCCAGCCCCACCTCTCCTCCTCCCAGGAGCCCCACCTGGAGCCCCACCTCTCCTCCTCCTGCTGCTGGGAGCAGCTGATTGGCCTCAGCACTGGCCGAGGGGCCGCTACACAGTAGGAGCCCAGCGCTGGCAGCGCTAAAGAGCAGGGGCCGCCCTGGGCCCTTTCAGCTCGTGGGCCTGGCGCCATGGCAAATCCACTATTGGTCAGAAGCGCCCACCGATAAGAACCACATGACTTGGAAGACTCCTCCTGCAATAGGTCTCCTCTATCTACCCTACCCAGTCACCGAAACTCTATTCATAACAGACACACAGGCCCTTCCAGCTACATATGCTTTGGGGAAAATCCCTGTTTAAGTCAAGACCAAAACGTCATCCTCACTGACAAAATGATTTCTTCAGTTGATCACTGGGAGAAACAAACCTCAAAGCTGCTGGCTACGGCTCTGACCAAAAGAGAGAGACAATGCAGAAGAGCCAGCAGATTTCACTGTCCCATTCCCAAACTGTTTCTAAACCAATTTAACATGCCCTTTACAAAGGGCAGGAATAAATCCCCTTCTGTGTCCAGCTCAGCCTCCTAGAGCTGTGGTTCAAAGTCGTTTTTGTTTTCCCAGCTTGCTTTCACTCTCACTTCAATCGTATGTCTACCAGCTCCAGTTTTTCACAAAGAGGGTGGCGCTTGGGAGGCAAGCAGCACTACAGATATCTATCTTAGCTACCACAGAGCAGCTGCACATAATACAGAAGTTAGAAATGGACAAACAATCAAGACGCATCTTGTCTTCCCCCAATCCTACCAGCAGGCCTGGGTCAGTGCAGCAGTTTTCCTGTAGCATGTTCTCTGACATGCTGAGCACCAGTGCTCAATGTATCAGCTAGGTATTTAGCAAGCCCACTGTGTTCTGTTCTACACAGCCAATAATTTCAGAATGATCAAGTTACATGAGTAACAAATTATGTGCCGTGTATAACACACACGACTTCTACTTGTGGTCACCAACATGTACTAGCCTTGGAAATCACTGCCGATCTAGGCCTCAATCAACACATAATCTATACTCGTCCTCGAAAGGAGTCAGTATCCGATTATCTCACTACGAGCAAATGAGTTCCTCTTTACTTACAAACTGTCTTCATGCATATTTGCTACTGACGCTAACGGACTCACCAAAGAACTCTTCTCTTTCAGACCAGCCATCATTACTGAGGATAGTAATGCTTTGCTGACTCACAAAGGTGTTGTCAAGAGAATTCTTCAGTATCTGAGCGCCTGACAAACATGAGAGTGATGGAGGCCACAACACTATCTAGATAGAAAAAATGTTTTAGCCCTTTTAAAAAGCACATGCCATATAATCAGTCCTATACTGCCACCATCTGTTCATTTTGTAGTCTAAAACAAACAAAAAACCCGAACTTTAGAAGGACCACATTCCATTGCAACAGGTAACATTTAGCTAATCCGTGTCTACTAAACCCACTTGAAGAGAGAGGTCCTGGTTTCCCAGCCAAACACTGCGCTTGCTTCCTGAAAGCTTCCACATCAGGTAGAAAGTGACAGTATCTCCCAGTCTTTTCAGATGAAAATAAGTGTGTTGATGTATACGAGTTTCCATTACAGATAAATATCTGAACAATGAGTTTCCCGGTGGTTACTGCTCACCTAGGAAGGCACTACTTTGAGCAGCTTGTATGGCGATCATGAAACAAAATATTGTAAAATTGGGTATGTAGGTTTACCTGACCTTTATAACACTAAAAATCAGGCCCTGAATCTCCATGACAACCAGAGATGGTCAGCATCCAACATCAGCAGTCAAAGTTAGTGAGAGCTATAGGTGTTCAATACTTCTGCCCCAAAGTTCTTTTCAGGTTTCCCATACTCTGTCAGCATTCATAGCTTATAGGTCTACTACATTCATGGAACCAAAATATCTCCAAACAAATGAAAACAGTTATGTACATTCAGGAAGATGGACCACATCATCTGCTCCCATCTCATAAATCAAACTCTCTTCCAGGGCTTTAAACTCCAAGCCTTCCTTTCTACCCCAACCAAGCAAGAGATCCACTAATGCCCTTGCCTGCTAAGTTCACTTGTATACCCCCAACAGAGAAAATCGCTAGCCTTCCATTCATCCTTTCAAGATGCTGGGACCTTTGAGAAATAAAAAGTCACTTCCTCCCTCTAAGTCCCCCTTAAAAGCATCCTCCTACACTGTGTAAAAAGGTACCACAACAGATACGGCCGCTCAGGCAGTCATTCTGACAGCAGACAGGCCTCTTCTCCCTCTAAAAGTTAGTATAAAAGTGTGGCAGTCGAACATTTAAGTCTGCCCGGTAGGTTATGTAACAGTCACACTCTGAACTAGGCAGCATCTGACTCGGACATCTCACAATATCATTTTAAGTGTCCTCACTCCTAGCAGAGAAGGAAGACCTTTTAATGGTATCAGACGATTCCCTGGGAGTATTTATCCAGGAGAATTTAGCCATCCACCCCCACCCCGTCTTTTAGCAGAAACGGGACCATTAGAGAAGTGAATGTAAATTCCCCACCACTGTCCAAGAATGATCAGATCTAACTTCACAGTTTGGGAACACCACTTGCAGTAAAATGAGAGATCTGACAACGTTGCAGGCCTGCAGCAATGGTGAGCACGAAGAGCGAACACAGCTGAGGGTAGAAACAGGAACATTAGCCAAACAGCCACCACTTTCACAGGAAAAGCAGCTACAGTAGCCGGGAAGTAGTGAAGTTCAGAAGAAAGCGGCTAGGGAAAGTCTGTACACCCAGCTTGTGAGTGTCTGTCTGAGCTGCCGGCAGCGCAGGATTCACACCCAGGCCAGCGCACACCCAGCCGGCAAGGAGCGAAGTTCAGAAGCGGCTAGGGAAAGTCTGTACACCCAGCTTGTGAGTGTCTGTCTGAGCTGCCGGCAGCACAGGATTCACACCCAGGCCAGCGCACAGCCGCCGGCGAGGAGCGAAGCAGCGCAGGATTCACACCCAGGCCAGCGCAGAGCCAGCCGGCGAGGAGCGAAGCAGCGCAGGATTCACACCCAGGCCAGCGCACAGCCAGCCGGCGAGGAGCGAAGCGGCGCAGGATTCACACCCAGGCCAGCGCACAGCCAGCCGGCGAGGAGCGAAGCGGCGCAGGATTCACACCCAGGCCAGCGCACAGCCAGCCGGCGAGGAGCGAAGCGGCGCAGGATTCACACCCAGGCCAGCGCAGAGCCGCCGGCGAGGAGCGAAGCGGCGCAGGATTCACACCCAGGCCAGCGCAGAGCCGCCGGCGAGGAGCGAAGCGGCGCAGGATTCACACCCAGGCCAGCGCAGAGCCGCCGGCGAGGAGCGAAGCGGCGCAGGATTCACACCCAGGCCAGCGCAGAGCCGCCGGCGAGGAGCGAAGCGGCGCAGGATTCACACCCAGGCCAGCGCAGAGCCGCCGGCGAGGAGCGAAGCGGCGCAGGATTCACACCCAGGCCAGCGCAGAGCCGCCGGCGAGGAGCGAAGCGGCGCAGGATTCACACCCAGGCCAGCGCAGAGCCGCCGGCGAGGAGCGAAGCGGCGCAGGATTCACACCCAGGCCAGCGCAGAGCCGCCGGCGAGGAGCGAAGCGGCGCAGGATTCACACCCAGGCCAGCGCAGAGCCGCCGGCGAGGAGCGAAGCGGCGCAGGATTCACACCCAGGCCAGCGCAGAGCCGCCGGCGAGGAGCGAAGCGGCGCAGGATTCACACCCAGGCCAGCGCAGAGCCGCCGGCGAGGAGCGAAGCGGCGCAGGATTCACACCCAGGCCAGCGCAGAGCCGCCGGCGAGGAGCGAAGCGGCGCAGGATTCACACCCAGGCCAGCGCAGAGCCGCCGGCGAGGAGCGAAGCGGCGCAGGATTCACACCCAGGCCAGCGCACAGCCAGCCGGCGAGGAGCGAAGCGGCGCAGGATTCACACCCAGGCCAGCGCAGAGCCGCCGGCGAGGAGCGAAGCAGCGCAGGATTCACACCCAGGCCAGCGCACAGCCAGCCGGCGAGGAGCGAAGCGGCGCAGGATTCACACCCAGGCCAGCGCAGAGCCAGCCGGCGAGGAGCGAAGCGGCGCAGGATTCACACCCAGGCCAGCGCACAGCCAGCCGGCGAGGAGTGAAGCGGCGCAGGATTCACACCCAGGCCAGCGCAGAGCCGCCGGCGAGGAGCGAAGCGGCGCAGGATTCACACCCAGACCAGCGCAGAGCCGCCGGCGAGGAGCGAAGCGGCGCAGCAATAAGGCCCGTGCAGGGCCCGGCCCAGGACGGGCGCGAGCCGCGCTGCGCAGGCTCAGTGCGCACAAGGCTCTGACACTCGCGCCCCGCGGGCGCTGCTCCCCCAGTCGCCGGGCCGGGCCGGGCCGGGCCGGGCCGGGCCGGGGCCGGGGCCGGGGCCGGGCCGGGGCCGGGGTCGGGGCGGGGCGGGGCGGGGCGGGGCGCGAACAGGCCAGGCACCCCCGGCGGGGGGGGCGGGGCAGGAAGGACTCGGATGATGCCCCCCCACCCCGGTTACTGCTCAGGGCGCTGACCCGAGGGCCAGGGGATCTGACCCCCCCCCGCGCGTGCTGCGGGGCGCCGGGGGGGGGACGGACGAGCCCCCTCCTTATGTGTGGCCCCTCGCTGGCCACACCGCGCATGCGCCGCCCCTGCCATGCCGCCCCACTGCGCACGCGCTGCCCTGAGGCGCTTCCCGCTTCTCCTCCCCCATCCCCCGCCGGGTCTCGCCCCCGCCCCGCGGCCTCTCACCGCTGCGCCGCGTCCGTCCCGGGGCTCGGGCCCGAGTGGCTGGAGAGGCCGCTGCCCGCCGGGGCTCGCGCTGCGCCTTCTTCCCCTCCCCCTCCGCAGACCCCGCTCTCCTCAGCGCCGCGGTGCCTGGCGCAGGCTGATGGCGTCACAGCGCGACGAGGGGCGGGAGCGGGGAAACCACGTGACTCCACAGGCGCCTGCTGATCTGGAGGGGGTCGGTTGGCTGCGCTCTGCCCCGCAGGGACCCCCCCCCGTTCCGGAGCCCCCTTCTCCTCAGGGGCCCCCACCATCTGGGACACCCCCTGACACCCATTTCCTCCCATGGACCCCCAACAGACCCCACCCCCAGGATACTCCACCACACCCCCCTGGGGTACTTCCCCTTCCCTTCAGGGGGACCCCCCCGAATATCCCCATTCCCCTCAGGGATCCCCCCCGGAACTGGCATGTTTCCCCTTCCCTTCAGGGGGACCCCCCGAATATCCCCATTCCCCTCAGGGATCCCCCCCGGAACTGGCATGTTTCCCCTTCCCTTCAGGGGGACCCCCCGAATATCCCCATTCCCCTCAGGGATCCCCCCCGGAACTGGCATATTTCCCCTTCCCTTCAGGGGGACCCCCCCGAATATCCCCATTCCCCTCAGGGATCCCCCCCGGAACTGGCATATTTCCCCTTCCCTTCAGGGGAACCCCCCCGAATATCCCCATTCCCCTCAGGGATCCCCCCCGGAACTGGCATATTTCCCCTTCCCTTCAGGGGGACCCCCCCCCCATGACTATCCCCATTCCCCTCAGGGATGCCCCCCGGAACTGGCATATTTCCCCTTCCCTTCAGGGGGACCCCCCCCCCGAATATCCCCATTCCCCTCAGGGATGCCCCCCGGAACTGGCATATTTCCCCTTCCCTTCAGGGGGACCCCCCCCGAATATCCCCATTCCCCTCAGGGATCCCCCCCGGAACTGGCATATTTCCCCTTCCCTTAGGGATCCCCACAGGAACAGACCCCCCAAGATACCCCCTCTTTCCCTGCACCTCATGAGACACCCATCCTTTGATGGATGGGCTTCCCCCTACTGTTGGGTGCCATTTCTGAGGTAGAGAAAAAGGAACATGTGCAATGATGCTGACCCCATAAAACTGGCCTGTTGGGAATGAGTAGGGAGCATCCTGACAGATTTCCCAGGAGAGCCACTTCCAAAAAGGGATGATCTCAGTCAAACCCGGATAGCAACCCTATGCTCCTCACTCCCACGGTCCACTGCACTCTGCTACCCTCCTTCAGCCCCCATGGGAATGTGCTTGCCCCCCACCCAACTGGAACCTGCCTGGGGTTACACTCCCCCATACCTCAGAGATGTGCTACTAGCCTTCCCCTGCCTCAGGGGCCATGCAACGTGACAGGTTGATGGGAGGTTAACAGTAGCTTTTAAAGCTGTCAGATGTTTCTTGGTCTTTTTCTGGAGCCTCAGAAGTGAATGGCCAACAGAGACATGTGTCTTACAAATGAATGCACTAAGGATGCAGATAGGGATCAGACATTTGTATGAATAAGAACACCCAGATTTACATCAGATAGGATCGATGTGTATGAGGAATAGAATACCTCTTGGGGCAGGATGTAAACTACACAGTGGGCTTCTCTGGCCTGTGTTATCCTAGAGGTCAGACTACATGACCATAATGGGCCTCCCTTGCCTTAAACCAGGGGTTCTCAGACTTTTGTACTGATGACCCCTTTCACACAGCAAGCCTCTGAGTGTGACCCCCCCAACCCATTAAAAACACTCTTTTATATATTTAACACCATTATAAATGCTGGAGGTGAAGTGGGCTTTGGGGTGGAGGCTGACAGCTCATGACCCACCATGTAATAACCTTGTGACCCTCTGAGGGGTCCTGACCCCCAGTTTGAGAACCCCTGCCTTAAACTCTGTAAAAGCCAGTTGCCGTGGCCTATGAGGAAGTCTGTGGACAGACTATTTTTGTTAATTATCTGCTACGTGGTTTCTTGCTGCTGATCCAGAGTTCTGCAGAACAGGAACTTATGTCTCCTCTGGCCCCTGGCCTCTGTAATCTGATGTCTCCGCCTTTATTGAGGTCCTGGCTGGGAAATGTTGCAGTCTATTCCCCTCCCCAGTGCCTATTTAAAAGGAAACTTCCATTCTCTCTTCCCTGAACTTCTGCCAGTAGATGCGCCAGTTCTGGATGTGCCTCTCTCCCTATCCTTTCTCTTCTGTGAGACTGATATCTCTTCTCCTCCCAATGTAGAGAGTCACACATTGGATCTGTGACTTTTCAGGGGCAGCTGAAATGAATAAATGTCTTTCTGGAGGATAGGGGCCCAGCATCTTCTCATGAACCAGCCCTGGGGTTCAGAGAGAGTGTCATGAGATCTCAGAATCTCATCACACAAAGTACATTCTGATGATCGGGCATTGTGTCATAATGTTTCATCCAAACGTTATGAAACCGCCAGGAGAAATGTAGGCAGGCAGCTCCCTGTGCCTAAAACTGAGCCTGTACTCAGCCTGAGGGATCACAAGGGAGCAGCCCTGGATTTAGTGCTGGAGATGAGGTTCAGTCCAGCCTCATGAATTAGAGGTATACCCCTAGGTATTAGAGCGGATGCTCTCAGGTTCATCCTTCTCTATGGGAGCCTGTTTTACTGAGAGTGATAATGTTGGACTGGAAAACTGGGTTATCCCTGGAGTGTTTTTTGAAGAGGGCCATGGGAATGTTCAATATCCCTGAGAGCGTAGCTCTTCCTAAAATAGAGTCATTTAGACAATAAGTGGGTTTTACTTATAGGTGTCATCCATTAGGGCAAGAAATAGACGTCTTGGCAAGGGGCCATTTCACTTGTGAGTAGCACGCATGCTTCTATTTAATAGTGCACATTGGCTACAAGACAGCTTTAGGAAGAATGCACTTTCATGAATATTTTATTTACTGCTGAATTGAGTGAATCCTAATATTGAGGGCCAGTCCAGAGGAAAATAGCATCTAGGCCTGACCTGCCTTATTCCTCAAGAGACAAAGAAGCAAGATTAAAGTTCTGTGGATACTCAACTGCCTTTAACTTCTAGCCAGACACCTGCTACAGAAGGGAAAAGGGGACCCCACTTCAACATCTCCACGGGAAGGGCTGTGTAATGGACAGTCTGGAGAGGGCAAAAGTAGTAAGTGCTGGCAGCTAACGAGGATTCTCCCTTTAATCAGCTGGTTGAGTTGCTCGTTTTGGATTCAAGGGCCCTCTGACCTTGCATTGCATTGCCAGCATTGTTAGTAGTCTGCAAAGTGCAGAATGCCGTCAGATTCAGTAAGAGTAAAGGGTGCTCGCGCCCTAGGTTAGTGACAACAAAGAATTCTATGGGAAGGTGCTAACAGACTATCTCTAATTTCTATGGCTCCCCCTCTGTGCTGAGCAGAGAAGAGCTGCTGCAGCTGCTGCTTTCAGTTCTTAATAAAATTTCCATTTGAAAAAGACAAAACAAAAACTAATCACCCCATCGTTTTTTTCCCCAAGTCACTTTCTAGGAACATGGAGGCGGACTCATCCATCCTGATTAAAAAACAGCTTAATCCCTCAAATACTGCGGATTCTCCATCTCATAAGGTGAAACCCCTCTTAATTGTATTAGCATGAAAACTAGTGGCATAGAACAGACTGTTCGTGTCTGTTGCGTTGTTTTTTCCTGTAAATAGTTGTATGTAATTTACCATCTGGCAAGGAAAGCAAAATATCTAGACAGCAACTACTTTGAATACAGTATGAGTGGCAGAAAGTGTAATGGTGTAAGGAATGTTTTTTCCACCTGAAGGGTAAGGTGGTCAGTGTAATGTTTTTGACACCATGTCATTTTGTGTTGGTTTGCATGGGGATAACTGGTAGGCAGTAGTTGCACCTGACAAGTAATTCAGACAGAGAAGGTAAAGCTGCAGTTCTGCATTATGTGTGGCTGGACCCGCACTGGGATTGCTCAGGAATCCTCTGCGTGGAGCTCACTGCAGGACTGGGCCTAAGGCACTAAGCAGACTTTACTGGTAGTTTCGAAAAATAATTGCATTACAGCTAACAGTAAGGATTTTCCTAAGCTCCGACAGCATTTTCATTCAGATTAACAGAACTTGTTTGACTATCTGTAGGAGGTCTGCTTGGTGATTCCTGGTATATTGCAGTCAGCACCTTCTGGGCAAGTCATAAATGTGTCCTTGGTCTGACTGTAACAAAACCAGTGATATAGAAATGTAAATGTAATGAACCCATAATTTTTTAGACTTTGTAACTCATAAGTACACATTGATGCCCCAGTGCTGCAAAGACCTCCATGTGTATTAACTGTGCTACCAGGAGTAGTTCCACTGATTTCATCTGGGACCCTGCACAGTAGTAAAGCTAAGCAGGTGCATTGGTCTTTGCAGGATCGGGACCTTGTGCTTTAGATCCAATGTAACTGATTCTCTTCCTTGGCATAAAAAATGAAAGCAAAGGTTCCCATGTGACTGGGGGCTGGGGATCTGAGACAGACGCCAAGTATCATGTGACTCATGATAAAATTACAAGAATTGGCAACACTGGCAAGTGAGGGGTAAAATCATAGACTCATAGAATATCAGGGTTGGAAGGGACCTCAGGAGGTCATCTAGTCCAACCCCTGCTCAAAGCAGGACCAACCCCAACTAAATCATCCCAGCCAGGGCTTTGTCAAGCAGGGCCTTAAAAACCTCTCAGGATGGGGATTTTACCACCTCCCTAGGTAACCCATTCCAGTGCTTCACCACCCTCCTTGTGAAATAGTGTTTCCTACTATCCAGCCTAGACCTCCCCCACTGCAACTTGAGACTATTGCTTCTTGTTCTGCTCCTCTTCTGACCAGGGCAGAGGGGTGGATGGAGCACATCACACCCACTTTGCACTCGTGTAAATCACTCCACAAGGTGCAGGGCAGGGAAGAATCAAGCCCTAGATTGGTTCAGGTTTTTATTGCTTGTGATCATTCTGTAAATTGAAACAATCCTGTTTCATTTAGTGCTTATTTGTTATTCTTAAAACCCAACAGCACCTCTATTTCCCACGCAGGATTGATGTACAGTCTGCCTTGAAATAATCTGTGCTAGGAATTATGGGGCTATAGAGCATTGGGTGATGGAGACATTTATATCAACGAGTATCAGCTAATCAATGAAAAAAGAACAGGAGTACTTGTGGCACCTTAGAGACTAACAAATTTATTTCAGCATAAGCTTTTGTGAGCTACAGCTCACTTCTTCGGATGCATAGAATGGAACACGCAGACAGAAGATATTTATACATACAGAGAACATGAAAAGGTGGAAGTACCCATACCAACAGGAGGAGTCTAATCAATTGAGATGAGCTATCATCAGCAGGAGAAAAAAAACTTTTGAAGTGATAATTAAGATGACCCATAGAAGGTGTGAGGAGAACTTAACATAGGGAAATAGATTCAATTAGTGTAATGACCCAACCATTCCCAATCTCTGTTTAAGACTGAGTTAATTGTATCTAATTTGCATATTAATTCATGTTCAGCCCTCTCTCTTTGGAGTCTGTTTTTGAAGTTTTTTTGTTGCACAATTGCCATCTTCAAGTCTGTCACTGATGAGCCATTTACAACACAAACTGTGCTTCTCTAGAAAAGCAAAAGGACACTAAACTGTCTAAAGTGCTACATGCCACAAGGGGCCACAACAGTAGCTCCCTTAACCCACCCAACAATATTGTGAATCTTTCCAGCTATTCTCTTAGCCCAGCAGAAGAATTTGTCCTATCTCGGGGCCTCTCCTTTTGTCCTTCCAGAACATGACACAGTTCTGCAATGACCTAGAATCCTACTTTCGCCGTCTCTGACTCAAAGAATACTTCCAACACACCTCTGAACCACATAGTAACCTACAGAATCCTTCCTACCAATGCTATAATAAAAAGGATTCTGCATGGACTCCTCCTGAGGGTCGAAACAACAGACTGGACTTCTACATAGATTGCTTCTGTCAACGTGCACAGGCTGAAACTGTGGAAAAGCAGCATCACTTGTTCCATAACCTCAGCCATGCTGAACGCAATGCCATCAACAACCTCAAGAACAACTCTGACGTCACAATCAAAAAGGCTGACAAAGGAGGTGCTGTCGTCATCATGAATAGGTCAGAATATGAACAAGAGGCTGCTAGGCAGCTCTCTAACTCCACATTCTACAGGCCATTACCCTCTGATCCCACTGAGGGGTACCAAAAGAAACTACACCCTCTGCTCAAGAAACTCCCCGAGAAAGCACAGGAACAGATCTGTACAGACACATGCCTAGAACCCCGACCAGGTGTATTCTGTTTGCTACCCAAGATCCATAAACCTGGAAATCCTGGACGCCCCATCATCTCAAGCACTGGCACCTTAACAGCAGGATTGTCTGGCTGTGTGGACTCTCTCCTCAGGCCCTATGCTACCAGCACTCCCAGCTCTCTTCGAGACACCACTGACTTCCTGAGGAAACTACAATCCATCGGTGATCTTCCAGAAAACACCATCCTGGCCACTATGGATGTGGAAGCCCTCTGCACCAACATTCCAGACAAAGATGGACCACAAGCCATCAGGAATAGCATCCCCGATAATATCACGGCTAACCTGGTGGCTGAACTTTGAGACTTTGTCTTCACCCTCACCCACAACTATTTCACATTTGGGGACAATATATACCTTCAAGTCAGCAGCACTGCTATGGGTACCCGCATGACCCCATAGTATGCCAACACCTTTATGGCTAACTTAGAAAAACGCTTCCTTAGCTCTTGTTCCCTAACGGACCGACTCTACTTGCGCTACATTGATGACATCTTCATCAGCTGGACTCATGGAAAAGAAGCCGTCGAGGAATTCCACCATGATTTTAACAATTTCCATCCCACCATCAACCTCAGCCTAGACCAATCCACACAAGCGGTCCATTTCCTAGACACTACTGTGCTAATAAGCGATGGTCACATAAACACCACCCTATACCGGAAACCCACTGACTGCTATACTTACCTGCATGCTTCCAGCTTCCATCTAGGACACACCACATGATCCATTGTCTACAGCCAAGCTCTAAGATACAACCATATTTGCTCCAATCCTTCAGACAGAGATAAACACCTACAAGATCTCTATCAAGCATTCTTAAAACTACAATACCCACCTGCTGAAGTAAAAAAAACAGACTGACAGAGCCAGAAGAGTACCCAAAAGCCACCTACTACAGGACAGGCCCAACAAAGAAAATAACAGAACGCCACTAGCCATCACCTACAGCCCTCAACTAAAACCTCTCCAGCACATCATCAAAGATCTACAACCTATCCTTAAAGATGCTCCCTCACTCTCACAGATCTTGGGAGACAGACCAGTCCTCGCTTATAGACAGCCTCCCAAACTGAAGCAAATAATCACCAGCAACCACACACCACACAACAAACATACTAACCCAGGAACCTATCCTTGCAACAAAGCCCGATGCCAGCTCTGTCCACATATCTTATTCAAGTGACACCATCATAGGACCTAATCACATCAGCCACGCCATCAGGGCTCGTTCACCTGCACATCTACCAATGTAATATATGCCATCATGTGCCAGCAATGCCCCTCTGCGATGCACATTGGCCAAACTGGACAGTCTCTATGCAAAAGAATAAATGGACACAAATCTGACATCAGGAATCATAACATTCAAAAACCAGTGGGAGAACACTTCAACCTCTCTAACCACTCAGCGACAGACTTGAAGGTGGCAATTTTGCAACAAAAAAACTTCAGAAACAGACTCCAAAGAGAGACGGCTGAACTCGAATTAATATGCAAATTAGATACAATTAACTCAGTCTTAAACAGAGATTGGGAATGGTTGGGTCATTACACTAATTGAATCTATTTCCCTATATTAAGTTCTCCTCACACCTTCTATGGGTCATCTTAATTATCACTTCAAAAGTTTTTTTTCTCCTGCTGATGATAGCTCATCTCAATTGATTAGACTCCTCCTGTTGGTATGGGTACTTCCACCTTTTCATGTTCTCTGTATGTATAAATATCTTCTGTCTGCGTGTTCCATTCTGTGCATCCAAAGAAGTGAGCTGTAGCTCACAAAAGCTTATGCTGAAATAAATGTGTTAGTCTCTAAGGTGCCACAAGTACTCCTGTTCTTTTTGCGGATACAGACTAACACGGCTGCTACTCTAAAACCAGCTAATCAATGGGAGCTCATCCTTACGTCTCCTTAGTGATGGAAAATCAGCTGGATTCCAAACTCCCTTCAATAGGAACGCGGCTCGATGCTCTGCAGATTGCAAGGCGCCAAAGTCACATCTTTAATAACTGCAGTTTTATCGATTTAATTTTAAAAGAAACCTTAATATCCTGTCTGCGTCCTGGAGTTGTAACAACAAAGACCCATTGTTGTTTGGGAACGGGCTGGGCGAGTGAGTTCATACTGGAGATAAGGCGCTTCCTGGGGCCAGTGTCTAATAACTGATTCATGGGTCGGAGTACAGGAGAATGTGGACGCGGTGTATTCGTTGAGTCAGGGATTACGGTGCCCATGCTAACTGGTGGACATTGTTCCAGCAGAGGACGACAATGTGCTTTCATTTCATGCTCTGTATTATCTGCTGAGATTCACCAAGTGCATCTGGCCGAGGGGGACGTGGGACTAATCAGCTCTTGGCTCTGTGAGGGTGGGGGATCCGGGGCTGGTTTGCTGTAGCTCTGCCAAGTGCTACTTATTCTTCTTGGTCCTCCCCCTGGGAGATGGAGAGCTGGTTCCAAATGGTTTTCTCTCCTAAAAGGTTGCCTAGAGCTCTCCAAAGGCCACACGATGGCAGCATTTGCTCAGAAGCAGCGACGCAAGGAGATTCTGGAACCCGCAGCTCACCTTGATTGCAGTGCACTGTTTTTCTCTCTTGAAATAAAACAAATTGCAGCACAGCTCTCCCATCCAACTTTCTGTTCTAAGGACAGTTCTAGGATACTGCTGCCGTTCCCACAGACCTTCATTTTAAAGGGCTTTCAAGGACACTCGACCCTCCGTTCTCTGCTCCTAACGTCAGCCTGTTCTGACCAGCAGAAAAGGGCTGGTGGCTTTGATTTGTAGTCGACTTGCTTTTTGCTGCCCGAACCCAACAGCCCATGTTTTTATTTAAGATGAATGGATTCCTGGGGTGGATGGGGCTGGATGAATAGCCCTGTAGTCGTCTCCTCGTTGTCCATGGAGTAGGTACAGACGTCTCCCACTCTCATGCACTGTTTTTGCACTGGGTGGATCCCCTCAAGATAGGATCAGTTTTGGCCTCCTCGCAGAGGTTCCCAGTGAGCAGTAAGGGGTTTTGTCACATAGCACTATAAACTAGACTGATGTCACTCCTTCATTTCATATGGCCCCCACAACAGACAGCATTGTCTTCACCTGGGGCCCATTCAAACCAGTGACCTTGACTGGAAAGTCTCCACATCTCATGTGCCTTCAGTTCCCCTTCACAGGTTTTTCAGTATTTATTGTTGCTAAAAGCACTGTAACAATATCACAATGTGTGAGCGAACAGATGTCCGGCAGAGTGTGTTTAAGACAGTGCATTTGTTCAAACATGAGCATGGGACAATTAACAATCCTGCCGAGCAAAGTGTCCCTGGTAAGTGTCCATTGCATTAGCACAAGACACTAGTGAAATGGCATGTGAATGAGCTGGTATGGACCATTAACCAGACAGCGTGTAAACTGACTTGTGCACATGCACTAGCAAGTAGGTTGCATACGGCAAATGTACCGCCCCGGTCTGCTTGTCCTGTGCATGAAGAACGCTGTGTCATCCTGGGTCTGTCAGTAGAGTTTCTCTTGCTTTGTCAGAACTGCTGTCTCCACACTGGAGAGGAGAGGGCTTTCATTCCTAAAATGTAGCAGGAAGGCAGCTCACCTCCACCTCCTTGTCCCTTGCTAATGTCTAGAGCGGGGTGGGTTTCTCTGCTTTCTGGTGGGTCCCAGCAACAAGGTGTATTATCTGGGGCATTGCACAAGCTGTTCCTTTCAGGGTTTCTTGCTGCTGAATGAATGATTGAACCCGAGCTTTGATCAAGCTGAGGCAGCTGCCTTGGCTGTTCTCCAGAGAAGTGTCAGCAACAATTACTCATCTTGTGAGCTCCGGATGTAGGGAGGGGGGGGGAAAGACAGGCTCTGGGGAGAGTGACCACGTCTGTCCAGCTGTTGGTGACACACTTGCCTGGTCCAACAGTCTGATGACTTTCTCACATTTGCACAGGCTGCCTTTAGTCTATTAAAGTTGCGCCATTGCAAAGCAGGTGCAGATGCTGCTGGGAGATCAGAGGTGGCTCTAGGCATTTTGCTGCCCCAAGCACAGCAGGCAGGCTGCCTTCAGCGGCTTGCCTGCAGAGGGTCCGCTGGTTCCGCAGCTTCCATGAACCTCCCGCAGGTACGCCACCAAAGGCAGCTTGCCTGCTGCCCTCGCGGCGCCGGCAGAGTGCCCCCCGTGGCTTGCCGCCCCAAGCACACGCTTGGCATGCTGGGGCCTGGAGCTGCCCGTGTGGAGAGTCAGTTTCAGCAGCCAAAATCCAGGAGCTCCCACATCAGCTGTAGCAGTGGAAGTTTGTTAGTATCCTTAGGGCTATTCCGCAAGGCAGCACGTCTTATTACAAAAGGGCATCAGAACATTTTGATTCTCAGTCTCCCTGGCTGACCATCCCTTGACGTATAACTCTGGGTAAGCTGCCGGCGTAGCCAGATCCAACCTGGGGTGTTCTGCAGTGCAGGGCAGGGCTGCCCTTATCTTGAACCAAGAAACGCAGGGATGCCTAATTGAATTTAGTCTGTAGCATTTATAGGCCAATCGTAGTATCTAGTTGGCCTGTCCTAACCTGCAGAGTGCCATTGAGAACCATGCTCCCAGGCCCCGTTATGTGAGGGGCATTGGTCACACTGGGCTGTCCTTCAGTTTTGAAGAGGAGGGTGCTCCATTTTTTATGGAAGTTAGGCGTGGGCCTCAGCATAGGCTGCTGGTGAAAATATTCGTTGGGGGGCTGAGCCCACCCCATGCTCACCCCACAGTGTCCGCTCCTGACCTGTGGGCCTGGGTCCTGCTCCCTGCTCCAGCCTCTTGCCTCTCGGATGCGGAGTGGCACTTGGCGTGCATGCCTGTGTGCAGGTGGGGTCCTCCCCCTGCTACACCCCACTCCCTTCTTGGCCCTGGCCCTGCCGGACATGGGCGTTGCCTGCTGAGCTGGGCATCCACATGGACAGCAGGGTGGCTCAGAAAATAGACAGGGAGGCTGAGTCCTCTGTAGCCCTAGCCACGCACTGTCTGTGGGCTGTGGGCTCCTGTCACGGGTCCAGTACGGGTCTCATTTGGAGGTAACACGGAGGCTCTGCGATGGTAGTAGCTGTACTGTCTTGGTGTTCCTAGGGCTAAGAAGACTTCTGCTCATCTGGGCCAGGTGGATACTGGACTATTTAGTGCTGCTGCTTTCCATGGCACAGGAAAGAGGTTTGCATGTTGTTCCAGAATATTCTGTCCCAGCTGAGCTCTGCCAGGTTGTCGCTCAACAGCGTAAGGACCAACCTCAGGGCAAACTGGTAAGAGCCAGGGCACAACCCTGAAATCGCATGGGAGCTCTGTACTTAGATTTCATCAGCAAATCATCAAGCGTAAACTTCGCAGGCACCATAACATCCTCAATATGGAGTCACAGCTGTCCCCTCAGGTCCTCTGCTCTGTGATGCCACCTTCCTTTGTGATCGATGGCCCCTTATACCAAGTATCACAGCAATATTCAGGTTGCTCCCAGGCCTCAAAGACCAGTCACTTGCCCAAGGTCTGTTGCACTTTAGAGCTCCCACCAAGGACAGCACTTGGAGCCAACCCTACAATAAACTAGCGAATGATTTATTATATAAGAAAAGGAAACGAGATTTCTTTATGAGGCTAAAGCAGGTAAATGTAGATGCACACAAGTGAGTTCCAAAGTTAAGCTTCAAAAGTAACAGAAGCTTCTCTAAGCAGCAAGCTCTGTATGTCCTTTAGGGCTAGTCCAGGCCTGGCATGGGAAAGTTGTTGCTTATGCCTAGTAATCCTTGCTCCCGAGTCCAAGCACATAAAGATCCAGTTCCTCCTTGTTAGGGGCTTTTTCCTTCCCCCTTACCTTCTGCTTCGAGTCGCAAACTCAGCTGATGGAGGAATTCACTTGCAGGTCTCATCTTCATAGGGGAAGGGGAAAGGTAACCATCAGTCTTTGGTCCCTTTTAATGCTCCACTCTGGTCCTTCTGGCATTGATAGGCCTTCTTGGTCAGGCAGGACAATGAGACCCGCTGGACACCAGCATTTCACGCTGGTTAATGTTTCTCTCCTGTCTGGTGATTTACACAGTTGCAAAGGCTTATGATGCAAATGTTCAGATCTTACTGTGCAGTGTGGACTACAGATGTTATACGTGAGATTAATGCAGGCAGCAGCTCACAAGCATTCAATAAAGTCTAAATGCGAAACACATTGTATTAATTCTAAAGCCTGTTTTAACACTGCTAACACGCAGGTGAGCCAGACTGTGTATTTGTCAGTGTCCAGTGGAGACGTGGGGAGCTTGGCTTGCACCAAGCCTGCCAGCATCACAGACTTCTCCTTGTAATATCCAGGCCCGCCGGGCAATGGCCTGGGTGCGTGTGCATCAGATGAGATGTTGAGTGGGGTTCCCTGGGGAGGCGCTGTTGTTCTGTGGTAAGGGTGGCCACACTGTTTCTCCGGCAGCACCGGTTATTGAGGGGGATCAGTGGTGAAAAGTGGGTCAGTGTCGCCCCTCCGGATTACTGTGCCTGACACAGCAGTTCCCGGAGAGTGAATCAGTTAAACTAATGACCATTCCTAATCCCAGACTTCATTCAGCTTCCCAATATGTCAGTTTAGGCTGCATTAATATTCCATCGTGTATTTGTTCCTGAGCCGTAACTGCTCTCTCAGGCTCCCCTCCTATCGTATGCAGTACGATTTGTTGGAGGAAGAGCCCTGTACTCTGCATTTAGAGAGTCTGAAAAGGAAGAGTTTAAAGTGAGCCCTAGAGCGAGGCTGCTTCTGGCCAAACCTGAATCTTTCTCAGTGTGACTCTCTCTGTTTTGCCAGCAGCGCCCCATATCTCCTTTCTCCAAGGCACCCTTTATGGCTGGGACACAGGCCCAGGTCCAGGCTGATGAGCCTTATTCAGGTCCCACCTAAGGATACATGTCTGCTGTCATGCCCACAAGGAAGTGAGATAATAACCAACCAAACTAAAACTCCTTCTTCCGATTCCTGGTGTGACTGTCTTATCTGTGCACTTTCTGGACTGTCAGCTCTTTGGAGCAGGATCTGTCTGACCTTTGCCACACTGGCATCGCTTACAGATAGCTACACCACTGGCCCCGGAGTCATCCTCGGGGGTGAGTGCGACTCTTTGCAGTGCAGCCATCCTGGGGGAATGCAGCTCACTGCTCTTCCTTCTTGTTCTGAGCCATCTGCCAGGAGCCTAGCAGCCATCCTCATTTAAATCTACTTCTGCCAGCAGGGAAGACGCCCAGGTCTGAATTTACCCAGACTAGCCACAGTATTTGCGTGATATGACCTTGAAGCTCAGCTGAGTGGATTCCCCCCAGCTGCCCCATCATATTCCTCAAGAAACTTCAGGAACCTCCTTGACAGGCCAGGAGATAGGTGGCCCTCGTCTCTCAGCTTGTTCATATTTATGTAGCTCTTGAGAGCCAAGAGAATGCGTTTGTCTAGCAAGTGGAACACTAGTGCATCTGGGGCTCTGAAAGGGCTTCCCCACATAACGGAGAAATTTCTGCATCCCACGGGAGCCTATTACACTTTCCTTGGGACCCCTTATTCACTACGGATTCTTTATTCACTACAGATGATCATTTTATGCAGCACGAGCCAACAGAAGGAGCCGAGCCGTGGATCAGCTAGTGATCTGTGCAGATGGAGAGGCAGGGATGCGGAGAGAGAGAGATGATAAATGGATAGAAAGATAGCTGTTTGCAAATCTCAGAGACTAGGTATGTAGTGCAAGTGGATGGCCTGAGCAGATTTCTTTGCATACAGCATTTTTTAATCTAAGAGAGAGAGAAAGAGAGAGAGAAATTTGTATAGTCTCTTTCATGACTTCCCTGGGGCAGCAGTGGCACATTAAGGGAAAAGAGAAGGACAAGAAAAACCAGTCAGAGGCACCAGGTGACTGAATATCTAGCAGCTTAACTGATTTCTCTTTAATGAGTACAAAGCCTGTTGCTCCTGACCAACATCCAGTGTCAGCTTCAGAGCAAGCCGTGTCCTCCAATGGCTGTGGGGTAGCTTGGTGTGTGTCTAGGGGAGACAGGGTTCAGAGCTGGCAAATGGAACATTGCAGGACTAAGGACACCTGTGTGGAAGTGGGTTTGTTGGGACGTATGAGGAGAGGTAATTTTGCTGCATACTGCTTGTTGTTATCCACCATTCTGTCTATCTGGTCTGACCTAATCTGATCTGTTTTCTGGAAGAGGTTGACCCAGTTGCCCAGAGCAGATTTCTTTTATCCCTCTCTCCAAAGGGAATCTCTCTCTTAGGCCTGGTCTACACCATGAACTTACATTGGTATAGGCACATCTCTCGGGGTGTGAGAGAGATAACTACGACGACTTAACCCGGGTGTAGACAGCACTAGGTCGATGGAAGAATTCTTCCGTCAGCCTAGCTGCTGTCTCTTGGGGAGCTGGATTACCCACACCAATGGGACAGGTCCTCCCATTGGGATAGGGAGTCTGCACCGAAGTGCTACAGCAGCGCTGCTGTCGTGTTTTAAGTGTAGACGTAGCCTTAGAAATGGTGACTCTGGGAATTGGGCAGATCCCAGCGGACTTGCACCTGAGTTGCTATTTTCTCTTCATGCTCCTCTCCCCATCCAGCCCTACTCTTCCCCTTCTATTCTCTGGAGTGCAGGTTCTCAACCTGGAAGCATGGCCAGCTCTCTAGTTTTTTTGCTCAGAGGGGTCCTGAAACTTCTTTCTGTTGTAACTTGTGGTGGCAGGCTGGAGAAGGCAGAGAGCCCCTGCTCTGGAGCAGAGCACGAGGGGAGAAGCAGGGGTCTGCGCTCCCAAGAAGAGCGGCTCTGAAGGGCACATTGAAAGGAGCTTAGTGAATGACACAAAAATGTGATTTCTTTCAAATCCAAGGGCCATGTTCCACTCTGTCGATGCTGATGTAAATCTGGAAAGAATCCAGCTGAATCATTCCAATTTACTCCAGCGTAACTGTAATCAGCACAAGCCTATTCATTTGCCTTACTGTGCCCGTGGATGTTACCTGACTGTCTCCCAGTGATCATTCGGTGTCAGGGGTACTGATGCGTTATGGGACTAGGTTCACTGAAGTCAGGCGGTTACTTCTGCTTACACTGCAGTCCATGGAGAACTTTCTGCTCATCCACCACCCTCAGCAATATTCAGTGTGATCTTCTATTTCTCTTCAGTAGCAGGAGAAGTGTCTCTGTTCTTGGTAAGTGCAGAGATGCATCATGCACCCATTCCATCGCCAGCAACGTGGGGGATCCAAAAATAACTGCATTAGTCACAGGAGTGCCTAAGAATCCCTGAGAAGCTGTGGCTGAGTCACTCACTGGTATAGCAAACGGGGCCTGCATGCCTGGTAGACACTATAGTCCCTCTGCACTTCTTTACAAAGGGTTTCCCAGATACAGCAAGGTGCTGGAACACAGATGTGTTCTGGCAGGTCTGTTACCCCAGTGTCCAACCACCTTCTAAATGTTTCACCGAGGGGGTCGTGTGGGATTTCTGCCAACAGCTAAGAACTGGCTGATTATCATGGTTATTGAGAGAGATTTGTATGGGAAGCAGTGGTGTTTCAAATCGGTTGGGTGTGAACCTGGCACGTAAGGAGGGGGAGCCGGAGAGCTGACCCAATCTACTTGAGAACCGTGGATCACCATCGACCGAGCTAGTTAGTGTTTACTGTCTTGGCCAGGTGCAGGCTTTGGCATTTGCAAAGACAAAAGAACCCCATGAAAAGTCTCTGAATGGGGAGCCCTGGATCATGGGACAAGAGAAGAAGAAAGAGGAAGAGTGACTCTGCCAGTGGGGGTTGTCTCATCAACGGTGAATCCCAGCTTTCTAGACTGGGCAAGCACTGTTTAGAACTTATTTGGGTGCGAAATACCGAATGAGACAGGAAAGTCACTGGTTACTAAGGCCAGGCTATAAACTGCGTCTTACGTTTTTCTTTTATCTGTGGCCTTACGTTTCCAGATCCTGAGGTGGACTTGTGTTGGACTCTTTCCCTTGAGCTCTGCTAAACCAACGGCAGGTTGGCTTTACTCTAAACCTGCCAAAGTGCCTCGTGCTAAGGAGAGTGTCGAACTGAGAGGAAACCAGGGACCTGGGTGCCCTGCTTCCCTGGAAGCAGCAAGTTGATGCCCATTAGGGCTCCCTCCTGCTGTGAGTAGGGAGTAGTAATTCTCCCCAAACACTTCAGGTAACCCCCAAAAGTGACAGATAGACAGACACTCTATCTCTGTACTGGAAAGGAGACCTTAGCACAAAAACAGCATCTCCGCCATAGCGAGATGGGTTATACTTTATATGCTGCGCCTGCGGACTGATTAACTGCCTTTGCTCACATGCACTCTCTGCCGGTGGTGCAGTGTTCAGGGCACTAGCCTCGGGCTTTCAAGACTGTGAGGTGCTCAGGGACTCCAGTAATGGGACCATATCTAGCCAGAGGAATAGCTCGTAGGAGAGGCGAGCGCTGGGAGTTTTAAAAAGGAAAGTTGTTACAGTGTGTGCAGTTTGATGAGCTTGCATTTAGCTTTCGTGAAGTGTTATGTTGTTACAAGGAAAGTCTCCACTTGCCATCCTATCCTGCCATTCCAAGAGATGTAACAACAAAGGGATGTTTTCTAAGGAGAGTTTTTACAATTAATATAGAATTAGAAGTGAGAAAAGAATTGTCACGACCGATCAGTGTGACTATGAGAAAGAGAGAATGAAAATTAGGGGAAGGGGTGGCATTTTTTTTTTGCAAGATGTCTTCAGATGGGCTTTGATTTTGCAAAACTGAAACCCAGGAGCAGTTTGGAGCCAACCCATCAAAGCTTGAGGGGGTTCATCTGGCCCAACAGTTTCAAGTTGCCGGTACTGTGAGGCAGCCAATGTTACAGTTACCTACCTCCATATGGGAGAACAGGGAGCACTTCTCAGGTGGGCGATCCTGGCACCGCAGTTAGGCAGAAACACTCAGCTCCCTGCAGCCTGGACTAAAAGGCCTGTGTGATAGGCGGATCGGGCCCAGCTTGGTGCGGAGTGGGAGCCTCCTGTCTTTGCAGAGCAGTTCGTTGGTGCAGTCAGAAGTCTGCTTCCGAAGTGCGAGATGGGAGTATGTGACTGAATTAGATTCCGAGTTGGAGAATATCTTTAGCATGAACAAAGCTTTTGTTCTTTCCCACGGGCCTCATCATTTTCTTATGCTTTGTGGGGGGCCTCTTAGAACAGCACTACTAAGAAAAGTACAGATGTTTGCAAAAATCCAACTGGAGGAAAATATTTATCAACCTCATCTGCATTTCTCAATGGCTGGGATGTGAAACCTTGCATTGGTGTTACACTGAGGCTTGGTTTTTATTTGCCCAGGATGGTTTGTTTTGAGTGAATCCAGCCACAATGTTCTTTTGTATTTTGCTCGCATATGGTATTACTTTTATTCTTAACACTGGCCCCATGTACTTTTATATAGCGTGTTGCATTTTATACACCAACCCGGTGTGCCGTCTCTGGATACATGCAGTGTTACTTCATGGTTTTGATTCTCTGTTGTTCTCAGCTGTGCAAAGTGGGAGTAAAACAGGTACCTCTGGAAGGTGGTGGCCAACCGCACTTTGCGCCGGTGCAAATAAGAGCTCAGGTTCCAGACAACAGAGCATCAAGCCCTACGCTTTTTATTTTCTTTTTGAACTAGTGTCTCAGAAGGATGGTGACGTGTTTGCAGTTTGTGCAATGGAGCTGCCATGCAGGCAGGATCACAACTGATATAATTGTCTTAGCCTAGTGGCTGCTACCAGCAGGAAGTTCAGAAATACCCATTTATTTAGGAAAAAAATGTAATTTACTGGGCCATTTCACAGCATATCCTGCTGAGAAATGCTGCTTTCTTTGAGTGCCAGGCCACTAGTCTAAACTGGAAACAGCTTGTTTTTATTCCAGTAACTGTGCTGGGAGATGACACACCCTTACGAGCAGCCTGCCATCTTCTCGCTGCACATGCTGAACTTCCATTAGCGTTACTGAGAGTAACACGCACATTCTGGGGAAAGGAGTAAATCCGCTTAAATGGAATCAGGACCTGACTGGAGAAATCTTACATCTGGGTGGTTAATGCACAACCCCTGGATTGTATACAACCAACAAAACTTTCCAGCTTAACCTGTATGTGTATGGAATTTCTATCCATAGATTCAATGGCACAGTTCGGCTCATTTAAGATTGTTATATTTGACTCTATGCTTGCTTTCACTCCTACACCAGCACGACCTATTCTGTCATTCCTATCTCTTTTGTGCCCTGGTAATAATGTGTCCCTTTGAGTATCATTGTTCCACCATGTTTCTGTGATGCCGGTTGTATCAATATCCTCATTTAATACCAGGCACTCAGGTTCACTCACTTGGTATTTAGACTTCTAGCATTTATATAAAATCACTTACGTTTGTCCATATTTAGTTGTCTGCCTTCATGTGATGTGACTGAATAGGGGTTTTTTTTGTTTACTGGTTCTCCTCAATTCCTACCTGTACTTTATCAATGTCTGTCCTCTCCTCCTTACTAGGATACAGAGTATCCCCTTTAAGAAATCCTCTTACACAGGATGGCTCTGTCCGAAGAGTGCGCTCCTCTGCACCAGTCAGCTTTCCCCAGCCCTTAGTTTAAAAACTCCTTTACCACCTTTTGAATTTTACATGCCAGCAGTCTGGTCCCAAGCTGAAACAACAATGGAGTCCTTGTTTCCAGGTTCAGAAAGCCAGTGGGTGAATTGTTGCAGAGAGAATGAAGATCTAGGTTTCAGACATTACTCTCTTTCCCCTTGGAGAGTACTTGATCCAGAACTGTTCATAAATACAGATTTCCTGCTGAAAAGAAAGATTAAGCACATTTTGCCTAATCTGTATGTGTAATTTCTAGTGGTATTGGAAAATGCAGCAGGATTAACACACCAGGGCACAGCCTCCTTAATCTCCTGTAATATTGGAAACAAAGTTATATGGTTTTAATCTTCTTTGTAAGTGCTGCAGAGCTTGTTGAGGGTATTTTCACATTTGACAGGTATTAACTCTGGAGTTCTCACAAACCCCAGGGGCATAGTTTTGAAATGACAAGCGTGTCAGTGGAGGACTTCGCATGTCCCAGGCTTCCTCAAAGCATCAACATCTGGGTTACTGCATAAGAGATTCCCATCATGACTGCATGTTTCTGGGTGGATTGGAGAATTTGTGTATGTGGGTATGAAATCCAGTCACCGGGCCACTGCTTTACCATGAGTGACTAGGGCTGCTGCTGGATCATATGATCACTTGGGCACTGTTCCTGAATAAGTGGGAAGATTCGCATTGACTTACAGCAGGTTTTGGACAAGGCCTTTAAGCCATTTGCTGGACTTTGGCTCTGGTATCGGTATCCCATGCCAAGTAGGGAGGGCTGTGTCCTCCTTCTCTTTATCAGTTCGTTCTCTTTGCAGAGTCACTTTGGTGCCATCTGGACTCTATATCTGGTTTCAAAGCCTTTCACCCCTTTCTTTGTGTGTAGGGAAGGACTCTGGCTATTTGCTTAACAGTTCAAACACACCAAGCCTGATCCTGTTCTCCCTTGCATTGCTGTAAGTGGGTGAGAATTAGGCTCCTTGAGTGTCCTGTTTGTATTTGAATGTACACTTGGAGTGTGAGAGACCTGTCTGCTCTGAGCTACAATTACATTTTCAGGTGCAAAGTACCTTGCCAGGGCGCCAGAGGAACAGCGTTTCACATTCATAAGTTACCATGGCCGATCCCTTCATCCCTTAAAAAGGGTGTAACAGTTGAGTCCCAAAACAGATTCCTGAGGGAGCACTGGAAGGCAGCAGCCCCTTCAAATGATAACATTTTTGTGGGGGGATGTGACCCTGAGGTCATTCCTAAGAGGAGAGACAGTATGAAGTACCACCGCAGCGGTAGGAGGGCTCTGAGTGAAGCATCAAGCAGCTGTGGGTTTGTCTACATCAGTTTGTAATAAGCATTAAAAAGCTTGGAACTGGAGCACTCCAATGGAAGGCAGGGAGAAGAACTCTTTCTAGTTCAGATTCTGGGGCAGCCTGGCGCTGCTTCTTCTGCCTCTTTGTTCTGTGTTTGCTACCTCCTGCTCAGACTCTCGTTCAGAACAGACACAGGCTTTAGTTAGACGAGGGCCAGGCTTGTGGCAGTCCCTTTCCCGGGGAGGGAAGTCTGCAGTGAAGTGTACAAATGCTGGCTTAAACTGGGGAAGCTGCTGCTTCTGCTCCAGACTTGCTTGGGAAGTTGAGGTCTTGTCTCTGGTGGGAGTTGCCGTGCTCACTGATGGGAGATTAATGGCCACTCCTGTCTGTGCTCTGCAAATGGGCTAATGGCTGTGACTCAAGAGGAGGGTTGGACAGCTGGTTAATGCCACTTGCATTTTGGAGACATAACTGCCATATCATTGTGGCTTTACCGACGGGAAGCACTAGACTGCGGAAGACAAGAAGGATGGTCTTGCAATTAAGGCATCGGGACTCAGGGGATCTAGGCTCAAGTCCCAGTTCTGCCACAAACTCTCTGTGTGAATCACTGAAACTGTCTATGCCTCAGATCATGAGCAATGCAAAATGGTCTCTCTCGCAGGGTACTCATGAATGTCTCAGAGGTACCCAGCTCCACTGCGACAACAGGACTGTGAGCACCGAGTCAGGTAGTATGGGACCCGGGAAGGTCTAGACAACATTTTGGAGGCCACTTTAGTAAATATTCTGCAGGAAATAATAAACCATCCTAATGAAATGTCTCCAAATGATTCACTTCCAAAAGACCCACCTTCAGAATGCCCCAGCAGGGCAGCCCGGAGAAGTGAAGCCTGCTTCTCCCCACATCCTACTGCTCTCCCATCGCTGGGCGGAGGCTGTGGTGATGGAATTCAAAGCCACCAGACCTAGCATTGGCTATTTCAAAACACAAGAGAAAAAACCTCCAACTTGTTCATAAAAAGTTATTTAAAAAGAGAGAGAGAATCATAACACTGTACACTGCTGGGCAGTTTGGCCTAGTTAATACAAGGCCTTTTTCTAAGCAAATATATTTGAGATCAGAAAGAAAGAACAGAGCTGCAAAGACCAATATGACAGAGGGTTCTGAAGCCTTTATATATATACGTATAGATGGTATATTTGTGGGTGTGTGTGTATATATATGTGTGTGTGTGTGTATAGATATGTAGGTATCTACCTACTTACACACCCACATAGTAAATATTTATAGATACTGACCTCTTCAGAATTAAGTCCAAGGCACTTTTTACAGTGAACAGGTTAAAGCCGTTAGTTTAAAACATGCCTGTTTCCGGGTACAAATCAGTTTTATGGCAATGCTGTCGGATGCATCTCTGCCCCTTCCCCCCAAATTTAGGAAGCCCCGGGTTGGCAGGGACCACGCATATGGCTAGCAGAAGAACTAGGAAATGTGAGCACTGGATCAAATCCTGCCTGTGGATACGTACAAATAACAACCAGAAGTGATTCATAGTTCAGGGTTAGTGAATCAGAGCCCACTAAGTTCACTGGTATGAGCTGACCTTGGTCATGGCAGTTCCCCGGTGGAATCCTGGATGGGAAGTTAGCCAAGGAAGGAGATATTTTCAGTAACAAGCCAGTGGAAACCCTGCCCTGCTCTGTGTCTCACAGTAACTGTGCTGTTAGCAGGGATCTGGAGAGTCTGAAATGAAGGGGAAGCCCTCAAGATGACTTTGAACAGAAACAGTGAGAAAGCAGCATGCTTGTTGGGTAATATCCATTCAGGCAGGAAGGTAATAGTGTGAGTATCTTTGTTAAACGCTGTGGGCCAGAGGAAGCATCAGGAAAATAGCTCCAAATCTGACAGAGGGAGGGGAACTAATCCTATATAGGAATATTTCCCCAACCCCCCAAAAGCCCTTCTCTGTAATGCAGTTCTCGTGGTGTGGAGGAGTGCACAGCTGGGTAAGGGGCTGTGGCTGGGAGAAGAGCAGATTTTGGTGGCATCAGCCTCCTTCAGGGATATGTTTGTGGGAGTTAAGGATGGTATTACCATCAGTGTCTCCCTGTGGAGCCAGGAACCATTATGGCGAACTGACCCGGAGGCAGCAGCACAGGGTGCAGTTTGGACAGGAGTGGAATCATGCTACCAGAGGAGACAGTGAAAATGGGGTGAGTTGATGGGAAGCCAGAGTGGAATTGTGCCAAGGACTCATCCTCTGAAGATGCCCTGAGCAATCCCACAGGTCTTGGGACTGTTGCTCGCTCCATGGTCTGGCAAACCTACTCGCATCCCTTTTGCTCTGTCATGGGTTTCCTGCAGGGATCTTTTCCTTTGCAAGAAATAATGTGAATGATTCTTATGAGAGTCCCAGGGGCAGGAATGAGCGGTTGGACTTCTCGTCTCATGCATTCCCCTTGACTAAGAGCTTGCAGACTGGAAATCGAGGAAAAGGGAGTGAAGGATGTTTGTTGCCTGTGATAGGCTGGTGGCTGTGCATGTCTGAATGGTGCTGAGCCAGGGAAAGAGCATGTCCCCTCCAGGCAGCACTGGCGACTCAGCGGAAAAGGGTGTTCAGATCTCCAGAGAGATGAAGACTTGTTGGGAAGCACTGGGGGCAGGGAGCAGCGGATGTCATTCTCCAAATGGCATCTAGTCACTGTAAGGGTGCTGCTCTGGAGCACTGCAGATGGGAGCCCACCAGCAGTGGGGATGACAGGGCAGGAAGGCACTGAACAGAAATACAGAACAAAGAGGTTTAGGGCCGGGCTCTTTGGCTGATCTGGCTGCTCCGTGCTGCATTGCTGACGGACTCTGACTGTAAAGCGGCTTTAGTCAGCCCAGGAGGGTCACTCCGTTGTAAGACAGAGCTTCTGGCCACTTCCCGCTCTGGAGGGAAGGAGTCTGACTAGGTCTGTGTGCCGTGCAGATCCTTGGCTGTAGCTCCAGACCCTTGGGGCCATTTGGAGCAAGTGTAAGTTGGAGCAGCCCTAATTCGGTACAGGGAGGCTGGCTAGGTACCAGCCACAGGGGAGTGGAAAGGGGAGAGCCTCACGCCAGCTTTGCACACCCACCCCTGTGCAGATCAAGCCCAGCCCAGTTCCAAGGCAGCCATTAGAGGTGGTCTGTTTGATTGTTCTGAATGCTTGCAAGCCACAAGCATCAAAAACCCACAGGTGAGAATGGATGAGTCCCCAGAAATGCGTAATGTTTCTCTTCTGCAGTAAGGAATATCCCCTTGTACCACCAGAAAATTAGCCTCTCTCAGAATTTAGGACTCTTTATACCAATGAAGAAATGTGTCAACTTTACCCCATGGCAGTGTCGTTCTGGGTATCCTATGAAGCACTGGCATCTTAGGACTAGCTGTCATCTGACCCCAGAGGGCCCTGGCACCATCCAGGCCTGGCATGGCTCATTCGTTTCTGGCTAAGAATGTTGGGCAGTTCCTCAGGGAGCTAGTGGTGACCAGGCGAGACAGTGCACCTCAGTGAGGCACAGAGCACTGTCGGGTCTGTTTGACTTAAAACAATTTCCCCTGAGAGCAGACCTTATCTGCAGCAGCAAACGTCCTCTAGGCAGGGCAGTACTACACCATCCCACAGGAAGTCATGTCATGACCGAGGGCGGGGGAGAGGGAGGACTCTGTTCACCTCCCCACCCCAAGGAAGTCCTGAAGACACATGGTGCTGGGGGCCTTGGGGACAACAGCGGCTGAAAACCAAATTTCTTTGCTGATCTACAGGCCAGGAGTGACTCAGGGAGCTTCTGTGTGCTCCCTCCACCTGCTCTGCAGACGAGCTCTACTCTAGGAGGACATTCGGACCCTCATCCTCTTCTGGGCACAAGCTGTTCCCAGGTCAGAGCAGCGTGTCTGCATACTGGGCTTCTGTCCTCTATCAGTGGGCATTGAGCTGAGGCCGTCAAACCTTGTTATCCCGACTGAGCAGCACAGACTGCACCGAAACCACAGGGCTCCGGAGAGAAGCATTTACACTGCTCATTCCACAAAATCTTACGTTCCACTAGGAAAACTTGAGTTTGCAGAGCTTGGATTTTGGATTCACGCAGTTTGTGGCCTAGGCACCAGGCTCCTGCGTTCATTTGGAGACAGAGAACGAGGGAGAGAAACTGGCTGGCAGGGCATGTTAGGACTTCGATTGGCCACTTTAGCTGGTGGAAACTGGCATAGCTTGTTGAGGGCAGGAAAGCTACACTGGTTTGCACCCGCTGAGGACCTGCCTTGAATCTCGGTGTATAGCGCCTATGCAATACATAGTAACAGTCAGAGGGTTAGGAGTATGTGGAGTCTCTACAAATGGATTGCAAAGGCTCTAATCTGATGACCATTTGCCTTAGTCCCTGTGTTAAGCTAAAATCTGCAGTGACTTGTACTCAGAAACAGACATTTTGACAGCAGGCTGACATCTCTGCCTGCTAACAAACTTAATGGAAAGTTACAATACTCTTTATAATATAGCAATATAATTCATAGTTAAAATAAACTATTAAGCTTTTCTGCTGTTATTTAAAAAAAAGCAAGCAGTACAGAGGCAAGATGCAAACCCATGTTGATGCTCATCATCTAAGTCTGAATAGAAACACTTCAGTTTTGAGAGTTGCAAAGAGGATGATATATCGGTTCTGGCATTCTGCTTCTTTGTGGTTTTTCCCTCGTGGACAGTGCAGAATAGAGGTTCTTGGAGCAAAACTGAGGCTGTGCCAGGAAATGAGATGTGCTGAAGATGAGTGGGTCCTGTCTGAGATTCAGAATGAGAATTTCTCTGGCATTAATGAGCCAGAGAATGGTTATTTTTTCCCCTTCCATCTACCATAAAATGTGGGCATTGGCTGGTTCAGTCTGATTTGTGTGTGGTTTGTCACTTTTTGTCTGTAGACTGTCAGCATCTCTTTGGGATGATAACGATGCGTTGAGTTTTACTCTTGTGCTTTTCCTCCCTCAGCCGGTCTCAGTTCTTCTCTTCCTTTGTTCTGGATCAGTTGGAGAGGGTGTCATCTCTGGACCCGTTACTGCAGGTTCCAGAATGCCTTTCTTAGGTGTGTAAACAGCGGTACCCCCTGCCACTGGGAGATGGAGACTGGTTGTTCAAGATTTGCCAATGGGCTACTCATAGGGAAATTCCAGTTCAGGGTGGGTGTTTCCAGTATAGGAGAGATGCAAGGTCTAGTTTATACAAGGAGTCCTATTAAAGCAGCTTAGTAAATCTAGGAAAACTCACCTTAGTTACTCAGGGTAAGCCTAGGTCATTGTGGAAACTGACACTATACAGCAGAACCTCAGAGTTACGAACATCTTGGGAATGGAGGTTCCTCGTAACTCTGAACAAAATGTTCGGTTCTTCTTTCAGAAGTTTGCAACTGAACAGTGACTTAATACAGCTTTGAAACTTTACTATGCGAACAAAAATGCTGCTTTCCCTTCAGTTTGTTAGTAGTTTGCCTTTAACACAGCACTGTGCCGTATCTGGGGTTTTTTGGCTCTGCTGCTGCCTGATTGCAGACTTCCGGTTCCAAATGAGGTGTGTGGTTGACCGGTGAGGTTGTAACTCTGGTGTTCGAAACTCTGAGGTTCTACTATTACTACGGATGTGCCTGTCTCAATATAATCAGTGGCTGGCTTATCCTTCTACTAGCAAAGGCTGTCTGACAGCAATGGCTCTGTGGAATCGTTTAAATGCCACTGCAAACATCATTGCTGTCACTTCCATACTAACTTTAACAATGGTAGCAGGAAACAAAGGGAGTAAAAACGGGTATCAGAGGTAGAGTCAAACATGCTGTTGTCACTGATAGTTAGATTAACCAGACTGCTGTCTAAGGTGCTGAAATGTGAGGGACTGCAAAACTGGTGGGGTAGAGGAACAGTAGTGCCTGATACTGCAGGGGTGACAATTGGAGTACTGGACCAGTCAACTGAATCACGGAACATTGCTTGCTGCAGCATCAGAGATATCAACTGGCAGTGCAGTTGAGTATCTGAGTCTCTTTAAACACCAGCAAGAAACTTCTGTCAAGATAATAATCAATCCTAATGAAATTACACTGTTCTAGACAGTTATGCCTGTAGAAAAATTCTCATACACTACGTATGATATTGAAGCTTTCACTGCCTGTGCTTCATTCCTCACAAAAGCTTTGAATCTGTTAGTGATTTGGCATTTTCCAGTCTCACCTCATTCAGTAGGATTTACCAAAATTGATTATTAGGCACAAGTTCCAAGTTTCCTGTTGGTGATACTGATCCTTTGGAACCAATACTCCCTTTAGTGATCTAAAACTTGCGGATATATTTTTCTGTCTCTTTCTAGTACTCATATCACAGCTTCAGTGTAAGATGCTGTTTAGTCCTATGTGAACCACCAGAGATGAAGACACGTAATTTTATAACACTATTTAGCATTTATAGAGCCTTTCTCATCCCTAGACCTGAAAACATGTTATAAAGATGGATAAGCATTGTTCTCACCATCTTACAGGAGAGGAAATGGAGGCAGAGAGATGGGAAGTGACTTGCCCAAGGTCACACAGTGAGTCTGTGGCAGAGCCAGGACTAGAACTCAGGGCTCCTGACTCCCAGTCAAGTGACCTAACCACTGGCCTACAAGTTATTTGGAAGGGGGAGCAGATGGCTACTGTAGCTAGAATATCTCCTCCTGGCCAGACTGGAGGGATACTGGCAGTGATGTTAGCGTAGCCGTCTCTCCTCTCTAAATACTGCAGTTAGGGCTGGGAAGGAGGGGGAGCACGGCTCAAACGATGGCAGTGGAAATGGACACACTCCTGAAGTAGGAGAAAGGCCTGATGGCTACGACTGGGAGGGTGACAGGCCAAGCAATGGTGTGGCTATAAACCGAAAACCTCTCCCACCATGGAAACGGGTGTGCCTGAGCACACCACGATGGGTTTTGAGAGCTGATGGTGATTATTGAATGCTGCTGTATGGGGGGAAAAGACTGCAATTTCTCAAGATGGTGACAGAGGTGCTGGGTGAGGAGTACCATGGCTATTGGTGCAGGAAACCCTCTGAGGGTATGTCTACACTACAAAATTAGGTCAATTTTATAGAAGTCGATTTTTAGAAATCGATTTTATACAGTCAATTGCGTATGTCCACACTAAACGCTTTGCTGGGTTGCGGCTGATGGAAAGGTGTCCATGGTGCCCTTGTTCCTGCTGGTATGGGGCTGTGTAACATCCTGCCTTCCCTCTGCAGTACTTCTTTGGAGGGTGTATAATTTCCCTCCTGACCTCGGTCAGCTGTGTTTATGGAGGCTCATTTTGCTCCTGCATTACCAGCGAGGTTACTCAGACCTCTGTGGTACTAGGGCATTATTAGCAGAACTCTCTTGGTATTTCTGCCACAATATGCGGCAAAGCAATACCGTTGTGCCACCAGTGTTAGCGCGGGTGGGAAGAAGGAGTATTCCTCTCTCCAACTAGTGATGGTTTTCTAAGAAACTTTCAGTGTAGGGTTTGAGGCGCACAACACCTACCAGCGGCAGCAAGGAGAGTTTTGCACGTAAACCCCTCTGCTGATGATAGATCCCTGCCTAAGTACCTATGGAATCCAGTGTTCTTTATGGAAGTGAAAGAGTTACAGAGGAGACGCTTCCAGGCTAAGTATGCCTGGAGTAACACAGTGACTTTCAGTACAATTAGAAGACACCGCTGGGTGATGTGTAATTAATATCACAGAGTAATTACATGGTTACTTCATCTGTTTAAAAATATATAAATATCCTCTGCTGAGTTTTCATTGAGAGCAGCCAACACCATCCCCGGAGTTCTAAGAAAGCAAGCCAGCGCCTTGCGGCTGCCCGCAGGACTCTGAACAAAGACCAGACAAGGGATTAAAACAACAAAGGCAGGAGCTGGGGCTGAACAAAGAGTTTTTAAAGAAGTGAAAATGTCAGAGAGAGAAGGGAACATTTTAGTTCCCAGAGGAAGCTGGGAGGTGTCCAGGCCCATGGTGACAACCAGCAAAGATTAGCCATCTCTCTCTTATGGACTGCCCTCTCCCACAGCCAGTGGTGGGGCTGGTAACTTGCACGTCCATCCCTACTCCTGACCATTGCTGTTGATGGCAGCTCCCCCAGCAGATGGCCATAAAGGGCAGGATCCCGGGCTGTGGATATCTGTCTAGCTGCCTGTGAAGCTGTGCATTGCATCATTTACCCTGGGGTGGTTCCGCTGCTAGCTACCAAGACCCAACAGAATCACTGCAATAAATTAGTCTTTTGTTTTAAACTGATGAAGTGTCCTAATCAACATTCTTTTCTGTCTCTCCCAATTCCTACTTCCCATTAAAGCAACCTCATGATTAGATCACAGCAATGTTTGAGCTAGTAGAATGTCATTGTTGTCAGCCAAGCTGAAGGCAGGGGAGAGAATTTTTAAATTCATGTCACAAGTTAAGACCCTCTCACTAACTGGCCCTGGGTGTTTCACCTTTCAGTTCTGAAGCCTCTTCAAAGAGTATCTGGATTGGAGAGGTACTGGATTATTTGCTGAGACTATAAATGGTGGCTCTGGTTTGTGGGTGATGCAGGTAATTCAAGATCCACCACAAACCTTTTTCTACTCCTCAGAGGGGTTTTCAGGAGGAATGCAGGGTGCCTCCTTGAAAGCCCTGCAGTGCAGTGACCCTCACTCCAGTCAAACAGGACTGGATGCAGCTCCAGGAGGAACCATCTGGTTCCATTCCACAAAGCCCTCCCTGACCATTGGCTGAACGCATTGTTTCTGCAACCCTCGCTGCCCCGCTTACTCAGGGTGCTTGGAACTCAGATGCCTCGCATGGTTTCACTGGAGTGGCAGTGCATTTTTAAACAATCCATGTTGGATTGACTTGCAGTGTGTTTCATCAGGGCCTCATCATACATCTCCCTGTAACTGCCCTGTAATGCAATAAACACCCCCACGAAGCCAGCATGCCCCAGATGCCGTGCCCAGCACCTGAATGCTGAGCTCCAGCACGTGGCTTCAGGCAGAAAATGGATTCACTCCTTTAAAGAGACTCAGAATAAAACAAATGAAGCACCCTCCCCTAGCTGGAAATGCATGTATGTGGCAGTGTTTTGGCAGGGGGTGGGGTGGGAAATGGGCCTCTGAGCTCAGAGCCTGTGCAAGAAGGCGAGATATTGGCAGTTCCCCAGTAGGACTGTGGGAGATGCAGGAGGCAAAGGGATAGCAGTCTTGGCAAACTAATTGTCCTCCTCCCCCACTCTTCCTTGGCAAGACACTTAACGAACAGGGCTGGGAGGAATAGGGACGAAGGAAGGCCCTGGAGATAAGCAGCCCCTTTGCCCATGGCTCACAGCCCGCACTGTGGAGTACTCTCCCTCTGGTGCAGCTCCGTTGCTTCAGTGCTTCGGACTTTTTTTTTTTTTTTTCTATTTGAAGACCTGAGATTGAGTGTGGATTTCTGTCCTCCACCAAACACTGCAGCAAGGGCCTTGCCAGAGGCTTCCCCTCACATCCGCTTCCTTCTCATCACATGTAGAGGCACCAAAACAAAGACTGGATTTCTGGTTCCAAGGCGTTGTTGAACTCCGAGGGCTCTGAGCTAACCTCGGTGTTGGTTCAGTCGTGCTTTCAGCATTGGCTTGGCCTGGATGTTTCTGGAGGCCAGAGGGCCGGAAGAAAGTTGACTTGACTCTGAAGACCCACAAGTAGCTCTTCTTGTCTGTCTTCGTAGGGCTTGGGAGCTCAGTCTGCAATTTAGCAGCTGCTTGAACTGGTGTAAGGAGTTGGGAAGGAGGTGGAGCTGACCCCAATCGGACTGTCAGACAGGGGCGTCTGGAGGGTGCCCCCTGCCATACTGATGCCACGAGCCTCAATAACAGCTGTGAGGAGCTGCTGCTGCTGGTGGCGCAGGGTTTCGGCGATGAGCAGAGGAAGAGAGTTGAAGCTAGTGGTTAGCTGCTCCAGTTTGGACTCTAGGCTGCCAATCTGCTTCTCCAAGTCCTCACTCCGGTCATTGAGCTCTGTGATCAGGTCATACATAACGTTCTGCATCTGGGGGACAAAGAAGACATCACTGGGATTAGCGCAGAGGACACTAACAGCCAGAACAAGTGGGAGGTAAAAGCCCTGTTTACAGCTGAGCTGGCACAGCTGACAAAGGCCTGCAAGCATGGAGCAACAGCAGGCAGGATGTTGCATATGGAAGACCTGCCCTGTCTCTCTTGGAGATCAGAAATATTGGGGGAGAACCTCTTGGGTTGCATTTCTGATGGACTGGGGAGAGCAACAAGCTGGCTAAGCCTGGAATGAAGCCTCAGAAGCTGAGAGTTCTGTACTGGGACTAAGAAGAAAACATTTCACCCTGTGAAAGCTAAGTGGCAAATGCTGGATGTTTACTCTCTGTCCCACCGAGCTGTTGGCTGTAGAAACCTTGAAAATACATCTTGTTGGCAGATCCTGCGAAAATTAAGGACAGAACGTTCTCCCAGCTGAGCAGCCCCTAACCAGCTAATGGCCGAAAATTAAGAAATTAAAACTGGCTGCTGTCTTTTGGGAACGCTTGGAATCATCAGAGTCAGAGCATGTAGGATTAGATCTAAATAACAGTGCTGCTTCGCACTCAGGTAGCACCTTCCATGGAAAGATCTCAAAGCGCTTCACAAAAGTAGGTGTTGTCTAAGGCCCCTAGAGGGGAACTGATTTGTTCAGGGTCACACGGTGAGGCAGTAGCAAAGGTGGACTTGCCCCTGCTCTAATCAAGAGGAAGGCAGCCTCTCTGGAATCTGGCAAGTGGAAATACCAGCTCTTTTGGAAATTACAGTGTCTTCCATCACATTTGGTCCTTTTTGCTGGGGGTTTGAGACTCTCGGTGTGGTCTGACATCGGTGTGCACACATACAACCTCCGTGAATTGATTTCTGCACACCTCCACCTTGTGATTCTGATGCTGTTCATAAAATAGAGATGGGAACAGACAAACACAGGTTGCTAAAAGGGGAGAAGAAAGAAGAGAGGGAAAATTACAGCAAGGAGATGAAAGTTTGATTAGAGGGAGTTAGGGTATAGTTGCACCTAGCTAAACCAATACTTGTAACAAATAGAGCAGTGTGTGAACAATGAAGCCTTTTCACATGGATACCGGAAAGAGGGAAATCTCCATTCAGAGACTGAACTTCCAGTGCTATAGAGCAAATTGCAACAAAAGTGCTGAGTCAATAAGTGAAGCTGTTTTCTGTGTAGCAAGGCACAAGCATATTTTCCAAATTAAGAGAGAAGTCTTTAAAATGAATCAATGACCCGTTAAAAGAAAAGCCTGTTACAAGATTTTACTATAACGAGTTTATTCCTTTACCAGGTTTTTACCAGAGAGATGCTATGCTCTTCTAATTTGTTGCCTGGTGACTGAATGCCGGGGGAAGCCTGGACAGAGATGAAAGATGTGAGACTTCTGGCTGGTCCAGAGCATCCCAGTAAGAAAGGTATCGATCAGCAGAACATCAGAGTTCACCTCTCGGTTGCAAGGTACATACTCTGGCAGCAGCTGGAACCGTCTGATTTAACTCTTTTCTGGTAGAACTCAGCCTAGGCTTGATTGTGTCAGATACTTAGATTTATTTACTGGTGGTGCAAGCAGCCTGTGCAGTGTCGCCTCTGGCTAATGCTCTGCAGCTTGTTCTGTGTTACGATCCAGCTGCATGCTGCTGAAATGATTAAATGTGATCCTCATCCTCAGCTATGCCTATCACCCCCACAGGCATTTGCATGTGTTCTGCCTCCACCTCTAGCCCTTTATCTTCTGCACTGTGAGCCCTGGAGGCCATGAAGACATCACCTGTGTTTGTACAATACCGAGTACAACAAGGCCCTCATCCCGACAGGGGCCTTTGGGCACACCCATAACACAGTAACAATGAACAGAAGAGGGACCTGCTTGCTGGGTTGGGCTGGATCTTCCTCTGGGTTTAGGCTACACTGCTGGGTGGGTAGTTCCTGAATTGCTCGTGGGTAATTTGGGACACTGATATTTGCATCATAAGGATAATCCCCATTGGGGACCTACTGTCTTAGCCCATCTCTGCAGAAAAGACAAGCCATCGCACTGACAGCAACCCAGCTTCTATTTGTCCGGGAGAGGAAGTACCAAGCTGCTCCCTAAATTAAATCTTCTTTTCAGCGGGACACTGCACATGAAAACTGAGCTTTTAGTCTGGCTCTCCAACTAGGTTTCCCGCTGCTATGAAATCTAACTCAGGATCAAGAGGAGAGTAACCGGAAATAATGTCCTCCTAACATCTGAACCCTGCCGATGGAGCAACTGGGCGTTCCAGGCCTGGGAGCTTTTAGCTCTTGCAGTTCTTTGAAGACATGGATATTGCGACGCTGCTGCGGCTCCATTGATATTCTATCTCTGGGATGACCCCCTGTCTGCGAGGATGAGAATTTACCAGAATTTTGTCTTCAAATGAAGAGCATCTTTGGCTAATGTTTTAGGCTGTCATTTTCAACAAGGCCTGAGCTAGTCCAGCTGCTGCTGATTTTCAGTGGGAATTGAGCACCGCTCTGCCTAAAGCCCTTTTGAGAAGCCTGACATTAAAAGATTGATCCCAGATCCTGCTTTGCTGTGTGTTGGTTGCAAAGGGAACTGGCACACCCCATCTATGCCAGCTGTTCCCATTCCAGAGATGAGGCACAATACTATTTGGATACTATAGTTGGATACTATACTATCCAACTCCAGCCTCTGTTAGAATCTACACTGCCCCAATCTCCGAGTGCAGTAATAGCTAGAAACGGGCCGTATCCCTGGCTGCAGGGTATGAGTAATACCCCCAACTGTCATTTCCAGATGTCTAGTGTTTGATCTTTTGTCTCCTGTGTTCAGCCAGCTCCGACTGACTGATTATACAGTAAATGTAGATAAAAGGCTTGCAGCCCTGTCGGCCTCGGAGAGAACTTCAGAGACTTGCCTTGGAAAGATCAACCAGTGTGTTGGCCTGGTCACTCAGCTTCCTCTGCTCCATCTTCACACTGCGCAGCCTGTGGAAGAAGAAAATGCTGATACAGCCATGTCCTTTTTCCGTGTGCTTGTCCCTCCAGCCACATTAACTGCTCTGGAAACCCAGCTGGGATTAGCCACACGCAGCACATGGGTCACAAGAGACAAGCATATTCTTAATGGCATCTGGCAAGGAAATGGAAAATTGCTCAGATTTTCTTCTCTATGAACTGAGCTGGAACATCGAGGTCTGGACCATGTCGGTCATTCTCCCTCCCACCCCACTGTTCTTCTGGTCGCCATTTGGAGTGGATTCCACTTACTGGTGAATGGCTTGAAGGAACTTTCTCTGATGCTTCCTGACTTTGGCATGATCAATCTTCTTTAGCAGCTTTGTGTGTTTGTAGATAAGCCACGTTTCCCGAAGGACGTTGGCTGCAGCATTCTTGATCTGCAAGACAAAAGTGGAGACCCAGCTGCAGGTTAGTTCCTCCTCCTGGCTCAGAGAGCATACGGGATGCAGTATCTTGTATGTTAGGCCTGGGGCAATGGTTTGGATTGGTCTGTACTGGTCCTACAAGCTGCTAAGCACCCTCCCCTCCCATTAAAGTCAGTCAGAACTGAGGGCACTCAGCACTTTACAGCACAGCTTGGCACTTGGCAGGATCGTGCTCTTGCTCATGAGAGTGATGGGTAAGAAAGAGGGCTGGTGGCAAATGGGCAGATCTGAGGAGACATGGGATGAGTGGGTTCCTCCTTATGCTGACAGGGTGCTTTGCTGGGCACTTTGAAGGCGATGCAGGAGTGGATTGGGGACCACGCTGCAGTGTTCTTGTTTGGGTTCCCACACACTCCCTAGCCTGCCCCTCAGTTTTTACCTTGTGCCTAAATGTGCAACAGTCTACCCTGTGCTGAGCAGGACCACGTTCTTCATGGAACCAGTTCCAGGCCATCCCCACATGCCACTGAGAGTCCCTGGCAGCTAAGTTCCCTCTAAGCTGCGTGGGCACACAGCAGGCTATCAAGATGCACGCAGGCGTGAGAGGCACCTCTCTCCTGGACCCAGAGCTGCAGCAGCCAGTGAGAGGCTACAACAAGAGAGAGCTGGGGGAAGTCCTCTCTCCCCACTGCAGCCCAGAGGCAGCCTGGACCCCAAACCCCTCATCCCCAGCCCCACCCCAGAGCCCGCACCCCCAGCCAGAACCCTCCCCCACCCACACTCCAACCATGTTCCCCAGCCCTGAGCCCCCTGCCACACTGTGAACCCCTTGGCCTCACCCCCACCACACGTCACCTCCATTTTGGTGCACATAACAAAATTAGTTCCGCACATGGGTGTAAAAAATTAGAGGGAACCTTGTCTGGCAGATATTTACCCCTGTCCCCGAGAGGACATGGATTCTGTACTGGCTGCCAGTGTGAACATGCCTCACATGAAGAGAGGAATCCACCCCCAGTGCCAGCTGCCCCTTCCCCACAGTAGCCAAAGCATTGTAACAGCTGTTTCACACATGGGTCGGTTTGGTTACACTGGAAATGGGGAAAGCACCACAGCAATTTCCTGTACTTATCCCCAATGATTAAAGCCAGAGCTTTTCCCCTTTGCAGCCCCCTCTCCATGCTATAAAGCCACATACTCCTGCTGATGGCATTCCCATATGCTGGCCCGGAAACGGCTGATATCGCTCAGTGCACCACCAATTTGAGACAGACCAACAGAATCCAGACGGCTAGGGACCAAGTTTTCATTTAAACACAGACATCTTGAGTAATTAGTGGAAAGAGCAGGGGGAAGTGTTCCTTGGTCACAGCCAAGCCAAGCTGATTTGTAATTAGTTGTTACCTTTTGGGTTTTTGCATGTTTTGCTCTGTGTCAGGAGTTTAAGCACAGATACCCACTGCTCAGACATTTCCAAAAGCTTTGCAGATTGCTACAGTGCTGGAGCAGGAGAACAAAGAGAGATTGTGAGTACCAGGGGGAATTTTTATACACAACCTTGTGAGAGTAACTAACAGCCCGGGAGGCTCAGGTCCTCTATCTACAGAACTGGCAGTGCAAGTGAAAGCTTCCTCCAGTCTCTTGTGCTAGTGCGTCACTGCCGCTTGGAGGCAGTGACCGTGGGGCAGCAGTCTTCATGGTTCACTCTGTCTTTGGCCTCGCTGCTGAGACTGCCAACCAGCCAATTGTTTGCTTTTGTTACGGACACTTGTCCACTAGGGACTTGACTGAGACCCCCCAGCAGCCGTCAGATGTTAGTGACTCTTGGTCACGTGCATCCCAGGTTTACTTGTCTCCAGGAGCAGGTCACACCTGAACACAGGTCCTGGCGAGAGAATGAACCACAGCTCTCCTCTTTCTACCACCCCCAAGTACTGCACTTCCCATACACGGGTTTATAATTAAATTTCACATTAGGCTGGTGGTTGTGCCCAGAGTAATCAAATCCAAGTATTTCTCAAATCAGGACTCCACGTGCTCTCGTCTTGGCTAGGCTGGGCTGTCAGGTGTGGGAAAACCAGATCCTCCACCTGTGAACACACATGCACAAACCACAGTGCAACACGGACATCACTGAATTTATTAACCCCCTTCCTGGTGGCTCGGTCTGAGAAAGTCTGTGCAGGAACCTGGCTTGAAGAGTCTGCTGTTAAACTGCAGCTTTGGTGCTTGCTTTGAAATGAATTGGCCACAGTCCACTTGGCACAAAGCCAGCACATCAATAGCCGTGGGAGGAGGAGGAAGATCAGGTTTGCTTTTTGTATTGCTTATGTCACCATAAACGCCACTGTGGCTGTGGGCTCCCTGCAAGGCAGGCACGCCACATTTCCTGCCCAACACCCCTTCCCTGGCCTCCTTGGCAGCTTGCTCTTCGCAAGACATTCCTCCCCTGCCAGAGACTCAAGCTCAGAGTGGCCATCCTGAAGAAACTAATGTCTCTTCGCAGTGACACGGGCTGGGCCCCGTGACCCAACAGGAGTGATAGAAAGGAGGAACGTGCAGATTTCCTGAGGAAGGAGTGAGGCACCAGAATCTCCCCAAGGTCCCTGGATATTCTGTGGGGTACAACAATTTTATCCCTAAACTTCTCGGGGGCTCTTACTTTTCCACCAGATTTTCCACTTGGATTTTATCTGTAACTGCCTTTGATTTCTGTAGGACCTAGAGCATATTTAACAAATAAAACATACATGAGGGTTGGGGAATGGGGCGGAGGGCGGGTAACATGGGGCGTTGCTCTAGTGAGGAGAATGGAGAGACCAGAAAAGAAGCTGTAAGGAGGGTGCATAGACAATTAGGCTTCCTCCGTTTTCCTTCCAAACATCACTTCAGGGGTTTGTTGCTTTATAACCGAATCCCGGTTTGATCACCAAAAGGGACCAATCCACTGCATGGTCCTCGGAAAAATACGTCCCACATCAATCTGCCGGCTTATTTTTTCACCATGTTTTAAAATCCTTTAAAAATGAGTAGAGGAAGCTAGTTTTGTTCTTCTGATTCCCCCAATTCCCTGGCTATGAAGATGATCATTTCAGTTCTCTGCCGCTTATGGGAGGTATCTGGTTTTGCTCCTAGATTTTTCCCTCTCTTCAGCAGGAGGGCACTGCATTGCACTCAAGATTTGTGTAACGTTCTTCATCTCTGGCAGTTTCAATTCAATTCCTTGCCCATGATCTCAATCTCCTTTACTGCTAAGTCTCCACAGGATCCAGACACATTTGAAAATTGAGTTTCCAAGTCGTGACGCTGAGCCAGTCCAAAGTCACATACCTACCTCTGCTTCACTGCCATCTCACTCATACAAAAAATTGCTGGTGCCACTCACATTTGAAATGACATTAAGTACAGTCACCACAGGGTATAAAGTGATTATACACTGCCAGAGTTCTAGTGCAGTTCCATGGCTAGGCTACAGAGACTGGATCCTCATTGATTTCTTCTCCTCTGAGAAACTCTCTCATTCATGCTGGTGAAATCCAGGCTTAGGGTTTTGTCTGCACTCACAGCGCTGTACTGGTGCAGCTGCGCCTCTGTAGAGCTTGGTGGAGACACTACCTACCTCCACCTCCCCAAGAGGCAGCAGCTGGGTGCACCGGGGTGAGGTGGTATAATTACCTTGCTCAGGGGTGTGGATTTTCCATAGTTACATAGTAACTCAGCTAAAGTCAGGGGAGTTGCACTAGTGCCACACTGGTGTAAGTGGAAAGATTAGCTTAGGATGCTTCGCATGGATCATCCACTCTGACTCATGAAAAGTTAATGGGCCAAATTCAACCCTAGTGTAAGCAATTCCCTTCGCTTCAGCTGAGTTGCACCTATTTATATAAATGTGAACCTGAATACTCATGGCGAGAGGTGTAACTGCACTAACTCCATCCTCTCCTCATGGAGCGGCTCCCTGGCTAGACTCCCTTACATCTGTCAGAACCTACCGCTACCTGCTGCGCTCCAGGCTGGCTTGGTCTATGCATCCTTCTAGCTCAACACGAGGGCTCATCTGGAGGCTCTTGAAGAAAATGGAAAATGGCTTTAAGAATGAATGCCCCCGGACAGAGGTGCGAGTGGGGGTCTGTGAACACTAGGCCATGATTAACAAGTCACTTTTTACCTCCTGTTTTGCCTCTGGAAGGTTCCATGAGGGGAGCATCACAGAAATCCCTGCACTGCCCTGAGTGGGAAACGCTTCTGGCTCTGCAGCTTTGCCTCCAGCCCTTTTTGGGAGCAGATACTGGAAATCAGAGACATGGGGCCAAATTCTATGCTGATGTAAATGGATGAAATTCCACTGAAGTCAATAGAGCTGCACCCATTTATATCAACTGAGAAGTTAGTCCAAAATGTGGTAAGCCCTGGATTTGATGTTCTCTTGAATCCCTCTGCTGGCCAGCCCGCCCAGTATGGCTCTAAATAACACAATATCTTGTTCACTTGGAACTAATTCTTTAGAGACTTTTCCACTGCTCCTACAGCAAAGGCAGAATAAGTCCTGTCAAAGGATCTGAAACTTACAGTAAACAAACAAAACTACATTTTATAATGAATGTATCATGATCTCTATTTGTATTGTGGATTCCTTTGCCTAGTACAGAGTGGGTACCATCCCAGCATAAAGAACGACTCGTAATCGGGTGGGCAGCTGTCTGAAATACTGGCCCTGCTGCTGAAGTGCAGAGAACCTCGGAGTGATCATTAGGCCCTGCCCAGCTGGGACCCAAAGCATGTAAACAAGCCCTGTGCCTCCAGTCAGCATAGGCCTGCCCTGGAGGGATGAGGAGGAGGATCCCCTTCGGAGAGGGGAAAGGTAGCCTGTCTCCTCCTAGGACAGGGCACTTCCTCTGCTTGGCTGCACAGTTGGGCGTTCCAGATTTTCCTAAATCCCTTGTAAACGAGAGACTTTTGGAGCAGAAGATTGAGAGAGAGCTGGTGTTACTTGCTCATTACAGACTTGGCAGCTCCTCTTCCAAACCTGTACAGCATTCAGACCATGTACGGATTATACAATTTATTTTCTATTATGCTACAGCAGTTGCCGTGCTACTGCAGCATGAAGTAGGCTGTAACAACAGCAGAGGAATATGTCCCTGAACTTTCCTTTTGACCTCTGTATATTCTCCTAAAAAACACCAAATACAAAAACGCCCTCCGCCAACACAATTTATAGTCAAAACAAAGCAGCTCAATGCTCATGAATAATTCCCCAGTGAAACGGGGCTGCAGGGACAACTGGGCATGCATTGCTATGACTCCACAATACAAGTCATTCCATGCTTAATTCAGACTGCAGAGGATTAAAGAAGAGCTCAGTTTCTAATGAAGCTCCCAATGAGCGGCAGCCTGACAGAGACCTGTGGAGCACAGCAGGGCTTTGACACTGGTGCTGGTCGTGTTTCAGGAGCCTTCTTGGGAAAAACATTCGTGATCTTCATGCAGACAGGAGTGTTGGGAAAACTTGTCACAAAAGCTGTCCTTAAAGAAACAGCTCCTGACCTGTTCAAGTGCTCCATTGCTCTGTGATGGACACATCTCTGCCTGGCCTACAGGAGCGTTTTCCCTTTTGAGTGCTGTCTCTGCACCAGGGCACCAGCTCAGTGATCTTTTGAGCTCTGCCCCAGAGATGAGACTTTGGTTTTTCATTTTAACTAGCCACTTCCATAAGGAAATGAGGAAAATTACCTGGAGTGACCAAGGGGGGAAATGATTTAGAGAAGGGCACTTTGCAGAGGAAAACATTCCTGCAGAAATGTGAGGAAACAGACACACTGCAGCATTCCATGATATTTTCCTGTCAGGGCTCAAGAAAAGCTTATAGTGCAAATGGCCAGCGCCCCCCTTCAGCCAGCATTGTTGATGCTTGAGGAGTTTCTGGATACATGCAAGTTTTCTCCTCCCAGATCAAGGTCCGGTCTCACTGTGATATCACAGTCTAGTTTACAAGATGAGAACTGTCAGGCCAGACTCTCAGCAGGCCTAAAGCAGCATAGTTCCATTGAGATCAAAGTGGATTTACACCAGCTGGCTTAAGGCTTCCTGCTTTTACATTTGGGGATTTTTACCCCAACCAGCTGTGACAGCTGCCTGGAGCACCTTACCCGCTTCGTCAGCTGAGTGTCCATCATGAAGTTGTGCACGTGCTTCTCGGCTTTGGTGAGTTCCAGTTTCCTGGCCACCACGGCCACCACCAGGGCGGTGCAGCCAGCCCCCTGCCGTTGGAAAAGCAAGGGGAGGAGAGAAGAAGGCAAAGAGTTAATTGTGGAGCAGGGAGAAGCCTCCTCCGACTTCCAAATGCCACTTGTCTTCCTACAGAGAGACACTTGGGATGAAACCTTGCAGTGATGGTGCTTTGCATGGCCGCAGCCCCATCCACCTGAGGCTCTCCCAGCCATTTACATACATTAATTACACTTCATCCCCCACCTCCTTGTGCAGCAGGGCATATATTTAATTACTCCATGAGGTCAGCTGCCCACAGTGCTGGACAGTGTCCTTGAGCAGCTGTTTGTGTAATTAATGGACTACGCTGCTGGTTGGCAAGGGGTCATCAGGAAACCGTCGCCCTCTCCTGACCCTCCCAAGACACTCAGAAGCTGCACTCAATACTCCAGCTTGGCTGGTGCAGTGGCATAGTGCCCCTGAGCTAAGGAGCTGGCCCACTGCTTTTAGGAGAAAAGCATCAGGACTAGGGTGCATTCCTGGCTCCTGAGGAAGTCTGTTTTGTGGGTTAGAGCAGGGATGGGAGAGGGGGGAGTCAGGACTCCTGGATTCTATTCCCAGCTCTGGAAAGGAGCATGGGCTAGTCATCAGCCCCCGGGGAACTGGGCGTCAGGACTCCTGGGTTCTGTTCCCAGCTCTGGTTGGGAGTGTAGGCTCACAACTAAGCCAGGGGGACTAGGAGCCAGGACTCCTGGGCTCCATTCACTGCTGTGGGAAGATTGTTAATGCAGGCAACCGGGAGTCCTGAGTTTCTTACCCTGACTCACTGTGTGACCTTGGCAGCATATTCCTTCCCCTCAGTTTCCTCATCTGTGAAATGGGAATAATGACATTAACTGGCCTGACTAAACCCTTTGTTATTTAAAAAATAGCTTCCTTTATGAGAGTCATGAAGGAAGCCCTTTGTGTGTCACCTGTATTAAGATGCAGGGCCATGTGGCTGGGAAGAGGATGGATCAAACACCCCAGCAGGTTTGCAGGCCTGCTCTCTCACTCTCTCTCAATCTCTGTTTTCTCTCATGGAGCTTCAGGAAAAAAAAAAAAAAAAAAAAAAAACCTGCCTATGCTTTTGGCGCAGCTGAAGCTGACACCTTCTCCTTGGCTCTTCCTAAGTGATTCCTTTCGAAAAGGCTGCTGACACCCTGCACGTTGGTCAGCTACCCATTTTTACTACAGTGAGGCTTGGCACAGGAATGAGATCATGTGAATCACTGTCTCTGTCTTGTCCTCCCTCCCCCCTTCTCCCTCTCCCTAAAGGGTGACAGCTGGTAGCTCCTTTTTACCAAGCAGTTACAGTAGGAACTGTGCCCGTTCGAGTCGGGATATGTTCCATTTGGCAAATGGAGAGTCCAGTTGGTAGCTATTATCTCCTGGACAGATTTGGCTGTAAAAGCAAAAGGTGCCAACCTGAAAGCGAATCTGTGCATGTGTGAGAGAGTGAGAGTGTCTGCCTGAGTCTCCCTGTGTGCGAATGAGACTGCCTCCCCTGTGCTGCCTGGCAGAGACCTTGACCTTAGGGAGGGACCTTTCATTCATTCAAGATCATTAACAAACATCCCGGTCTGAGCTGCATCCTGCAATTCTCCTGGAAGGCTCAGTATGTAAGCTTTTCATTCCCTCTGTTCCCTTGGAGTGGAGGTTCTTCTGGTTTGCCCAGTCTAGCTTGGGATTGGACATCTGCCCTTGGCTGTGAGGTTAGCTCGGGGCCAGTTCACTGCTGCAAGCAATTTTTGCTATTGCTCTTCTCTTCTGCCATGCCCATCGTGGTGGTGTCTGGGCTCGGCAGACCCACCCTGGATCTAACACCAGGCTGATGTCTTTTACAGAGTGCACGTCCAAACATTGCAGATATGCCAGGCATCTGTGCCTGGGGACTACCTGCCTTCATTTCTCCAGACAGGACTTTCCATCAGACGGACGGGGTGGGTATTCAGGCCATGCCTCAGGTTCACAATAACCCCTGGCTTCTCTTTCAGAGCTTGGTGGGACAAGTGCAGCTTCTGGCCTCCGTCCCTCTGAAAATCAGGCCATAGACTCGCTGGAACCCGCTGGGAGGATTCAGCCTTCACCTGGAAGTGATGTAGGCTCTGTCCGTTCTCCATGGACCTGGCATGATTCGTAAGCCCCTGGGTCACTGGGGAAACATTTCCTTCCTTCCCTGGCTGTTGCGCAGTTAATTCTCACCCTGCTCCCCGAAAGTGACTGCACTCAGTGATGCTGTGTGCATTAGCCTGGGATCTGCTGAGATGCTCTGGTCAGAATAGGGAGTAGGGGGATATCCACACTTCTTACATTTTCATTCTCTTCCCCTTTCACCTTCTGAACAGACAGCAAACTAAACCTATGACCTTGCTGAGAGCAGAGTGCGATCACCTCCATTTTACAGATGGGGAAACCGAGGCACAGAGTGAGGCAGGGACTCACCCAAGGTCATTCAGGGAGTCGCTGTTAGCCCAAGGATTAGAACTCAGGGGCACCTGGCTCCCAGCATGTGCTCTTTCCGCTAGAGATAACATAATCTCTCTAATCCTCTAAGGAAACAGCTCACCGATGGGGAAACTGAGGGTCTCTCCCCTGTTGTTCAGGAGTATGTCTACACTGAGTTTTAAAACCTGGGGCAGCAAGTCTCAGAGCCTGGCTCTACAGACTCGGTCATGGAGCTCACGCCTGGCACTACGAACAGGTGTTCAGACCTGGGCTGGAGTTCAGGCTGTGAAGCTCAGGACAGTTCCTCAGAGTCAGCACTCCAGCCTGAGCTGTAATGGGTGCACCGGTGTGTTTAGCACCCTAGCACAAGCCACAGCAGCCCGAGTAGGTAGAATCAGGCTTGGAGGAGCAGCTGGCGTTTGGTAATCCATGGGCTGTGTTGACAGGTGTTCCACGCAGTAGAATGGCTGGGGCTGCACTGGAGGGCTCCTTGTGGTTCATGAGCCCCTGGCGCTTAAAGAACAGCAGGCCAGACTGTGATAGGCAGCATAGGTGGGTCCCCTATGTAATTCACAGCACATTTAACCACGCTGGAGGGCGGTGTACAATCCTCTGGGTACTCAGGTCCCCGCTGTTCTGGGACAAAGCGTGCTAAAATCAAATTAGGCCATTGGGTGCCTGGGGCAAACTTTCCTTTCTGAGATGATGGGGGGAGGCAGCCAGCTTAACTCCCTCATCATCAGGGTGGCTCTGAGCAGGCAGGGTCCCTGACGCCCAGCTCCCTGTATGCTTAGCTTCACTCACACCTAAGCCTGACCCTTGTTGCTTCTATTCAGCTGGGGAGCGAAGATGCTGCTTGCTCTCCTCCACCGCGGCTGGCTGAGCAGAGGGGCTGATCTGTCAGCTGTGGCAGGAAGCATCATGGGCTGTGGCAGGCGCTAACAGACTCCTTTTCTGGCTGTTTGCTGGAAAGTGTCACACTCCTCCCCTGTTTGTCTGGTGTTACCGTGGCAGCAGCCAGATAAAGTACTTTCCCAGGCTAGAGTGAATGCTCCCCAGGGGAGCTGCATTAATAGGGTCTGAGTGCACTGGCACAGCACAATAGCAGCAGGAGCTCACCATGGAGGCAGGACTAAAACCAAGACACTGAGGGGTAGTTTTTGGCATGTTGAAAATTATCCTTCTTGAGAGTTCGGCAAGCCTGGGATTCTAGGGGCAGGAGAAGGAGGGGGAACCAGTTGCTCTCATAGAACTTGGAAAATCTGTGAACTGGTTGGCCAGTGGAGCAAATTCATGCCTCTGTAGTTGGCATGGTCCCACCGGACGTGCCAGCCAGCAGGTGGCTCCCACAGCATTGCTTCAGCCTGATGCGCTAGATCCCACTGTGCCCAACCTTAGTCCCACTCAGTAGCTAGGAGGAGCAGCAGATGCAGCCCATAAAGGAGAGGGTCTTGCAGGGGAAGCAGGCAAGTCCGGGCAGCACAGTGGAGAGAAGCAGAGTGATGACGGAAGAGGAACCCGTGGAATGAAATGGGGCTGGGCTTGGAAATACCTGACGCTGTGTGTACCTGGAAACGTGTTAGGGGAGCAAGCTGAGGCCTGGTCTATCACTGAAATGTTGGCTGCCCTACCTCTGTGAAAAACCCACACCCCTGAGAGCTGCCGTTCAGCCAACCTGAGCCCCCGTGGAGCTGCTGCGAGCTCGCCAGGATTCTTCCATTGCCCAAGCTATGGCCTCATTGAGAGCTGGATTAAATACAGCAACAGGAAAACCCCCTTTGTTGGTGTAATGACGGCCTACACTACACCACAGCACTGGAGTGGCTGCAGTGTAGACACAGTGTAAGCCTCTCTCTCTGGAGTTCCCAACTGATGTTCTGGCCTTTGTGCACCTCCTGTGAGCGCAGGCTGAGTGCCCACCCAAGGCAGCATGGGGTAGCGTGGACCATCCCTCGATGCGGAGGACCTGCCCCCAGGGCTGTGGACCACTTAAACCCCAAAGGTGTAAGCAGGCTTAATTGGTGCACAGCCCTCATGCAGCTACTCAACACAGGTAGATTTCTACCCAGATTTCTGCGCACCCCACAGTGGTTGCTGGGATCTCTCCTGACGATAGAAAGGAAGAGTAGAGAGAAGACATACCACTATCCCCAGCGCCCAATTATTGGGGAGGGAAGACTGGGCCAGATCCTGAGTGGTGCCAATTTACACCAGTTGAGGACCTGGTGTTGTCTATTGACTGGAGAAGCAGAGCCCCACACAGCAGTTCCAGTGCTGTCTCCTGGTGGATGTGGCGGCATTTGCCTGGTGACAGCGTGTCAGTACACAATAGCGCTCAGTCAGGATCATGTTGCATCATGACCCAAACAGTGCAGCACAGCACCAGGACCTCCCACACAGACAATTTTGTGCATCTTCATTCAATAATAACCCATCCATCTCTCTGGCTAGTCAAGGCTGCACACCTCCATCTTCAAGTGCCTCTCAGCTTCTGCTTCAGGCTGGCTTCCATGGGACATCTCCAGCTGGAGAACGCTAGAAGCTGGAATGTATCAAGAGGATTTTGGAGAGGGGACCGGTATCTCTCACTCAGCCCTGGGAGAACTGACTCTATTAGCTTAGTTTATGGAAAACAGACAAAATGAAATATTAATGAAGAGGTGAAAATGACAAATGGAATGAGGGGGTGTGGAGACTTCACAGCTGGCTTCTTGTCTCGCCCAAGGATTCCTTACAACAGCTGGAGTAGCTCCAACGTGATTGAAACCAGCTGGCACTGAGCGGTTTTAGGATAGAATCTAGTCCCCACAAGTACACTAGGGATGCTCACCATCTCTGTTCACTGTTCTGACAAACAGCTCTAGGAACCAAGCACTAGCCTGCTCCAGATATTGGCTTGTCCTGGAGATATCCCTACCTGTGATGGGGATGGGTCACCCCAGCCTCCTGTACCGAATCCACCCATCCTCTGTTGGCCTGGAAGTGCAGAGTCTGCTTTGCTTCTCTCTCAGAGCGAGATTGAGAGATGCTTCTCTGCAGGCAATGTCATTGTGCTGGGGGAATCAGCCCCAGTTCTCCCTCCTACTCACTCTGGTACTGCAGCCTAGAGCTGACAGGGCCTCCGGAGGCCACTTGCTGGACACCACGCTGTTGGGTGCTTTCAAAATGCCTAGCCAGAGAGGCAAGTTGTGCGATGCAGTGAGGCAGCTGGCATAGTGTCTCCTGCTGAAATGCAGAGGAGCTCCAAGTGTCTGCTGTGGTAGGTGAAACTCCCTGGTAGGCAGCAGCCACAGCGCTCTGACCCCTGCTTCGTGGCTAATCACCACACAGTTACTCGGGAACTCTGCAAGATGCCTGTTATTAAACCTGGTCACAGCACACACACATGCAGGCCTAGCCTTGGCCTCCATGTTCACCATGGTAACCAAATGGGGAGGTTGGCTTTAACTAATTACTGTAATCATCACGGGGAGCCTGGCATAGGAAGGGTGTGGCCAGGGAGGGAGGAGAGAGAAATGACTCAGCAGGAGAGAGATTCCTTGATGCAGAGGGTGCCCATGAGGATTAGCGCCTGCCTGGGAAACCCCACGGAGCTGTTGGCCTCAAGCGGGGCTAAGGAGCAGAGTTCCCCGCATCCAAGTGTACGTGAAAGAGGAACAGGCCTTGGCTAGCAATATAAATGGCTGTGGGACTCAGACACCGGCTGTAAAACAGTGGGTAGCCATGACTGGTTAGTTTAGCTTAATGAAAACGGGGAGCATTATTGCATTCCAAAGCGAGGATCCTAGTGTATAATACACAGCGAGAGTCGCCCATTGTAGGCTGCTGAGGAGTGAGGTAGCTGGAAAAGTTTGCTGGACCAGGTGATGTTTCAGTCCACTGATAAAACTATTCTCCCCACTCCCTTTATTCTGCACCAGTCTCCCAGTAACACGTAGCATGCAAGGCAGCTCTGCACACTGAGGAACAGGCCTGCTTTCCACAGCTTTTCTTGAGCATGGCTGCAGGAGCTGGGAGGATTTGATAGTAAGTCAGTGAGACAAGCCAGGACAGTCAGTCAGATGGGCTGCAGCTCAGTGTGGGGAGAGAAAGGCAGATGCTTGTAAAAACCAGTGGCTGAGAGGTTGGCCTGTCTGGGACAGCTGCCAAACCCCACTGCTGGGCACTGATTGAGGGATATTTCTGTTGCACAGACCAGGGTCTCTGTGGAGCTGCTCTGATGAGATCAGAAAACTTCTGTCACACAGCACTGCTCAGCAGCCTGTACTCAGTGGCAGCTGGGTCTTTGCCAGCCCTGTACTTGTTCTAAAGACTCACCTGTGCCCATTATATATCCCTGGCTCAGCCTGCGTGGTTTGGCATTATCTGCCTGCTTAGTGGGCAGCTCCCACTGCTCCACTGAGGGTTGGCAACCACTGCTGTAGCCCAGTATTGCTGAGACACTATACAGACTACAGCCTTCCCACCCAGCGTAGCGCTGTGCATCCGCTGGCTACAGAACTGGGCCCACAGTACTTTGCAGGCTTTTCAGGTATCCACACAGACACACGCCCTCCAAAGTTGTGTGTCAAGATCTGGAAAACACCTGTTAGATCCCGTCTAAGTGTCATTCGTGCCTCAGACAAAGGACATGTCGGATCCATGGAAGCCCAACGCAGAGATCCAGAGACCGGAGTGAGTTCCACCACTGAGTGCCAGCCTGCCCGGGAGGCCTCCCATTCGTCCCATTGCATGCAGTGGTTCAGATTAACACTGTGAGTTTTGCTTACCATTGATGAGGGTTTGACCTCCCCAGCTCCCAGCCTTGCCAATTTTCAGCAGCAGAGCAGCAGGAGCAAAAACTGTGAAGTCTTGCTGATAGACAAACTAGCTGAGAAGCCCCCAACCAGTGGGGAAGGAAGGGGGCTCTGTAAAATCCCCCAACCAAAACCTGCCTTGTCTTGCTTCCCAAGCTGTAGCCCTGGGTTAGACCCTGGGAGGGGAATCAGTGGAGTCCTAATGGAGCCCTATCCAGTCCTTGACTGAAGAGCCTCAAGGAGTGTGTTCTAAATGGGAAGGAAACCGAGGCAGGATCTCCACGGCTCAGTATAGGAAGGCCCCAGTGGGTGGGTGTGAGGGGCAATCTGCTGGCCCCGGCTCGCAGAAGCTTTACTCTGGATTGTGTACTTTCTTCTCCTGGGCCGCTTCCTTGAGAAAACACTCTTACCATGATGCCGGTGAGGAGGCAGACGCCTTTCCCACAGTATGTGTGAGGCACCATGTCACCGTAGCCAATGGAGAGGAACGTGATGGAGATGAGCCACATGGCACCCAGGAAGTTGCTGGTCACATCCTGCTGATCATGGTACCTGCCAAGGAGATGTACACCTCAGTGTAGCAGGAGAGGACAGGACACCAGTCATCTCACACAACTCTCCTCCCGCACCCGGGTGTCTCTGCCAGGTCAGATAATGGTGCTCATGGAAATAGAGCCTTGGCTATCCTTTCTAGTCCCCAGTGTCAGAAGGCAGCTGCAGAAGACACCAAGCAACCACTTGTCTTGTTCCTGCACAACCCAGCCCTGCAAAACCGACAGGTCAAAAGGGCATTTTCAGTGGCATCAGGCTGGATATCTGCAACCCTGCCTCCGTTTGGCCTCAGGACCACAGCTTAGAACCATGCACTGCTAAAGCAGCTGGTCTTAAAAAATCACTTGTGGCAAGATTATGGAATCAGATAAGCGCACACCCCTCCCAGGACATAATTAACCTTGGGCTGAAAGTCTCTGAACCATATTGCAAAATAGGGAATAAATATTAATAATGCAACAGAATGTTCCCCAGCAGCAGCAATTTCACAATTTCCTCATAAGAAACCCCCCCATGTACCCGCCCCCCTCACACACACAGCAAAGACTCAGCAGAAAGACTGATTTGCTTTTAGTCAGTGTTGCAGTCACATTTCAGCAAAATACCTTCCAGCTCCATCTGCACTGGAGCCATGCTGCTGGGCAGGGGTGTCTGTTTGATGGGGAAACAGACCTGACTGAATAGAGAGGAGAGAGGCAGGCTGAGATCAGCTGCTGCTGCTGCTGCTCCCGTTCCCACCAGCTGCTCAACCTGTCAATGTTCCTCATGAACTTTTCATTTACATTTGAACTCACAGCACCTTGCCTCCTGCAAACTCATTATCACCACGTCACTGCGAGTGATGGAGACCTCATGAGAACAGATTCCTTCCCCTCCTGACAGAACTGAAATGCACCTGCGCTGGTTTACACCTTTGATAACTTTAAACAGGATTCCCTACTTGGGCTCAAACTGGCATGGAGACTGTCCGCAGTATGGATGTTTGACAGCAATGGCAGCTCGCCTCCTGCTTTTCAAAAGGAGCGTGCATGTGAAACTGGCCCTGGATTATGGGTTTAGCATGCACATGCCCCCTGCGAACAAAGAGCACAAACTAACAGAGCGTGCTGGCAATTTCAACTTCTTTCTGTGGCTTTATACATCATTCTGAACTTCTCTAGTTAGCAGCTCAGTCTCCAGGCGAGAGGCTTGTAAAACAACTCGGAAGGAGCAGAGGACGTTAGTATCAACCCAATATTAATGTATTTTTCCTGACTTCTGTTACTACACCTACACACATGCTTACCCAGCGACTGACTGAGGTTAGGGAGACTAGAGACTCAGCGTACATTAACCAATGCCCCCTGCTCTGCTCCCACCTTCTCCTGGCTCTTTCCCTGGCTGACCCCCAGGAAAGGGGGTCAGGTTCCACTGCAGGAAAACTTATGCCCAATCCTCCAAAGACTTGTGAATGCGCTTTACTCAAAGCATGTGAGGATTCAGTGGCACTCCTAGCCTTAGCTAGTAACTCCAGGGAAACTTTGCAATGTTTCCATTGCCACGTTCCGTCTTTTGGAACATGCAAAACACTGACTTCTGGTCCATTTCCTGTCCCTGACAAGGTCAACAAACTCTCTGGCTGGCCCCACAGCCTCAGCTGCTTTTCTTCCTGTTCCTGTGCAGCACCAAGGACTGCTCCGCTGGCCCCCACCTCTGCAGGCGAGCTTTGTCAAGGGACTCTGCTCAGTTCAGGCCAGTCCAGACCATCTCCATGGCAGTAATTGAGCTGTAACCTGGGGAAGATGAACTGGAACCACATGGCTGGCTTGGACGGCATGTCCCAGCGGTGATGGGTCAGCACACACAGCAATGGACTCTGGTCTCTTCCCCCGGCGGCAGGTCCAGGACACCTTACCCCTTCAGATAACCTAGCTAGGTTTAAGATGAAGCTTGACAAGTTTATGAACAACATTCTATGAGGGGTTGCCTGTGACAGCAGGGAGCCGGACTCCATGACCCAGATGCTCCCTTCCAGACCTATGTTCCAACTGCTCAAATACCCAGAAGCTCTGACAAGTGAGGAGCGGCCTGGGCTGCTGACCTCATGGGGCTTTCCACTGTCATGCCAGATGGCACCCCCAGCCTCTTGCTGCTCTGCCCCAGAAGGGCGCTTGAACCAGCTCCCCAATTCCCCCAGTCTGAGCAGTGTGGACGAACTCCTAGCAAAGGAATCCAAATCCAGACCTCTCCAGCGGAGGGCAGGTGGCTGGCACATAAGCACTCCAGGGTGGAGTGTTTTAAAGAGGAGATGCACTGGCATTGGTTGGTGGGTGGCAGAGGGCATAGCCCAATGTGCTGTTACCGTGATTGCTTTCTGTACAGGTGCAATAGTTGTCGAGACTGGAAGCCACTTCCAACAAGCAGCAGCAAGCTTGTGTATATGGAGCCTCTCAGAGGTACCCAGCCTTGTCATGCAGTTCCCAATGGCCTGGTTTCCAGACGTGATGAGAACCACAGCTCCTGTGTCTTCAAGACCCAGAAATGACTCCATGGTTTCCTTTGACTCTTCACCATCTGCTTCCTGTGTACAAGATGTTTATTTCCAGCCTTTTGGAGAAGAGGGGATCAGATGCTTGATAGGGTGCTGGGCTGGATCGGCCAAGGCCCGTTTGCTTCTCAGGGGCAGGTTTCTCTCAGCTTCCTTGTGAAATCATTAAGGGAAAACAGATGGAGTTTTTGGCAATTTCCTGCATATCAATTTGTCCAAGTTTCTCAACTCAGAACTCTCTGGATTGTTTTATAATTATTTTTATTTCCCTGAGTCTCCTGTATCTGGAGAGTCTAATGAAATATGCAAGCATAAAAAATATGTTGACAAGAATCTGTTTAATATCACATTCCCCACCCTCGTATAGCAGAGAGAGAGGTCTAGTGGTTAGAGCAGGGGACTGGGAGTCAGGATTCCCAGCTGCTGTTCCCAGCTCTTGGTGGAGTGTGTGACTTAGTGGTTAGAGCAGGAGACTGGGAGTCCTGACTCCTGATTTCTTTTGCCAGCGCTGCCACTTGGGGAAGACACTGGGTCTCAGTTCCCACAAAAGGGGATGATGATATTTGGCCTCCCACAGGGATTAATGTTTACCCGCAGCGCTCTGGGATCTGAGATGGAGAACACTGTTGAAGTGCAAATTAGGAACAGGACTGTTTGTTTTCTGTATGGGCGAGAGGCTGCTGGTGTATGTAACAGTGCTAGTCAGTTCAATCCCCTACTCCTAAAGCGGAGGGTCAGAGGCAAAAAATGCCTGCTTTGGAGAAGACCAGACTTCCCCTCTCAGTTCCAGACTCCGAGTTGCAGTAATGAAGCTGTTCAGGAGTGAGAGAGACCACAATTCATTGGCTAGCCCAGTGTTACGGAGGCAGCCCAACGCAAGGCTGTGAGGGCAAGTCTTGGGAGTATTGTGGAGGCTGAATGCTCCCTCCGCCCTCGGAGAAGGGAGTGCCTCGCATCATCGGGATGGCCCTGGCTGATGCAGAGTGGCACTGACAGGCTGTAGCGGAGGGGAGTTGTGTTCAGCCCTCCTCCCTCAAGGAAAGATCACCAAGATGCAGGGTCCCTGGGAGAAGGAGGTGGGAAAACCTCCATGCCCTGAATGCTGGGAGAGATGAGGCAGAGCTCTCAGATGATGCTGGGGGCTTCATTTGATACACCTCATTTCTTGAGCTTGCCTGCAGCTCAGTGTCCATCTCCCCAGTGGGATAGGAGCTGTTCTGAAAAGCACCTGAGAATGCTGACTCCCACTGGGCCGGCCAGCTATCTGGGAAGTCACATGATACAGTGTGGCTGACTGGGAAACCAAAGGATGTGGGAAGCCTCCTGCGCTGATGGGAGGTGCTGAAAACAGCCTCACAACTTTTTTATCCAAGTTAAAGACCATCTCCCAGCACAACATGAAGATAACTGTGCCCTTTGCGACCCACCTGGGGACAGGCTAGAAAAACAGCCAGGCTCCCCACAAGTGCACAGCCGCACTCTCTGGGAACCAGGAGACGGATACTGTAGGGACCCAGTGCCTAGCTAGAGGTTATAGGACGTCAGAAAGGCATGTCCTGGAGGCCCCAGTGTGACAAACTGGGACTGTTCTTAATGTTTGCTCTGAACACTGTGTTGGTGCCTCAGTGTCCCCTATGCAGTTCTTAAGTATCTAGGTGGTGGGATAAGGGTGTGTGATTGCTACAGAGGAAGGGGCCAGTGCCCCTAAATGCCTGGCACTCTGTCTCCTAGCAACTGATGGCCTGGGCCCCTCCTCTGCAAAGGTGCCAACTGAAAGTGTTGGAGACAAAGGGATCAGGTGACCTCCTGGCCCGGGAAAGGGGCTGAGCAGAGAGGAGGGGGTGGAGGGGGTGGTTAGTCTGGAGCTGCCTGGGGACAAGGAGTGAAGTGCAGACCTAGGGGTCTGGCTCACTGCCCCCCAGAATGGACCTGGCCGAGGGGTCTGGTTCGCTGTATCTACAAGCTCTGTTTTAGACCCTGTTCCTGTCATTGAATAAACCTCTGTTTTGCTGGCTAAGAGTCACGTCTGACTGCAAAGTGGGGGTGCAGAACCCTGTGGCTTCCCCAGGACCCCGCTGGGGCGGGCTTGCTGTGGGGAGCGCACGGAGGGGCAGAGGATGCTGAATGCTCCAAGGAGAGACCCAGGAGGTGAAGACGTGTGAGCTTCTTGCCCTGAATAAGTCTGCTCCGAGGGAGAGGAGGCTCCCCAAAGTCCTGCCTGGCTTTGTGGGGAGCTGTTCCAGAGCATCGCCCGGGGACTCCGTGACACCCAGCACTAAACAAAACAAGCTTCTCTCTTGCCATAGTCTGTCTCAGATTCATTGATTCCAAAGCCAGGAGGGACCACTGTGATCATGTAATCTGATCTCCCGTGTAACGCTTCCCAGACTTCATTCCTCCTTGAAGTAGCGCACGGCCTTTAGAAAAACAGTGTCGGCCAAGGCACTCCAGGCAAGGCCGGCGCTACCATTTAGGTGACCTAGGCAATGGCCTAGGGTGCCAGAATTTGGGGGGGGCGCTATTTTGCCGGGGAGGGGGCGGCACGCGGGTCCAGTGGACCTACCGCAGTCATGCCGGTAGACGGTCCGCTGCTGGAAAGGCTCTGGTAGAGCTGACGCAGTCAGTTCGGCGGGCAGTGCGCTGGTCTAAAGGCTCCAGCGGACCTACCACAGTCATGCCTGCGGCAGCTCCACCGGAGCCTTTCCAGCAGCTGACCGTCCGCCGGCATGACTGCAGTAGGTCCACCGGACCCACGCGGGGCGGCGAAATGGCCGTCCACCTAGGGCGTCAGAAACCCTGGCACCGCTCCTGAGTCAAGGGACACTGCACGGAACCAGGGGCAGCAGAAAGACCCAGCCCCCCAACCCTTCCCGGGCTGTATTTGCAAAAGGCAGATGGAGGTCACCATTGAACCATGCCCAGTGAGGAGATCTCTGTGCCATCTATTCACCTCCCTTTCTCTCCACAACCAGTTCCATGGGACCAGTGTGCAGCTGTGCCAGACTGGGCGCTCATCTTGCTTTATCACAAAAGCTAAGTGTGTAGCTGTTGCACATCAGACTTCAGGTAAACCCAGGGCTGCAAGAAGTAGTGTTGTTAGTTCAGTAGGTGGCGCTCTTTCCCCCAAGTCAGTTCCGGCTAAGGCCAGGCTGTCTGTAAAATGCTTTCCCATCTTTCTGGATAAGAGATGCCATATAAATAGAAGGTGGTAGCAGGATCTTGTACCCTTGGGAAAGAAACCCAGCAGCACACAGTCCTACCCTCTAGAGTCAGCATGCCAACAGCAGAGCCGTAAGCCCTGAAAACCCTTAACCTGAGCAAGGGGGAACAGTTAGTAAGCAGAGAACTCAGGAGTCCTGGGCTGGAGGAAGCAAGCAGAGTGCCAACACCCATGCAGCCTGGCCGCTCTGCATCACTCCAGCACAGAGCAGTGCGTCTGGTCAACTCCAGACACAGCCATGGATAGCAAGATGTTACTACAGCAAGGGGTGGAGGTGGACTCAGGAATCTCAGCTCTGTTTGAGGCGACTGCCAATACCATGCTACTCCAGCCTCGCTCTCCACTATATCCTCTGCTGCATGCACATACCCTCTCGCAGGCAGATTTTCACTTGATGGGTTACTTCTTTCTCTGCTAACCAGTCAGCAGGGTGTTCCTCCCCTGGAAAAGTACTTCCCCATCATCAGGCAGCTGTATGCCTCTGATAAAGGGCTTGGAGCTGTCGTCTGCCTGCCACAAGCAGGACGTGAACGGAAGAGCCTGGCTGATGAGAACAATTTGGTGGGGTTCAGAAGAAAAAGGGTTAGGGACAGGCCAACATACCAAAGTTTTTTTCTTTTTTCCCAAAAAGCACTTTTGAACAGATGAAGCTTGTCCAGCCGGACCGCTGGCACGCACTGCCATGTGAAAGCTGCGAGAGCGGCTGCAGGACCATGCTCACGCCAAAGGCTCAGACCAGAGCATTCATTTCCACCACCCGCCTTCCCCTGAACAAGCAAAGCCAAGTGACGCTGCTGCTGGGAGCAAACTCGCCCAGGCTACTCGGCTTCCTCTCAGCTTCCCTTGCCATTGCTTTCCCTCAGTGCAGGGCCAGTCCCTACCAAGCCAAGCCTCCGGGACTGTGTGTTCCTTCCAAGGAAGCTGACAGCTGTTCTAAGCTCAGCCTCCTCCATGCATCTGCCCTCTCAGCCCAGTCTGGAAGTGGAGTATCCTAGTCCAAGGATGCATGTTACTACTGCTAGGCAATGTCCACAGCGAGCGAGTGACCGGTTTGTGTAGATGTCCTGGGAGAGGAGGGGAGGGGAGTGACCAAGAGGGAGAAGTGGGCAAACGGAGAGGTTGAGGCTGGCAGTGGTGATGGAGCAGAGCTGGCTTGGGGAGGCTGAGCTAAGAGACAAGGGTGACAAGGGGACGAAACACAGCTGCAGCTGGGTCTGTGGCAGGGGGGTGAATGAAGGTAATGCAATGCCCATCTGGAGAGCTCCCAGCTGTGCTCTCAGGGAGCACTTCACGCTCTGCTGAGTGGCCTGCGGAGATTACCCAGCTGCCGCTGGTCACTGGGAACTGACCCTGAAGCTGCACTGATGTCTTTTTCCACAAGCCAGAATGGGTGTGGGGCCGATGATAGTCCAATAGCCCCAGAATCACCCCCCCACCCCCGGGAGTGAGGTGGAACAAGCTGTAGCTGGGGGAGCTGTGCTGCAGGCTACCTGGCTCCAAGCAGCTTAATGGGTAGGAACTTTCTGGAACATAAAGAAGTGGGACAGGGGAGGGGTCACTGTGCTCAGCACACCAGGGATAATTGTTCTGATGGGGGCAAAATGTGGCCCCCGCAGTGGGGGAGCCGGCAATCTCACTGTGCTTCAGCCAGAACCCCTGTGCCAAGCAGGCGCAGTGTACAAAGCTTACTGATGGGTTGCTAAGCAACGCAAAGCCTTTTGAAAAACCACAACCCACCCCTGGCAACTCGGGGGGTTGGGAGGCAGCAGAGGAATACAGCAGGGAACAAAAGGGAAGCAGCAGCCAGGAGGAGAAGAGAGAGCAGAGGGCTGTGAAATGCAGAGGGAAAGGGAGGATGAATGGAGCTGGGGGAAAGCAACCAAGGGACACAGCACCCCATGTGCCAGGCATGTCGGGGTCCCCAGGTCACAGGTGTCCATAGCTTCAAAACCATCCCAATTAGCACTGATGAGCTCTGAGTGCAGCCTCACCAGAGGCCACGGAGCTCGGACTCCCGTGTTGAGTCCTAAAAGCAAGGAGCAAGTCTGCCGGCGCAGCCTCACCAGCACGAGGCAGTGGTGACAGACGCACACGACGATCTGGTTCCCCCACGCCCACCCCCACTCACGCTCTCTGTGTGGAGCTCTGCACTGGCAGACACTCCCTGTATTGCAGCTGCCTCTAACGTAGCCACCAGCTCTCCTGGCCATTATGCCTGGGCAGCACTAGTACAACATATCAAGTAATTATTCTGCATCCTAACTGCCCCCTGCCCAGCAGAGTGTGGGTAGATGGTTAGGGAGATTGCTGGGGGCTGCTTGCTCTGCCAGCCTGTGTCCTGGCCCAATTCCATCCCCATTAATTGCATTTTGACACCTGCCTTCTCAATTGGATACGAAGTTATTCTGTATTTCCTGTCTTAAATGGTCATGTAGCATTGCTGCTTCTTGATGGATTCTGTGGGCGACTCTAGAGATGGCTGCATTCCAGTCTCGGTGGCACAATCCCTGTGTCTCGCAGACCTTGCCCAGCTGGGAGGCGTTAGGATGCATTTGTTCAGGGTTGCTGTTCGGCCGAGGATATTGCTGTAGTGGTATGGATCATTACCATGGCTGTGATCTGGAGTAGGGTGCTTGCTAACTTGTACAGTGGCTATTTTTTAGTATCAATGCTTATTTATTTACATTTCATTTTCCAGATCAATCCCACGGGGGACAGGAACTCAGTCAGGAGAGCCCAGGGACCTTGCCAGACCATTTAACTCCCCCAAATACAGAACCCATAAACCACACTGTCATAGCACCGTTGGATAACCATACCCATCACTGCAGCACAGAACAGTCTGTGCAGTCAGGGCATGTGGCACCAGCCCTCTTCCATACGACTTAAAGCAATCTGAATTCCCCTTTAACAGGCCCCGTGTGATGAACTGGGAATGTTCTTAATGTTTGCTCTGAATACTGTGTTGGTGCCTCAGTGTCTCCTAGGCAGTTCTTAAGTATCTGGCAGAGCAAAGGCCTAAATGCCTGACCCTCTGTCTCCTAGCAACTGATGGCTGGGCCCCTCCTCTGCAAAGGTGCCAACTGAAGGTGTTGGGAGACAAAGGGATCAGGTGACCTCCTGGCCCGGGAAAGGAACTGAGCAGAGAGGAGGGGCTGGAGGGGGTTGTTAGTCTGGAGCTGGCTGGGGACGAGGAGTGAGGGCAGATGTGGGGGTCTGGCTCACTGACCCCCAGAATGGACCCAGCCGAGGGGTCCGGTTTGCTGTACCTACAAGCTCTGTGTTAGACCCTGTTCCTGTCATCGAACAAACCTCTGTTTTACTGGCTGGCTGAGAGTCACGTCTGACTGCAAGGTGGGGGTGCAGGATCCTGTGGCTTCCCCAGGACCCCACCTGGGCGCACTCGCTGTGGGAAGCGCACGGAGGGGCAGAGGATGCTGAATGCTCCAAGGAGAGACCCAGGAAATGAAGACGTGTGAGCTTCTTGCCCTGCAGACAGTCTGCTCCAAGGGAGAGGAGACTCCCCGAAGTCCTGACTGGCTTGGTGGGGAGCAGTTCCAGAGCATCGCCGGTGACTCCGTGACACCCCGACAACCTAGACCAGGCAGTCATAGTGCTCTGCAGCAACCGGGCGCCCAGTCCAGGCACCTGGAAAGCAGAGTGAAAGGTCTCTTGCTCTCGATGCCTTCATCTCCCATAACTTCCCGCCCAAGGTCCCAGGAGAGATCCTGAAGATTCCCCTACTCAGGCAGAGATACTGGCAGCACAGGCCACGCAGCTATGGGGCCAGGCCAAAACCTGAGTGGAGCTGCGATCCCGTGCACAGGAACCAGTGCCGGGGGGGTCAGGCAGCTGGGGGGAAGGCACCTGAGAGGGGGAGAAGAGGGTCAGGTGTCTGCCACTTCAAAGCAGAGGCTGCAGAGAGCCATTGAAAGGATCAGTGATCGTCCCCGCAGTCCCTGGCACAGGGACTGCCAGGTACAGCTGATTTTACCATCTCCATGGCAGGATGGGCTGCTTCAGGCACGAGCCTACGTGTCAGGAGCTGTGGGTTCAGTTCTTGCACGATCTGGGGCAAATCACGTAATCCCTCTGTGCTGCCGTCTGTAAACAGACAGAACAATCCTTCCTTTCTGTGTAGAGAGCATGCACAAGCCATCAGGATGGGGCAGCGCCATAGACTGACCTGGGTCACTTGGTAAGCTGGGCTTATGTGAACAACATACATTTTAATATAATCAGATGCTAGGTGTACATCTCGGGATGCTGATGCACTTCTGAGCTGGAGGACTATGTCCTGGAAAGTTGTAGGGGTCATGGTAGATAACCAACTGAACCTGAGCTCGCAGTGCACTGCTGGCTGAGCGAGTCAATGTGATAGAGATGTGTAAACAGAAATACTGAACTGGAACAGGACCGTGTCTAGGGCATCAGTGAGACCATTCCTGGAATCCTGGGGGCAGTTCCAGTGTCCACACTTCAAAATGCATGTTGAAAAATTGGAAGGGGTTTATAAAGAGCTACAAGAATAATTCCAGGCCTGGAAAAACCTGCCTTACAGTGAGAGACTTCGGAAGCTCAGTCTTTTTAGTTTAACCAAGAGAAGGCTAAGTGACCATGGTCTTTAAGTACCTACACGAGGTGAAAAAACAGACTAGTAAATTATTGCTCTTTAATCTAGCAAGGCAGAATGGAATCCTAGACAAATTCAAACTAGAAATAAGGTGTGAGTTTTTAAACAGGGAGGGGAACATTGGAACAACTTTCTTAGGAACCTAGTGGATTCTCTCACTTGAAATCTTTCAGTCAGGTTTGGCTGTCTTACTAAAAGGACTGCTGTAGCTCACTCAGAAGTGATGGCCTGGACACAGAAATTAGAAGTTTAGACAAATACCTGTCAGAGACGGTCTACATAATACCTAGTCCTGCCATGAGTGCAGGGGACTGGACTAGATGCCCTCTGTCAAAGTTAGACTCAGGACTCACAGTTTGTCAGACCACTCTGTTTTATTAGCACTGCCCTCTGCTAATAATACCCAGATGTGAGCACCATGCAAGACACAAACTATCTTATTTATACAGATAAAAAGGAGGGAGCACTTAGCAAGATAACAAAGGAAGCAGAATCTGATAAGTTTACCTGGGCTAGCCATGCATATCTTATTTCCTTACTTAACTATTACTAATCTTCTGTTAATGTTTCGCCATTAGCACCATTGTTTATGCCTAATGTTTCTTTTCCTGGCACCTGTATGTCAACATTTCTTATTTCTGCTTAAAGGTACATACAACATTTCTTTAATCCATTCTTATTTTTACAATATAATTAATTCTACTTTCACACCTCTCAAGGTCCCTTTCAGTCCTATGATTCTATGATTACTGGGTGAAATTGCAGATCACTATAACCCCTTTTGGCCTTAAAGATCTAAGACTCTGAGCTGTGGCTGTTCATGTTGTACATCTGTCCCTCGCTATGGTTCGTACAGGCCCTAGCACAAGACAGTTATCATTGCTTGGGGAGCAACAGCATAAGCCCAGGTTGCAAGAGAGTCTGAATGACCTAGAGCATAAGGTCTGTAGGACAGCGCCCAGCATGGGGGTGGAGGGACATTCCTTGATTGGGGTCTCTAAACACAGCTCTAATATCAATATTAGCCTCCTGTTTTCACCCCTCTGATTTGCCAATAACTCCATTCAGCCTGAAGCTCAAACTCCCCCAGCTGATTGCTCCTGTCAAACTGAGCCTGCGGGCTGGCGACCCTCCAAGACAGAAACCGGGCGTGAGGCAGGTGGCTATTGGAGCTTTTTGCACGTCTGGTGGCAGCAAACCTGCAGGAAGCTGATTCAGTGCTGCAAAGCAGATGGCCTGGCTTACTCGACCCAGCTTTGCAGCATGTTCTTCTATTGATAGTGGCTCGGTTCAGACTCCCAGGATGTGATGTGATAGCACCGAACAAAGTGCTAACTCCAACAAGATATCAAAGGTCAAGCTGCGTTCTCAGGCCCTAGCTAGGCCCCAGCAGCACAAAGCGGATTTCACCAGGGCCAAGGATTGGGTCCTCCATGACTCCCCTAGGTGGTTATGTCTGTGCTCACCTCTGGCCCCCACTGGCAGAGAAAACCCTGTAAAGGGAGAGCATGGTTTCCTGGTTTTCTACAGCCATTGCCAAGTGTAGCTGCTCCCACTCTGCCAGCCATATGCATGAGCACAGCTCTAAGAGGAGTTTGGTTTGGTTGGTAGCAGGTTCCAGGAATCCAGACTGAGGCCCCTCTTTCCCAGTGCACCCGCCCCCTGGGGTGACAGCGACCCAGGGTCCAGCCAGTGAAGTGAATCTGGGCAGGCCTGTCTGCCCTAGGAAACTCCATCTTTCCTTGCATAGCAGTAGCAGCGGCTAACCCAAAGCGGGGCTGTGCAGGGAGGGACAGCACCGTCTGTGCATGGCAATGCAAAGCACGAGCTATTGATCTGCTGACTCCACACTGACATTGGCTGGAAGTGAGGAGGCCACAGCTACCCAAGCACAACGTGTGGAAGATGGAATCTGCCCAGCCGGGGAAGAGGCAGTGAAGAGGTGCAGCTGGAAGGTGTCGCCTGTCTCTCCCTCAGCAAGTTGGAGAACTGAGTAGCTTTGGCAGGTGCTTTGAGCTACTGAAGCGGTGCTGCAAGTGCTCTTCCCGCGGGGCTCCAGGAGAGAGCAGCACTTGCCTCCCTGCCCAGTTCCCACCAGGGAGACCCCAACTGCCTGCACTGTGCAGAGGTGAATGGCAGCTCTGGCACCGCCATGGTCTGCACCAGCCCTTTGGAAAGGTGATAATCCTAGTGCACAAATGACTAGGTTCTGGTGGCGGACTGGCCTGTGGTGGACAGCCAGCTGTGACAGTACTTTGCCCACTATGGAGTCTTTTGTCTAAGGCTTCACCTGCAAGTACTGATTAGACCTCGCAATGCGAGGTAGGGCAGGGACACATGAGGACCCGGCTGCCTACCCCGGGGTGCACAGCAGCACAGGGAGTGGAGGGCCCTCGGCCAGGTGGTGACCAGCCATGGGGAATATCCTTGAGAGCTTACACGTGAGGAGCTTAGTCTGGTTCCTTACGTCAGGGCTGGTCTGGTCCTGGTGCCATGTGCCCGGCTGTGTCTCCAGGGGTTAGGAGAGGATTTTGTGACACAGCCTCCATTTATGGGACCAGAACTGAGCCAGTGGGAGAGATGCGAATGCTACGGAGGGGGCTTTCTGCTGCCCAAACAGGCTGTGCTGCTCCTCCGAGCAATGACCAGCTTGCAAGGACGAAGGCTGGGCAGCAAGAAGGTGCTTCCCAAGGAAGAGAGAGATGAATCTAGAGAAAAGAGAAGGGAAGGAGAGACCCAAAGATCCAAGGGAAGAGGGGGCGGATGGAGAAGCAGCTCTGGGGTCGTTTGAGCAGGCAGCCGGGAGTCAGTGCAGAGGCCTGCATGCAGGTGGCCTGCGAGTCCTCAGAGCGCATCTCCTGACCCTTCATTGGCAGCCCTGATCCTCCCCGCAGACTGACTGCACTGCTCTCCTGCTCCATGATTTCCCCAGCCCACCTGGGCCAGACAAGCTCATCTCAGGGGGAAAGGAGCAGGCCCCAGGCTCCCAATAGCACTTCTAGCCCTGCCAGCCAGAGACAGCGTTATTGTTAGGCAAATGGCAGGTGCAGGACAAACATGCAAACAAGGCAGCTGAGAGTCCTTCTGATCAATTAGCTACTCTGGCTTCCTAGTGCTCTTATCGCTGCTCTGCATTCAACAGCCCCAGCAGGGCAGAGCCAGAGCCAGGGTCATGCACCACTGTGATGGAGTAGGGGCTGTCTGTGTGGGGGATGGGAGAGCAGGGGGTGACTTTAGGTGAGGGACAGGTGCTCAGCCTGTAACCTGAGCTAGGCAGGGGGGAGGGTGTCAGCACCTTTGCCCAGGAAGCTGGACAAAGGAAGGGGCTGGCTGGAGGGAGTTGGGTTAGTTCAGCTTCGGTTTTGGGCTGGGTGGTTGGAATTCAGGGAATCCCAAGCTGGAGACTAAGCTTCCTGAACCCCAGGAGGACTTGACTGAGGGGTCCTGGTTGTGCCTACAAGCTCTGCTGTATCCTTCGTTCCTGTTGTCCAATAAGCCTTCTGTTTTACTGGCTGGCTGAGAGTCACTGTGAGTCCCAGGAAGCGGGGTGCAGGACCGGACTCCCCCACACTCCGTGACAAGTGGTGGCAGCGGTAGGATCTACTGCACCCCATGGACGGCGCTTCCTGCAGTAAGTGACTGGGGAGCAGTAAAACAAAGGGACGACTTCAGGGGTGATTAACCCGTGGCAGTGTGTGCCCAGTGAGAAGGACTTTGCAGTAACAGGGTCCCCCGGGGGATTGCAGTGATCAGTCCCAGGGGCGGAGGAGTCTGCAGCTCGACCCTGGCAGAGAGGTGGTGACCTCAAGAAGGGCTGGTGCACTAGTGGTCTCCCTGGAAACCATGGGGAGCAGCAAGCACCCTGGCCTGTGAGTGGCCAGCAGGAAGATGTATGCCAAGCGGCTTAAGTGCGACCTGGTGGAGCTGTGCAAGCAGAAGGGGCTGTGCAGAGGGAGGCTCACCAAAGACCAGCTGATTGCTCAGCTGGACGAGGGAGATTGCTTGAATGAACTGATCTCTGTTTCTGAGGGAAGCAGCCTGGCAGATGCAGCGCAGGCACCAGTGTCTGTTCCCGTTGGGAGTGGTCAGCCAGCGGCTGAGGGCTTCGCAAGACCCCCCAGCCTAGAGGAAGGGTGAGGAGGAGCCCAGCGAATGCCGAGGGCACCATGAAACCGACGGCCAGCAGGAGATCCTCCTGGTGAAGCTCACCCACCAACTGGGGATCATCCCGGCGATGCTCGGCATCCATGGCGCGGAAGTGGCTGGAATGGGAGAGAGAGCTAAAACTGAGAGAGCTGGAGGATAGTGAGACAGAGAGAACATGACCGGGAGAAAGAGAGACAGCATCAGCATGAGCTGGAACTGGCGAGGCTGAAGGGCAGCGGGCCCCAGGCTGCGGTGAGGGGGGGTCCAGGATGCATGGAGCTTTGATAAGTGCATCCTGGCCCAGCGTAAGGAGGGGGAGGACATGGATGACTTCCTGGATGCCTCTGAGACAGCCTGCGAGCTGCACCAGGTAGATCCTGCGGACAGGCTCCAGGTTCTCACTCCCTTACTGGACCCCAAGGCCGTGGCATTGTACCGTCAACTGGGAGAATAGGAGAAAGGGAACTACGAACTATTCAAGCAGGCCCTGCTGCGCAAGTTTGGGCTCACTCCTGAGATGTACAGAGAGAGGTTTCAGAGTCAGTATAAAACCCCTGAGGTCTCATATCTGCAGCTAGCTGTCTGCATGGAGGGATATGCCAGCAAGTGGACAGATGGGGCCCAGACGAAGGGGGACGTGGTTAACTGCTGGTACTGGAGCAACTGTATGAGCGGTGCCCATCTGACCTGAGGCTGTGGTTGAGGGACCAAAAGCCAGAGAACCAGCGACATGCAGGGCGGCTGGCTGATGAGTCTGTGAAGAGTCGGACGGGGGGTGGCAGGGAGGAGTCTCAAAGGAACAGGCCCACCGCGATGCAGACAGAGTGTCATCCTGGGACCTCCCAAAAGGGGGAATAGGGAGAAGCCCCTCCCAAGGGGAACGCCCAGCGTCAGGGACACCCGACCGGTTGGAGAAGACCAACGGGACATGAGCTGCTATCAATGTGGCCAGAGGGGCCACATACGGTCCCAGTGCCCCAGGCTCAAGGACAGACTGAGCAGACCGATCCCACACCAGGTTAAAGAGATCCAGCTGGACGAGGGGCAGCGTTTGCAGGAAAGGGGGACTGGCCACGTACCGCCTGCGAAGGAGGGAGGAGGGCCCCAGGTCAACTCCTCTGGGGGGCCGGATGCTCCAGGCTCCGAGTTTTTGGTTTACAGGGTGGGCGCGGGGCTGCCCCTCCGGAAAGAGTGCCTTGTTTCCCTGGAGGTAGATGGGAGGAAGGCCATTGGGTACTGGGACATGGGTGCAGACGTGACGCTGGCCCGGCCCGAGGTGGTGGGCTCAGATCGGATGGTGCCCAACACCTACTTGACCCTGATGGGCGTGGGCGGGACCCCATTCAAGGTTCCCGTGGCAAGGGTACACCTGAAGTGGGGGGCCAAGGAGGGTCCCAAGGACGTGGGGGTACACCCATATTTGCCCATGGAGGTGTTAATGGGGGGGGGAGGACCTGGAGGTCTGGCCAAGCAATGCCCGGGGTGCCCTGCTTATGACCCATAGTCAGAGTCGGCGAAGGGCACTACGCCCTGATAATGGGGAGGGTACTCTCCCCAAGGCGCAGGACCCTAACCTGGTGGGGAGGGAACACGGGGATCAGAGGATCACCAGGGACATGGCTCAGAGAGGCTGCGGCCTCAGACCCAGCCAGTGAGAGAGAGCAGGTCCCCATCCCTGTCCCAGCTGCTGAGTTCCGGGCCGAGTTGCAGAAAGATCCCTCCTTGCGGAAGCCCAGGGACCGGGCTAACCTCAGTGCGGTACAGACCATGAGGAGAGGTTGCAAGGAGAGGTTCCTGTAGGAGAAGGGGTTCCTGTACCGAGAATGGGCTCCCCCAGGGGAAGTAGAGTCATGGGGGAACAGGAGGCAGCTGGTGGTTCCCCAGAAGTTTCGCCACAAGCTACTGTACCTGGCCCATGACATCCCTCTCGCAGGGCACCAGGGAATCCAGCGCACCAGGCAGAGGCTGCTACAGAACTTTTACTGGCCTGGGGTCTTTACCCATGTCCGACAGTACTGCCAATTCTGTGACCCATGTCAGAGGGTGGGGAAGGCCCAGGACAAGGCGAAAGCAGCTTTGAGGCCTTTACCCATCATAGAAGAACCTTTCCAGAACGTGGCCATGGACATAGTGGGACCTCTCAGTAAGACGACCCGGTCAGGGAAGAAATACATTCTGGTGGTGATAGATTTCGCCACTCGCTACCCCAAGGCGGTGGCCTTGTCCTCTATCGAAGCAGACGCCATGGCAGATGCGCTGCTGACCATTTTCAGCCGAGTGGGGTTCCCCAAGGACGTCTTAACGGACCAGGGGTCCAACTTCATGTCGACCCTTCTCCGGTGCTTGTGGGAGAAATGTGGGGTCCAGCACAACTGGGCCTCAGCGTTATCACCCCCAGTCCAACGGGCTGGTGGAAAGGTTCAATGGAATGCTAAAGATGATGCTAAAAACATTTATGAACCAGCACCTGCAGGACTGGGACAAGTACTTACCTCACCTGCTGTTCGCATACAGGGAGGTACCTCAGGAATCTACCGGGTTTTTGCCTTTCGAACTGTTATATGGAAGGCGAGTAAGGGGGCCCCTGGACCTGATGAGAGGTGAATGGGAGGGGAAGGCCACTCCCGATGGAGAGTCAGTGGTGGAATATGTCCTGACCTTCTGGGAAAGACTTGCCGAGCTCATGGGCCTGGCCAGGGAGAATATGGCCCGAGCCCAGAGGAAGCAGAAGGTCTGGTATGACCGCACGGCCCGGGCCCGTGCCTCGCCACCGGGGATCAAGTGATGGTTCTCATCCCCGTGAGGAAAAACAAACTCCAGGCTGCCTGGGAAGGGCCCTTCAAGGTTGTCAAGCAACTAAATGAGGTAAACTATGTGGTGGAGCTGTCTAACCAGGCTCATTACCGCCGGATGTACCATGTGAATATCATGAAGCCATACTATGACAGAGGGAATGTGGTGTTGGCTGTGTGTGGACATCGGGAGGAGCAGGGAGATGACCCTTTAGTGGATCTATTCCCTGGGACAAAAGCTGGTTCCCCCCTGGAGGCGATTCCCCTCTCTGATCAGCTGACCCTGGCCCAGCACGCTGATATCAGAGGGGTGCTGCATCTGTACCAAGAGCTGATTTCCAACCAGCCTGGACGCATTAATTTGACTGCCCACCGGGTGGAGACCGGGTCACATCCCCCTATAAGATGCTCCCCTTTTCGGGTCACCGGGAAAACTGCCCAGGACCTAGAAAGAGAGGTGAGGGACATGTTGGCTTTGGGGGTGATCCAGCCATCTTCCAGCCCTTGGGCCTCGCCTGTGGTGCTGGTACCCAAAAGGGATGGGTCGACCTGGTTCTGTGTGGACTATTGAAAGCTCAATGCCATCACCGTATCTGATGCCTACCCCATGCCCAGGCCTGACAAGCTCCTAAACAAGCTGGGAGGCACTCGGTACCTCACCACCACGGATCTTACAAAGAGCTACTGGTAAGTACCGCTGGATCCGCCTTTATCACCCCTCTGGGGCTCTATGAGTTTGTGGCCCTGGCCTTTGGCCTCAAGGGAGCGCTGGCCACCTTCCAGCGCCTGATGGATCAGATCCTGAGGGGGATGGAGAGTTTTGCCGTGGCGTATATTGACGAAATCTGCGTCTTTAGCCAGACCTGGGAGGACCACATGTCCCAGGACCAACTCCGGGAGGCTGGGTTAACCGTAAAGGCTGAGAAGTGCAAGGTGGGGATGGCTGAAGTATCTTACCTGGGCCATCGGGTGGGGAGCGGCTGCTGAAAGCTGGAACCAGCCAAGGTGGAGGTGATCAGAGACTGGCCTGCTCCTCAAACCAAAAAGCAGGTCCAGGCCTTTATTGGGATGGCGGGGTACTATCGAAAGTTCATGCCCCACTTTAGCGCCATAGCCGCCCCTCTCACTGAGCTGTGCAAGAAGGGGAAGCCAGACAAGGTGGTCTGGACCGAGCAGTGCCAGGAGGCTCTCCGGGTACTGAAGGAGGCTCTGGTTAGTGGCCCAGTTCTGGCTAACCCAGATTTTGACAAGCCCTTTATGGTGTTCACCGACACCTCAGACACGGGACTGGGGGCGGTGTTAAGGCAGGAGGATGAAAAGGGGGAGAGACACCCCATCATGTACCTGAGCAAGAAGTTGCTACCCCGGGAGCAGAACTACGCAGCCATCGAGAAGGAATGCCTGGCCATGGTGTGGGCCCTTAAGAAACTAGAGCCATATCTCTTTGGGCAACACTTCACCGTGTACACCGACCACTCTCCCCTGACCTGGCTGCACCAGATGAAAGGAGCCAACGCCAAGCTCCTGAGGTGGAGCCTGCTCCTGCAGCACTATGACATGGACGTGGTCCATGTGAAGGGAAGTGCCAACCTGATAGTGGACATGCTGTCCCGGAGGGGGGGCCTTGAACTTCCCCAGGGCACTGGGCAGAGTGACCCCGCTCAGTTCAGTCTCGAAGGGGGGAGAGATGGGATGGAGTAGGGGCTGTCTGTGTGGGGGATGGGAGAGCAGGGGGTGACTTTAGGTGAGGGACAGGTGATCAGCCTGTAACTTGAGCTAGGCAGGGGGGAGGGGTATCAGCACCTTTGCCCAGGAAGCTGGACAAAGGAAGGGGCCGGCTGGAGGGAGTTGGGTTAGTTCAGCTTCGGTTTTGGGCTGGGTGGTTGGAATTCAGGGAATCCCAAGCTAGGGACTAAATTTCCTGAATCCCAGAAGGACTTGATTGAGGGGTCCTGGTTGTGCCTACAAACTCTGCTGTATCCTTCGTTCCTGTTGTCCAATAAACCTTCTGTTTTACTGGCTGGCTGAGAGTCACTGTGAGTCCCAGGAAGCGGAGTGCAGGACTGGACTCCCCCACAGACTCAGCAGGCTGAGGATTGCCAGTGTTTGAGCCTCTGGCCTACCCTATCCCCTCCCCATCTGTCTGGCCATCCATCAGGTACTGCCACGGGCGCCTTACCATAGTGCCGGAGTATCTCGCAGTACCTGTGCTCCCTGTACCCCCTGCTCTTCTCTCCCTGAGGCAGGGTTTGTTTGGCCCAGCACCTGGCACTGCGGGGTCCCGATCTGACGGGCTCCTGGCAATGCAGCTAACCCATAACCGTTGCCTCTCCCTCCACACAGCTAGAGCTCACCATTCTCTTGGTTACTTGGCAGCCGTCTCTCTGGCCTTGACAAATGCAGTCTGCCCTGCTCAGAACCATGCCGAGATCGTTTTCCTAGTGTGTCCCTCCCCCCACATCACTTCGCTCTCACACCCCAGGCAAGCAGCTGGTTTTCGCTTCCCAGGCCCTTCCCTCCTCTCCCCACCTGTCTGTCCTCTCTCATTCACTACTCAGCTTTTGAAGCTCACCTCTGATTGGCCCCTAACACCAGCCCCCAGTGTCCACTTGTTACTTTTTCAAACAAGCCACTTTGTACTTTCTCCTGCGCTGCCCTTCACGTGTGGGAGGAAACCCCCAGAGCCACTTCTGCACCCGCCTTCCAGTCCCGCTGCCAAATGCTCCTTTGTTGTGATGCTGCTGGCGTGCAGAGCCCATGGCCTGGCAGGCTGACCAGCACGGTCTCACTGTTCACTTGTGCTCCCATCTGCCTGGCTCTCTCCCTCTGGTGTCTTGTGGCTTATACGTGGGTCGGGAGCTCCTTGTGGCAGGGATTGTCTTTTTGTTCTGCGTTGTCCAGCTCCTAGCGCCATGGGGATCTGGCCCCGGACCAGGGCTCCCACAGTAACAATACAGTAGAAGCGGGCTGCCCCTTCCAGAAGAGGTTTTCAGGTGACAAGAGGCCGTGGAGGGAGGCTGAGGAGTGGCTGGGAAATAGCCTCCCAGCTGAACGGCAGGCTGGGGCACTGCCAGCGAGTTTTGCATGTCCGCAGTCAGTGCCACGCAGCCAGTCTTAAAGAGCCGCCTGCAGGGAACTTTTCTCTCCACCATCCCACGCGCCCAGCTGTGCCCATCTGCCTGCTCCCTGCTGGCCTCACTGCTTCCCCTTTCTGTCCGTCACTCAGTCAGTTTTCTAGGGCTCCCTTAGTTGCTGAGGGCCCTCAGGCAGCAGCCCTGCCTCAGTTACTCTACTTGTAGAGGCACGAAGCTGTGCAAGTCTTGACAGTCTTGATCAATGGTAAAGCCTCTGCACCCTGACACCCCTCCTGTCACTGCTTGGGCAGACAGGGTGCTAACAGGAGAGCAGAGGGGTATGAATTGGCAGCAAGGACAAAATGGGTTCAAAGAGACAGCACTAGAGAGCAGGGCACCAGCAGAGCCAGCTTATGTGCCTGGAGTCAAGGAAGAATCAGCAACTCGATCCCTTATCCATGCCCACAAAGTCCTCAGTGCCTAACTGCTGCTTGGCAAGCTGTGGCACCGTGGGTGTCTGACTCACCCGGGGACAGCCTGCTGCTGTTAGACCAAGCCTCCGGGAAAGCCGCTGAGCTCAGCCCCACGTGCTAATTCCCACTTGGAAGGGTTTAATTAGGAACCTGCTTGGACACATCTTTGCCAAGCTGGGGGAGGCTGGGGAAATGCCAGGCGTGCCCTGCAGGATGCCAGCAGCTGTCAGTCCCACCTCCCGTGTCATGACTAATATGATTCAGCTGTCAAGCCACGTCTCTGTTCTGGCTGCAGAACAACACAGAATGCATTCGTGACCCCGTAACCTTCCCTCTGCCTGCAGGCGGCCTGGCAGGGTTGTGAGAATGAAAAGCCCAGAAGGAGACGTATCCCTGTACCCCACCCCCACAGGCTAGGAGTACACTCGCTGCCCCACATTCACACCTCGTACGGGGCTGTCTCCACAGCAACCTCGAGAGACGTGCACAAGTCCCAGCGAGATGCTCGTCCAGAGCTGCCGTGTAACTGTGTTGTCATGACAGTTGCTCTCAGCGAAGCGAGAGCCAGAGCCTGGGGCTTGGCAAGTTATTTTGCACCTTCTATGTTTCCAGCAGCTTCCCCTGCACTATTCCACAGGAGATTGCGCCTGGCAGAATGGGGCTGGGCCCAAGCCATCTGAGCCAGCCCAGCCTTCACTGGTGAGCGGAGTCACCCCAGCTGCCCGCACCTCTCCCCCGGATACAGTTTAGGACACTGGAAACCATTCTCTCCTTGTAGCACTTGTGTGACTTGGTGGATAGGCTCTGCCCATTGTCAAACCCTGACTGAGAGGGGCCAATTAGCAGGGGTCTGTCATCCTGTCAAGGATTGCAGGGGAGCCTGGCATGGCAGAATGGGGCTGCTGGTGAGAACGGAGAGGACTGGGAGCACTGCATGCACACAGCCTCCCTGGGAGAGAAGCACAGAAGCCTGGCAAGGCGGCCCTCCGCTGGGTACCTACAGAAACCCGGGTTTCCATTTTCAGGCAGCCACTTATTAATTTTCACTGGCCTGGCCTGTGCCCACTGACCAGCGTACCTGGACCCCACGATCCCGGGGCCGGGGGCGGTGTTGGATAGCCAGCTGGCCATGCTTGCACAGCACCACCCCCATGGGTTTGTTCACATGGCACCAAGGACACCCGCAAAGCACTCACACACACACACAAAATCCTTGGCTCCTGCATCCTGCTCCCTGGGTATGTCTACACTGAAGAGAAACCCATGGTAGTGAGTCCCAGAGCCTGGGTCACCTGACTCAGGCTCATCCTACAGGGCTAACCTTAGCAGTGGAGACTCTCCCCCCTGGCCAGGCGTCAGCCCAAGTAGGAACAGTACCCCGCAGTGAAAACCCAGACAGCTGACACAGGCCCTGCGACTTGCTGCCCCGGGTTTTGTTTGTGCAGTGCAGGTGTACCCTAGAGGCTATAGGGGTCCCTGCCTTAAGGAGGGAGAGTTCTGCATGGAGCCCACATCATCGATTCAGCCCTTCATCTCTAGGGGGCCTTGGAATTGCTGAGCCCCTCTCCAGGGCTCTAGACAGCTGTGGGAAGTCGGAAAGGGTTCCATCTCCTCCCCTTCCTGCCCTGTGCAGAGAGCGTGCATGCCGCTCACTGCTCCAAGGAGAAAGCTGGTTAATCCCACCTCTGGCTTACCTCTCACAGACACGGACCGTCCAAGCGGCGATGATCCACAGGGAGATGCTGAAGACCAGCAGCACGGTGCCGGGGCAGATGGTCATGAGAGTCTTCATGACGAAGCGTGTGTTGAAGTTGATTTTGTTGAGTGCCCCGATGCTGCGTGACGAGGCGTCAGTGAAGAGCTTGCTGTGCAGCAGCATGACCCGGGCAATCAGGTACAGGCGGAGGAACATGGGGATGGAGAGGATGATGTCCACATCGGCCTCTGCCCGTGAGGGTGCATAGGAGAAGGCCAGACGTGCTGTCCAGAAAAATTTGTACTCCCCAGGGATGGGGTGTATAGCACAAACCAGCATCTCCAGGCTGATGTAAAGGATGCGCTCATAAGTCATTGCTATCCGCCAGTCATCGGCGCCATTGTCGATCACGAAGAGCTAGTGGGACGGAAGGCACATGATTAGAGACAGTACCCACTTAGCGACACCCTGCCTTCCTTCCCATGGGCAACCCTGCAGGGCCCGGCCCCTGGGAACGGAGACCATGGGAAGAGCGTGAGGGAATTCACACTAAACCTAGGAGCCCCAAAATCCCATTTCCAGGGGACCCTAAATCCAGGGGCCCGAAAATCCAATTTCCAGGGGCCCCTAACCTCAGGGGCCCCAATACCCCATTACCAGGGGCCCCTAACCCTAAGACACCCCCCCCCATTTCCAGGGGCCCCTAAACCTACGGGTCCCTAACCCCCATCTCAAGGGACCCCTAACATCAGGGGCCCCAAACCCCATTTCCAGGGGCCCCTAACCTCTGGGACCCCAAAACCTCATTTCCAGGGGCCCATAGGGTTAGGGGCCCCAAACCCCCTTTTCCAGGCACCGCTAATCCTAGGGGCACGAAAACCCCATTTCCAGGTTCCCTAAACTCAGGGGCCCCAAAACCCCATTTCCAGGGACCCCTTACCTCAGGTGCCCTAACCCCAGTTTCCAGGGGCCCCTAACACTTTGGGTCCCAAAACCCCATTTTCAGAGGCCCCTAACCCAAGGGGCCCCAAAACCCCATTTTCAAACGCCCCTAACACAAGGGGCCCCAAACCCCTCACGCTATGGTACAGGGTCCAGAACCCAAACATGAGCTCTGGGCCCTGCCCCAAAGTGTCCACAGTCCAAAGAGCAGGAGGAGAAACAGGGGAGGCAGTTTGCCCAGTGGCAGTAGTAGGAACAGGACCCAGGTGTCCTGACACTGTGGTCAGAGCTCGAGCTGCCCCTTTTAGGCACAGTCTTTCTTGGCTTGACTTGTAGCAGCTGCCCCCATGAAGCTCCAGGACTCCCATTCTAATCTTACCACTGACACCAACCCCCTGCTAATGCTTACTCAGGCAGGCAGGCAGTGCTGCGGGAATCATGTAAGTGAAAGCAGCACAGATGGGTAGGATCTGGCCCATAGCTTTTCACCTCCATCCTTGGGCACCTACGGCGCGCGAAGGTAACGTGCTCACTTAGCCCTGTCTGACTGGAGCAGCGCGTGCCGGAGCTGGCTGAGCAGCCTGTGAGCAAAGCTCAGCAGCAGGGTCCCTGCAGTCAATAACGCAGGCCGGAAGGAGGGTCTGTAGGGAACCGGCTGACTTGCTGCACTCCAGCATGGGACAGCATTTGTCAACTCCAGAGCAAGTTCAAGGTCAGGTTTCTCCCGTAGAGCCCACAGACTGGAACCTGTTTTAGACGAGGTTATTTACCCCAGAAACAGAACACCTGCTGGCCGTACTGCCTTAGAACAAGGCTTTCATAGAATCATAGAATATTGGGGTTGGAAGGGACCTCAGGAGGTCATCTAGTCCAACCCCCTGCTCAAAGCAGGACCAACCCCCAGATTTTTACCCCAGTTCCCCAAATGACCCCCTCAAGGATTGAACTCACAACCCTGGATTTAGCATGCAGCGTAGGCCATGTGCAAGACAGACCCATGGAGAGGGGGCCGACAGCCCCAAAGCATTTAGGTGAGCTGCATGCCACGGCCAGACCTTTGCAGGCTGCCTTGGGGGGATCCCGTCTGGCAGAGCCTGGCCTGGGAATGGGTGATGGCCACCTGCTGGGCAGTGGTAAGGGGCCCAGTTAGTTTGGAGGCAGGGAGTGGCTCATGCAGCTTTTCAGCTGGCCACATTTGGGGAGGGACAGCCCATCTGTGACTCGGATACCAGCAGTCCTAGTGGATGCTGCAGCAGGAACCACCGGATAAAAGCTCTGGGGATTAGCAGGGGCCAACCCAGGAAGAAATGGAGATTGTGGTCTGCGTCCTGCACGTTTGGCTTGTAAACGCAGGGACAGAGCGCTGTAACCGGAGTGCAGGGCCCACCTCACTGGTTTCAGGGCCCTTGTCCCCCCAGCCCCTTTGCACTGGATGCTGGGCGTAGCAAGAGCCATGCCCTGCACTGATGAGCTCCAGGCAGGAGGGGAAACAGAATCCCAGGGAGGGCAGGTGACTCGCGCAGGGCTACCCAGCAGGTCAGTGGCAGAGCCAGGAATAGAAGTCAGGTCTCCTGGCTCCCAGCCTTGTGCCTTATCTAGCCCATGCTGCCTCTCTGGAGTGCACAGCAGAGCCTGCAGGGGGCCCAAGGCCAACCCAGGGCTGCAGAGCTCAGGTGGCCCCACTGCTCTCAGTCAGCCTAGCTGCGTCAGCCAAGGAAACGCCTGAACGGCCTTCCACCGAGTGTGAGGAGGGGCTTTGTCCAGTCCCCTTTGCTCTCAGGGGCCTCCCCTCCCAATGAATTTGTTGCTCACGCTGTGCCTTAGAATGGCCCAGCCCCCAGTGCAGAACCTGGCATCACCCTCACCTGCTGAGCACTGCACTGTCAATTAACATGAATGAATAGCTCCTTAAAGGCCCCCCTGCTCTTAATTGCTGATGGACGGGAAAATCAGAGCAACACAATGGGGGAGCCAGCTTTTCAACAGCAACATTAAACACCTAGACACCCTGCTGTCAGGAAAGAGCCCATCAGGTTCCCATGGCAGCAGCAGGTTCATCCTAGGCCAAGCAGTAAGGAAGGACGGGCTAAGGAAACAGGGTCTCCTTGGCTTTGAAGGTCAGGCTGGCTTGCGCTGGGGACACCGCACTGGAAAGCACCAGGCCTGGCTCCTGCAAACCCTTGTTTATCTGCATAGCTCTTGCTCCCATGGGGATTGTGAGCCCTGGGCCCCCAGGCTGTGTATGTGGGGCTCCGATGGGGCAGTGCATTATTGCATTTATTAAGCACTGACCATCACTCAGCTCCATGAGACACGCAGAGAGAGACTTGGTCTCTGCTCCACAGAGCTTACACTCAAACCACTTCTTCAGCTCCTTTTTGCTAAGTAACAGCCCAGTTCTGTCCCCATCACTGCCTGGCTCAGCAGAGCTTTGGAGAGATGCTACAGCCAGGAGTCCTAGGCATGATAGCAGACTGGCTGCTCGCTGGGTCTCAGGGGGCAACATCCAAGGGGTTCCCAGACTGCCAGAGCGAGGGCAGCAGCAGCACAGAGATGGCTCCGGGCTCAGACACAGATCAACCAAGCAGGAATCTCCTCCAACCACTAACCCCTAGACCGGAGAATGAACTAGAGACCAAACCTGCATAGGCCTGGGGGGGCAGGTGGGGACTCCTCCTCAGGCTTTTCCATCCCTGGTTTGTGATTCCTAGCAGCTCTGTGGGAGAGACGGGCACGCCGACTGCCGTTAGTCACTGACAAACAGCTCTCTAGCGTGGAGAATTACGCTTGCCAGAGCCTCAGACTGGAGTCGTGTTTGCTGAGGCGTCACCCCCTCCCCTTTCACTTTAGTCACACTGATGTTACAGCACTGGGGGGGGTGGGGTTGGGTGCTGAGCTCAGGGGCCCAGTACGGTTGTCCCTCCTTTCCCCCACTCTCAGCAGTCACATAAGTAATTAGAGCCCCCGCAATACTTGCAGTCTAAATACACAGTCAGAGGGGAGCACGGAAGATACTGTCCTAGGTCCTGCAGCAGACAGCTCCAAGACCAGATCTCAGGCCTCCTGGCCACTGGATTCCTTTGAGCAGATCCCAGAAGATACTGGCTCCCATGCGAGCAGGACCCCTGTCTTATTTCCCCACTTGCCCAGCCAGGGGCAGCACCTTACACCTGCTCTGAGCAGCTCTGCCTGGGGCTGGGTGGGAGCATCCTTCTTGGGTGAACAAAGCCACAGGCTGACTCACCCAGCTACTTGGTCTCTTTTCCCTGGTCTGTTTGGAAAGCTCCCCAGCTTGGAGCTCCTTTGTTTAAGCAATTGTTTATAAAAACGCTCCAAGCTGCTAGGACGATGCTCAGGGGTGCGAGCAGCTGACAACCCATTCCTTCCTGCAAAGGGTATTGCAAATAAACAAGCAAAGGAAATAGCCCAGAAGTGGGAAAGTGGGGGACGCTTTCATGTTTGTTTGTTGTAACCTTACCCCACCAGCAGGGAAGTGAAAAGGGAGCGTGTGTTTTTTTAAAGCTTCTGCCTTTGTAAAGTTCTCTCCAGCATGCACACCGGGAGTGCACCATTGCTACCGGGGTTTCCATGGAAACCACATCCAAAGTCCAGCCATATCCAATTAGGCTTCCCCAGGCTTGCTGGCAGGGAAAGGCTCGAGCGCACTTGCCCCAGTGGCTAGGAAACAATGATGCAGCTGGAGAACGCAGCAAGAAACCCAGGGGAAGGAAGAAACTCTGTTAAGCAGCACAGGCCTGCACCCATCAGTGTGGGAGAAGTTCCAGTTACGGCAGCTCTGGCATTCACTGCCACTTCCTGCATGCCCTCTTACAGCTGGGGATTCGAGTGTGCCTCAGCGTGTCACAGGAGCACAGGCCTGGCTCCTATGGGCCTTCTCCTTAGTGCTCAGAGCAGGGCTGTTGAAAGGAGCCTGATCCGAGCTCTGCTTAGACCCTTGACTTCACTGTCAGGGATATGGGGCCATAGGCCTGGGCAGCTGGGCACGTCCTTGCGAGCTGATGTTGCAGCGCACGTCTGCATAAAGCTGGGACTTTCAGCACAACGACAGCTGTAGTACACTCCATCCAGGCTGTCTGGCTCTTTCAGAGCCCAGCTCCCCTGGGACCTTCCTGCATGTTGCTCTCCATCTCTGCCAGGGCACAAGCAGTTCCTCTTGGGCAGCCTGGAGCCAGCTCCGGGGTCTCTGATCCTCAGAGTGTTTTGCACCTACATCAGTCACAGCCAAGCCCTTTCTGAAAGCCAGCCCTGCCACACACTGGCTCGCCTTCCGCACAGCACGGAGCAGGCTGAGCCTGGGAGGAAGAAATGAAGCTTGCTCAACAGGCACCAGGAACCACCTTTAGGGCAGACACAATCCACTTGCTGAGAGGCTGGATCCTACTCGGTTAAAGTCAAGGGGAGCTGTGACGAACTGGGACTGTTCTTAATGTTTTCTCTGAATACTGTGTTGGTGCCTCAGTGTCCCCTAGGCAGTTCTTAAGTATCTAGGTGGTGGGATAAGGGGGTGTGATTGCTGCAGAGCAAGGGCCAGTGAACATAAATGCCTGGCACTCTGTCTCCTAGCAACTGATGGCCTGGGCCGCTCCTCTGCAAAGGTGCCAACTGAAGGTGTTGGAGACAAAGAGATCAGGTGACTTCCTGGCCCGGGAAAGAAACTGAGCAGAGAGGAGGGGCTGGAGGGGGTTGTTAGTCTGGAGCTGCTGGGGACGAGGAGTGAGGGCAGACATGGGGGTCTGGCTCACTGCCCCCCAGAATGGACCAGGCCAAGGGATCCGGTTCGCTGTACCTACAAGCTCTGTTTTAGACCCTGTTCCTGTCATCGAATAAACCTCTGTTTTACTGGCTGGCTGAGAGTCACGTCTGACTGCAAAGTGGGGGTGCAGGACCCTGTAGCTTCCCCAGGACCCCGCCTGGGTGGGCTCGCTGTGGGAAGTGCACGGAGGGGCAGAGGATGCTGAATGCTCCAAGGAGAGAGCCAGGAGGTGAAGCCGTGTGAGTTTCTTGCCCTGCAGACAGTCTGCTCCAAGGGAGAGGAGGCTCCCCAAAGTCCTGACTGGCTTGGTGGGGGGGAGTTCCAGAGCATCTCCCGGGGTCTCCATGATAGGAGCAGAATAGGACCTATAAGTCTTGTGTGCAGTCGGGATCAGTCCTGATTTCAGTCATCCGTGGCCACACCCATACAAGCCCCAAGTGCAGAGTTAACTGCTATTAGCCTTGATTTGGTAGGTGCAAGCTCGCCTGGTTTCAAGCAGGGTTCGGCTCCACTGCTGCCCTCAGCAGGGGCTTTGCCAGTCTGTGGTGGTGCAGCTGTACGTTGGGCTAGTCCCCCCGGGGCCCAGGCCTTCGAGAATGGCCACGCTGCTTTAGGCGCTCCCAGTTCTGCAAAACCCTCCAGCAGATACTTAATTTTAAATACAAGAGGGCACCTCTGAATCTGCTCCCCTGTTCCTGGTTAGCTCTCTGGCTTAGTCTGCTGGGGGAGGCAAAGCAGGATGGGGTTCAAAGCACAAGGACAGTTTGGCATCCAATTCCCTTTGGAAGCTTGGCAGCTCTCCCCCACGTGCGCCGTTGAAAATCTCCTCCTTACGTTCTCACCTACAGGTCATGGAAGACGGAGGCGCGCAGTGGGGTCACTGACAGTGATGTTGGCCATGTGACTACAATGCAACACACACACACACACACCCCGGTTCATATACATGCCAACTCCTGATGCATCCTGCAGCAGCAGGATGAGAAATCCATTTGCGGTTGCCAAGCGAGTGCTAATTAATGAGACACAGAGGCAGAAAATGGGAGAGGATTCCGTTTTCCTTTCCCATGCCTGGCCATAAACCAAAGAAAAGAGCCATGCTTAAGGCAAGTTCTCCTTCTACTAATAGTGGGGACGCGGCTCCCACCCCAGCCAAGCCTCCAGCAATTGCTCCCAACCAGCCTCCCAGTTACTATCCGCTATCGTTAGAGCCGAGTTAAAACCCAGTGACAAAGGCTGGAGTTCACAGTTGGACTCCAGACATATGTGCGGTCTTGATCCTTCCAGAGGGCCTGGGCAGTGGAGAAGGGCCCTCTCGGTCTGCATATTTCCACCCCGTGCCCTTCCCCCTGGTGCCTGGAACACGATCTGCATTGCGTTGGTTGCTCTGAGTTCTCACACCTTGCTCATCGGCAGGGCGCTGGGAATAAAGACAGGCTGGGGGTACTATCCCACAGCATCCCTAGCCTCAGCCAGTCCACCACCAAGACACAGCCTTACAGGAGTGCTACTGAGGCAGGCACTATCATTAACTGCCTAGGAGCCAGGGATGTTCTGGGGGGTGCTGCCAGCTCTCCCTGGAGTTAGCTTGCCTAATACTTTCCAGTATAAAAGATTCTTTTGTTCTTTTCTTTGAGAAGCTGTAACATCTCTGTTGTTTGCAGCAAGCCTTTGAAATGGGGCAGGCACAAAGCCTTGACACGGGCATCCTGCCTTTTGCTAGTGCCAGGCAATTCCATTCAGCTTGGCCTGAGTTATAAACTCTTTAAAAAGTCACTATTACCATTCTCTCACTTGTGATCCGCAGGCAACATTCTGGCAAGCTGCCAGTAACACTGACCGCCAACACTCTGGGCCCACGCCACGGCCAAAACAGCAAAGCACCCGCTGCACTTGGAACCCAGGGTGAAAAGAAGTTTGGGCAAGTCCCCTCTGCGCTCTCTTAGTTTCCCAATCTGTAAAATGGGTTACCCATCTCCTGGGGAGCCAGGACGCTTACATGATTAATGTGCGTCCAACATAGGGAGAGGGGAAATTATTGTGTTTGTTCCAAGCTTTAGTAATCATTTTAGGAGCACCTCAGCTGGCCTTGGCCAATGCCTGCTCCTTGGGGAGCATGGAGCCCACACTGGATAAAAGAGGCTCGGCACTGCCACTTCTGTATTATACACATCCCACCCCACATTGGCAGGGAGAGGGACAGGGGCCCTGCTGTTCTCTCCCCCCAAACGCCTCTGTTACAGGCCAGGTTCTGGGTCAGCTAGCAGCCCATTTTGCTCAAGAACTGATGGCTCGGCCCTTAAGAGTGAGGTAATTGGTTCATTAGTATTCTCAGCCTGCAAGCCATTAGCTGAGAGCAAGAAACCCCAATCCCTGTAGGAGAGGAGAGGCTCTCACATTTGCTCTTGGAAATCAGTGCACATCTGCTTCCTGCACTGGGCATCCCTGCACGGGGGCTGGGGCAGGGAGCAGCAGACAAGCTTCACCCCATCTGACCTAATAAAGTCAGACAGAACACAACCACTGGCAGATTGGTAGCTCCACACAGCCTGCCAGCCAGAGATGCAGCATCAGTCCCTCCATTCACTGCAAGTTCTTCCACAGTACTGGCTTGAATTAGGAAAAGAAATGGGTCCCTGCCCAGTTGTTTTTTAGACCCCACAATAGAGAAGGGACGCGGCTGTATCCCAGTCCTCAGCTAACCTGTGTCCATGCCTTGGAGTTTGCTTGGCTGCAGCCTGGCTCAGCCCCTCCTTCCGTTGGAAAGGTGCACCCCCACACTAAACTGCTGGCCCAGCCAGCAGAACGTTCAGCACATCCTGATCATTTTACCGGAGGTAGCTGGAGGTGAAGCAGCTTCATGTGACTAAATAGAACAAGCAGTTGTGGACAACCTAACCTCCCCAGCTGCTGCCTTCAGCCTTAAAGCTGTTGCCCCCCAACCCTTGTGCTCTGGTCTAAAAGGAGGAGTCCAACAACAGAGAGTGACATTGTCCTCCCACCTGCACCCCTAGGTCTGCACTGAGGACAGTGAGGTCATGCTGATGGCAAGAGAGGAGGCAGAGACGGTCTCACACCAGCTCTGTGCAGGATCTGGCCCACTTGGCTGGGGCCTCTCGCTGTTACTGGAACATAAGTAACACTTATCATCAGCCTCTCCTAAGGCGAGACCAGGTTCCCTTGTCTGCAAAAGTCACAGGCACCAGGCCAACTCTCCTTCTGACGGAAGGAGGGATTCCAAGGGATCCAAACCTCAAGGGAGTCAGGATGGGGCCCTGGGGAAGGTGCAGTTCCTCAGGAAGCAACTTGCAGCATCCACAGCCAATAGCCTCATCTGCTCCACCCGCTTTCAGCCCCTCGTGAGCAACAGGCTCAGTCAGGGACAGGAGACAGGGAGGGGAAACGCTCATACCTTGGCCTCGCCTGTCCTTTTCCTCATGCCAGTGGTGGTGGCTGGAGAAGCTGGCTGTTCAGGAAGCCACTCATCCTCATTTGATTAACTTTGTAGGAGTGGAGCAGCAAATGGCCCTGAAACCAGAGGCTCAAGTACTCCCAAGTTCCCTAATGTGTCTCCGAGCCTACCCCATCCATCCCTGTGGGCAGCTCAGCTACAGGGCTGGAGGAAGGGCTCAAAGTCTTTCTCCAAGAATAATCATGGGTCCTCATTCATCTCCTCCCATTAGGTGTTCATTCAGGCTTAAGCTCCCCTTCCTCCCCCAGCTGTTTCCACCCCAAACCTGACTTAAAGGGTACAAGGAAAATTCAGCCTCAGGCTCTGGCTGCAGTGTGCTGCCAGGATTCTGGGTGAGTGCTAGTGCACCACCCTGGGCTCCTGCAGTTAGCATCCGGCTGCTAGGCCCTTTCTGGAGGTGGCTGTCAGTGGTGCTGAACCAAGCTGCATGGCCTGAGCTGGGCTCCCTTAGCCCCGTTACACAAGCTGTCAGGGTGGGGGCTCAACTCAATCCCCAGCTTCTTGAGAGAGAGGGAGCACTTGGTCCTGTGTCTGGCTGCGGGTGCAGACAGGCCAAGCCTGTGGCACTGGCGGAGCTGAGCCCCAGGCCAGACAAGGCCTGAGAGTGTAGCCGTGCTGCCCACACCCAGCTAGAGCCTCCAAGGCAGGCAGGATGCAACAGACCCATCAGAGCCAGGCAAGCGCTCAGCAGTCACACACGCTCAGCAGGTCCAGGGGTTGCATGTGCATCAAGGCTTCGTCAGGGCTATAGGAGCTGGCCCATCCCTAAGATGCTGGATGTGGCACAGGCAGGTCCCCTAGATGGTGTAGCTCAGTATAACCATCTAAGCCAATGAAGTTGGCTTACACCTGCTGAAAATCTGGCCCAGACACTCTCGCTAGGTTTGAAGACATCCTCGCTGGGAACTCGAGCTAAGCCCGCGCAGCTATGCCACTGACTGATTCTGGGTTTATCTACCAGGACCTGCCCCACGCACGGTTACGGGGTGACAGTTCTGTGCTCCTCCACCCAGTGAGAGCCCATCTCGTCTCCAAGGGGAATAGTATTGTGCAGTCAGCACCCAGTAGGACAGTAGTGTCAGTCTGTGATGGGGAGCAGGAACGTCTCAGCAACACCCCCACTCCCATTCTTGTTCTAGCTGGGCCTTGGTGCTTTCCACTGTCCAGTTCCACCAGGGTTGGGTGCTTCCTTCCCTCTCATTTCCCAGAGTGCAAGCGCTTCCTTCCCCCGAACGGCCTTGTCTTTGCGGACAGCTCCCAGACACAGATAAATGAGGCTCCCTCCCCAAGCAATCACACACTGGAGGCGCATGTGCCGCTCTGCAGCTGGATAGGAACAGCTCAATCCAAACCGGCCAGGCTAGGGGAGTGCTGTAATATATCACGCCCGGCCTCACACACGCAAACCAACTGACAAACAGCTGGGGCTGGAAGGGGGGCAGCCCATTCAGCACCATCCCGCTAGAGTGCAGCTCCCAGTCGTCTCTCCCGCCCTGCTGGGGGCACTGCCCCCTGGGCAGAGCAGGGGAAGGGCAAGGGTGGCTTAACCCCAGGTCCTGGCACACTCGGCAGGATCTGCTGTCCCCAGGCTACCCAATCCCCTGAGGTGTAGTATCTGCATGACACCTGTCACTAGGCTGTAGCTGAGCTCAGGGCTGTATGTACACACAGCGAGAGACCCTGCCCTAGGACCTCAGTGTGAATACACAACCCAGAGGGTAAGAGAAGGGAAATGTGATGGCTGCCATTCTATAGCTGGGAGATCAAGGACCAGGCCAGGTTAAGACACGGATGTGCACAGCAGGTTGAACGTTGCAGCCTAAGGGCCTGGTTCAATGTGACAGGGCTGCACTAGAGCCAGGAGCTGAACCCAGCTCTGCCCACTCCAGGCTAGTGCCGCATTCACAAGCCCCTTCTCTCCCCTTGGGCTGCCATGCCAGCGGCCTCGTAGCATCAGAGAGGATAAGGACTCGTAGATCATCTAGTCTGACCTCCTGCATAAGCCACTTACAGATGTTTGCTAACTGTGCATTATCCCAAACAGCCTGGATGGCCAACAAATCCTCCAGCCCTGTCCCACTTCAGCTGAGCCGGAAATGCCCTGCTGGGAGCTAGGGGCCTGACCTGCACTCGTGAAGGGGTTAACATTACTCATCCTGGAGGCAGGAGAAAGGACCAAACTGATTCCTGGGGCAGGGAGAGGAGAGGTGCTTACTAAAATAAAAAGAGGCAGCTGAACACACAGTTTTCCATAGGTCACGGCCTCAAAGCAAAATAAGAGGGTATTATTCATACAGCAAAACCATTGCAGAAAAGAGGGGAGCTGGTGGGAGCAAGAAAGCTGAGTGTGGGAGGAGACAGGCATGGAGAGAAAATAATGTAGGTACGGAGGGAGGCCCTCGAACTGGCGGGGTGGAGGGGCAGTTCAGGATGCATTGTGTCTCAGACAGTCCAGGATTGAGTCTTCTTTGCTGATGCTGTCATAAGTAGATAGGTAAGGGTTAATTTTCTTTTACCTGTAAAGGGTGAAAAAGGGGGAACCAAACACCTGACCAGAGGACCAATCAGAGAACTGGATTTTTTAAAAGTCAGGGGCGGGAATTGGGTAATCTGTGTCTTTGTTGTTTTCCTCGGCTGTGAGTAAACAAGTTTCTCTCTACCTCCAATCTTCTTTCTAATCTTCTACTAAAAGTCTGTGAGTACAAAAGGAAACAAAGTCATCGGCTGTGATGTGCTTTGAGTTGTATTTACTGTGTGTTGATTTGCTGGACTGTTTTAAATTGGCTATTTTTTAAATCAGACTGGTTATTCATATTTTCTTAAGCAAGAGTCTGTGTTTATTTTTTTAATGCAGTATTATTGTTCTGTATTTTCTTTCTTTTTATATAAAGTTTTCCTTTTAAAACTTGTGGAAGTTTCTTTCCTAGTGAGGCAAAGGGATAGAGATTTCTGTGTTTAGTCTGTCTACCACGGGGTGACAGGCTAGGGGGGAAAGCAAAGCCAGCTGTTGGTCTTTTGTGTTCCTATTGTCCCAAGGTGATAGAACGATTATCTCTTGGGAAGCAGAGAAACAGGTTTTCTCGGTACTCGCAGGCTAGACAAAGAGGCAAGCCTGGGAGGGAGGGGGAAAGGGGTTATTTCTCCTGGTTTTAAGAATCCAAGGGATTTAGGGTCCCCCCCGCCCCAGGGAAGGGTTGGGGAGACCAGAGAGAGGGAAAGGGGGTCAGGCCCTGTAAATTCCTGGCTGGTGGCAGCGAGAAAGATCCAAGCTGATAGTAAGCTTGGGGGAGTTTCAGGTAAACACCCAGATCTTGGATGCTAAAGTCCAGATTTGGGACAGACGTTTACTACAGATGCCTTCTGTAAAAAGCATTATGTGCAAATCAACATAAATCGCAATGAATGATAACAACAGAGTGTGTACCAAACTGGTGGTGTTTGCATGAGAGGCCCCACTCTCAATTGGCAGGTGCCGGGCAAGGGTTAAGTGAGGTTTGCTGATTCCCTGATGCAGGGGGAGGTAACAAGAAGCGATATGGGAGTAGCGCATTAAAGGAGAAGGGGTGAGGAGTCTATGGTGTGGGCTGGGCAGTCCAGAAGGAGGATCTTCAGGAGCATCCAGGCCGCAGGAAAAGGTCTGACCTGAGCTTTACCGTACGATTCAGTTTTTTACTAGTGACTAACCACCAGGAAGGGAGTTGTTTTGGACCCTACACGATGTCCTGATTTTGTTTCAGAGCCAAGGGGTGAGGTACCGCTTCACATCATCATCCCACAGATTTGTAATTTCCAAGCCAAGATCTTTAAGATTTGCGACCCACCCTGGGCAGGCTGAGCAGGGATCCTGGGCCCTTCCGAGATGATCGTATGCCCCTGTAGGAAGAGCTGCTAGATGGAGATATGACGAGAGGCACGTTTCAGACCTTAAATGACCTTAAACAGCAAGAAAAGCAGGGGCCCTTGGATTAGCATCCATAGGAAGCTTTTGGGAGGAACATCCCTCCTGTAACTCCATGTGCCAGTGGCGTTTGCATTAATCTCCTTAAGCTGTTGCCACAACTCCCTCATGGTCCACTCTGCTAGGGCAATGTCCTTTGTACCCTTGCAGCACTGAGAACTTCCTATCATGTTCTGGGCGCTAGCTCAACCTCTCCAGCTGCCTGGCATCTCCTGAGGGGTGCACCTCAGGCCGACACACCCAGGGAGCCAGCTGCAAAGCACTGATTGAGTGCCACTTGCTGCCCATCAAACTCACTCTGTGCTGAAGTGCACAAAGCAGGATCTGAAGAGGCCCCAGCAGCTGCCAGGGCTGCAGACGTAGTTATCAGTGTTCACAGCGAAAGTTAAGGCCGGGTGCCCTGGGAGGTCTGGACAGCTGGGCCCAGGTATGAGTGTCAGTTGAGTGTAAGCAAATGAGTAGGAACGTGCAGCCCACGGATGGGGAGTGCAGGCAAACTGGAGTCTGTGAACGCAGCCTGAGCTCCTGTCTTGGGCCAGGCTGCAAAGCTGGGGACTGAGGACCACAGAGAACCAATGCCCAAGGCAGAGGGGTGGCAGTTATACAGCGTGCTTGCAGGCCCTCTCCCAGAGTGCCTCCACTGGCCAGGTCTGGTGGATCAGCAGTGCTTTTGGCAGGGCTCAGGGCTAGGTTGGCAGGAGCTCAGCACTCGCCCCTGGGGCCTGGCTTTCAGAGCAGCTCAGTGCTGGGCTCTCTGGGCCTGCTCCTGCGCCCACTGAACTGGCAAAGCTGTTGGTGGTTGCAGTGGGAGCAGGTCAGTGTCTGTTGTCCCACAGATTGTGAGTGAACATACAGCTCACATGGGGATGGCTAGAGAATCTCTCCCTGCAGGACAACTCTGATGGCTGGGCTTCACCCTGCCGGATAGGGACAGACTCCCTTTCAGAGCTCAGCTCCAGCACAACATCCCATTCCAAGCAGAAGCAGCCATCACCCCGCTCAGACTCACCCAGGCTCAGGGCTGCTGTCACTCAGTGGAAGAGAACTGCTGCCTGGGCAGGTGAGCCCCATAAATCACCCAGGTGCTTCATTAAAGCTAGACCCCATGAGAAATGAAACCAGGGGCCCAGGCAGCTGCTCTTTATCTGGTTTTCTTGCCAGTTGAGCCTATAAATCCTTGGGAGGAAAATGTCTCAGCCTTGTCCCTCCTGTGTCAGGTCAAGGTAATGCTGGGATTCAGCTGCAGATGCTAGGGAGAGCGAGAAATTCCCAATGCAGTCAGACATGCCAGGCGCCACAGGGCAGCATGAATGTAATAGAAATAAGTCATGGACAATGGCAGGAGTACAGCAGACTCCCTGTGCATCACCCAGACCTGTGCTCTCCATTATCCCAGGTAACAAAAGTTCCACTCAGTGAAAGCATTCAGCCCTGCACCACACCAGAAGAGCCAGGGTGCGCCATGGAAGGACAGGGCATTTAGCACTATTCTGTGTTACAGCGTGGAATCCTTTGAGGAGCTCCTCCTCCCCTGGGTCGCATAGATCGTCAGCGGCTGGAGCAAGCTGGACAGTGCATGGCCCAGCATGCCCAGTGACACAGGCTAAGAGCAGGAAGAGTGATCAGGAAGTCAGCTGGACACCAATGCCATCAGGCAGGAACGTTCCGCCATCTGCAGCCTTCCACCTTCAGGGCCTGTAACTGCTGACACTTTCAGTGCTTTCTCCTGAGCATCTCTTGTTGGATGCTGCAGGCAGGATACAGGTGTGACGAACTGGGAATGTTCTTAATGTTGCTCTGAATACTGTGTTGGTGCCTCAGTGCCCCCCCGATGCAGTTCTTAATATCTAGGTGATGGAATAAGGGTGTGTGATTGCTGCAGAGGAAGGGGCCAGTGCCCCTAAATGCCTGGCACTCTGTCTCCTAGCAACTGATGGCCTGGGCCCCTCCCCTGCAAAGGTGCCAATTGAAGGTGTTGGAGACAAAGAGGTCAGGTGACCTCCTGGCCCAGGAAAGGAACTAAGCAGAGAGGAGGGGCTGGAGGGGGTTGTTAGTCTGGAGCTGGCTGAGGGCAGACGTGGGGGCTGGCTCACTGCCCCCAGAATGGACCTGGCCGAGGGATCCGGTTCGCTGTATCTACAAACTCTGTTTCAGACCCTGTTCCTGTCATTGAATAAACCTCTGTTTTACTGGCTGGCTGAGAGTCACGTCTGACTGCAAAGTGGGGGTGCAGGAGCCTATGGCTTCCCCCGGACCCCGCTGGGTGGGCTCGCTGTGGGAAGCGCACAGAGGGGCAGAGGATGCTGAATGCTCCAAGGAGAGACCCAGGAAGTGAAGCCGTGTGAGCTTCTTGCCCTGAAGAAGTCTGCTCCAAGGGAGAGGAAGCTCCCCAAAGTCCTGCCTGGCTTTGTAGGGAGCAGTTCCAGAGCATCACCCAGGGACTCTGTGACAACAGGTTCCACAGGCCAATGGTCTAATGTCACTAACCTTACGTCAGAGTCAGGCCCACTTCCACGCAACCTGACCTGCCACTGTAAGAAGTCCCTGGGGCTGTTACACCCTGGGACTCAGCTCTGGCATTGCTCCAGCACTGCACCGGGGGCTAAAGACTTAGGAACTAGCCTATTGCTATGGCATTGCTAACAGCTCTCACTTGTTCCACCCATTACAACAGGGAACTCCCACTGGCCTGGGCTCCAGCCTTCAGGAATGCCTCATTAAGCCACGATAGGTTATCTAGCCAGCTTTAAACTCCGCTTAGGGATCTGATTTGCCCAGCCAAACCACAGGCTCTCCAAAGGAGGGTGCCACCAGTCTGCTGCCTGGGGCACTGAGAACAAGGCCGACGCAAAGGCCTCTGCAGTGAGAAGGAGACTGACAACTTTGTGGCAGCCTGGGATGGCATCCCTTAGTAGGAACAAAAACATTCCTGCTCCCCAGCCCCGGGGGAAGCCAAGAGGGGTAATCCCCATTTTCCAGCAGGCACAATGGAGCCAAAGTCGACAAAGGCCGCACAGTGAGTCGCTGGGAGGTAGACGATTAATCCCATTTATTAGCTGGAAGTCCATCGTGCCAGGTACTGTACAAACACATTACATTAGAACTCAGAAGGGCTTGGCTCCTAGACTCAGAGACAGCTCCTGGCACCGGCAAAGGAAGTGGGTACTTGGGGTGACACGTCCAGGTCTTTGGCAGCAATTCGGTGGCGGGTCCCTCACTCCCTCTTGGGGGGAAGGACCCGCCGCCGAATTGCTGCCAAAGAATGAAGTGGCACAGTAAAGCTGCTGCTGAAGTGTCACCGATCACAGCTTTATCTTTTTTTTTTGGCTTTGCCACTTGGGGCAGCAAAAAAGCTGGAGCCAGCCCTGCTCAGACCTTATGCTCCACATCACACTGCCTTCTCTGCAGCTCAGTCCCAACCCTCACATAGAACTTCCTGACTGCAGCTCCAGGCTGAGGTGAGCCAAGACCAATACAGAAACCCAGGCTTCCAGCTGGAAAGCCTTTCCTGAGGGAGGAAAAAATCCTCCAGCTGGGAAGCAATTGATAAGTGCCCTGCAGAGAGACCTGCAAAGGGCAGTCTCTCTCTGCTCTGGTGCATGGGCAGAGCTTTTCTCACCCCAGAGTGCCTTCCTGCCATGGTTCACAAGACAGCATCGCTATTGGAGCGCCAGCCCATTGCAAAGGGACTGGGAAACGCAGGGGGCTGAGCTTTTCAAGAACACCTAGAGGATGTGTTAACTTTCACATGAATTTGGGCAGCTTGGAGACTCAGCCTCGATGGATAGGACTAAATCAATTCCAGTCAGTTATTAGTAAAGTGTACAGGCAGCTAGAGACCAGCGTGACATCTCAATTCAGTTCTCACACCCAGAAGTTAATGCTCAGAAAACATGTCCTAACTCCATCTGGCTCTTTATTCAGCCTAAATTGGCTGTATATTTGGGAAATGGTGGATACTCTATTCCTCTTTGAGGCTAGGACTGACTGGGAGCTGGTCAGAGAGGAGTTTTTTGCATTTTGCTGCACAGCAAGGAAAGAAATTGCTTCCTTGTAGTGGCAGATTTTACACTCCAGGTAGGAACATTTGTCACTTAGGTTTACATGTTCTTGTTGTGGCTGACAGGAAGACACTGACAGGGGAAATTCAGAGATTCCAAGGCCAGATGAGACCACTGTGATCATCTTGTCTGACCTCCAGTCCTTCTCAGCCCAGAGACCTGCCCCCAAGTGATCCCTAGAGCAGAGGTGTTAGAAAACCAGCCACTCGCCATGTAAAAACTGCCAGTGATGGAGAACCCAGCACAACCCTGGGTCAGTTGTTCCAATGGTTAATTCCTCTCATGGTGAAATATCTACACCTGACTTTCAATCTGAATTTGTCTAGCTTCAACTCCCAGCCATTGGCTCCAGTTAGACCTTCCTCTGCTATACAGATGAGCCCCTGATTAAATATTTGTTCCGAGGTAGATCCTCACCCCTCAACCGGCTCTTTGTTCAGCTAGACAGACTCAGAGCTCAATCAGTACAACTGCCCAACCAGCTAAACTGCATGCTTCTCCGCTGCTGGCTGGGTCTGGAAGGACCTAGCACCTGCAGGAGAGAGCTACAAGGAGAGGGGACGTCGGTCCCAGTTGGTGCTTCTGATGCATTAGCCACTAGTGCTTGGAACATGGACCTCAGCTGCACGCAGGGATCCAGGCTCGCTCCCCTGTCCTTCAAGCCATGTATCCAAGTGCTGGTCGCAAGTGACTTGCAGCAATTAGATATTGAGCAGGAAAGTCAGTATGTTAGAGTGTTTTATTAACAGGAGTCAGCTACTAGGTCAGGCTTGGGTTTCCTCCAGGTGCTCTTTGTGGAAGATCTTTTCCCCTGGCCCCTCTCTGCTGTTCCTACAGGTTGTTCTGACTCCTCAGTAGCAGAGATTCTTTTCCCTTCACAGCTTCTCCCCTCCATGCTGTGGAGGACAAGCACTGTCTCTGGCTTCCTGCTTCTCCTCTCCGAGTGCCATACAAAGCACGCATTGCTGCAGAAAGAACCTGGATTGGTCTTGTTGGGTTGCTTTGAGTTTACAACCAGTAGCCAAACCCCACTGAAAGTTGCCGAGTCTTTGCTGGGCAAATATGAAAATGCCACCTGGAGATACTATGGCCAAAGGTTGGCACATGGGTGCCAAACATTAGGGTCTTGAATACAAGGCCTTGATTCAGTAATCAATGGGAATTTTGCCTTTGACTTCAATCAGAGGTAGATCAGACCTGTGAAGCCCTATGCACAGCTCAAGAGGTGGACTTTGCAATCCTCTCACCAGAGAGGACAAGCAGGCCCAGGGGTGAAGCTCACATTGACAAAGCAGCCTCAGGGGAGATTATTTCTACAAAGGCCAGAGCGCTCCCAAATATTTGCTTTGAAATGTTCAGCTAGAGGAAAAGTCAGCAACTGCTCATTTGCCAGTCCCTCTGGTGGAGTCACAAGCCAATCTGTGCATAGCCCAGATGCCTTCTACTGCCAGAGCCTGAGGGGACCCAGCATTTTTCATGACAGTACAACATGTGGGTTCCTGGGAGTGCTGGGAGAAATCAAGCGTCTTATCTAGCCTTAGCTAGAAGTGGCCAAACATTCTTCACATGCTGCCTGTGCAGCAAGGAAAATAAAACGGTTCGCTCAGGGCAACAACTTTTACACTTCTGACAGGGGCAACATTTGTCACTGCGTTCTCAGTGTGCTTGGCAGTGGGTGACTGCAAAGCTGCTATGGGGGAGGGGCCCACACCTACCAGCTAGGCCAATCAGAATAGTAAAGGATCTGACAAACTGCGCTGGAGGCCTAGAGGTGCTGCCCAGTTCCTGAGTGCCAGGGGCCTCGGATATGAAGCAGCACTGATGGTCTCCCCCAGCGAAGCTCCTTGTAACATGCAGCCTGAGGAAGGGGTAGCCCAGGCACCTGCCCGGAGCACTCAGCTTAGCTCAGTTTGGGTGTGAGCAGCCACTCTTCAAAGCTGTACAGAGTTACCATGTGCCCCCTGGTGCTGCGCTCGGACTTCTGGGGGCATCTCCCATGGGGTTTTGAGCAGCTGATTTTCCCGGTGAATTGTGGGAGAGCTTGTCTGTCCCTGCACACACAGGGGAAATGTGGGAAGGCACTGTGGGACTATCATCTTCTCTGCCAGGCGGCTGAGGCCCTAGCCAGAACGCAGGCTCCCTCTCATCCCCAGGACGGCGAGCTAGCTCAGGCTGCGAGCAGCTCGTGACACCCTCAGCTGCTCTTCAGCAGTTCCATTGCCCTTCTGAGCATTTGCTTTTAGAGCCCCCAGGGCATAGTTCTACCCACACACAGCATTGCAGACTGCCAGCCTCAGAGCAACCCACTTGGCTCCCTCTGCAGAGATTGCTTCCAGCTGCACTCAAGGGCAAAATCTGAAACAATAGCACTGGGAGACGGAGAAATTAAGCCCTAGAGATGAGGTAGGGAAGGTAAGGGCAGGGGCTGCTGGTGCTCCCAGGCCAGGAGACCTGCATTGGCACCACTTCTATAGACACTCATGGGCTCCTGCCACTGGCAAAGGTACATAACACGACAAATAAAAGTCAGGGATCTGCAGCACCTAGGCCCAGCCTGGGTCAGAGGCTGGACGTTGGTGTGGATGGACCTCGGGTCCCACCTGGTCCCTTGTCTGCAATCTCTAGGTTCCCGAGCCCGGATCAAGGGGAGCCTGGTCCCACTTTGTGGGAAGGCTCCATTTACAAAGGGTTAATCAGCGATGAAGAGATGCTACAGACATGAGCGGCAGTGCTGGAAATGGAGACAAGCCCATCAGTAGCAGGAGCTCAGAGGCCTTGGGAACAGCCTGGGGGCCTGTGGGATTCTAGAACAATGCACAAAACCTGATTAGTCAGTCACCAGCCTGTGCTAACTCTTTAGGAATGGACCCTTCATACAAAGAACAACCAGAAATTCACCTGCACGCACAGCGTTTTGTTCCACAGGAGGCAGTGCTGAGCTGCAGGCTCTCTGCTCAGGCTTCGGTCTATTCCCAAGCCCTCTCTTTGCTTTCCCATTTGGCTCCCATCCTTGCCCATCAGACATTTCCATAAAGCGCCTCCTTGCTGCAGAAGGGGCTTTTCTGCTCTCCCAAGAGCTGTCCTGGTTGGGCTATGTCACACAGGAGAGAGTGGGGTAGACTGACCTGGGAATGTCGATTAGTTTTACTGGGGCTGGCTGCATGGGGGATGGGAGAGCAGTGGATGACTTTGGGTGAGGGTCAATACCTGAGCCAGAAGGAGGGTGGGGCCAGGTGATACCTTGGCCTGGGAAACTGGACAAAGAGGGAGGAGGAGGAGCTGGCGGGAGGGGAGTGAGTCAGCTGGAGGAGTTTTTGGTTTCAGTTTTGGGCTGGCTGGGAAGACACAAGGAACCCCAAGTCTGGGATCTAAGCTCCTTGTCCCCCTGAGGGACCTGGCTGAGGGGTCCTGGTTGTACCTACAAACCCTGCTTGGGACTGTGTTCCTGTCGTCTAATAAAGCTTCTGGGTTATGGCTGGCTGAGAGTCATGGTAAATCGCAGGAAGTCGGGGTACAAGGCCTTGACTCTTCCACACTCCATGACAACTACAGGCTAGGACCTGAATGTGCTGAACAAGGCCAAGTCTTCAGTGAAGAAACATAAAAATGACCCCCAGAGCTCAAGAGAACCCCCATCACCAATGCACAGCGTGGGCTTTGTGGCTGAGGAGTTCTGAAACCATGGCACAAGAGGCAACACTAGAGAAGGGGGATAAAGTTAACACTGGTAACCACAGGCAGCACGGCCTGCGGGAGGAATAGTGTCTGAACCAGGGAGCAGAAGTCCATCAAATACCGGGGTTGAAATGGGCAGTTCTCTTCCATATCAAGATCAGCTGCTTTTGACTGGCCAGCTCCTCAGGGCTAAGCTGGGCTTCAAGGGACTGGCGGAGGATTGGAGCCTGCTGGGACAGAGGCTCTGGGGCAAGGGTGTTGGTTTGCTCCCAGTCTCTGTCCCTCACTGTCTTGGGCAAACGTGTATGTTGCTCCTCCCCCTTCACAGGGGAGCCTCATCGTGGTAGGCAGGGAGCCCCCCAGTAGGCTCTTCCCAGCTCGCAAACAGGGCCTCGAGAATGTCCTAAAGGGAGGCAGAGCCCCGATCAGCACAAACGCCCCTAAGCGACTGATGAACTCTTCCCGCGGTCAGCCCCAGTTTAGCACCGACCCCCTGTGTCACAGAGTCCCTGGGCGATGCTCTGGAACTGCTCCCCACAAAGCCAGACAGGACTTTGGGGAGCCTCCTCTCCCTTGGAGCAGACTGTCTGCAGGGCAAGAAGCTCACACGGCTTCACCTCCTGGATCTCTCCTTGGAGCATTCAGCATCCTCTGCCCCTCCATGTGCTTGACACAGTGAGTTCGCCCAGGTGGGGTCCTGGGGAAGCCACAGGGTCCTGCACCTCCACTTTGCAGTCAGATGTGACTCTCAGCCAGCCAGTAAAACAGAGGTTTATTAGATGACAGGAACACAGGCTAAAACAGAGCTTGTAAATACAGAGAACGGGACCCCTCAGCTGGGTCCATTCTGGGGGACAGTGAGCCAGACCCCTACGTCTGCCCTCACTCCTCATCCCCAGCCAGCCCCGAACTGAAAACCCCCTCCAGCCCCTCCTCTCTGGGCTGTGTCTCTTTCCCAGGCCAGAAGGTCACCTGATCTCTTTGTTCACCTTTAGCTATTTCCTTGCGGGGGGCGAGGGGGGTGGGCCCTGGCCATTTGTTGCCAGGGAGACAGAGTGTCAGTGATTTATGTACACTGGCCTTTATCCCACCATCTAGAGACTTAAGAACTGCACAGGGGAAACTGAGGCACCCACACAGTATTCAGAGGAAACATTAAGAACAGTCCCACTTTGTCACACCCTGGGAGCAGGCGCCTGGAGAATGCTCAAATGCAGTGTGTGATCAGATGTTCCTGGGTATGACTTTAATCAACGAAAAAATCCACATCAGCATAGCATAGCTCATCTCAGAACTTCTCTCCAGGCATAGCTGTTCCCTCCTCAGGTCTGCTCAGCTCAGCCCCGCCCTTATGTCTTCCTTCACCAGGCGCTGTAATGAGCCCCTGCAAGTCTGCAGCGCCCACTTACTCCTTCTCCAGCAGGCCCTGCTGATGGGTGGAGGGAGGGAGAGTTGATTGCCTGCCTGTTCAGACCCTCACATAGCACATGTGGCAGCATCCCTGCTGAGAGGCTGAGGCGCAAAGGGTAAGCTCCTCTCAGGTGGGAGCAGCCTGTGCCCCGCAGCACATAGGAAGTGCTCTGATCCCTCCCAGCCCCTCGGATCCATGCTCACTGGAACAGCAGTGCTGCCTTGTCGTCCCAGCAGAGCACAGGCCTGGAGCAGGCAGGTACTAACGCCCTAACAAACGTGTGAACCCCCTACTCCAGGCACTGTGGGATGAACCCTGCTGCTCCTGCTCAAGGATCATGCTGCTCTTGGATTCCAGGGCCGAGAACTGCTTTCCACAGCCTCTCCCTCCCACAGGGCAGCAGCAGGGCTCCCGAAAGGGGCTGCGAAGGCTGGAGCAGGGCATTGCCGCTCCAGAGGCCCTGGGCTAGTGCAGCTCGTGTAGCGCCAAGACAGGCTGCAGGTGTCCTCTGGGAACAAGCCAGCCCGGCTGTCTCATTTTCTCCAGAAACCCTTGCCCTTCCTGTCAGCACTGAGTGGCTGCAGGAGGGGGCCTGCGCTGCACTCTCAAACAAGGCTCAGGGTGGCAATCTCTGCAGCATCCCTGTCACTCATGTCCAGCACTGATGGTGCAAATCCACTCCAAGGGAGACATTCAGCATTATGTCCCCCAACACACACACAGCATCATTTAGGTTAGATAAATGTCTATCAGGGATGGTCTAGATAGCATTTGGTCCTGCCATGAGGGCAGGGGACTAGACTCGATGACCTCTCGAGGTCCCTTCCAGTCCTAGAGTCTATGAATCTATGACCACAAACGCAGACGTGCCTGGAAAGGTGCCTGGTTCTCCCCAGGATTCTCCCCTCCGGAGGAGCTCCCACCCCAAGGGGGACCTACCTGCACTTCCCGTGTGTGGTAGGCAATGATCAAGCCCAGCAGGATAACGGTGGACAGGCTGATAAGGCATTTCAGGGCCAGAGAAAACATGGACTCCTGTAGGACAAGGAAGGAGAAAGCATTAGGGGAGTGAGGGCCAGAAAGGGGTCACTCCATGCCCATTGAGACATACAGGAACTGGGTCCATGGGCCAGGGCAGACGGGAATGCACGGGCCTTGGAGAAAGCAGAATGCCTCTATTGCTACAGGGGAAGCTGCGGGTGCATGGATAACACAGCAAGGCGTGAGGTGGAGGCAGCTGCCCACCCCACCCCTGTTCCTGAGCCTGGAACATCAGCATATGCTCTACCTACCCCCTCTCCCCCCCCCCCTCCCCCTCTCTCGGCAGCTTCCCAGAGATACCTGCTGTCTGGCCCCTCCCCGCAGCCTCAGCCATGACTCTCCCCACTCTGTACAGCTCCTCCAAGTGCTCCGGCACAGCAACCCCTTTCTCCTCATCTGGAGGTCACACTCCCACTCAGTGATGGGCCACCCAACTGAGAACAGCGGGTGCCGAGCACAGGGTGCCCCAGCTGAGAATACTAAATAACAATACGTGTGCCTCTGTGTCCCCTTGCACCCCAGGCCCTCTGAGTGCGTCACAAGCATCAATTCATCCTGCCCTCTTTTCTCAGGGCAAACTGAGGAACAGATGGGGTAAGTGACTCACCCAGAGCCACAAGGCAAGTCAGCGACAGCTGGGAAAAGAACCCAGGAGTCCTGATCCCCAGTGCCTTATTCTAGCCACTAGACAACACTGCCTCCGGGCCACGGCGAGAACCTAAGACTGATGCTCCCTGCAGTGGCCTCGGAGAGCTGGCACCCACAAGTGCTCGGCTCATCTGTGCCCCTCAGCGCTGCGATAGCACCACGTTTCTTTGGGAGAGTGCACTGCACCCCAGCACCCAGGCCATCTGGCACCGCAGCAGGAGGGATACGAGCGGCCGCCTGGGCTGACAGCCCAGGGGCAGGACAGGGACTCTGCAGCCAGGAGAAATGAGGCAGCCAAATCGGAGGTTCTTTGCAGATGATGTGATGGGGGCTCAGAACTGGAATAGGCTACTGGGGACAGACCCTGTGTCTCACTGCACCAGCTTGACCCCGCCCCCCAAAAGGTACCTCTAGCCCCACCCCACACAGCCACCCCTGGCTGCAGATTCACTCCTAATGGAGTTCAGGCAGCTGGTGCCTGGGGAACAGTCAATACTGTTTATATGTGAGCACTGGATGCAGCCTCACAAGTTACTCGCCCCCAGCCGTGTGTTTTATAGCAGGAAGTCTCAGGCTGTAATGACACAATCCATCAGCATAAAGGGACACATCAAACCACCACTTCTTGGCTTGTTTTTGCTGTTGCAATTGGGAGGAAAAAAGACGCAGCTCCAAGGCCCCCATGTTGAGGCCTCAGCATATGAACGACAAGGTGTGGGAACCGACCATCCCTGCATGAGTCTGGAGACCCTTCCCATCACATACATCCACCCAGCAGCAGCCCCTGGGGGAACTGCTGGTGCACAGGACACAAAGGTTAGTGCAAAGCTGGTGCAGTGGGTAGGATGCTGGCCTGCAGTCTAGTCCCTGCTCTGCCACAGAGGCCCTGGGTCAGTCGGTCTGTTCTGTGACCGAGTTTCCAGTCTGTAAAATGGGGATATCCCTTCCCTCCTGCACAAGACAACACTGCAGGCTGTACAGCATGTGAACCCCTGAGCTCAGGGGTGAAAGGTGCTGACTGCATGCCCCCATGCTGGCAGGAAGCCCCGAGGAATAGGGGCCCAATGTGTGGTGCCCCAATCCTGCTGAATGGACTATGCCACCAAGGGTAGCAGCTTTCTGAGGCCAAGGACCCAGCTGATGTCAGTCACACAAGCAACAAAATAGCAATAGTAGATCCCCAATCGTGCCTTCCTCCAGGGATCTCAACCCTCCTATTTCAGGGCACAAGCCAGCCTCTCACTGGGGGTCAGGAGGGAACTCCCCTGGGGGCAGGTTACTCCATCACTGGGGGGTGCCTTGCACCTTTGAAGCAGGTGGCACAGGCCAGGAGATGGGGACTGCCCAGCCCAGCACTCCCTGTCCCTAGGGTCTCAAAGCCCCACCCTCTGGTAGGAGGGAAGTACTATTGATTCCCTCTTTACAGCTCTGCCAGCACCCCACTTGGCTACGGAGCCTGACCCCAGGCAGCCCATGCTGCACACCAGGCCCATCATCCATCCAGGCTAGTGACACAGCAGCCTCCCATCAGCCACACATGGCCAAGGGGACCAAGGAGACTTACAGAACAGGAATCCGACCCAGGTCCCTCAGGTCCACCACCGCAAGCGCAGCCATACCTCTGCATGCGGCAGTGGGCCAGGCTACGTGAGCAGCCACCGGACCAAGGGGGCCACGGCCCTGCATCTTCTGGGGCTAAGCAGCTGGGAGCATGATGTTATTGGCATCGATTTGCTGTCTGGAAGAGCAGCCCTTTTTTTCAATGAGGTTTTTAATCGAATGCTGTTGGATGTAATTACGTCTTCCCTCAGCCGGCCAGGGGATTCCAGCAATCTGCTGAGAGTCAGCATTAGCTCTGTAATATGGCAGCCTAATGGATGGTCTAATTAGATCCTCCTGCTAATCAATGCTATGTAAATTAAACCAGCCCTTAGTTGCCCATGAGCAAAGTGACTGCTTCCAGATCCCAGGTCTCTGCTGCCTGACCCCCACCCCCCCACCCCACCAACAGCATTCCCCCGGGAAAGACCAGGCAGCCGCAACCCTCCCTTTCCTCACTTCCTACCCAAGCCCTCATTTTCCTCTCTGTGGGGCTGAGGTATGTGTGTTCATGGCAGCTGCATGAGAAGAGACCTCTGCCCTGTCTCTCCCCCTCAACCCCGGGTGGCTGCCCTGGGGCGCTAAGGGGTGTCACTGCTGGGTAATGACTGACCTGAGCCAGCTCCAGCCAACTGAGTGATGGGAAGAGCTGGGTCTTGGCTTGTTAGGAGAGGGGCTGGTTCCTCTCCCAGGGGGACAAAGGCCAGCAGCGAGCGTTCGGATCATTATTGCAGCAGTCCAGCCACTTGGGCTCACCCAGCACACACAAGAGCCCCGTGCAATTTCAGTGCCAAGCAACCTGCCCCTCTGCCCCAGCAACAGGGCTAGCTGGAGTTTGGCTTTTCCCTGACCTCCACCAGATGCTATGAACACCTGGAGCCCTGTCTCTACCTCCCAAGCCCCTCTGCAAACCCCACAATGCAGTCAGCTGCCCCGAGGACCTCCTGCCATCATCTCTGGTGTTCATGGCTCAGCAGCTCCCATATTTCACTCCAGTTGACAGAGTCGATGTCCTTAAACACTCTCAAGACAAACAAGCTTCTGGGTGACTTACTTACAACACTTAGTTCCTCCTATTACAGCCTGTCTGTCCTAGTCACTGGAAGGGCCCCGAGCAGCTCCTGGTTCTGCTAAGCAGAGTACTGGTGCAGTCGGAGCACTCCTGCCTGGGGCTTACAGGGGCAGCCGCACTCGGAGACCCCCGCTGCAGGGTGCTCCCTACCGGCCAGGCTGGCTCACAGTCACAAGATTAAAGGTGGAAAACCAAGGGAACCAGCAGAACAAGGAACTGTCCCAGAGCTGGGACCCCACTGGGGTCAGGAACCCCACAGACAGATACCACCAGCCCCTCTTTATTGTCAGAGTGTGGGGGAGACAAGCCCCTGCAACCCCGGCTTCCTGTGATTCACCAGGACTCTCAGCCAGTCAGTAAAACAGAAGGTTTATTTAGACAACAGGAACACAATCCAAGACCAGTCTTGCAGGTACAGACAACAGGACCCCTCAGTCAGGTCCCTTCGGGGAGGGGGGGTGCCAGGGAGGCCAGAGTCTCATCTGGGCTCCCCTCCCTTTTCCCAGCCAGCTCCAAACTGAAACTCCCTCCAGCCATCTCACTCAGCTTCCCCCTCTCCTTCCAGTTTCCCAAGCAGAGGTGTCACCTGGCCTCCAACCCCTCAGGTATCCTCCCTCAAGAAAAGTCTCCCATCCCCAATGCAGCCAGTCCCAGCAAAGTTCCCCTGCAACCTTCCCAGGTCAATACTCCCCACTCAGTAGTCAAAACACATTAAGAACATTCCCACTTTGTCACACTTATCTGCATTGAGGTAGCACCTGGTGCTGCAATCAAGGTGGGGCCCTGTTGTGCCGGATGCTGCAGACACAGCAAGGCAGTCCTTACTCGATGAGCTCCTACCAAAGGCAGGATTATTCTCCCCATTAGCAGAGCTGGAACTGGAACTCCCAGACTTTCCCAGCAAGGTCAGCATGTGGGGAGCAGAGCTCTGTAGATCTAACCCCACCTGTGGGGGGGTCAAGCACAGGCCATCCAGCCCAGGACACCCACCCAGGGAGCCTGCTAGACCCAGCAAACCAAGCCCAGATTTCCTGAGTTGTGAGGAAATAACCACAAGACCCTCCTTCCTCTCTCTCAAAAGTGTTGCAAAGGGAGGCGGAGGCAGAGCCAGGGTTAAGCAGGGCAGAATCTACCCAGAGAAAGGGAACCGGGAGGTTGTCAGCAGAGCCCCAGGACAGACCCACTGCTGCAAAGGTCTCAGTAGTGAGTCTCCCTTTGCCTTCCCACTGAGCAGGTCTCTGTCAGGGCCACTGGTGCTAATGGGGCTGCTTGGATTCTCACTGTGCGGCTGGAAGGGAATTTCCCATAAACCCAACAGCATAGCCAAAGGAAATCAGGGCATTTAGTGGGATTGTTCTAAGTGCCAGGAGATAAAGAGGCCCATGGGAGAGATACAGACAGGCAGAACTGCTGACAGATGAGCAGAGAGCAACAGCTGATGCCTCATGGAGAGTTACTCATGGAGCACCGCTCCCTTCCCAGGGAAGTTCCCTAGCTGGCTTGATGGGCAGGCTGCGGTGAAGGGTGGAGACTCAAGCAGGGAAGCCCTTCTCTGTCAGAGCCCTGCTAACCCCGTTCGGCTGTGCTAAACTGTTGAGGAATCCCCTATGGCTCATGAGCAGAGGGGTTGGTAGCATGTATGCAGCCATCCACCCTCATGCAGACAGTGCTGGGGAATGGCACAACACACCAGCCCTGGGAGGCAACCCTCTGTTAATGCATCAGGCAGAACAGCCCAGGCAACAGTGCCAGCATCCCTGGTCAGTGTGCTTCAGCCTTGCCATGCAGCAACCGGCCCAGGGGCAAAGGGGAGTTCTGCCTCAGACCCTCAGAATCCAAGGCCAGAAAGGACCCCTATCATCTGGGCTAGCCAGCCAGAGAACCTCACCCAATGACTCCTGCATCCAACCCAGAACATCTGGTTCAGCTGGAGCATGTCTGGTAAAAAGGCATGCAACCGCCCCTCCAACCCCTGACAGGGAATCCCCCACAACCCTTGACAGGCTGTTTGGGTAGTTCGTTACCCTCCTGTGAAAAAACTGCACCTTATTTTTAGTCTGAATGTGTCTGGCATCAGCTTCTAGCCCCTGGACCCTGTTCTGCTTTGACTGGATTAAGGAGCCATTTATCATATGCCATTCACACCCCACCCCCGTAAGGAACTGCAGATCGTGATCAAGTCACTTCTTAACCTTTTCTTTGTTCAGTGAAATAGCTTGAGCTTCCTCAATCTGGCAGTGAGGCAGGTTTTCCAGACCTTGACTCCTGGACCCTTTCCAACTATCCCTTTCCAAAGCGTGGACATAGTATTACGAGACTGGCCTCACTAATACTGTTTACAAGTCACACCATCTCTCTTCTCCACGCTCATCCAGCCAGGACTGCATCAACCCAGCCACGAAATCACACAGAGCGTTTCTACCCAGCTGATTTCTACCAAGACTCCTTAGTCTGAGTCACTGCCTTCCAACCTACAGCCCCTGGAAGTGTTATACACGTGACCTACATTCTTGGACCCTCACTATACAGCATTGTCTTTGGCTCTATTAAAATGCATGCGAGCCCAGCACAGCAGGTGCCCAGGTCACTCTGGAAATGGCTAGTCCCCATCACTATCACATCTGTCAGCAGAGAAGCCAGTCAGTGGAGCATTTTAGAATGTTCACTGGCCTGAAACTACCAGCTTGTTTCACACGGGCCGCTGAAGAGCATGGTCTAGTGGCAGGCAGTGTGGCCTAGTGGATAGACCCCAGTGGCCTATGGGAGATCCTCCCCTTCCCTTAGATCCTCCTCTGGGGCTCTGCCTCCCCACGAGCATTTCAAAACAAGAGGAAATCTGTCCTAAAAATACCCGCTAGTACTAACGGGAGCGATATTCCGGGTGCAGCCTGGTGAATGGTGAGCATTGTTCTCCTGCAGCCCGGCAGGGCCATGCATTGTTGTCAGCTTCATAACTTGGCACTCATCTCTCCATTGTTTGGATAGAATGGCTGATGCCAAAGGAGTGCTGGAGACCAAACACAGGCTATTAATAGGCAGGCTCTAGAGTCCATCTCTGACACTGCCACAGAGCCACTGCCTCTACCTGCCTCTGCAGCATCCAGCCCTTTAGAGGTACCTGGACATTTGGGCAGTCCGGCACCTCTCTAGACTGGAGTTTGCCACAAACCTTGTGGCGTGCAGGTCTAATGTCTCTCCTGGAGACATGGAACCATGGCAAACCAGGACTTGTTCGCTACCAAATGCACAGTCATGGTACACACAGGTTGGGATTAAAGGGCATCAGCACAGCTACAGAGGCAGGGAGAGCTCAGGGCTGGAATAGCCAGGGGCTGCAAGCTAGGACTGGGGTGCCAGGGGTAGGGAACTCCCAAGACGGAGAGCAAGGGGGCTGCAGGACAGGGTTGATGCATCTTGTCGGAGCTGAGCAAGGGGAACTCACCCCTCACTTGCTAGTACCATAGATTTGCCTTGACCCAGCTGGTTCTTTTCAAGAGCGGGGAATGTCGTCAACAGCCAGTCAGAACATTTACATGCACAGAGTGACCGAGCCTCAGGATTCAGAGTGACTCAGCACCTGTAGGGAACAGGTAGGAATCTCCACTGCCACCTACAGAACCGCACAACAGAATGACTAAAAGGAGGGGGGCTGTACCCAAGGCAGGAGACCACACCAGATGGGCCAGTGTCTGATCCAGTGCCACGAATCCCATGGCTCCTCATATCAGGAGGGGAAATGCAGCCCCTGCTGTATAGTGTTGAGCATGGCCTGCTGCTGTTCCAGCCTGTCCCACCCCCCACGCTGGGCCAGAGCCCCAGCTGGCTTAAATCAGCATCATTCCATTGAACCCAGTGCTGGCTTAGGCCAGGCCTGGCCCACAGCATCCAACCAATCAGAGAAGAGGAACTGGCAAGGGGGCTTTACAGCCAAGTATTATCAGTAGGGTATCCGGGATCAGAGCCCCATTGTGCCAGGCGCTGCACACGCAGACCTACAGACACTTGGACAAGGGCTAAGCAACTGCTGTGCAGAGACCACAACCTGGTCTCATGGTTTCCTTGTTCTCCCCTGTCTGCCTCAGGCTGAGCGCTGTCTGGAAGCAGGACTGTGTTCTGGTTCTGTGTTTGTGCTGCGCCCAGCAGCAGGGGACCCTGGTCCATCGCTGGCTTGCTCCTTTAAAGAGGAGCAGGTTTGTGTGTGATTTGAAATGGATTTAGTGAAACTAGCACAGCTTTGTGGGTGGACACAGGCAAGAAAACCTACAAGAAGTGTCCACAGGCCCCTCACACACACAAACTGTCCACTCATCCCCACCTCAGTTTAATTCAATCGGTGTGCCATCAGCTGCAGTTAACCCTTGGAACTTGTGCATGCAGGGAACTCTCTCCTGAGAGGTCCTGCCCTGAACAGCTCAGTCTAGAAGCATGTGACACAGGAAGGGTGGTGAGAGGAGCAGAAGAGGCAGGAAGGGGTTTTGCCCCTGGTGAGAGCAGGACTCTTGGGTTCATCCCCCAGGCTCAAGGGGCTCATGGAGTTGGGAGCGGCAGTGCCAACAGCAGACAGCCATACCTCTGACCACACTGGAGCTTGTGCTGCCATTGCGCACCTAGTCCTGGTAGCTGTCCAAAAGAAGCTACTGGGCTGGCTGGACCGCTGGCCAGATGTAAGGCAGAGCCTTCACATCCCAAGCCATGGTGAGGTCTAATGGGAAGCCCTGTTCTAAGCAGGTCAGTGACACTGTGAAAGGAACACCCAGGATTAACTGCAATTAGGTGTCTCTCCTGGAACTGTTCTGCCATCAGTTATGGCCCATTTCAGCCACTGTCTAGACAGTGTTAGCCCTTCACTGCCAGGCAGCTGGTCAGACCAGGAATGCCTGTTAGCTGAGGAGCTTTTCCGAAGCACAGAATACAAACACGCCCAGAAGGGTCTGTCAGTGCCAGCTGCATGGAGCTGTACAGGGCGCCCTGTAGGAGGCCGGCAGTGTTCATCTATAGCACCCCACCCTGTAAGCAGGGGTGGATGCTGCTAGGAAAGGGTTAAGTGAGTCCTGCTGACTCACTGGGCAGGTGGCTTAGTATCCCACCCCGGGACACAAAAGCGTGGCCCACTGGAGGGGGATCAAGAAAGCTGGCTGAGCAAAGCTGCAGGAGGATCCTTAGGGACTGCCACAGCATGGGGAGAAGAGATCGACTGAGCTTGTCGTCAGTAAAGGCAAACCCCAGCTTAAGCCCACACATGGTTCTCACAGGACAGGCTTGGCTGCAGCCAGTTCACAGTGAAGATTTTAGCATGTTAAGCGTCCACAGCACTCCTCTCAGAGCCCTCCCGCATTCGCCTGTCATTGCCAAATCCCATATGGAGTGCACAGCCACGGGAGACGGTCACTACGGGGCACCTAGCGAAATCCTCCTGGTTTCTCTGCCTGTGGGATTCACTGTGGCTGGCTCACGTGTGGCCCCTTCCAGAACTGCCCCTCTGTCACCCTGCTCTCAGGACACAGCTGGGACTATGACAGACATTAGCCTGATTGAGCACAGTGGCTTTGATATCACTCTGTCACCCCCATAGGGCTCAGTCCGAAGAAAGGCTCAGCTAAGTGGGTGACCCCAGCCAGGCAAGCATGCAGAATCCAGGGCACGTTAACATTTCCTTGCCCATTGGAGGAGTCTCTCCGACTCCCCTTCCCTGCGTGCATGCTGCTTTCCAGCTTTAATAAAAGGCAATCCAAGCCAAGCTGGAACAGCCCAGGAAACCGAGACAGAGCCAGCTACAATCCCCTTCGCTCCCCTGGGGCCATGGCACAACAAGGCGGAAAGGTACAAGACAAATGATACTTTGGGAAAACCAGCCACACAGCTCCGGTCTTTATGCACCGCTCCCATCAAAGCCGGCTCCAGAGGGGCCTGGACAGGAAGAGCTACTGCTGGCTCCCACGCTCGCCCCCGGAGTGGGCAGAACTGAGGTCAACGCCATTCATGGGTGAGCAGCGTCCGGCTCGGAGAAGAGACTGGGGCTTAGGGCAGGTGAGCACCCGGAGCAAGGACACAAATGTGCACACGTGTTGGGGAGGGTGGCTGCATGACCCCATGTGTACACACAGGGTGTGGGGCACAGACACCCCAACGTCCAGCCCATCTAGAACAGGCCCCCCAAACCCATCACTCAAAGGTATGGGGGTGCCAGGCTGGCCACATGACAAGAACTGGACATCCTCACTCACAGTCGCCATTGGGTGCATGGAGGGGTCCAGAGGCCAGGTCACCCACAAAAGGCCACTGCTCTATGGCACAACTGCACCTGGGAGCCAGCAGCCCTGGGGTGCTGTGCCCAGACTCCAAATCCCTCTTGAGCCAAGTGCTAGGCAAGGTGGCATGCATGGCATGGAGTTCACAAGCAGTCCTACAACACACATGCCAGGCCTTGCAGTCCAGAGCCTGCAAACAGTCCAACAACAAAACGCTCTACCTAGAAAGGGGGTGTTGTCGGCTGACACCTAGCTCTTGGCTCTGGGTGCCATGCCCTGGGCAGCAGGGGCCGTATCCTCCAGCTGGGGAGAGGCTGAAACAAGCACCCAGTATTCTGCTCTCAACTGAGGGCTGGAGCCAGGCCAGGGCCCAGCACTGAAGCAGCCCCAGGCTCCTTCCAGCCCCTTCCTCCAAGGAGCACAGAACTCTACTGCCAGCTCCCAACACTGGCTGCCCCTTCCATCAGGGGCCCATGGATACTGCCAGTGAGCGCTGGTTCCTAACACAATGGGGCCTGGAAGCTGCCTGGGGATATTTATAGACAAATTGAAGCATTGCTGGAGCTTCACAGAGCAGCCTCAACCCTGCAGCCACACTGGGATGGGCTTGGGGGGGGGGGGGTGGAAGGAGAGAGAGGGAGGGATGGGAACACACTTCAGCAGACCCTGCAGCCAGATCACAACCATTCTCATTGTTGCAGGGAATGGGCAGAACCCCTCTTGCCCAGGGGCAGCCTGCAGCCAGAGGCAGCTCAGGAGGCCCCAGGGCTGTGGCTGGGTGGGAGGTGCTGCTCGCAGGTGTTTGCCCAGGATGCAGGGGTGCACGGCCTAGTCTCCATTTCCCAGCATCACGGGCAACCCAGGTTCCTGGTCTCTGCATCACAGAGAGCACAGCTTCCATACCACAGCATGTCTGGACAGCTGAAGCCAGACCCAGCAAAGGGTTCCTCCAGAGAGCTCTCTCAAAGCCTCTCTCTCTGGCCAAAGCAATCCCTGCTAGCCCAAATCCAAGTCCCTTCAGCTCTGCCAATGCCCCTCTATCCCCATCCACAGCCCCCCTGCTATGCCAGCACTGAGTGCTCTTAAGCCCTGGCTGCAACACCCACCATGCTAAGCAACAATCTCTGAATATCATATTATGACCAGAGCCAGATACCCCTGTCCTGCCCAGCTGTGAGAGGCCTGGGGGCAGCTGGCCCTGCAGAGCTGTCTCCAGCTTCCACCTCTCCCCTCACTTCCTGGGCTAGCCCAGCTGAGACTCAGTGGGAGCAGGACATGTGGAGCTTTTGCCAGATGAAGCACTGCCTTGGGCTAGCAGGCCCAGGAAAGACTCCCTGCTGCTGGGAAGACGGGGCCCAGACAGCCAACCACAGGGCCGGGGGGTGGCGATCACTGCCAAAGAGAAATGGATTCTTCCCCCTCCACCTTGCTCCCTGGGGATCCACCACGCACAGGCTCCCCCTGCAGCATCCCATTGTGCAGGGGGGCAAACGTGGAGCACTGCAGCTATCTTCCCGGACAGCAACTGGCCAGACCTTTCCTAGCAGCCGCACCCATGCTGGGCAAACCACATCAGGGCCACAGAAACAAGGCACCAGAAAGACCCAGAAGCCAGCTCGGGGGGGCAAGGGAGGAGGCCAGAGCCACAGCTCTGCGGCCACCCAGCCCCTCCACTTAAGAGCCTTGAGCAAACTTAAGTGCAATTAATTTGAACACAGGGGATCCTACTCCATTCCTTTGGTGCCCAGACCTTGCTGCAGCAGAGGGTGAACTGAAAGCTCACCCCACTGCCTGTATTTCTCTCTCAAACACGCAGAACTAGCCCTATCTCCCCACCCCCCCCCACCCTTGTATAGCCCAGCCAACAGCCCAACCCAGCCATGCTCCACCCTGCAGATCAGTGCCTGTCTCCTGTTTGGGAGCCCTGTGCACTCATCAGGACTTTCAGGCATTTCTCCTCTCCTCCTGATTTTTGGTTTCAAGGGAAAGGAAGAAAGGCAGGAGCTGAGTGCTGGGGCAGCCTTTCCTCTTCTTCTGCCCCCCCCCCCCCCCCCCCCCACTCCTCCCCACCCAGCTCTTCTGATTGCTGCAGGAAGCAGAGAGCAGCCCCTTCTCACACAACTCCCTACCTCACTGTTCCCTTTGTGTCCATGTGACCCAAGCACTGCTTGGCACCAGCTCAGCTGCAAACTCCACCTGCCCCCCGTCCCCCATTAGCAAGAGCCAAAGGAATGCCAGAGAACGGGACAAGCTGCACAGATCCCCCTCGCCACACAGCCCAGCGCCTGACCATTCCACCGCTCCCTGCCTGCACTGCACACACCCTTCTAGCGCAGATGCCTATTCATCTCCCCTCCCCAGATAGGTATAAATAACATGACAGATGTCTATACAAAGAGTTATTCATATCCCTGCCAGTGCACAGTCAGAGAGAAAAAGGCAGCCTGTGTGTGTGTGTGGGGGCGGGTTTATAAATAACACACACCCCTCCAGGGGGCAGGGGCACCAATGTACTAGCTGGGGGTGTCTGTGCCATAGACTCAGGGCACAGAGCGTTCTCTAGGCAGGGTGGAGAGTGTGCCAGTCACTGCCACATGGGGTGCTGGGGAGCGAGCCAGGACACCGAGTCTCTCACACGTCGCCCCGACAGGCTTGCAAAGAGCAGCTTCTAACTACACAGGGATCAACTTTGAGCCGAGGGACTTGTCTCCAGCAGCTGGTACTCAAGGACCCTGTTCAGGGCTGGGGTAGGCAGGGCAGCAGGACCCACTTGCACGTCCTCTGACTGTGGCCCAAGTATCCAGCCCCAGGCAGTGTTTTAAAGCAAGTCTGCGGTCACAGAGCCAGCAAAATAAAATAATTAAAGCCAGGTCATGAGGGGCACTTTAAGCCTGGGCTGCTCCCAGATTAGGGCAGAGCCCCCATTATTTCAGACCTCTAAGCACTGGGCCCAGGTGCACAGCAGCCACAAGGGTCAAGGGCAATGCCTCACAGAGGCCAAACAGCCATTTTAATGGTGCCACCCTCCTGTCACGGAGATTGAAAAACTGCAAACTCCCGCAAGGGGGTCAAGAACACCCCTTGGCTCCTCACCACCCTCGGCTCCTCTACTCCACCGCTCCTGCAGGGGGATGGGATGCCCCCACTTGCTGGCTGTGTTACAAAGGACCATCGCCCTTCCCCTGCCCGTGACAGCGGTTCCAAGCAGCAGCAGGCTGAGGAACCAGCGGCAAAAATCAAACCCTCCAGCAAGTCCAACAGCATGGAGATCCCACCCCTCTCCGGCTCAGCCCCACCCCAGGGACCAGGCTGGGGGGCTGTCAGGCAGCGAGCAGACAGCTGTGCCCTCAGGGCTGGTGCTGTTCGCAAACAAGGCCAGAGGTGTGACCTCTGCATGCCAGCACTTTCTACAGGCAGCCACTCTCCTCTGGGCCTGAGCATGGGGAGTCAGGAGAGCCCAAAGAAACAGGAGGGAAAGGCACCAGACATCCCTTAGTTAGGAGGTAGCCAGTCCCAGCCCCTAACCCACTCCAGCCACAGGGAGAGCCCAGAATCCCATGGGGGAGTCACAGAGCAGAGTTTGATTCATGCAGAGGGCCCTGGGAAACCCAGTCCCACCACTTGCTGGTCCAGTGTCTCCACTGGAGCAGATGGGGGTGGGTCTTTCCTGCTGGGAACAGTGCTACTGCCAGAGGGGTCCTGCTCCTAGAAGGGCTGAAGCCACAAGGAACTCCTCCCCCCCCGACAAAGGCACATCCCTGGCTGCAGGTAAGCGCATGGCAGGAGATAGGGAGCCCCAGCTTTGCCCTTGCTTTCTAACAGAAAGGAATGAGCATTTTACAGGGCTCAGCCAGACCCTAGGGTCCAGCTGCTTGGGCTCAAGGCTCAATCCCACAGGGAAATTTCCTCTGTGGAAGACAGCAGAACATAGCTGGGCCAGGCTACCTCTCCCGAAGGGGACAGGGCCAGCCAAGGGGAATCCCCAGCCACACCCAGACAAGGAGCCTCCTGGGCAGGGACTCTGTAGCGCCCCCCACACAAGGGGTTGTAAGGCTGGAGCAGGGCTATCAGAATACACACAAGGGTAGGTGTTGAGAAAAAAGCAGTCCTGGGGCAGCTTGGCCATCGGGGACTGCCAGGAAGGATGGGGGGGAGGGAGGGTTGAGCTGCGGAGGGCAGGAAAGCAGGGATCAGAGAGCACTCTCTGAGTGCAGGGGGGAACTGAGAACTCAGGCGGTGGCTGGCAGGGGGCAAGCGCAGCGGCAGCCCCCTGCCCTCCGGAGTCACTGGACTCCCATTGCCAGAGGCATCCTTGGCCCCTGCTCTGTGGCTGGGTTTCACAGAATAATGTGCCAGCCTCGCAACAGCTGCGCCCTTTCTGAAATTAGCTCTATTGAAAATCAACAGCTGAGCAGCACCAAGCACCCCGCCCACCCCATGGGGAGAGCCACGGGGTGGGGGAAGAGAAGAGAGGAGAGAGAACTGACACCAGCCAGACCCCCCCCACACACCACCACTGTGAACTCAGAGGCAGCAGCTTCTCCCTCCACCCCGTCCCGGTCCCCCAGCTCTGGGCTGCAACAAGCGCCAAGCGCATCCAGCCACCAGGGAACCCCCCCTCTGCTCAGTGTGTGGGGAGGGTTCCTGTGCCCCTTCACGCCGCCAGCCGGGGGGCTCGCTGGGTCCGTGCCCCCTGTCGGGGCTCACCTGCAGCCACACTCGCGGCTGCTGCGGGGGCAGAGAGGAGACACCCTGGGCAGGGAGAGCCGAGCCGAGACCCAGTGCAGGGAGGGATCCGCACCATGCCAAGTGGGGGGACGGGACGGGACAGGGGACACGTCCTTGGGGGGGTCCATCACAGGACGTAAAGCTGTCCCTGGAGATTGCTCGGTAATGCCTGGGGGGGCTGGAACCCTGCCCCCCCCGACTACAGCTCGGGACCCCCCCCAGCCCCGCCCCCCTCAGAGTCACCCCCGGGGGGCCCGGCCCCCCGCCCCCCTCAGAGTCACCCCCGGGGGGCCCGGCCCCCCGCCCCCCTCAGAGTCACCCCCGGGCGGCGGGGGGGAGAAGGGCCCGGCCCCCCGCCCCCCTCAGAGTCACCCCCGGGCGGCGGGGGGGAGAAGGGCCCGGCCCCCCGCCCCCCTCAGAGTCACCCCGGGGGGGGCCCGGCCCCGCCCACCTTGGAGTAGAGCCCCCAGGAGAGCTCGGTCTCGATCACCATGACGACGATGCCAAACATGCCGAAGATGAGCGCGTAGTCGCTGAGGCGTTTGCGCTTCTCGAAGAGCGCGCGCCGGTGCCCGAGCCGGTAGCCGATGTTCTGGTGCTTCCGCTTGGGCGCGCGGGCGAAGGCGCCGGGGGCGGCGGGCGCGGGGCGGCGGGCGGCGCCCAGGCGCGGCGGCCCCTCGCGGGACACGACGATCTCGGGCGGCGGCGGCGGCGGCGGGCCCGGGCCGAAGGGCTGCAGCGCCTGCCCCTCGGGCTCGGCCTCCAGCAGGTTGCGGCGCGAGGCGCTGAGGCGGCTGAGCGGCTTCATGCCGCCGCCGCTGTACTTGCAGGAGCTGACGGCGATCTCGGTGAAGGGGTTGCTGTCCCGCCGCGGCGCCAGCGGGCTGGGCTGCCGGTGCCGCCCGGCCGCGGGGCCCGGCGAGGGGCCGCCCGGCGGCTCGCTCAGGTTCAGCTGGCTGCCCGGGCGGGAGGCGGGCGGCGCGCCGGGCGAGGCGTGCAGCAGGGACCCGGCCCGCGGGGTCTCCTCGGGGGCCCCCGGCGGCGCCTCCATGCTGGGGGCCGCCTCAGCGCGCGCCCCGCGGCGGCCCGTGCCCGGCGGCCTCCCTCCCGCGCGCGGGCATGTGCGGGGCGGCGGCGGGGGCGCGGGGCGGCTGGGCGCCTTCGCCGGGGCTGTGCTGCGGGCGCCTTGTGCTCGCCGGCCCCGCCCCCTCGCGCCCGCCCCGCCAAGCCGCGGGGCGTCGCCGCGCGTGCGCGGAGCCGGCGAGGGGGAGGGGCACGACGGGAGTTGTAGTTGGCCGCCTGCCCGGGCGGGGCTGTGCTCGTCGGCTGGGGGCGCGGGGAGGGGCGCATAGGTTGGGATTCAGGGGGTGGGGGTGGGGAGTGAATGGGGGGATGGGTGCATGGCGGGGCGGGGTGCACAGGTTGGGTGCTTGATGGATCCAGGGGGTGCATGGTGGGGGTGGGGGAGTGCAAGGGTGGAAGTTGAGGTGGGGACAGGGTGCACAGGTTGGGTGCTTGATGGATCCAGGGTTTGCATGGTGTGGGGGGCAGTGAATGGGTGGGATGGGTGCATGGGGTGGGCGGGGTGCACAGGTTGGGTGCTTGATGGATCCAGGGGGTGCATGGTGGGGGTGGGGGAGTGCAAGGGTGGAAGTTGAGGTGGGGGCAGGGTGCATAGGTTGGGTGCATGATGGATCCAGGGTGTGCATGGGGGGGGAGTGAATGGGGGGATGGGTGCATGGTGAGGGCGGGGTGCATAGGTTGGGTGCATGATGGATCCAGGGGGTGCATGGTGGGGATGGGGAGTGAATGGGTGGGATGGGTGCATGGTGGGGCGGGGTGCATAGGTTGGGTGCATGATGGATCCAGGGTGTGCATGGGGGGGGAGTGAATGGGTGGGATGGGTGCATGGTGGGGCGGGGTGCATAGGTTGGGTGCATGATGGATCCAGGGTGTGCATGGGGGGGGAGTGAATGGGGGGGATGGGTGCATGGTGAGGGCGGGGTGCATAGGTTGGGTGCATGATGGATCCAGGGGGTGCATGGTGGGGGGGAAGTGAATAGGGGAGATGGGTTCATGGTGGGGCAGGATGCATAGGTTGGGTGCATAATGGAACAAGGGGTGCATAGTGGGAGTGGAGAATGAATGGGGGGGATGGGTGCGCGGTGGGGCATGGTGCATAGGTTGGGTGCATGGTGGGGGCGGGGGGTGCATGATGGGGGTGGGGAGTGAATGGGGGGGATGGGTGCATGGTGATCAGACAGCAAGTGTGGAAAATCAGGAAGGGGGGGGTAATAGGTACCTATATAAGACAAAACCCCAAATATTGGGACTGTCCCTATAAAATCAGGATATCTGATCACCCTAGATGGGTGTATAGTGGGGGTGGGGTGCATAGGTTGGGTGCATGATGGATCCAGGGGGGTCCATGGGTGGGTTGGATGCATGGTGGGGGTGAGGGAGTGCATGGAAGCTGAGGTGGGGGCAGGAGGTGCATGGGGCAGAGTGAAGCGTGCTCAGTATAGCAGGGACTGAATTCCTTTCCTGAGTGCCCCAGAAGCAGGATTGGGCAATTCTTGTACAGAGATTTGGGGAGAGGGAGTGACCAGACCCCTAATTTTCTCTTTGTTCTGCCCGTCTCCTCCCACTGTGGGATCTGTTTGAAACTGGCCCTGGGGGTTGGGATGGTGATAGGGTGTGACTCACTAACCTCCCCCACAATCTACTCAGCCCCTTGCTCCAGTTGTGGCCGCCCCAGGGTGACAGGCTCTAAGTGTGAGAGGTGAGGCAGCCGTCTGGTCTGTGAGAGCCCTGGGGATGCCCCCTGCCCCCCAATCCCTGAATCCATCTATCTCCCGTCTGGTCTGTCAGAAGCCAGCATGACCCCCAGGGACTGTGAAATTGGAACAATGGTCTGTCAGAAGCCAGCATGACCCCCAGGGACTGTGAAATTGGAACAATGCTCTTAGGACTTAACGGATGCAATTGTTTGATATTTGGAATGAAACTATAGACGGGTCCAGTTGCAGTAGGGGAGGGTCCATTGGCTCAGAGACCCATTTGAACATCCTATCCAGCCCCCTCTCATTTACAAATGCAGGTTATAAAGTTATACTGGAAATTTCATCGCAGTGGGTCCCTCGCTAGTCTTCTACAGGGCATGCTTTCCCCACGCTTGCAATGCAGTCACTTCTGGGGAGGGATATGGCAGCAGTTTAACAGCATACAGCAAGGCTACACTCACAGCAGTTGAAAGACATCAGCTGAACCTGCCGGGGGATTTTGATTGATAGAGTGGGATTAGCAGAGTTAGAACTTGGCTAGGAGAAGAGGTTTCACAACCTACCTGCTGGGGAAAGTGTCATGGGATCCCTGTTCCTGGCAGCTGCACCCTGGATACTGCTTCAGATGGAAAGAGCACCCCCTGCTGAATCACCAGCACTGTTTTCTGCAGCAGTGCAGGCTGGGTGTGAGTTGGCCCTGTCCTGCTCATTTTGGAGAGCTGAGGGGAGATCACAGCCTGAGTCGAAATGGCTGCTGTGCTTCAGAAATAAGCTTGTTCAGGCTTCATGCTGTTGGTACCAGGAAATTTGCCCCCTGCCTTTCTCACCTGGAGCTAGTCACGTGCAGGTAAGTGGAACATCGATCATGGTCACTCCAACCAGCAGGAACGTCCTGGATTTGCTTTTGCTCGGTGTAAAGGGCAAGAGGACGGAGCAGCGGGTTGGAGAGAGGACACCGTTAGCAAGGGCATTGCCTCAGGGAGCTTTCCAGGGAAAGGAAGACACATCTACAGTCCCTTTCTGCAGGGCCGCCCAGAGTGTGTGGGGGGGCAAGTGGGACAAGAGGTCCTTCTCTCACTCCGGGGGCCCTGGAAAACTCTCACGGGGCCCGGGCCCCCAAAGCTTCTTCCACTCAGGGTCTTTGGTGGCAGGGGAGTCCTTCTGCCCCCGAATTACCACCGAAGCGGGGCCCCCCCGCCACCGAAGACCCTAGGAATCCTCTGGGCGGCCCTGCCTTTCTCTGTGTGCCATGCTTCCGTCTGCTTCCTGCTTGCCTTTGCAACGCTCAGACCTCGGTTAGTGGGATCTCATGTGCTCTCCTGTGGCTTTTTCAGTGGCCCTGCTGGTGTGTTTTCTACGTGCATCTCATGGGCGATATCAGGCACGTTTGGGTTGATCTAGCCATGTGTAACTCTCATCCATCTGCTCAGGTACAGTGGGTGCAGATGCCCCAGCCGCTGTCCGTCCACGCAAGGTGCAGGGGAGAGGCAGAGGCCTGCTTTAGTTAAATGCACCGTTAACCATCCTTGGAGGCCTCCATCCCCTGCTAGTGATTTGGCTTCGGACGCCAGCCCACTATAATTACATTTTCCATGGCATTAAATATGAATGGTTCAGGTTCTGCTGTTTCCACTCCAGGCCAAGCAGCAGTCTCCAGCCACTGGCATCTTTGTCTTGTTCTTAGAGGAATTTCATTTAAAAAATGGCTTTTAATTGCACCTGCTATTAGTTGGCAGCACTAAGTGAATGGCTGCACCCGTCTCCAGGATGGCACTGGGATGGCAAACTCATTCCTCATGGTGGGGGGTGTTGAGTAAACAGGGGCTAATTCTGGGTGGGGGCAGCTGGCTCATCCAAAAACCAGGTGGGTACCCTAAGTACTGCCTCTCTCCAGGGCTGACAAACAGGTGGCTCTTCGATGACCATCCAATCAGATAAAAGAGAACATGCCTCCCCAGCAGCACTGTACGGCCTCAGGGTGCTGAATGCGAGGAGCCCCAGCTGATGCTTCCATAAAGGTGAGAGGTAAAGGGTTGCCGTTGACACGGCCTCCTGCTGCTCTCGCTTACTCGTGGGGACTCAGCCATGATCTGCAGGAGGCAGATGCCTGCCCACAGGGCTGGCACTGGCAGAAGGGCCGGGCCGAGGATAGAGCTGGCACTGGAGTGGGCTGGGGAGTGGGTCGCTGCATCAGCAGGGAGGGCTTTGTAGCTGGGCACTCACCACGCCGCACATTGTGCCCCAGCCTAGTGGGGCCTAAGCCTCTGGGAGAGGAAATGGAGCAGGATGGGTTAGCGGCCATCCCCCATCTGCCCCCTGCTAGGTTGTCCCAGCACAGTGTCCTGGGCTTGGCCAGGGCATGTTTGTCCAGCTATGGGCAATGTGCGGGGGGGGGGTGTTACCCCTCCCAGAGATGGGCCCAGACCTTTCCACAGAGGATGACCCTGCCCCATGAGGTCCCCACTAAGTTCAAGGGGACGCTGCCCCTTCTAAGAGTCTCCCCTGGCTGCTGCGATTATATAATGTCTCCTCTAATCGCCTTAGATTTGACAAGGCTGATGATAGCAGACAGGGTGGGGATTATGGGCAGCAGCTGGAGGTGGGAGTTAATGGAGCCCCTCAAGGCCAGCTCGGAGCAGGGGGCCTGGTCCCCCAGGGCTCTTGCCTGCCCTGACACAGGTCCCACGACCAAGCTCCATGCTGCTGAACAAAGGTTGGCTCCTGGGGTGGTCTGTGGGGGTAGCACAGCTGGCAGGGAGTGGGCCCTGTCTCTGTCCGCCCAGGGTGGGGAGTGCTCATGTTCAATGCAAGCAAACAGAAGCCAGATCAAACTAGCAAACACTTGCTGCAAGGTTGCACTGAATTGTGACTTGATTTCTTAGTCCCCAGAGTAGTAACATCCAAGAACCCAAAACCAGAGAGAGACAAAACAGGCTGCTCCCAGGGCACGCGCGCGCACACACACTCACACTCTCTCTCTCTCTCTCTCTGACCCCACCCTGGCTGGCTGGTTCTCGTCAGCCTAGATCCCACGCTTCCCTGCAGAATGCCATAGGCTGCATGGAGGAACAGGAATCCCCTGAAATGTAAAGCGACAGCTTATAATGTCCATATGCCACAGGACACACCCCACATTTGGAGTTCTCTCCCCTCAGGCCCCTACATCGCTGGCTGTTTGTGTCAGCCTCAGGGACTCACCCACGAAGCTAGGCATTGAACTCAACTCACCCCTGCCCCAGCTCAGCCCCGAGACCCAGCCCAGCCTGTCTTCAACATCTTGAGAGGGGCTGGCAAATGCAGTCACCTTGCCCAGGTCCCCTCCTGGGCCTCCAGCCTGCTGTGGTGGGCCGCCCCACCCAGGCTGCTGCAGGTGTCTGCGTGGACCGGCCCAGGGGAGGTAGCTGAACGTGGCCCCCGAAGCTCCCCCTGCCGTTGGGTGTAGGGACCTTGCGCAACCCCACCAGCCTCCATCAGACTGGTTGGCTTGACACCTCCAGACCCAGCTGCCTGGTCAGTCCTCCCTCCCCCAGGCTGGGAAGGGGCACGATTGGCCAAGGGGGGTGTGCAGGACCCAAAGCTCACCCCAGCCCTGCAGTAACCGTATGCCCCTCCGTGGCGCTGAGTAGGGGTGGGCTGTCCTATGCCTCAGCACCCCCCATCCATGCAGCAAGGCTGACGGCAGCGAGTAACAGCACTACAGCTCCCACAGAGAGAGGGGCTACAGGCCCCCCAACCTCCAGCTAGTCCAGCCTAGGATCTCAGGGCAGCCCTGCCTCTAGACCCTGCAGCAGTGCTGGCCCAGCTCTCTGGGAGCTCCCCCCAGTAAGGGTATGCGAGTCACAGCTCCTGCCAGTCCCCAAATGTGACCTCTGTGAAATGAACGGAGGCAGAGGAGAGGCCTGCACAGCCCTGGCACTCACCCCCTCCCCAGGGCAGTGTTTAGGTCTCGGAGCAGGGCTGCTGGAGTCCAGCACAGAGCCCCCTGTCCCCCGTATCACCTCGGAGCAGCCCATGAGGCAGTGTCCTCCCGCCCCGGCCCAGTCAGCTGCTCCACAGGGAAACAGGATTGCAGTTGTTAGTTATTAGACTGGCTCCTTCTGCTTAGGACGTGGCTAATCCACAGGGAATTGGCTGCAGTGAACCTATTAACCGCAGCACCAGGCGCCCAGCTGCCATTCCAGCCCCAGGAGATAAACTGCTTATTCACTCATGCAGGGCAGGGGGCTCCTGGCACTCAGAGGGGTGCAGGCTCAGCAGGGGGTGGAAGGTCTGTGGCTCCAGCATTCGATTTTCCTGTGATAGATCCAAACAAACCTGCCTCCGAAACCCAAACAGGAGCACCTGCCCCCCAACCTGCAGCGAGGGCTCAAACTTATTTTAACTTTTGTCTGGGCTGGTAGCTCCCTAGATCCCCCTGCTAGCCCAGCCCTGAACTCGCCCCCCCTTTGCTGGTGCCCCTCAGTGCCAACCCACAGTCCTCCTTGCCCCTCCCTGTCCCTCATCCGAGCTCAGGCTTTTCCTTGAGCCAAGTGGGTGAGATGTGGACAAATATACACCCTGGACTAGGGACCAATAGGCCATGTGGTCTGGCCTCGAACTCAGCACTGGAGACCAACAGGCTGGTGCAGGACGCTCTGACATGTCCTCGGGCTGGAGGTCTGGGACCTAGAGTGTCCCCCCTCCTCTTAGAAAAATGGGGAGCCATCAAGTGCAGTCACACCCCGAACCAGCCAGTCCCCTGCCCCAGGGCAGGCTTGGAGCCTGACCCCCAGAGGGGAAAGGCCCTGTGTCCCCTGCCTCACCCTGAGCCAGCCAGTCCAGGCCTGGAGCCGCACAGGAGCAGGTCCCGCCACTTGCCCAATTCCTGCGCCAGCCAGCGAGGCTATTCCTGCTTGGAGAAAGCTGAGGCCCAATGGCTGCACCGTTGACAGGAGGCCACTAGAGGGAGCTGCAGATTCAGCCAGGACACACCTGGCCCAGCACCAGCACCAGCACCAGCACCAGCCTGCAGATACCTGGGCCAAGGGGCAGGATGGGGCCCAGCAGGGACTGGGAACGCTCCATGAACCCTGTGGCAGCTTGAGCCCACCACCCCTCCCCCCCACCATCTCACTCGGGCTGTCCCCAGTTCCTGCCCAGCAAGGCTCCTTCCTTCAGCCCACAGGGGAGAGCCCCCCATTGAGCCCCATAAGCACAGGGCTCTCAGCCCAGCTGGGACTGAGCTGGAGAAATTCATGGGCTAATGAAAGATGTCCTGGCTGCAGCTGAGAGCACCAGGGGTTGCAACAGGCGTGGCACTTCCCCGCTTCCCTTCCAGCCAGAGGCCCCCCCTCTCCAACCTACCTCCACACTGGGGAGCAGCGGCCCCCGCTGGTCAGAGTGCAGCTCACTCACCAGCCTCACAAAATCGTAGGAGTGGAAGGGACCTTGAGAGGTCTCTAGTCCAGCCCCTGGGGCTCCTTGCAGGACTAAGTATCATCTACACCATCCCTGACAGGGGTTTGTTTAACCTGCTCTTACAAACCTCCAAGGATGGAGATTCCACAACCTCCCTGGGCAATTTATTCCAGTGCTTAACCCCCTTGAGAGTCAGGAAGTTTTTCCTAACATCCAACCTAAACCGCCCTTGCTGTAATTTAATCCCATTGCTTCTTGTCCCATCCTGAGATGCTAAAAGAACCATTTACCTCCTGTGACAGAGCGCCAGCTGCCGGACATCCTGGGGCCGTGCCAGGGAACAGGCTGATTGCCTCACCCCCAAAGCTCCCTCTCGGGAGACGGAGGGGGTGTGAATGGCTGAGCTCCACCATGCAGGCTCCCCCTGCAACCCGGCACCAGGGGGGCTGGGATTTCACCCCATTTCCACACGGTAAATAACAGGCACACATGGGTCGGTGTTTCTCACCTGTCAGCTTTATTCCAGGTGCAGCGACACCCCATTGCTCTGGCTCCCTTGTGGGAGAGAGGTCAGGCGAGCAGAGAGTCACAAACCCAGAGACGCAGCCCCAGGCTGCCAGCCTGGCACCGGTGCTGCACGATCCGGCTTGGCCCAGGCAAAGCAAGTCAAGAAAGTGCTCAGTAATACTTTGCGCACCAGCTCTGACCCTCAGGGCCCAGCCGCCTGCCTTGAACAGTGGCTGGGTGAAGCGAAAGGCCTGTCCCCAACAGGGCCGCATGCAGCCAGGTACATGGCCGCAGGGTATGTCTCGGGCCAGGAGCTCCCCTTGTATCGACATCTGTCCCTGGAGCTGTGGGCAGTGATCAGCGTACCCAGGCAGGGAGCCAGCGGTGAGGAGCTATGTTCCCAGCGGGGTTTGTAGCAGGCGAGATGGATGGGCATGGGCGGCTCCGGGTCCCCGGGACCCAGAAAGCAGTGCAGGGTGGAGCAGGGTGGTATATGGGCACCATTATAGCCTCCCGCCCCGCCCATCAGCAAGGCACAGATAACTGCTGCCACGTGGGGCACGAGCCACCTGGGCACAGCAGTGCAGGGAGGCTGGCAGCTAAGCAAGGGGCAACGGTGCTGAACATTCATGACGCAGGTGATGGCAGCCCCAGGCCATGCTGCCAATGAGCCGGGATGCAAAGGGACCCGGTGAGCCGGGACAGAGCAGCCTGGGCCGAAGTCAGGGATTCTCAACCTGGGGGTCGCGAGGCGTCAGGCTCCCCCCGGGTCACCAATACAAAGCATCTGAGAACCCCTGGCGTGAGCAGTGGGGCAGACAGTGCAGCTACAGCTCGTTATACAGCCCCATGAGGGAAGGCACAATTCCTGCCACAGCAAGGACCTGTCCTCCACCCCAGACGTGCAGAGCCCCTGCTCTGGGTCCCACCCAGGAGAGAGGGATCATCCTGGTGGCTGACAACAGGGCAAGGGTCCAGGGACCTGCTCTGGTCTCAGTGCAGGGTGGTCCCACAGGGCAAGAAGCTGAACGGCACTGGCAGTAGGGCACCGGAACGGGCTCTGAAAATAACCACTGGAATTGGCCTTCTGCCCTCATGGAATGGAGTCTGGGTGCAGCCCCACTCAGCGGGCCTGGCCCTCCACCTGCAGCGCCTCCCACAGCGAGGTCCCTGCCCGGACGGGGCTTGCTAGACCCTGCCCCCAACATTTTCTTTGGTCTGAACCCTGGCTGCACCCGGCCTCTCCGCCCGCTGCAGGATGCTATAATTTGCTGTAGATGAAGTGCAGCAGCTTCTCCAGCTGACTGTCCAGGGACAGCTCGTCCCCGTCGTTGGTGATGACCCAGTCAAAGGTCACGCCCTCGTCCAGGCCACACTCGGACTCCATGTCGTCGACCCCTGGGGACGAGGAAACCCAGAGATGTAAGCTCCATGCAGATCAACTGGGGCAATGGACAACCACTGTCCCCCCGCTGGCCCCAGTGCTCCCAATCCTGGCTGGATGGCTACATGCTGCAGCAACACAGGCGAGGTCCCAGAGTCAGCACAGCCAGGCAAACTCTGCTTGAGCCAGCCTGGAAAACGGCCCTCCCCTAGCGCTCGTCCTCCAGCCTTGCCTGCTCCACACAGCTCAGCTGGGGTGAGGAACCAGGGGACAGCAGCAGCTGGAGGTGCAATATGGCAGTCAGGGAGAATCTCTAGTCTCCCTTAGAGATGAGAGGGGGCCCAGACCTCACGGTGTGCAGGGAAACGGCACCCGAGTGTGACTGAAGGCTCTGAGGCCGCGAAGCGAAGACCTGAACCCTCAGCATTTGCTGGGGCCTGGTTCATGATGGCTGAACGTGGGGCAGAACCTGCCCATACTCAGCCGTTGCCATTACCCCAAGCCAGTGCCACTCACCCACTATGAACACCCAGTTCCTCCTCTTCCGCGTCTCCTCCGTCGCCACTACCCGCACCAGCTGCACCGTGGCCCCGTACACGTCCTGGAACCACTCCACATCCGACAGGCGCCGGGTGTCACTCACCACCTGCACAGAGAAGGAGACGTCAAGGAGGGGGCAGCTGGCAAGGAGGCGTGGCTCCTGGTTGCCCCTCCCCCTGGCTGGCCCCCTTCTTACCCAGACGGGCTGCGTTACGCCCTCCACCACTATCCTGCAGAAGAAGCCCGGATCTGTGTTGCGTTTCTCCTCCCCCCAGCGAATCATGTCCTGCCGGTAGGTCTCTTTGTAATCGCTGGCATCCAGCAGCCGCTGGAAATCCAGCCCGTGTTCCTGCAGAGAGAGAAGAGGTGGCCCTGAGCACAAGCTCAGCCACTCCTGGTGCCGCCTGGGCCACGGGGGGGGGGGTGGCAGGGCAGTACCTTGGCATATTGCTCCTTGAGGGGTCCTGACAGCTGGAGGATGGCGCAGACATCCGGCCCCAACCTGCCAGAGGAAGGCACAAGTGGTTGGAGGGTGACAGGCAGCAGCCCCAATTCCTGCCAGGCCCATGGGAACAGAGATGCATTTCCCCCACCCCAGCGGGTCTCAGACCCCTTTCACACAACACGCCCGAGTGCCACCCCCTTTCTACATTTACAGCACCATTATAAATGCTGGAGGCAAAACAGGGTTGGGGGTGGAGGCTGACAGCTCATGACCCCCCATGTAATAACCTCAGGGGGTCACAAGGGATCCCGATCCTCAGTTTAAGACCCCTTGTTCTACTACCCGCATCCTGGTGGTGGGGCAGCTGCCAAGTCAGAACCCAACCCTGACCCTGGGGGGTTCCCATGCTGCAGCTGGGGAGGGGCCCAACCCAATCCTCCCCTCAGGCTTTAGGCCGCTCACCCCACTCCCACACCCGATGGGGGAGCCATACAGGCACCTTGGCTTAGGGCCCCACCTCGGGCCCCTCCCTCCTCTCCTGAGCTGCGTCACACCGCCAAGGCCTCCCCTGGCCTGGATCTCCGCGAACTGAGCCACCCCCGGCTCCCGCGTCCGGTCCCGGAGCCCCAGGCCCGGATCCCCCCAGCCCGGTCCCGGTCCCTGCTCCCCCCGGTCCTGGATCCCCCCCTCCCGGTCTCTGCTCCTCCTCGTCCGGTCCCGGATTCCCAGTTCGGTCCCTGCTCCCCCCGGTCCCGGATCCCCCCAGCCCGGTCCCGGTCCCTGCTCCCCCCGGTCCTGGATCCCCCCGTTCCGGTCCCTGCTCCCCCCCGTCCGGTCCCGGATTCCCAGTTCGGTCCCTGCTCCCCCCGGTCCTGGATCCCCCCAGCCCGGTCCCGGTCCCTGCTCCCCCCACCCCGGTCCCTCCTCCCCCCGGTCCTGGATTCCCCGAGCCCGGTCCCTGCTCCCCCCCGTCCGGTTCCGGATCCCCCAGCCCAGTCTCTGCTCCCCCCGGTCCTGGATCCCCCAGCCCAGTCTCTGCTCCCCCCAGTTCCGGATCCCCCCAGCCCGGTCCCGGCTCCCCCCGTCCGGTCCCGGCTCCCCCAGCCCGGGCCGGCCCGGTACCGGTTCTGTAGTTCCTCCGCCACGAAGTCCTTGCCCGACTTCCTCTTGCCGCTCAACAGCAGCACCAGCCGCGGCAGCCCGGCCATGGGACTCCTGACACCCCCGCACGCCCGGCGCACGTGGGCCCGCCCGGGACAGACCATCCGGGCCGAGGGGTCCGAAGACCTGGCCCCCCTGGCCGGATTCGAGTCCGATGTGGTACAGTCCGAATTCCTTTTGCCGCCCACGTGCTGAAACCCGCTCCCCCCCACGCTTGACAAGGGCCGACCCATCCTAGGCGCAGCTGCCCACGGGGGGGCGCTACCACTGCACGCAAGAGGGAGGACAGTGGTGCATCCCGGAAAGGGGTGGAGTCAAGCCTGCTGAGGGAGGAGCCGCCAATGCTCCGCCCCCGTACGAGGCGGAACTGGGGGCTTGGCGTCTCCTCGTGTGACATTCGTTCCCCCGCCCCCCAGCCAGTCCCACCCACACCTGGCGGGGGTGGGCAGAGCCTAGACCACGCCCCCCGCAGCTCACGCCACCGGAAACAGACCCCACCCCCTAACAGCGTCCCCTACTGAACCTCTCCCCCAGCACCGCACCCCCTACTGAGCCCCCCACCCACTGCAACACAGCACCCCCTACTGAGCCCCTCCCCAACACAGCACCCCCCCAGCACAGCACCCCCTACTGAGCCCCTCCCCAACACAGTGCCCCTCCAGCACAGCACCCCCTACCGAGCCCCCCCACCCACTGCAGCACAGCACCCCCTACTGAGCCCCTCCTCCAACACAGTGCCCCCCCAGCACCCCCACTGAGCCCCTCTCCCAACACAGCACCCCCAGCACAGCACCCCCTACTGAGCCCCCCCCACCCACTGCAGCACAGCGCCCCCTACTGAGCCCCTCCTCCAACACAGTGCCCCCCCAGCACAGCACCCCCTACTGGGCGCCCCGATCCACTGCAGCACAGCACCCCCTACTGAGCCCCTCTCCCAACACAGCACCCCCAGCACAGCACCCCCTACTGAGCACCCCCACCCACTGCACCACAGCGCCCCCTACTGAGCCCCTCCCCAACACAGTGCCCCCCAGCACAGCACCCCCTACCGAGCCCCCCCACCACTGCAGCACAGCACCCCCTAATGAGCCTCTCCCCAACACAGTGCCCCCCAGTACAGCACCCCCTACTGAGCCCCCCCACTGCACCACAGCGCCCCCTACTGAGCCCCTCCCCAACACAGCAACCCCCAGCACAGCACCCCCTACGCAGCCCCACCCCACCCACTGCAGCACAGTACTGCCCTACTGAACCCCTCCCCCTAGCACAGCACTCCCTACTGAGCCTCTCCCCCCAGCACAGGCCCCCGGCACCCTAGTGACATTGGGCCAGCACTGTCAGGGGAGAGTGTGCCCCACTGAGCCTGTTCCACCCTCCCCGGCTGTGTCCCTCACAAGGGGCTCCAGATTCTCAGCCAGCTGAGCACCCTGTTATCTTCTCTGATGGTGCCTGATCTCCGTAATGCAGCCCAGGCCTAACAAAACATTTACTTTATTCATATCTCTTTTATATATCTCGTCGGCCCTGACCGCCCCCTCCCCATTTCAGTTCCTGGGGAAACCACTGGATAGAAGGCTGAGGCCATGGGTCTTTCACTGCAGTGCAGCAGATGCTAAGGGGCCCTGCCAGGGCAGGGCCATGATGCTCTGGTCCTCCTGTGCCAGGGGCGCCAGGGTGGCTGCAGCTCCCTCCCAGTCTCAGTCCCAGTATGGCCTAGCTCCAGCTCCGAGAGCCCTACTCCCTGCCGAGACAGCGGAGCCATGGGCAGCTTTTGTCGAGATGAGATCTGCCCCTCGAGCCCTTTAAAACCAGTCACAGCTGTGGAGTGTCCAGCTGCAGCCCAGGGCAACCAGCCCAACCCCCATGGCTCCAGCCAGGTGCCAAAAGCAGCCACCACGAGCAGCCCAGAGAGCAGGGGCAGGCGCTGGGGCCACGGGATGGGAGCTGATCGAGGGCAGCAGAGACGAGGCTTCCCCCCGCTAAGGCCTCCTGGTGGTGAGAAGCCTTGACCCCAGGGCATGTCCAGGGAACCCCCAGCCCCAGGGAGCTGGGAGGAGCCAGCTGTCCCTACACCCCAGAGGAGAACAGGGAGCGAAGGGCCCAGCTTACAGGGAGAGGGGGCAGGCTGGACACAGGAATCCCTGGGTGGGTTCTCTGGCCTGGGCTGGACGGTGGAGGGTGGGATGGAAGACCACAATGGGCTCTGCTGGGCTGATGTAGGGCGGGCTGGCCTGGGGGCCCCAGGAGGGGAGGGGTTGGGAATGGCAATGGAGGTGTCTCACCGGGCGTTGCCTGAGCCAGGACTCTGGCATCATTTGCTGGGCTCCATCCCCAGTTTCCCAACGGCAGCGCTGCCCAGGGAGCCAGGCGGGCAGGGTGCTGCCGACCCTGGGAAGCTGTGTCCCCCCCCAGCGCCGCACAGAGCCCCACCCCACTCAACAGTGCCTGGCCTCAGGAGCTCCCCAACAGCGAGTTTATTGGTTTCTAGCAAAGTGCAACATCACACGCGGGGCAGTTAGTGCTGAGGGAGCCTGGGTGGGGAGCAGAGAGGGGGCCCCACGTGGGGGGAGCCAGCCTGACTCGGTGCTGGGGATGGCAGTGGAGTGGGCACGCAGCCAGGTCGCAGCAGGGGGACACCATTACGAACCAGCAGGTGGGTGCATGTGGGAGCTTGGTCCCCATAAACCCAGCCATGGCCCCATCCCAGGGAAATCGGGCCCCTTGGCACCTCAAAGGGACAGGGCAGGGGGTAGGGTGCCATGGGGAACCCCATGGCACAGCACCCAGGGAGAACTGCAGGCTGTGGGCAAAGCATTCCCTGCTGTCCAAAGGAAAGCCGCCAATGCCCCTTATCCCTTTGTGATGGCTCAGCCCCCCCAACTCAGCCATGGGAAGGGGCCTGTGCTTGGCAGCAGGCGTGCTGGCATCGCACTGGCGCACTGGGCAGGGGCTGATGGCTGTGGGCTCTGATTGAACTCTGGCTGTACAGATTTAGAGGGGGCACGACCCTGCACTGGCATCACCTTCCTCCGGGGTCGCTCCCTCCCAGCCCCCCTAGCCCGGAATACGGCCCTCAGAACAAGCATCGCGTCCCTATGGGGCACTGGCCGCTGTCCCCTACAAACTACAGGGCTGGGTGGGGCCCGGCTGGGCTGGCACTGGCCCCCGGCTCTAGCCTTTGTCTGGCGGGCTGTTCTCCTTTCCACAGTGGCCGTCCCTGTCCCGCAGGGGGCCGTGCCCATGGAGCTGCTTGCTCCGCTGCTTCGCTCGGCGCCGCTCGCTCTCCTTCTTGGTGAAACTGCAAGTGCAAACACACGGGGGGGTTACCAGGGAGGGGCTCATGGGGAGCAGAAAGGGCAATGTGCCCCCCCCCCCCACCACACACACTGGACAGCCCTGACTCCCCTCCCCTGAGTGCACAGAGCTACCTCCGCTGCCCCTGCTGCCTGGGCTGACAGTGTCACCCGCCCCCAGTGCAGGCCCCCACATCGAGCACCCCCACCCGTGGATACGGCACCCACACTGTGTGTGCCTGGGGGGAAGGGGGCAGGCTCACCCGTCCCCGCCGTAGTGCCGCAGCACGTACTCCTCGAAGTCATCGGCTGCCTCCTCGTCGCCCTGCTCCTGCTCCGCCAGCTCCTCCAGCAGCTCCTCCACATCCTCCACGAAGTGGCGGAAGCGCAGGCGGTCGTGGGCGAAGGTGCCGTCGCTGGCGAAGGCACCGTCCAGCCAGGCCGCCACCCCCGCAAAGTGCTGCCCCCAGCCCAGCCCTGCCATGTAGCCCTGCAGCAGCTGCAGGAACTGCCCCTTCTGCACTGGCGCCAGCTCGGCGCCAAACAGCTCCAGCCCTTCCTGGCGGGCGCAGCCGGCCACACCCGTGCAGCCCTGGGGCGCCCGGTATCGCTGTAGCCGGAGCGGCTCCCAGAAGATGTTGTGCTCGTGGGGCCCACGGAGCGCCGCTTTCCCACCGCCTGCCCGATGCTGCCCATTCTGGTCCTTGGCTGGCTTGGTGTCCCGCGGCCCCTGGCGCCTGTGGGGCTCAGGCTGCTCCTGGCGCTTCGGGTGCTTGGCAGCATCCTGCTTCCTGCCCCTCGGGTCCCTGTGCTGGCGCCTACGCTCCTCTCTGGCCTCTGACCTCTTGTGCCACCCACCCTCCTTGTCAGTTTTGGGTGGCTCCTGCCGGCGGGGGCGGGACGGCTCCGTGGCCCCTCTGCCTTCCCCGCTGCGCCCTTTGCTGTAGTTCTGTTCCCAGCTCTCCACCCGCTGCAGCTCCTGTGCCAGCTGCTGCTCCAAACCAGCCAGCTCCACCCGCAGCTGCTCCATCCTGCTGGAGCCCTGGGCTCGCTGCAGAACCCCCTCCAGCTCCTGCCGCACGGAGCCCAGCAGCCCACGCTGCTTGGCCAGCTCCTGGAGCAGCAGCTGCTCCTCGTGGGGCAGCTCTGGGGCCGCTTGTGGGGTCTCGGCTGCACCCTCCTGCTCCAGGCCCTGCAGCTGCTCCCACAGCACCTGCAGCTCGGCCTGGGCAGAGCGGTGAGCCTCGGCCGCTTGCTGCAGCGCCTGGTGGAGCCGCGCGTTCTCCCCTGCCAGGCTCTGCTGCTGGGAGCCAGCCAACGCCTTCTCCCCCTCGCTCTTCTGCAGCAGGGCCTGGAGCTCGTCCTTCTGCGCCTGCGGACACCAGAAGGGAGCAGGGTCAGGACAGACGGGTCCACGCCGGGGCAAGGCAAACAGCCCCCCAGCCAACCCAGGGCACCAAGAAGGGCCAATCCCTGCTTGGCCGCGGCAGGCAGAGTGGGCTGGGCCCCTTCCCCCAAGGAGGGAGGGGAGTAACCCCCCTCTGGTGCCCCCTGCCCATATCAGCACTGCTAGGCTCCTCCCACCCAGATACTGCAAAGGGCTCAAGCTGCGTTCACACATCTCCCCAGCACAGGCTGGAATTGCCCCAGGAGCTCAGCTGGGGGCAGCGGGGATGCGGGTGCTGGCCAGGGGCCGTCCTACCACACAGAGCGGGTGAGCCAGTCACGGACATGGCAAGGGGCAGCGTGTCTGCAGGACGATACAGAGCCGGCTCCCCGCTGCCACACGGACCTGCTGCGGCTCAGCCCAAGGCAGCTGAGCGCCCTAGCCACACTACGAGCTGGCTTTGCCCTTGGCCGAGAGCTATAGCAGACAGGATATGATGCTGCCAGTGCTCCTCGTAGGCCTCCCCAAGCACCCACCTGCAGCTCTGCCTGCATGAGCCGGATGTCCTGGTTCTCCTTGGCCAGCTTGTCCAGAAGCAGGCTCATGGAGTGAAGGCTCTGGGGGTCCCCGGCCGGGTCCAGCGGAGGCTGCTGCAGCCAGTCCTATGAGCGAGGGTAAAAGCTCAGCTCCGTGACTGTACAGGGCATGTGAGAGCCAGGATTCCCCTCCCAGCTCTGCCCCAGCCCACCCTGCCTCCCTCTGTGCCTCAGTTTCCCCCGCAGTTTGGGGCCAGCGGGTGGCAGACCTCACTGTGTGGTGCTGGTGGGATCTCATGGTGGTATCGTACAGGCCTGTGTGCCCGGGAAACAAAGGCAAGGATGCCTGGGGCTGCATTTCCAGGGCACCTGCTCACCCCAAAGCCAATGCTGGGGATACCCCCCTTGTTCAGCAGTGGGGCGCTGAGCTAGTCTCAGGCCCTGAGATCTCCCCACCACCCCACGTACCTTCACACCAAGAGCCAGTGGCTGCTGCTCCCCATCTGGGATGTCCCCGGGATCCATGCTCTCCGTGGGGCCTGGCAGGAAGGGAGGAGAGGAGATCTGAACAGCCAGCTGGGCTGTGTCTCAGTAGCTCCACACAGGGTGTCATGCGGGGTTGTCAATGACACTGCCCCCCCCCCCCCAAGCAGGGAGTCTGGGGGCCGCAGACAGGTGGAGGCCAGGAGCGCGGCGCAGCTTGTTAGTGAGGGGGAGGCTCCCCTGGTACTTACCATCCCCAGGGTCATAGATGGCACCTGGGGAGAGAAATAGATGGTGAAGGAAATGCCGGCGCCAGCCTCATCCGCCCCCCAGCAGCCGCAGGGCGTCGCTCACCGGAGAAGGCCAGGAGCCCGACGCCCAGCAGCGCCAGCACGCCCAGCAGGCATGAATTCACACTGAGCCCGCTCTCCCCGTCACCGGCTGCCTCGGCCCCACGGTGCTCGGCAGGGCCACACGGAGCCCGGTGTGAGTCCTGGTGCAGACCCTCAGCATCATCCTCGCTGCTGCTCACCTCCTCTGGCGGCTCACCTGCCGAGTGAGCGGAGCCCATTGAGAGCCTCGCATGGAGCCAGGGCCCGCCCCCAGACACTCAGCCCCTCCCCACTGAACCAGGCCCCACCCTCAGACACTCAGCCCCACCCCACTGAACCAGGCCCCATCCCCAGTCAGTTGCACCCCCACTGAGCCAGGCCGTGCCCCCAGCCACTCAGCTCCACCCCATGGAGTCAGGCCATGCCCCCAGACACTCAGACCAGCCACCATGGAGCCAGCAACCGCCCCCAGAAAGTCAGCCCCACCCCCACTGAGCTAGGCCCCACCCCCTGACACTCAGACCAGCCGCCATGGAGCCAGGAACCGCCCCCAGAAAGTCAGCCCCACCCCACTGAGCTAGGCCCCACCCCCTGACACTCAGACCAGCCCCCATGGAGCCAGGCCCCACCCCCAGACACTCAGGCCCACCCCATGGAGTCAGGCCATGCCCCTAGACACTCAGACCAGCTGCCATGGAGCCAGGAACCGCCCCCAGAAAGTCAGCCCCACCCCCACTGAGCTAGGCCCCACCCCCTGACACTCAGACCAGCCGCCATGGAGCCAGGAACCGCCCCCAGAAAGTCAGCCCCACCCCACTGAGCTAGGCCCCACCCTCACTGAGCTAGGCCCCACCCCCTGACACTCAGACCAGCCCCCATGGAGCCAGGAACCGCCCCCAGACACTCAGGCCCACCCCATGGAGTCAGGCCATGCCCCCAGACACTCAGACCAGCCCCCATGGAGCCAGGCACTGCCCTCATGCACATTCAGACCAGCCCCCTGCCAAGTCAGGCAGTCCCCACCATTGAGCCATAGTTCCCTCCCGCACGCCCCCGTCCCCTGAGACAAGCACCTACTGAGCTGGGCACCCCCAACACTCAGACAGGCTCCCCACTGAGCTCTCTGCAGAGGGGTGGGGGCTGTGCACCTGTCTCGGGGGGTGAGTCCTGCACAGCACCCCTGCGGCCCAACCCTGGAGCCTGTCCCTGGAGCTGCCCAGAGACTTCGGACCCACCTGCTCTGCCACTGGGCATGGAGCTCAGCGTGTTGGTGTCAGAGCCCAGCTCAGGGTCCTCAGAGCCTGGCCCATCCTGTGCCTGGATCTCTGGCACCTCGTGGCCCAGTGCACCAGGCCTGGGGGAGGCTGCTAGGCTCAGGGTCTCCTGGGGACACTCCTCAGAGTCCTGGGGACAGAGCGATGCTGTCAGGATCCATGCTCCACCCACCCCCATGTGTTCCCCCTCCCAGGACACAGGCAGGGCACCTGGAGCCCAGTGGGCAGGAGCTCTGCAGAGGAGACCCAGGGTGGGGCTGCGTGCCCTGGCTGGGCTGGCTCCTTTCCCCACCACGACCGGGCAGCTTGGGAGCCCAGCTCTAGACTCCGTGCCCCCCCCCCCCCCGGCCCCACATCAGAAACTAGTTAATGACCCGTACTGGCCTCACTACCTAGGCAGCCCAAGCTAACACCCCCTTGCTGGGGGGGCAGATCTGAGCATCTAATGGCTCCCTAACTACAAACCCCAGCTGCAGGGCTAGAATTCCACCTGCGTCTGCCGTCACCCAGTCTTGGTTGGGTGCTGAGATCAGGGGAGCGAGCCTGGATCCCTGCGTGCAGCTGAGGTCCATGTTCCAAGCACTAGTGGCTAATGCATCAGAAGCACCAACTGTGACCGACGTCCCCTCTCCTTGTAGCTCTCTCCTGCGGGTGCTAGGTCCTTCCAGACCCAGCCAGCAGCGGAGAAGCATGCAGTTTAGCTGGTTGGGCAGTTGTACTGATTGAGCTCTGAGTCTGTCTAGCTGAACAAAGAGCCGGTTCAGGGGTGAGGATCTACCTGGGAACAAATATTTAATCAGGGGCTCATCTGTCTAGCAGAGGAAGGTCTAACTGGAGCCAATGGCTGGGAGTTGAAGCTAGACAAATTCAGATTGAAAGTCGGGTGTAAATATTTCACCATGAGAGGAATTGACCATTGGAACAACTGACCCAGGGTTGTGCTGGGTTCTCCATCACTGGCAGTATTTATATGGCAAGTGACTGGTTTTCTAACACCTCTGCTCTAGGGATCACTTGGGGACAGGGCTCTGGCGTGGGAACCTGTGACCCACCCCCAGCCAATGTACCTTGAACTCAGCCTCCTCAGGGCCAGGGGACGTGTTCAGCTGGGAGCCTTCACTCTTCCTCCCTGGGGAGGTGCCGGCTGCGGAGAGATGGCCTTGTTAGTGTCCATAGGGCAGCCAGCGGGGAGGCCAGCGCATCCCCAGTGCCAGGGGAGGGGATGGAAGCTAGGGCCCCTCTTGCCAGATGCAGACCTGAGGAAGCCCCCCACCCCCTTCCGCCCCCAGCCAAAAGAGGCCCAGGGATCCTCCCCCTCAGCCCACAGGGGAAGAGGGAGCTGGGAACCCAGCCAGGAGGCCAGAGCAACCCATGGGGCCAGGGATGTGCCTGTGTCAGGCAGCAAGCATGGGGGTGGGGTGGGGGGACAGGGAGGTGGAGAGCAAGAGGGGGTGGGCAGGGCCAGAGGGCTGGATGGGGGGAAGCCAGGGGCAGACAGCTCAGGGGGCTGGGCAGAACGGGCGACAGAGGAAGTCGGGGCCTGGGGGCGGGGGGCTGGACAGAACGGGGGATGGGTAGGGCAGGGGGAAGCCAAGGGCAGACTGCCTGGGGGGCTGGGCAGAACGGGGTGGGGGGAGCTGGACAGGCAAAGTCGGGGGCTGGGCAGGGCGGGGAGGGGGCTGGGCAGGGGAAGCCGGGGGCAGAGGGCCCAGGGGGATGGGGGGATTCATCCCATATCTGCGCCGTTCACGTGCCCGTGTGCATATCCTCAGTGCTGTGCCCCTTTGGAAGGGTGTGTCCTCCTGGTTCCTCGTCCGCTGGGGTCTGGGTGACTGTGTCCAGCTCTGGGCCCACGGTTTCCACGGGCAAACCCTGGAGACACAGAGGGCAGGTTACATCAGTCACTACCTGCCCTCCCCGGGCACATCCCACTCCTCTCCCACCCTGCCAGGGACAAGGGGCAGCAGAGACGATCCTCAGATGCTGAAATGAGAGCTCCTGAGTGTCAGATCCCCACCCCTGCTGCCCCCTGGGAAGTGTTTGGGGCCCACAGTTTGGGCCCAGACCCTGTCTTGCCAGCAAACCTGAAGGGGGGGACAGTACGACACCCCTCACCCAAGGGCAGGCGGCTCAGAGTCACCCAGGAACCCTGAGCAGGAGGCAGCAGAGGGGCAGGGATTTAGGGGCAGTGTTGGCAGCGGGGGTCGCAGCAGCTGGGTGTTCAGCAGAGGCCAGGAGCTCTGCATCCTGGGCCAGCGGGAGAAGGAGCAAGACCCGAAGAGACCTGCTTGGCCAGAGCAAGTTCTGGGCCCCACCTTGGGACATCCCCACCCTGCAGCCCAGGGCCTCATGCCGCACCTCGGAGCCTGCGATCACCCAGCTGTTATCAGAGTCCCGCAAGTCCGAGTTCTCAGCCATTCCTGCTCCGGTCCCAGGACAGCCCGGACCCCACCTGCAGGGGACAGAGAGGTCAGTGCTGGGGCAGCCGGCAGCAGCCAGCGGGGAGAGACTGCTCAGAGTCCCAGGGACAGGGACTTTGCATGGCTTTGGGTGCCCAGGCTGAGGCTCTGCCCTGGGCGATTTGACTTGCAAAGGGAAATTTGCAAATGAAAACAAAAATCTTCAGGCCCGTTTCCGAGCTGGTTGGCCTCCCAACAGGAGCGGGAACACCGTGTTCCCACCATGACAAGGCACAGCTCCAGTCAGATGGGACAGGAGCCAGGGAGAGACCCCACCCCACTCTAACTGAGCTGGAATACAGCCAGGAGCCGCAGCTGCCAACCCCACCTGTCCCTACTCCCTTGCAGGGGTCATGGGGTCAGGGTGCCTGCAGTGAGAGGGGCCTGGGTTTGGCACCCTTGATAACACAGATCCCAGATCCCTGGTCCCTGAGCCTGCCGCGATGTGGGGAGGGCAGGCTCACTCCCCAGGCAGGTTCCAAGGGCTGGAGATCGGGGGCAGGGGAAGGGGGCAGGGAGAAGTCAGCTGCCTCTTGGGATTCAGTGCATTCCCTGCACAGCTACCAAGGAGCCCGGCCCACTCGGGGGGCAGGGGGGATTCCCAGCTGGCACAGGACATGTATGACCCCCCAGGCCTCAAATGGCAGCTGGCTGCCCAGAGAAGGGGAGGCTGTCCAGGTGCCAGTCTGGGACTGGAGCTCCAGGTGCTTCCAGAGAGAAGGGTCACTTCCCACTGCCCATCTCTGAGCTTCCTGCCCGCGGACTCTGGGGATTTCCTTCCCACCCTGAGCAGACTTCACTCTGACAGCCCCTGCAGTGATGTCACAAAGCCAACTCCATGACATCACAATGTTTCCATGACGATAAGATGAAGTCACACAGTTTTCGTTCACATCACAGGAAAAACTGGGCTGGGAGGGTGCCCTTATTGCCCTCCCCCCCCGCTTGGCAAGCAGGGCAGGGGGGCTGGGAGCCAGGACTCCTGGTTTCTATTCCTCGCTTTGCTGCCACAGACTCATGGTGTGACCTTGCTGGAGTCCCTTCCCCACCCTGTGCCTTGGTTTCCCCATTTGTACAATGGGGATAAAAATCTTGCCCCTGTCCTGGGACGGCTGTGAGGTTTGGTCTCTCCCACTCCAGCACCAGCCCAGGGGAGCACAGGAGAACCCCGGCTGCAGCACTCGCTCACCCAGGGCAGGTCATTGAGCTCTGAGAAGCAGGAAGTGCCCCAATGTGAGGAAAGGCAGGAAACGCTGCAGCGAGGTGAGATGCAGCTGGGCCCTGCAGAACGGGCACGCCGCCCAAGGGGGCCCATGGCCCAGCCCCCTGGGGAGACACTGAAGAGGGTCTACAGCAGTGGCTCTCAACCAGGGGTCCGAGGCTGCTGCAAGAAGGGTTCAGGGAGGCCGCCAAGCATAGCCAGTGGTAGCTGAGGCCCAGGACAGAGAGCCAAAGCCCTACCGCATGGGGCTGAAGTGTGAGGCCCGGAGCCCTGCCCTCCAGGGCTGACGCCGAGGCTGCCCAATGTAGCTTCATGGGGGCCCATGTGGCAAGGGACCCCAGGCAATTGCCCTGCCCTAATGGCAGCCCTGGCTTTTATATGCAGAGAACCAGTTACCGGAGCACAGGTGGGCCATGGAATTCTTATAGCATGTTGTGAGGGTCTCAGAAAGAAAACAGTTGAGAACCCCTGGTCACAGCACAGCCTCAGGCATGAGCCAACCTTCCTGGCATGTTGCCTGGGGCGCTTGTCTCCCCACACCACCAATCCCCACTGTCCTGTTCCCTACACAGCCCCCACTGTGCATTCGCCTCGGCCCAGCCCGTCTCCCCTCCCCCTCCCGAGCCCCATGCCATTGACACCAGTTGCAACATGGGAAAGTGACATTGGGGGGCTATTTTTAGCTGCTTTTCATGCAGTTTAGCAGGTGGAAGCAGAAGCGGTGACGCTGCGTCTGCCCAGCGGCTCCATAGGGAAGGGCAGCTCCAGCTTGGCAAGAGGGGCCCCTGGGCACGGCCGGGGTGTGGGTGCCATTCTGTCCCTTCCTCCCCGGGCTCTGCACAGCAGCCTTCTCTGCTGGCAGCACCTCAGGGGAAGGGAGCGGCAGGAAGGAGTTTATCGGAGCCGTGCGGGTGAGACTCTGTCCCTGGGGAAGCCGTGGCACCACGAGAGCGATATGGGGCGGCGGGCACAGCCCCAGGGGTGAGCACGGGGCACAGAGTGGAAGAGCCTGAGCCTTGGGCAAGGCTCTGCTGTAGTGACACAGGCCTGGCCCAGCGAAGGGAGCCCACAGCCGCACTTGGCACCGTCGGCACCTTGGCCCAATGCCTGCTGCAGGGCACTGACAGGGGCCCCCGTGAGCTAGTGAATCGAGGGGCCCCAGCTCAGCTCGCCCAGCGCAGGGCTCTCAGCCCTACCCAGGCCGGGACCCCCGCTCCCAGCCAGCCCCTCTGCCCGCTTGGCAGCAAGCGAACAGGACCCCTTGACATCAGGTCGTGCCCCCAGGCTGAGAGCAGCGGGCCTGCAGACTCAGCCCCCCCTGCGCGGCGTGCCAGGGACCCGGTGCCTTCAGGGCAGGGCCCACCCAGCCGCTCGCCCCAGGACCATCCTGCAGCCACCGGGGAAGCCCCCCTGCAGGGCGGGGGCCGGCCTCGCCCCTGGCCAGGGCAGCAGGCGGGGCTGCCCTGGGACCGGCGCCACCCACAGCAGCCGGGCCGGGGTCTTCGGCCCCCGCGGGCTCACCGACCTGCTCCGGGGGGGTCCCGGCTCCGGCGCGTCGCAGCAACTTTGTACCAAACTCCGGCAGCTGCTCGCTACATTCTGGACGGGCGGGAGCCAATCGCAGACACCCCCCGCGCCCAGCTGTCGGGCGGGGCTGGCCAGACAGGCGGAGACCCGGAATCCCGCCCCTGGCAGTGCCTGGGCTGGACCAGCCCCCTCAGCAGGCGGGGCCCCCAGGGGCTCCCCCCAGCCCCCTCTCGCTCCAGGTGAAGGTCTCCCCCCACAAGCAGCAGGGAGCGGCACCCCCAGGGCTGGGGGAGGAAAAGCCCCTGTCACCCCCTCTGCACTCGGGGAGCAGCTTCCTCTCGACTCTGCTTTGCCTGCGCCCAGCCTCCGGCCCTGAAGCAGCTTCCTCTTGCAAAGCCCCCCGGGGAAGGGCCTCAGCCCCACACACACTGGGACACCCAGGCCCCTGCCCTGCCCTGCACGCTGCCCTTCCCGCTCCCCCATCAACAAAGGGCCAGGGAATCCCTGGCCTTGGACTCCTGGGAGCAGGCTGGATGCTGTCGGCTGTGCAGCTACCACACCAGGCCAGGGGTGGGGGGCACTGCTGGTACCCTCAGGGGAGAGGCTAACAGAGCAGAATCTCTCAGATGCGGGGGCCCCAGTTCAGCTAAACCAACCCAATGCAACGCTGGGTCTCAGACAGGCAGGAGGCTGGTTTCAAATAGCTTTATAGCTGGACAATACAAAAAGATTTCCTTTAATGCTCAGACTGTTAAAACGGGGCAAGGCTGCGCCCCCTGGTCCTGCAGAAAGCTCCGGGAGGCTAAAAACGATTACAAACCACACCAGCAACCACTTTACAAAAGGGAACAAGTCATCAAAACAGCAAGAAGTTAACAAAACCAGGAGATTCCCCCAACCCAGCCGAAAACAGCAAGGCCCAGCACACAGGCCTGTCCAGGGTGCCCAGTGAGGATTGGGAAGGCCCATGGCTACTAAACAGGAGCAGCTGTTAGCCAGCGAGCAGTCCTGCCTCCGGGCGATGTGTGTACGCAGCAGGGTAAAGCGTGTGCCTACCAATCAGCCCCTGTGCCATATGCCAAGCTGCTCCCAGCGCCGCTGTTCTCAGCTCAGAACCCTCCCCCTGCCCATTCCCCACCCACAGCTCATGACAGGCCCTTGCCACCCGCCTGCCCACCCCCCTCAGCCACTGGAGCAGGAAGAGACCCAGACCATCTGCCAGGCCAGGCCACTGGGTTCACCCTGCCCCCGAGTCTCACTCTTCAGACAGTTCCCCCCAGCTCGCTAATCTAGGTCAGTGCCACTGGTGGAAAGCAAGCTGCCCCCTGCACCACATGCACTGGGTAAATGGCACTCCCGGCCCCGGGGCTCTGCAGCTCTCACTGACACCAGAAGCAGGCGCAGGCCTTTAAAAGTGTGGCAGGCAAGAGAACCTCACAAACATGACCCAAGTGCAGCCACAGCCTGAAATGACAGCACCGAGTGGTGTGAACGAACTGCCAGGCAGCCGAAGAAACCCGATGGGCTGGTGAGCTGAGCTGCCCGGGCAGGAGCACAGCAGGTTGGGAGCCAGACCCTGCAGCAGGCTACGTCCCTGGTACAGAGGGAAGGAAGGCACCTCTGTGCTGGGTTGCTGGCAAGTCCAGGAAAACACCTTCACATCCACTGCTGCTTATTGCCTGCTCCGAGCCCTAGCCCTGGGAGGGGACAGGAGGGACTCCCGGACAGACTCAGTGACTTCAGAAGCTGCTTCCACAGGCCTGGGTCCTGCTTTGCCAGAGCATGTGGCCTGGTCACAACATGCGCATTTCCAACCTGCGCGCCCCCCACACTCTGGGCACAGCTGGACCCACCGGCCTCCCGGCCCTGTGCCTGTAGCCTGCTGTGTGCGACCTACCTCATGTTGGAAAGGGGCACTGAGCTTCTGCTCAGCTGCACAACCACCCACTGGCTTTCATGGGCACCCAGAAGGCAAAAGGCACCATCCAACCAACGACGAATGGCGCAGCCGCACTCCCCCTAGCGCAGACAGGCCCAGCAGTGCAGGGTGCGTCTGGCTCTCCCACCCAACATGGCATGATGGGGCTTGGTGGCTCCATGGGTCCCAGGCATTCAAAAATCATGAGTCACATCCCAAAGTTTGAGGACATCTAACGATGGCTGCGGAGTCTCTTGGGCCATGTCTCCCAGCTGCTCTCCCAGTCCCCTGGGCTGGGGGGTGACTCATAACGAAATCTGGGTCTCACCTAATCCGGGCCGAGGGCTGCAGCTTTACGGAAACCCAGCGCGCAGCACACCCTGGCAGAGCAGCTCCTCCCGGGGGGCAGGATGCTGACAGCGCTGGGGCTGGAGGGGTGTCTTGCCACAGACGTATTCATGAGTGATCAGGAGAATCCACCTCGTCCCTGCAGCAGGCCTGGCTCAGCTCCAAGGGGCCTGTGCTATACTCAGCCAGGATTCCACACACATCCCAAGCGTAAGCACATATCCGGGGCACCAGCTGCAGTCTGGGGAAAGGGAGCGAAAGCCACCTTCCCTGCTGCTCAGATGCATGCTGGCAGCACACCCACCTCCCCATGCTGCAGACCCACTGCCCTCCCCTCTGGCAACAGCACAGGGCCGACTGCTTGGGAAGTGGCAGCTTGGGTAGTGGCAGCTTGGGTGGGACAGACCCCCACATCAAGTGCAAAGGGCTCAGCATGCTGGTTCTGCTGCAGGCCCCTGCCAGAAGACAGAGCCCTGGCTGTTCCCAGCACTCGCTGTGTCCGGGGGGGATCTGTATCGCTCTGGGCTGAGGTCCCAGCTCTAGGGGTCACACCATAGCTCCCCCATCACCAGGACACAGCCCTCACCAGCTCCGCCCCGCTTCTATCCAGCAGAGACTGCTCCGAGCATCAGCATTTGCAGGCTGCCCCCTGCCCCAGGGCTCTCTGTGGGACAGTCACTTACTCTGCCCCCAGACAGAGATTCTGCTACCACTGGCTGCTCAGCTCGGCCAGTAACAGAGACCCCAGAGCCCCGATCTGGACTTCACACTCTGGGCTGGCAGGCGCAGGGGTCTCCGGGGCCAGGCCCTGGTCTCTCCTCTCCCTCCAATGGATGCTCTGAGTATTTTAAAATGGCATGAGCTGCACCAGGCCCAGCCATGCAGATGAGCAAGAACAGAGAGGAAACGTTACCGAAGCCAGACACCAGCACTCAACGTCGTCTCTTGCACGCAGGGAGAGGGGCGGCTACAAAATAAGTGGGGGGAAATTGGCCCGAAAACCAAGCAGGGATCTGTACGAGGTGAGGGCAGCACGGCCCCTCCCTAGCCAGGGCCAGTGCCCGCTCAGCCGTCATTGGCCGCCACCAGCTGCCCCATGCCCTCCCGGATGTACACTGACTGGATCTCCTTGGTCTTCAGGCAGTAGTCGCAGGCCCAGACGGCCGAGGCCTCAGTGGTGAGCAGCCCGTAGGCGTTCTCCGTCATGCCTGTGCACTCCCGGTGGAACCACTTCTGGCAGGAGGCCTCGCACAGGATGGCATCCTGGTCATCGTTCACCTCGCTGCGGCAGGCGCCGCAAGGGTACACCAGGCCTGGCGGTGGCTGGTGCCCAGAGTTGCCAGACGCCTTGCTGGAGGGCGGGAGGCTGTTAGCTTCAGGGGTACTGCTGCTCCGGCTGGCGCTGCTGGGGGCGAAGCTCGGCTGGGCCCCGTTCACCGCAGCTGGCGAGCCTGAGTGCGGCTCCTGGCTGAAGGTGCTGGGAGGGGGGTTGAGGTTCTTCCCCCCGTCATCACCCCCAGCCGGGAAGCTGGGGTCAGCCCCAGGGAAGGGGCTGGTGTTTGGGGGCAGGTTCTGGCTGGGCCGCTGCATGGGAGACTGTCCAAAGAGACTGGCAGGCTGGCTGAACCTCTGGGCCATGGGGGGGCCGGAAGGGGGATTCAGGGCAGGCCCTGGTGCCATGTCTCCGCGGGGAGGCTGCCCTATGGTGGGGGAGATCATGGGCCCAAAGCCCCCGACTGGCCCCTGCATGAGCTGCCCTGCAGGGGGGCTGAAGTTCTGTCCGAGAGGCTGGTTGAAGGGCTGGCTGGGGAAACTCATGGCACCAGGCTGCACATAGTTGGGGTTCTGGGGGGGCATGCTGAAGGCTGGGCCCATCTGGCTCGGGGCAAAGGGCGGGGGCTGCCTCCGCATGGCCTGGGGGCCCCCTCCGTAGCCCGGTGGAACCTGGGACGTCATGCCCCCCTGCACGCGGAAGTTCCCAAAGGGCACAGGGTTGCTGAGGAACGGAGCTGACGAAGCCCCCACTTTAGGTGCCCCAAAATCATCTTCAAAGGGGTTTGAGGCCACCAAGTGGTCGACCATTGGAGTTGGGGGCGGGGCGAACTCTGAGAGATGGGAATAGGCCGGGCCCTGTGGGTAGAAGACACAGGAGTTAGTGTGGGGCTCACCCACCCAACAAGCAGACATGTGGGGCCCAGGCCTGCCAGGGGCATAGGGCCCTCAGCTCTTGCTGGTGCCAGGCAGGGCCTGGGAGGAGACGCACAGCACTGGCAGGGCCGAGCCCACTAGTTCCTCTGCATAGCCTGGCAACGGACAGCATTTGCAGCAGCAGGAAGCTGCCCTTCCCGGAGCCTCATGCTACTGGGAGAAGGGAAGACGAGCCCTGGCTGGAGCAGGGACCCCGGTCTCCTAGTGCCATCGTGTCAAAGGCACATGAGATGCTGGGATAGTCCCCAGGACATGGGAATAGCCAGCACTGGCTGCTTTGGAGGACGGGCAGCGTTGCCCATACAGCCCCCACTGGCTGCGCACTGCTCCATGGAGATGCGCGTGTCTGTTCGTCTGTTAGCCCTGGTGCAGAACACTCCGAGCAGCCCCAGGGTTTGGCTTCAACCTGCTGTGGGCTGGGCTGTCTGTGCTACCAGAACTATTTGGGGTTCTTGCCCCCAGGAGCCATGGTGCTGGGCTGACAGCCTGGCCCCACTCTCCTACCACGGGGTCCCAGCCATGCTCCTTACCTGAGTGTTGGATTTGCGCCGTTTCTTTTCAGGACTCTTCATTTGCAGACCTGTGAGGGGAAGCACTGGTGAAGTCAGTGAGTGCCGTCAGCCCTGGCAGGGCCTGAAGACAGCCCGTCCCCAAATCCGCCCTACGCACAGAGGGGAAATGAAGACCAGCATCTCCCCCGAACCTGTGCTCCCTCTCTCAAGCTAGCCTTGCACAAAGAACAGACACCTCCAAACTCTCTTCTCCCATGAAGCCTCCCTGTTCTCACACCCGACCTGCTCGCCCAGAGCAAGGCGAGGAGCATCCAAGGCACAGGCAGCATTTCCACCCCATTAATGATAGGACAGAAGAACTTTATGGCCTGATAAGGTCACCAATAAATCTGATCAGGGAGAACAGGAGCAGGCCACAGCCCCAGGACTGAGCCACACCATGGCCCTGCGTGTGCATCCCCAGTTCTCAGCTGCATACAGAATGGCTGGCGTCCCGATCCGGCTCCCCCAAGAGTTCCGTTCCCAAGTGAACGCGTTCGCTTCCCTACAAAAAGTGAGGCTCCAGTTGTGTTCAGCACAACTGCTGCCTGTGCAAGCTCAACCTGTGCACAGGAATGGCCGGCGGGGACGGCTGCTGCACCCTGGCAGGCCTCAGCTCGGCCCCCTCCTGCGCTGCACAAACACCTGCCAGCCAAACCATGTTCCGCAGGCCAGGCACAACTCAGCCCCGGGTCACCCCTGCCTGCAGTCAGGCGGCTTGTGCTGGCACAGCCAAGGAACAGCCATGCCCCCTTAGAAGTACCATGGGGCAGGGACCCATGGCCCAGGTTCTCCGTGCAGAGCGCCAGGCATGAGGCCCCCATGGCCCTGCCCTCTTCAAGCCCTGTCCAGGGGAGGAGGGTGCCGTACAGACCCCTCACCCCTGGCCCAGAATTTACAAGTCACGCAAGAGCCAGGACAGCCCTGCCAGTGTCACTGCCCCAGCACCCCACATCCCTCTAAGCCCTTGCCAACCCCATTGCCCCCTGGCCCCTCCGCCTCACCACCGGCACAATTCCTTCATCCCCTTCTGAGCGCCTCTGAACCTCCAACCGCCCCCTGCCCCACGGCCACCCCCCGCTACACCCCCACGTGCCCCCCAGCTCCTCTCCCCGGCTACACCCCCACATGCCCCCCTGCCCGACCCCGCTACACCCCCACGTGCCTCCCAGCCCCTCCCCTCGGCTACACCCCACGTGCCCCCCTGCCTGACCCCGCTACACCCCCACGTGCCCCCCTGCCCCTCCCCTCGGCTACACCCCACGTGCCCCCTGCCCCACGGCCACCCCCCGCTACACCCCCACGTGCCCCCCTGCCCGACCCCGCTACACCCCCACGTGCCTCCCAGCCCCTCCCCTCGGCTACACCCCACGTGCCCCCCTGCCCGACCCCGCTACACCCCCACGTGCCCCCCTGCCCCTCCCCTCGGCTACACCCCATGTGCCCCCTGCCCCACGGCCACCCCCCGCTACACCCCCACGTGCCCCCCTGCCCGACCCCGCTACACCCCCACGCCCCCCCGGCTGCCCCCCACGACCCCCCCTCACCTGCCTTCCCCTGCTTCCTGCCGGGCCCGCCGGGGGGGCCGCTGCCCGGCGGGTTGGGGGGCCCCGGAGGGGGCGGCGGGGCCGGGACTCCTCCCTCCAGCTTCTCGGGGTGCGGAGCCGCCATGGGGGGCCCGGGGCTCAGAGCCGGGGGGGCCCGGGCTGCGCCATGGCTCCGCGCTGCGGCTCCTGCCCGCACTCAGGGCAGCCGCGCCGGAACCGGAAACTGGCCGGGCCCTACCACCGCGGGAAGGGGGGTGAACCATTCCGCCTGGGGGCGGACCCCACCACTCCGCATGCGGTGGGAGGGGGAGCGGACGGGACAAACCATTCCAAAGGGAAGCGGGGGCACGGCCGCGATTAGACCATTCTACACTGGGGGCGGGGGGTGCTGGAACAGACCACTGCAGGCTCCAGGGTTCTGCTCCCCGCACCTCGGCCCTCGCCAAGGCGGGGCCCCAGTGGGAGCTGATCCCCGCTGGGGCCCCTGCCCATGGGGCCCCTCCAAGTCGGGCTAGAGGGAGGCCAAGCCCCAGGGAGCCAGGAGCTGAGTGCCCCCATTCTGCCCCCAGGAGACAGGGCAGGGCTGGGCACTCCTGCCCCCAGCTGGCTGGGGCTGTCCAGCCCTTCCAGTCCGGCCTGGCATGAGCAGCCCTCGTAGGTGGTGGCTGAGCCCTGGCCCAGGTCTGAACAGCCATGGCTGAGGGGCAGCTGGCCATGGGGCTAGGGTGATGCTCTGCTGCCCTCCCGCTGCAGAGATGTTACCTCCTTTGCAGCCGCCAGCTGCAGCAGGAGGCGCCCACCGGGGAGATCTTGGGCAGGGGAGGCCAAGCAGGGGCAGTTACTGGCCATGTAAAGCTGAGGGGCTAAGAGCCTAGGAGAGGGGCCCAAAGGGCAAAGCATCAGCCTGCTGATTCAGAGACCCCTCAGCCAAGCACATGCCCCATGTACCCTGGATAAGGAGCAGCTGCTGGACACGGATGCAGCATGCACCTTTCTGCATGGACCCCTCCCCTCACATCAGACAAGGAGCCACTCACAGCCATGCATTAAAGAAATACTAACTTTAATAACAGCCATCCCATTCCTTTGGTATAATCAAGACCTGGTAACAAATCAAACCCATATAAAGAGAAAAAGAGAAGGGGGAAGAGAAAAAGCAAAACCCTCCCCCCCTCTGACCCCAGGCTGACTCCTCTGAGGGGAGCAGGAGGTGGAGGGTTACACTTTGGCTTCAGAGTATAACAATGTGCATGCAACGCTGGGATCCCCACACTTCGTGCAGACCCAGCGGTGGACAGGCTCCATGTCCTGCAGGGAGAGGGCTCACCTGCCACTGCAGCAGAGGCTGGGAAGCCCAGAAGGCTGCTCCCGGGGGCTGCTGCTTAGTGCTGGCTGGGGGAGAAACAGAGGAGCTCAGGCCAGCTGTCCTGTCCCGCTGGGACCTCAGCAACCCACTTGTCCCCTGATGCGGGGAGCTCTGGTTCCCCCTCTCGGCTGCGATCGTGTTGGTGCTACATGCTTCCTTTGGCTGCTTGGTTGGCCCAGGCCGAGCTGGGGTACAGGGAACTGGCTGTATCACACCCTGCCCAAGGGGCAGCAGGACGTAGTGTACAGCATTGTTCCCCCCCCCCCCCCCCACCAAGGACAGGGGGCCAAGGGGCTCTTGCTCTCCTATGGAGAATCCCATTTAATATCCATCCGTGCCGCTCCCTGGACACAAACTAGGAGTTGCCCTCCAGGACGGAGTGGGACTCTGAACAGCCTGCTGCAGAAGGGGCCATCTGAGCCCTGCTTCCAGCCAGCAGGACACTGGGATAGGACCGGGCCTGGCTGTGGCCTCTGGGAGCCGGTGGAGCCTTGTGTGAGGACAGGGGCTGCACTCCCAGTACTGCCCAGCAGCTAGGGTGGCCTGACTGCTCTCCCTAGCCCGCCCCAGGGACAACTGCTTTGCATAAGTATCTGGGACCTGCGGAGGGTCAAGGCACAGAGTTAATACGTAAAGTGATCGGGTACATTCAGTGTGCGGCCGCCCCAGGCTTGTGCTTCGCACAGCAGAGGGCTGGGTTCACCTGGGGAGGGCAGGGGGCCCTCCACTCCCGCCCTCTGGGAAAAGTCTCCCTTGTTCTTGCCCTGTGCAGCAGGAGCCATGGTGCTGCTCTGTGGAGCAATGGCTCTCCCAAAGGAGGTCACGCAGGTGGTGCCACCCATGGGTGCTGGACCCTAGGGATAGCAGGGGAATGGCAGATGAGAATCCAGCCCTTCCCTGCTGGGGGTGAGCTGCCTCTCAGGGGAGGGCGGGGGCCAGGAGTGCGCTGCAACCTCCAGACAGGCAGGCCTCTGAGCCAATAGGATTGACCCTCACCTTCCTCACAGAGGCTGAGCAGGCACTCAGAGGTCAGGGCAGGGTCCCTCCCACCCGCCCCGCCTGAGGGGGGGGGGGATGAACACAGGGCGAGGGCGTGTGGTTGCAATTGGCCTTCGGAGCAGTGCCCACAGCCGCTCAGGCTGGAGTCTGGAGCTTGCAGAGGTGGAGCCATGGCTGGTTCAGCTCCCTGGATGCAGAAACAGGCCCCCTCCCTCTGCCCAGTCTCCGAAGGGGCTGGTGTGAGTCCAGGGAGTCTGAGCTCATGGCGGAGAGACAGGGAGCCCCAGGGCCTCCGAGGAAAACAGTGGCTGAAACAGTCCAAGAGCCCTGCTGGCAGAGAGGGGATGAGAAAGCCAGGGTGGGCAGGGCCCAGGGGGCTCCGCCAAGGCCTCCCACGCCTCACAGTCTCCTCTCTACGGGCTGCTGCAGGCACAGCTCGCTGCCCGCCGAGATGATGGGCAGGTGATTGTCCATGTGGTAGCTGATCAGGTGACTGACGCTCTCAAAGCGATGATCCTTCGTCCGCACCTGCAAGGGCCAGAAACGGGGCTCAAGGGATGGCCAGGAAGTGGGTGGAGCCAGGAGGCACGTGCGCCCTCTTGTGACCAAATGAGGCACGGCAGCACAAACCCAGTGGAGAGGAGCCAGTGTCCTGTTCCCTTGAAGTACCCGACTGAGGCATCTCCAGGAGGGAGGGGTGGCTGTACCCACTTCTGGGGCAGGGGTGACTAAGGGCCCATGAGGCTGAGCGGGAGCCAAGGCTGGACCAGGGAAGGGCTCCTGTCAATCATTCTCACACACAAGAACCCAGGAGCCCATGGGGGGCAAGAATATAGGGTGCTGGCCCTGTGCCCAGCTGGCACCCCAGGAAACTTGCAGTGGCTTGGCTCTTCTCTGGGCTCCCAGCTCTGGTTAGCTCTTCCCTTGAGCGCCAAGCCTGTAGGACTGAGGATGGGAGCCCCCCACCATGGCCCCAGGGCCAACTCACCACTCCCTCGGGGTCGACCAGCAGCAGGTGCTTGGGCTGCCCGCCCTGCAGCCCGGTCAGCACGTACTGGCCCGGTGTGGTGGTGCTCTCCCGTACCAGGAAGTCCCCATTCACCTTCAGCAGCTTCTCCGCCTCCTTGCGGCTCATCTTCCCGTGGTACCAGGGCTCCCGCCGCAGCTGCTCCTCCATGGAGGCCAGGAGCTGGGCTGGCGGCAGCCCCACCGGCACCACGGGCGGGACCCGCAGGGCGTCCTCGAAGGGCTCTGCGGGGGAGAGGAGCAGGAGTTGGATGGACATGGAGCCCACACTCAAGCCTGTGCCCTGGTGCTCTAGACGGTTGGACAGAGGCAAGCCAGGCCCCTCAGCCCAGCAACCACGCAGAGCCAATCAATGCCAGCCTGGAGCTGGCACAAAGGGCCAGCAGGATGGGCCAACCCCCACTCACTCATGTCGAAGAGGTCTCGCTGGGTACTGCCATTGGCCGTGCCCGGGATGCTGGCAGCAGAGGCCTGGCGCGACCTGTCCAGGTTCTGCACGTTGACGTAGGACGGGTCGTCGAACAGGTCGGTGCGGATGGCTGGGACAGCGCCGGGGGTATATTTATCCCTTCCTGCATGGAAGGGACCTACAGTTAGCAGGGCTTGCCAGCCCCCCCCGCCCCCCAGCTACAGGGTCCAACACCCCCCTGCTGGGCCTTGGGATACCCCAGGAACTGCTGGCAGAGACCCCAGCTAGGGGGCAGCAGGGGCCAGCTCCACACTCTGCTGGGATCCCTTGATTTGCTCATGTGATCCTGGCAAACCCAAAGATGATGCAGAACCGGACCCAGGGACATGAAAGTCTTGAGGCATTTGATTCCTGACCTTGGCACACACAGGGGATGCTCAGAGATTAGCCTGTCCCACTGCGGAGGGCAGCAGGGAGGCAATGCTCGAGCTGGCACCGCTGTGAGGGGCAGGAAAGTGTCTGAGCCGCACCGTGCCAGGCCATGCATCCCCCAGCAGGTGGGTGAGGGAGCCTGTAGCACAACTGCCCGTGATCCGGTACCTTGGGCAGGAGGGTGCTGCTTCCGGGGGTCATGCTCTGTGCTGGACATCTGGCCCACAGGCTGCAGGAGGAAGAGACAGGCAGTGAGTAGCCAAGGCTCAGGCTGCTCCCTTCTCCTCCCCGTGCCCGTAGCACCCAGCTCCAGTGGCCTCCAGGCTGACCATCTGCCACCCATCCGACTGGCAACAGGCAGCGCCCCCTGTGCAGGGACATACCCTGCCAGGTCTCACCCTGGGGTCATTGGCCAGGTGGCCCCAGGCCCGCTGCTCAGCCCTGAGTTGCTTCTCCTCTTTCCAGCCACACCATGGGGATGGCAGCTCCCTTCCGAGCTGGCACCAAGGGACCCTTCTGGCATGGCCCTAGGAAGAGGTGCAGTGGGATGAGCCGGTGGGAGCAACACCCTCACCCCCACGAGGAGTGCTTACCAGTGTTGCCCCCAGGTGATTGGGCGTCTGTGCCACGCTGGTGCCGTCACGCAGCCGCATGTCCACCACGCCCCCGAGGGGCGGCTCTTTGCCGGGGAAGTCGTTGTAGTACTGGTGGTCCGATGGCTCTTCCTCCTCCTCGTCCCAGGCTGAGCCATCGAACCCAGCCATTCTAGGGGGTGGGGAGCAGTAGGTGAGTGGCAATGCAGCCCAGCGCTGTCGCGCGCCCTCCACTCCCCCCTCCGTCTCCATGCCCAGCGCCTCACCAAGGGCCCAGCAGGGCCTGGACTGGAGCCAGGCAGCCAGTGCATCCTGCCCAGAGCCCTGCCGGCTGGCCAGGGAGCTCAAGGGGCAACCCCACCCAGCAGCATCCTCTGAGGCACTGCTGCTCCCCATACCTGTCATGGGGAGTGACGAGCTTTGGGGGGTTTTTCAAGTACTGCTTGAAGCGCAGCTCAAAGGCCTGCCCAATGGTGCTGATCACGTCCTGCGCCAGGCCCTCGGGGCACTCCAGGATATGGCAGGCTGAGGAGGGAACAAAGGCAGGGCTCAGAGGGAGGGAGGGAGGGGGACCCCCCCCACACACACACCCCGGGACACTGCCAGGCTCTCGTTACACCCATCCCTGGCAGCAGGGCCCCAGCAAAGCAACTGCTGCTGCAGGCCTGGAGCCAGCCAGGGCATGCAGGGGGGGTGGCCAACCCAGCTCTCATGGCCCCGGCTGGCTGGGGGGCCGCACTGGGCTGCGGCAGGGTTAATGGCTGCACCAGCCAGCCAGGAGATGGCACGAGTCACTCACCTCTCTGATTGACAGGGTCTTTGGCAACATAGGCAACATACTCTGCAGTGTCCTGTGAGAAAGAGGCAGTGGGTGAGGTGACAGCAGCACCTGAGCTGGGGGGGGCACCCCTACCCGTCACCCACACCCTAGTGCCTAGCGCACCGACAGCAGTCCCAGGTGTGAGGCTAGGATGACAGGCCAGGGGGATGTCCCAGGGCACCAGCCCGGCCCTGCTGGCACGGCTCATCCCTGCTGGAGCAGTAAGGGGGGTGTCAGCCAGAACAGCACCACAAGTGGGCCAGCCGTGGGGGAGAGCCCCCCGAGGGAGCCCTGGGCAGAGGTGGGATGGAGCCCAGCCATCAGGGGAACCTGGACATGGAGCAAAGGCCCCCAGCTGCTCACTCACCGGGTCCCCCCCGGAGGCGAAGGAGATGGACTGCATGTGATGGTTGGCGATGATCTATGGGGAAGGAAGAGTCCTTGGTTAGACTGTGATGAACTGGGAATGTGTCACGGAGTCCCCGGGCGATGCTCTGGAACAGCTCCCCACAAAGCCAGGCAGGACTTTGGGGAGCCTCCTCTCCCTCGGAGCAGACTTGTTCAGGGCAAGAAGCTCACACGTCTTCACCTCCTGGGTCTCTCCTTGGAGCATTCAGCATCCTCTGCCCCTCCGTGCGCTTCCCACAGCGAGTCCGCCCCAGCAGGGTCCTGGGGAAGCCACAGGGTTCTGCACCCCCACTTGGCAGTCAGACGTGACTCTTAGCCAGCAAAACAGAGGTTTATTCGATAACAGGAACAGAGTCTAAAACAGAGCTTGTAGATACAGCGAACCAGACCCCTCGGCCGGGTCCACTGTGGGGGGCAGTGAGCCAGACCCCTAGGTCTGCACTTCACTCCTTGTCCCCAGGCAGCTCCAGACTAACTCCCCCTCCAGCCCCTTTCCCGGGCCAGGAGGTCACCTGATCCCTTTGTCTCCAACACCTTCAGCCGGCACCTTTGCAGGGGAGGGTCCCAGGCCATCAGTTGCTAGGAGACAGAGTGCCAGGCATTTATGTTCACTGGCCCTTTGCTCTGCAGCAACCTTATCCCACCACCTAGATACTTAAGAACTGCCTAGGGGACACTGAGGCACTAACACAGTGTTCAGAGCAAACATTAAAACAGTCCCAGTTCATCACAGAATGTTCTTCATGTTTTCTTTGAATTCTGTGTGGGTGCCTGTGACGCAGCAGGGAGAGGGAAGTGTTGGCCTGTGAAGGTTGCAGTGGAGTTTTGCTGGGACTGGCTGCATTGGGGATGGGAGACTTTCCTTGAGGCCAGATACCTGAGCAGGTAACATGAGAACCAGGAGGGGGGTTGGAGACCAGGTGACACCTCTGCTGGGGAAATGGACAAAGGCTGGGGGAGGGGCCGGGGGGCGGCTGGGGGAGGGCTGGAGGGAGTTTCAGTTTGGAGCTGGCTGGGAAATGGAGGGGAGCCCAGACTGAGCTCTGGCCTCCCTGGGGCCCCCCCAAGATGGACCTGAGGGGTCCTGTTGTCTGTACCAGCAAGGCCTGTTTTGGACTGTGTTCCTGTTGTCTAAATAAATCTTCTGTTTTATTGGCTGGCTGAGAGTCCTGGTGAGTCGCAGGAAGCCGGGACTACAGGGCCTTGTCTCCCCCAAACACCGTGACATAGACACAGCACCCGGATGCTTTCCCCAGCCAGGGATGCCTGTGGGGTACCCCCAGGGACATGGGGTCTGCACTCGGCCTTCGGATGCCCCCTGGAGCTGGCAGCCATGGACTGGCCCTGCATAGTGCCCTGTACTATGGCATCATGGGCCTGGGTCGAACCAGTGACCCTCTGTGGGGGGCCCAGCACACGGGGTACAAGGGGGAGGCCAGGCCTGTGTCCCCCAGGTAGACAGGGAGCGGAGCTGCGGACTGGGTAGGCAGGGGCGGGAGCCCCACGCTGGTTGCTCCCCAGCCAGAGCAGGCTAGGAGGGGGCTCTGTGGCCCCAGCGAGGCTCACCTGTTTGCAGTCGGACGCCATGAGGTTGAGGCTGCTGGTGGAGATGGTGAGGGTGATGGGCATGCCGGCGAACTTGAGATTGCTCTTCCCCAGGATGGAGTTCAGCGAGCGGCCACAGGGCTGCAGAAGCAAAGGGCGTTTGCTAGGGGGCTGGGGCCAAGAACCTCCCCCGCCGAGGCGGCCCCCCGAGCACCCAGGGCTCAGCTCTTCGCATCTCCCACCCCAGGCAGCCCCAGGCCTGGCACCTGGGAGCCTCTCCACAGCAGAGCGCGCCGAGGCCCTGGCCTCAGTCCCATCAGCTCTCTGGCAGCCCAGCCCCTGTGCAGGCCTCACTGCCCGGGAAAGGCAGCAGCCAGCCCCTCCAGCCTGGCTTAGCACTCCATCTCCCCGCACCTCACATCCATTAACCAGCAGCAGGGCGCCCTGTACACTGAGCAGCCAGCGTCACTCCTCCATTAGCGCCAGACAGGGCCGCTATTGATCAGTCCCCCACAGCAGGGGACCTATCCCAGCCCAGCCGCGGCTGCCATCCCACTGCCGGGGCAGCCACAGGGGCTGGTCAGGAGAGGGCTGAAGGCTCCTGCTCCAATAGATGAGGCGGGGAGCATGGGGGTGCACGGGCACCTCCCCAGCCCATAGTGTCCCCCCCGACACCAGCACTGCCTGATTCCTAGACCCCAGAGTCAATTCCCAGTTCTGACCCAGCTGAGCGGGGCCTGGTCCTTCCCGCCTCCCTGGGGTGTGTGGGTGAGAGCATAAGTGCGTGAGAGGCGAAGGAGCCGAGTCCTGGCCCTTTGCCTCTGCACCCCCACCATGTTCGCCCCTCACCCACGCCCCCACCCCTGGCCCCAGACTCTGGGCTCCTGCTCCAACTGCCAGAGTGCACTGCCTTTACCCAGCCTGGCCTCACCTTCCTCCTCCGGACGGCTCCTTTGGCACCGGGCACTGCCTCGCACACTAGGCTGATCGCCTCCCTGCGGGGACCACAGGGCAAAGTCAGGGCAGCCCCAGAGAGCAGCCAGGCTCCAGCCATTTCCCCCAGGGACCTCCCCTCCCCCCAGTATCCCTTCCCCCAGGGCCTGGTGACACACAGACTCCTGAGTGCTGGGAGGGCAGGCACAGATCTTAGCCCACTTGGGGTGAGTGAAGCTAGAAGGAGCCTGGAAGCAGCTCTGCAAGGGGGATCGGCCCTGCCCCCCAAAGAGGCTGCAGTCATTCACACACACCAGCCTTGCACAAAGGAGCCACAGGTTGTGAGCTGGATGCAGAAAGGAGGTGAGGGGCTGGCAAGGGTCTCCCATCCTGAGAGTCTACATCCTCTCCAGGCTGACATAGCAGGGCCCAGCTGGGGGGAGAGACACGGGCGGGGCCTCCTTTGCCTGGCAGAGGATGGGGCAAGCATCTGGTTTCACTAAGAAGCACCGGTCTCCCTGGCACCTCCTATGCAGCTACCATTCAGACCCCAGCACGCTCCTTGGCAGCTGCCACCCAGCAGCACCGGGTGGGGGGCAGGGGGCACCGTGGGATGTGCTCTGGGCCCAGAGTGGCCTCGCTGCTCAACCGCAGGGCACTGGGTCAGAAACCACTTTCCAGGTCCGTGGGCTTCAGCTCAGGGGGTACATGCAGATGCACCTCCCAGCATGAGGCCTCTCTGCCCACACCCTGCATCCAAGAGCCTGTGAGGCTCCCAGGAGACTGGGGGGCCTGTGGCTCACCTGGTTACCTGAGTCCTGGTGTTGAAATCCAGCGCCCTCATGGACTGGAGAACTTCCACACAGCCCATGTACTGAGAGAGAGCGAGAGAGAGAGCATCAGATGCCAGGATAGGGGTCAGCCCTATGACTCCCCCCCCCCCCCCAAGCTTGCTGGGGTGGCACAGACCAGCCCCACCCGCCAGCCCTGGCAGCAGAGCTGCAATGCTGGCAGGCTGCTCCCCTGCATCGGCTCAGCACTCAGGGCCTCCCCCAGCCCCCAAGCACCGTAGGGTGAGCTGCAGGGGTGGGACTGTGTCTGGGCACTGGCAGCCTCACCAAGGGCCATGCACGGCTCCCCACGACCCCCTGTGGGCTCACACCGGGAGGTGGGGAGCAGAAATACTACAGCGCTAAAGAACCCTCCCTGTGTTTCTCTAGGGGAGGCTCTGGGCTGGTGCCTGGCTCTGGGGCACCATCCCTGAGATGCCAACACCCTCCAGGCATCCCCTGGGGGATTTCACTACACAAATCCCAGCAAATGCCTGGATCTGTAATTCTCACTCCATGCATCTGAAGAAGTGGGCTTTCTACACACAAAAGCTTATGCCCAAAGAAATCTGTTAGTCGTGAAGGTGCCACCGGACTCCTCCTCGTGTGGGTATGGCTGGGCATGTCCAGTTCAAGGCACACGGGGTAATGGGTGATCCAGCAGATGGTGCAGCCCAGAGACTTTGATCCCAGCATGCAGTGCTCCACCTCCACTCGAGCAGCCAGGCAGCAAAGCATGCTGGGAACTGCAGTCTCCACGGGCAGCTCCAACAAAGCACCCCATTGCCAAACCAAGCGCCCGTTGGACAGAGTGCAGGGGTCCCTGCACGGAGTGACGGGAGGTGCCGGGCACTGTGGGAGGGACTCCCAGCTGGGAGCAGGGGCTGGCGGGCTGTGCTGGATCACAGGCAGGGGGAAGGCTCCTGGCCACCTGTATCTGCTCGGCAAGTGCCTCCGTGCCCAACAGGCTCCTGGCCCAGCGCACAAGGCTGCCTCGGGGACATGGGCACCAGGGCCAATCAAGAGGCTGGTGCCAATGCAAGTGAGGGAGCCTGGCAACACTTCTCCAAGGAGCAGTTGTGTGCTGGAGAGCTGCCTTGGGCTGACTGCCTCCCTACAGCACCCGTCTGCATGGGCATCTGCCTGGAGGACTTGGAAGGCACGCTGATCCCAGCTGCCCCCACCCCGCCTGTCACACCACTCCACTCACAGCGGGTGTGGCAGCCGCTAGCCCAGGGGCTTAGAGACAACAGCGTGCCCCCGGGTGCCATCTGCGGCCCTCCGGAAGGGCGAGGGGCCAGCCAGCTGTGGCTGAGGTGCACAAAAGGGGAAGAAAACCCCACTGGGCACACAAAGGAAGCAGCTGTTTCCAGAGCAGCTCCCCTCCCAGCCCAAAGAGGAGGGGCCCCCAGCAGGCAGAGGTTTGGAGCCCTTGGGTGAAGGGCAGAGGTACTGGACTCCCCGAGCAGCAGCACTGCGGAGTCATGCAGGGCTGGGCACTTGCGGGCTGCCCCCTCCATGCAGGCAATGACAGTGCCCAAGTTCAGAGACATGCCCTTCCTGGCCCTCCCACTGTCTCCCCCGAGCCAATCCTGGCCTCCCCCGTATTCCCCCTGGAGGGCAGTGCACAAAATGGAAAGTGCCATCTGTGCCAGATTGGCAGGGCAAGCTCCCCACATACTGCCCTGCCCGGGGGCCTCTCTGTTGGGGCGGCCGGGGCGTGGAGCAGTGCCCCCTGCTGGGGGGCTGGGACAGCTGCTCAGGCAGGTGTGGTCACCCCCCCTCCCCACCCTGCCGGGGCACCCCACTGCACTCACCCTGACGAGGTAGGAGACACCAGGGCCCATGACCTTGTCGTCGGGGTGCAGCCAGCCACGGGTGGGCTTATTGACGAAGCTGCCGTGGCGGGTCCATTCGTCGCCCCCCAGTTGGCCGCCTTCCACCCGCGTCTTCTTCCCACAGCTCAGCTTGTTCATATCCTGGGGACAGACAGCAACAGGCCCCACTGAATCGGGGCTGGAGGCACCCGCTGTAGCCAGCACTGCACCCGGCTCCTCGAGCCTCCCCGCCTCCTTCATGCCGACAGCCGAGAAGCCCCGCAGGCTGAGCAGGTTGGCGGGGTAGGAGAGCTTCAGGTTGGCCATTTTGGGGAAGAAGGAGCACAAGGTGGTGGGGCTGTCCTCGGACTCCGACGAGAGCTCCCCGATGGGCAGCATGGGGCTGAGGGAGGATGACGACAGGGAGCCAGGCAGGGACTGCGTGGCGACAAGGGACTCCACTGGGGACCCCGCGCCGGCCACTGCCTCCTCCAAGGAGGAGACCGACTCGTTCCGGAGGTGGCTGTATTTACTCTTCTGCAGCAGATCCATGCTGGAGGCGCTCATGCAGGCCAATGGCTCCGGTGCAGGGAGTGAGGTGGCAGCCCCCCGGAGAGGCAAGGAGCCTAGGACAGCCAGCACCCTGCAGAGCAGGAACTCCAGAAACATGGGGCTAGGCCAGCTCCTGCGCCAGCCCCACTCCAGCGCAGCATGACCGCTGGGAGAGCCAGCCCCAGCGATCCCGGCACTGAGCCCCCAGCCAAAGGGTGAGCGTCACCAGGAGCAGGCAGGAGGGAGCAGCAGTGTCTGTTCACAGTCAGAGCTCATCTCCCCGCGACACACAGTCCTGGGTGCACCAGCGCTCCCTGGGTCCAACAAGCCAGCGGGCTCCCACCTCGTTACAGCCAGTCAATAACAAGCAGCATGGCGAGGACAGGACAGGGAGGGACACGCCGGTGCAGCCAGCTGCAAAGCAACCCCCGGGCCCTGGCCCAATCCCAGCTCAGCTGCAGAGAGGAAGCAGGCGAAGCCACTGGCTGCACCCGAGGGGGCCGTGTGCTCAGCAGCCTGGTGGGCGAGGCAGCTGGAGCCACAGGCTGAGCCCAGGCTGCTGCTCCTTCACCTGTCAGGAGATCCTCAAGCCGTGCTGCCCAGAGACCATTGTCCAGTCCAGTGCCCCGCACCCTGCCAGCACTCCCCAGCCTGCTGCACCAGCCCAGCTCCCGCCGTCACCAGCTAGCAGGAAATCAAAGGCATGAATATTTAAAGTCCGGAGACAAGGCAGCCACAGAGTGTGTTCCAGCCCAGCCTGGCTGCACTCCGGGCACCAGCCTGGAGCCGATGAGGTCCCCTCTGTAAGCTTGGCGGGGGTCCCGTGGGCAAGGAGAGATGTGGCTGGCGCACGTGTCCAGCCAGGGCCTGGGGCCACAGAGCCGCAGAGAGGAGCAGGGCAGAGACCGAACAGGGCCAGGTGCTGCGGATCCGGCCGGGCAGGGTGCAGGAAGCTGGTGCGTTCAGCCGGCCTCAGCCAGAGGTTCCCCAGCTCCCGGCAGCTGGGGAGGGAGCTGCTGCAGCCGCTGCTAATTGCTGCTGCTTCCTGCGTGGAGCTGGCGCTAAGTGACTACGGCTCCCGGGAGAAGAGAGGGGGCTCCTGCCAATCGAAGGGCAGTGCTGACTCACAGCCTCTGCCCACAGCCTGTCAAGGGGAGCCTCGCTCGCTGGCTCCCTCCCGAAGGGGTGGGGTCGCAGGGAGTATCTAGAGCAGAAAATCAAGGTCATGGGCGTGGGGCGGAGCCAGAGCAGGGGGCTCTGCCTGCTGAGCACATGGGGGCAGCACAGACTGGGGGTGCCCTCTCTCTGCAGGGACCCATGGGCTTGTGTGCCAGGTGGGGGCAGCACAGCTCCCCACGCTCAGCCCTTTCCCCCATCCGGCCCAACGTCCCCAGGCACCAGCAGGATGGCTAGAGCAGGGCCCCGCGGCACAGAGCAATGGGCTCCCCCAGCACCCTACTCCAAACTCCCCTTTCCGTGCTGTGCCCCAGACTCTCTGCCCCTCCTGCTGTGGGTGAAGAGAGCCTTCTCCTCTGCAGTGCCTGCCACCCGCAGCAGCTGTTTGCAGACCGACCCACCCACCAAATGTGCCCCTGCCCTTCCCAAATCTGCCAGTCTCTCTGAGCACCAAGCTTGTTCCAGCACTGCCGGTGCTGGGGGGCAGCACACCAGGGCACATGAGACCCTAACCCCATGTTCTCACGCCCTTTGCATGTCACTTTCACCCAGCCCCCCCACCCACCGCATGCTGCTGCAGCCAGCCCTGGACATGGCAGCACTGGGCTGAGGCCTCCAGGGCAGACTCAGATTAGAGTTTGTACTAACTGGGGTGCGAGAGGGATACAATCAGCAACTTGCAAATTGGCAGCTCCCCACTGGGCCACAGACCCATGTCTGGAGAACACGGAGCTCTCTAGCCCAGCAGCCCTCACTAGTGTTCAGAGTTAATGGCCAATTTAGGCCACAACACTCAGAGCTATTGTTTCAGGCTCCCTGCAGACTCAGGACAACAACTCTGCCTCGGTTCCATGCAAAACCCTTTGGGTGCTCTGCAGCCAGAAGGGCTGGAAACACAAGGGTTGGACTCCGTAGCAAACCGTGCTGGGCACCAAAGACCCTGGCTCAGCACTGGACCCAATGCCCCTTCCGACCACTCTGGCTCTGAATGGAAGCTGAGAGGCCGGAGCTGAGCCCCGTAGGGCAGGACGGGTATTCCTGGGCACTGCCACCCGTCAAAGCAGAAGCATGAGTAAAACACTCCCAGAGCCAGACACTCCCATGGCCACCCCCCCCAGCCCAGGTGTCAGCGCTTGCCAGCTGCTGTGTGAGCCCTGGCAGGCAGCCACGTGCAGCGAGGGAAATGGAAGGCTGGCCAAGGCTGGAAATAGCCTCCTGAGCAGAGCGTGACGCGTCGCAAAGGGACTGCTGCTAACTATAGCAGGGAGGCTCAGCTGGCCTCCAGGAACCACCAGCACCACAGGGGAGAGTCCTTGGGTGCAGCAGTGTGCACCCCCTAGGGAGATCCCTGTGCATCCCCCACCCCACCCCAGGGCGATCCCCTGTGCACACACACCTCCCAGCAGGATTCACCAGTGCTCACCACAGCCTCTCACACCAGGTCCCCTGCACAGTCCGTGATAGAGCAGAGCTCACCCTGGCCTGGGGCCCAGCAGCTCTGCACAGCCACTTGAAAGAAATGCAGGAAGCCTGGGGCCAGGAAGCAGCGACTCACCTACCCGGCATTTCCCTGAGCCAAGCCCTGTGCATTCCACCCCACAGCCTAGCCAGGCAGCATGCTCTTGGCAGGCAATGGAGGGGGCTTGCGACCCCCAAAAGCCAGACAGCTGCGCACTGCCCTTTGCTGGAAGGGGTGAACAGCCAGCCAATGGAAATGGAGTCAAAGGTCACAGAGCATTTTCCAGGAGAGTCCACGCATCCCAGGCACCCTCTCCCCCAGTGTGCCCCAGGCCTCTTGGCTCCAGCCCTGCACCAAGGTGCTCTGCCCTACCTGCCTATCATGCCTTGGGATGGGGGGCTGGAGCCGTGCCCTGCCACTCTGCCAGCGGCATCATGTGCCTGGGGCAGAGCAGCCCCAGCAGCAGCGGGCAGGAGGAAGAGCTCTCCAGTGCCTGAACCCCCCTGCTCTGCACCTTTTCCACCCCCCCTTAGGCCAAGGGTCTGTTCCTTGCCCGCCCCACCTCCTTGGAGCAGCTTCCAACAGCACAAGGGCAAGGATCACAGTTGGCTGGAGTCACACACAGGAAGCAGCTGCCCTTGGGAGCAGGGAGTGAGGGGCACAGGGAGCAGCTCAGGGCTTTGCCTTAACTCCTTCACTCCCAGACCGGGCCCAGCCCCAGAGCACAGGGGTGGGGGGCAGGCACAGGCAGCGAGGGCTTGGTGTGGGGCTCTACCAACCGATCCCAAACGAGACCTGATCCTCTAACTCACTCCTGATCCGCAGGTTACCCTGCTATCCCAGCCAGACTCCCCCAGCTCTGCTAGTGCCCCTCAGTCCTGACCCGCAGCCCTGGGCTCCCCCCCTCAGCTCTGCCAGTAACACCTCAATTCCAACCCACAGCCCCGGCTATCCCAGCCCTGGGCTCCCCCCTCCAGCTGTCAGTGCCCCTCAATCCCAACCCACAGCTCTGGGCTCCCCTCCCAGCTCTGTCAGTGCCCCTCAATCCTGACCTGCAGCCCTGGGCTCCCCCCTCCACCTCTGTCAGTAACACCTCAATTCCGACCCACAGCCCCGGCTATCCCAGCCCTGGACTTCCCCCTCCAGCTCTGTCAGTGCCCCTCAATCCTGACCCGCAGCCCCGGCTATCCCAGCCCTGGGCTCCTCCTTCCAGCTCTGTCAGTGCCCCTCAATCCCGACCCGCAGCTCTGGGCTCCCCCCTCCCAGCTCTGTCAGTGCCCTTCAATCCCGACCCGCAGCTCTGGGCTCCCCTCCCAGCTCTGTCAGTGCCCCTCAATCCCGACCCACAGCACTGGGCTCCCCCCCGCCGCCCAGTTCTGCCAGTAACAACTCAATTCCAACCCGCAGCCCCAGCTTTCTCAGCCCTGGGCTCCCCTCTCAGCTGTCAGTGCCCCTCAATCCCTACCCGCAGCCCTGGGCTCCCCTCCCAGCTCTGTCAGTGCCACTCAATCCTGACCCGCAGCCCCGGCTATCCCAGCCCTGGGCTCCCACTCCCAGCTTTGTTAGTGCCCCTCAATCCCGACCCGCAGCCCTGGGCTCCCCCCTCCAGCTCTGTCAGTGCCCCTCAATCCCAACCCACAGCCCCAGTTGTCACAGAGTCCCCGGGCGATACTCTGGAACTGCTCCTCACAAAACCAGTCAGGACTTTGGGGAGTCTCCTCTCCCTTGGAGCAGACTGTCTCCAGGGCAAGAAGCTGCCATGGCTTCACCTCCTGGGTCTCTCCTTGGAGCATTCAGCATCCTCTGCCCCTCCGTGCGCTTCCCACAGCGAGCCCACCCCAGCGGGGTCCTGGGGAAGCCACAGGGTCCTGCACCCCCACTTCGCAGTCAGACGTGATTCTCAGCCAGCCAGTAACACAGAGGTTTATTTAGATGACAGGAACATGGTCTCAAACAGGTCTTGCCGGTACAGACAACAGGATCCCTTTCAGTTAGGTCCATCTGGGGCCCCCAGGGAGGCAACAGCCCCGTTGGGAAGCCCAAGCCCTATCGGGGCCCCTCTCCATTTCCCAGCCAGCTCCAAACTGAAACTCCCTCCAGCCTCTCATTCAGCCTCCCCCCCGGCTCCTCCCCCAGCCTTTGTGTCCTTTGTTCAATGTCCTGGGCAGAGGTGTTATCTGCCCTTCAACCCCGCTCCTGGTTCTCAGGTTACATGCTCAGGTATCCTCCCTTCCCCAAGGCCATCCCAGCACAACTCCCCTGCAACCTTCTCAGGTCAATGCTCCCCACTCAGCATTCACAGACACAGCAAGAACATTCCCACTTCGTCATATGGGGTATCGCAGCCCCGGGCTCCCACCACCAGCTCTGTCAGTGCCCCACAATCCTGACCCGCAGCACCTGCCAGCCCAGCTCTCTCAGTGCCCCTCGCTGCTGCCCCATGTTCCCCCTGCTAGAACAGTCCTTGGTTTCCCAGACACGGAGCACAGGTTACACGGACCTGAGCCAAATTGCAGAGATTTTGTTCTTCTTGCTAAGTGGAACTAGGATGGGACTGGACAACTCACGTCACGTGTCTTGGGCCAGGTGGAGCCACCCCAGGCGGGCACAGACGCTCTTTGGTCCCCAGAATCCTGTTTGCACAAGTGAGCCCCTCGGCAGAGACAAGCAGTCAAGCTGGGGCTCCACCAGGATCGGGAAGTGTGCCCAGCTCCCCCCACCACAACCCCCGACGGACAGCTGGGTAAACCCCTCCCAGTCACCCGCCGCTCACTCAGGCAACAGACGGGAAACCAGGTTAAAACACACGCCTGGCTGCATCTGGACTGGCAGCCCCAGGAGCCCTGTCCCAGTCACATGCCCCCCACCCCGTGGGGCCGCCCACCAGGCAGGACCAGCCAGGCTTTCCCATCTCTGCAACCCGGGACAGGGCATTGTTAGGTTCAAAGTTGCTGCAGGTGTAGCTCCCCAGGACATAACGGCTGCAGCAGACACCTCCCCAGGGCTAGCTGGTGGCTCTGCACCCCCCAATGGGGCACCCAAGCCCTCAGGTGTAGTCCCCTGGGACGGAAAGCATGTGACACCTACAGCACTGCCTGTATCCAGGCCGGCAAGGCCCCCGTGCCTGGGAGCACCAGGGCCGGCAAGGCCCCCGTGCCTGGGAGCACCGGGGCCGGCTGAAGACAGGTCTGGGAAGTAGCCCAGGCCAGAAGGGGAGTCTGCAGCCCGTCTGTGGCAGAGCCATTAGCAAGGTTTAACTGGTTGGCACGGCATTGGTGGGGGCGGGGAAGCTCAAGAGGGTAGGGAGCCCATGGCTAAGAAGGGGTTAAGTCAGAGCCCCACTGGAGCCCTGAATGCTGCAGGGAGATGGAGGAGGCAGAGCTGCTCTCTCCCAGCCCTGGGATGATGCAGGGACAAGGCCTGGCGGACGGGAGCCAGGGCCCTTGGAGAGCCAGACCCCGAGCCCTGCTCAGGTCCCGGAGGACTGGGAAAGCAGGTGGGCCAGGAGCCTGGGCTAGAGAGACACCTGGTCTCACCCAGCCTGTCAACAACTGTGGCCACGGGAGGCCTAACTCTTGTTCAGCAGCCAGTGCACAGGGAGCCCCCTCCCTGCCAGGCCTAGCGTTCCCAGGGAGCCATTGCCTGTGCAGGCGGCAGTATGGGGCCAGGAGAGGAGAAGCCGGCCCCAGGGCTCTGGGGGCTCAGTGTGGGACAAGGCCCATGCTTTCCAGCCAACCTGCTGCGCTCCTGGCAAAGGCCAGACAGCAGGCCCATGCAGCGCTGCCCCAGCCAGGCGTCATGGTGCAGGGACCCAGGAGGAGGAAGAGAGCGGCCCAGCAGCTAGGCACAGTACGTGCTCTCTGACTGTTGGACTCCAGGAGAATCCAGCCCCTATCCCAGGGCTGAGCGCGCTGGCTCCAGCCCTGCAGGATCCCATTTCCGGAGAGCTGGTGGGGAAAACAAACCCTGCGGACAGCCCTCCCCCACAGCCAGTGAGCAGCCCGAGAGATATCGGGAGACTCCTCCAGCTCTGCCAGACACTCTGAGGAGCAGAACTCACAGGGCCAGGGCCCCTCAGGCCCATGCTGGAAGACTCCCAACTCCTTCTCTGGGTCAGTGGCACACAACGGCTCTGCCTGAGCCTCCGCTGCAGGGTCCAGCACCCGAAGCCCTCCCAAGCAATGCGAACCCGGGAGCTGAGACAGAGTTTTGGAGCAGGTGAGCAGCTTGGGAGGAGACTCACGTAGAGCCATACGCGCACACTCTGACGCACAGAGACAGTCTGTGCAAGTTCAGGAGACGCTGCACCAATTCACGTCTCCTGGGCCCTTCCTCCCCGCCCTCAGTGACATGCCCGGAGACACGGCTACTCGTGGAGAAGCTGTTTGTTCTCACCAGAGCTGACACAAGGTCTCTTGGACAGGCCAGGACCCCCAGCTCCAGGGCAGGGGTGCCCTGCAGACCCTGCGTTCCTCCCACTGCCCTCTTTGGGCCTGCTCAGCCCAGCAGAGCCAAACGAGCGTGACACGACGTGCTCAGCTCCAGAATTGTGTGGCAGGGGGCCAGTGATTTTGTTCTACATGCCGGGAACGGCACTTACACCACACTCCCAAAGGCCTGGCCTGGTGCTCTGGAGATCCCCTGGCAGACTGCGATCCCAACGTGCAGCCACATGACAGGCTGCGGACATGCGGCTTAGGAAATGCACCAGAAAAGGGAGATGTGCAGAAGGCTCCCCAGGAAGGCAGGCAGATATTCGGCGAGGTTCAGCCAGTGGCAGGTCCTTTCCCAAGCAGCACAGCAGCGACACTGGTGTCACTGCTACCAGATCCCACGGGGTGACAGAATCTGTGTCCCAGATCCTACGCGCATGCCAGCCTTCTCTCCCTCTTGCACACACAGGCTCCCTGCAACTCTCTGCGACAGCAGGAGCCGCGCATGCAACGGTTCTTCACCACCAAGTGAACAGAAAATTGTGGGACCCCCAGGAGTCACATTCACGGCCCCCTTTGGGGTCATGACCCCACAGTTGGGCACAGCTGCTCAGTGAGAAACACACCAGAGCCCAGAGAGAAGGCGCAGCAGAGGCCAGCGGGAACCAGCGGGTCTGAGTGAGAGAAGGAAAGTCTGGTCCATCACCAAAGCCGCCTACCCACCACCACAGGCCCCGAGAGCCGCTGGCCTTACCACGTACTCCATCTGCGCCGCACACGGGGAGCAGAGCTGCAGAGCCCTTCTGCGTGGAGTCCAACCTGCGGTTCAGCGACAAACAGGGCGTTAGCCGGCCTGGCCCAGCCCAGCCCTTGAGGAGGCTACTGTGCACTCAGCACTGATGGGACGAAGCAAACCACTAGCCACCGCTCTTGAAGACACCTCACCACCGTAGCAGCCTCTTCCCCCGCTGACTCGCTTCTTGGCTTCGTCCAAGCCAGGCCTGCCCCAGGAGATCACTATGAGCTGGGGAGGAGACGGCCTCTGGCCACTAGGGATTGTATGGGGAGCCCCTGGCACAGGCTCCTCGTTTGGATCCCTGCTTGCCTGGCACCCGCTTCCCCTGAGGAGGTCTAGCAGACAAGTGCAGAAAGTTTGGGGTCTCAGCCAAGGTGAACCTGGCTCGATCTGCCAAGAGATGCCAAGGCCTGGCGCAGCCGGGGTGCAGTGGGGAGGTGAAGGGACACCTGGGAACGCTGCTTGCCACATACACATCCAGCCAGCCCACGGGAATCTCCCTTAGAGGAGCAGCAAACCCAGTGAACCACTGAGACGACGCTGGAAGCCCATATCCTTGTGCAGCAGCCCAAGAGGCAGCAGACCAGAGCAAATGAGCCCAGGGGCCTGCCTGCCTCCAGACAGAACCTTCTGTGACACCGCAGCCAGTGGGCCAGACTGACACGCCCTGCAACATGGGGCTGGGCTCTCATCCCCACAGCCAGGGAGAGTCAAAAGCCTCCAGCCAGGAAGGGAGCAAAGCAGAGGGGGCCTGTGGCCGAGTCCCAGTAAACATCCAGGGCTGCACCAAGTCCCAGCCCATGCACCATGGGGTGTCCCCAAGTGAGCTGCCCGGTCTGCTCTTGGGACTGCCCAGGACACTGTGCAGCTTTTGTCAGGTTAGTGCCACCTCTGGGGGCGGCCCACAGCACCATACAGAGCCAGTGGATGGGGACGGTGCACTCACCTCCCGAGGACACCGCCCCTGCAGGCCCAGCCACTCCTCCTTCACAGCCCAGCTGTTCCCTGACTCCTGCCCAGAGCAGCGCCCAGCAGAGGCTAGGGGGGGTAGGAAGGAGGCCAGGGAAGGGGAGGAGGTTCCAGGCCCAGGGAGAGCATGGCAAGGACAGTGGGCACAGCTCCTTCTATGGCCCAGAACACCCTGCTCAGCTCCCAGGCCCGCCCCTCCTCCCTTTGGCCCAGGAAGCCGCCCTCCAAACACAGCAGAGAAACAAACCCAATTTACTTCCTGGTAGCTACTGGGCCCTTCTCTGGGGCCTGCAATCCCAGCCCCACCGGCGCTAACCTGATCAGCCCAGGCAGATGTTCGCCAGACTGGGCAGGGCACAGCAGCGTGTCCAGGCCGGTTACTGATGGCCAAGGGAACTACCAACCAAGTCCTGCAGTGCAAAGGCCCCGATTAGTGACAGATGGGAGAAGGGGGGGGCTAGGAGCAGGCAGCAGGTACAAGGGGGGTGCTCCCTCCATGCTGGGCTAAACACACACATCCTTGCTGGGGTGGGATTCGGGGAAGGGTGGTGCATGCTTAGCTGGCAGGCTGGGCCTGGCTTGCCCCGGCCAGAGGCGCAATCCCAGTCCCCAGTGACACCTGCTTAATGCAGCCAGCACCTAGAGGCATCGAGACAACAGGTTTAGTGGGAAACAAGATGCAGCTTCACTGGCACTGACATTATGGCCCCTTGGACAGGCTGAGGTCAGACCCCCCCAGGGCCAGGCACGGCCAGAGACATGTCCCCCCACCCCCCGGGGCCGGGCGCTGCCAGATTCACACAGAAACACATGGGGCCTTCCTCCCGGGTCCGGGAGCAGCCCAAGACACCCTTCGACCCTTGGGGCCGGGCGTGGCTCATCTGCAGCAGAGATGGCCCCTTGGTCCCTAGAGATGGGCTAGGCAAGGGACACCCCCCCAGCTCCTCAGCGCAGACCCCCAGGGGCATCACAGAGCCACAGACAGGCCAGCTGGGAGTAGATGTCACTTGCCCTTTGACCCTGCGTCCAAGGATAACATCCTATTAGCATGAGCCAGTGCAAGACGTTCACAGCTAGATGAGGCTTTGGCAGGGCTGGGGGGTCGTTCAGCTCCGCTCCAGCACACCCCAGGACCCAGTTAAAGGACTGGGACTCCCTGCCAAGGTGAGCCGTCACACAAAGCACATGGGGAAACACAGCCCAGAGGGAGGGGAGATGGCAGCACAGCCACTGCCAGGGTGGGACATGGGAGCCTGGGAGCCCACAAGATACCCCAGAGGTGCTGGAACAAGGCAATGCCCAGGTAGCCCCCAGGGGCTCTTGGACCAGCCCAGCCAAAGGCTCCTTCACGCAGGAAAAAAACCCCTTCCTTCCCCAGGGCTACAAGAGCTAAAGGCAGCTGAGGGTAAACCCCAATCAATCAGAGCTGGCAGCAAAAAGTCAGGGACCACTGGTGCCACCACCCCTCCCCCAAACACCGTGTCTGGCTCCCTGCCCCCAGCTGCCCCTGGAGCTGGCCTGAGCCCAATCCCAGACATGTGGCATGCAGGGCAGGCGCCAAGCTAAGCAGTTTGGCCAGAGGCTGGTGTGGTCTCTCCCCTGAGCCTTCTAGACAAGAAGCTCTGTGGGTCTACTGAGCATCCCTCACGGTGTGGGTGCTGGGGCAGCCCCCAGCACGCAGCCCTGGGCACACACAATGCCAAGCCATTTGGGGTGCCTGCAAAGTTGAGCGCCTCCTATGAGGCAGGAGAAATCCGCTTTCAAAGCCTGCATCCCCGAGGTTATTTCAGTCCCTTTCTTCTGCTCACAATGGCAGAGACAGCGAAAGTGTTTTTCCCATCCAGGGCTGGATCCAGGCTCTGGCTGGCCCAAATGAACCAAAGCCACGCTCTTTGCAGGGCAGAGCTACCTCTCCCCACTCACATCCTCCCTGTGAGCCAGAGGATTAGCACACTGGACATGGAGCATGATATGCCCTGGAGCCTGAGGCTCACATCCGTTCTACCAAGCTATGAGCTCCAGCTGGGCCCACCTGGTTCCATCAGAGCATTCAGCCTGCTGGGGCCATAAAGATTCACAACACAGGAGGCTTCTCTGCACCCTAAATCTCATTTCCTATCAGCTGTTTCCTGACTCAGCATTTCTGTGCAGGGGTGGGAGCAGGGGCTGCCTGAGTCTGAGCAGAGCAGCACCTGGCACGCAGGTTGGCTGGGCAGCTGCCATGCAGCATGGCGAGGGCAGGGGAGTCATGCCAGCAGCAGGCTCAACTAGTGGTTATTTCCCAGGAGCCTCACTCAGATGGGCCCTGCGACTAGAGAGGCCCAGATTATGTTCCTCAGCCACAGGGGAACAGTTCAGATATAAATAAATAAGCAGCCATTAGGGCTTAGGCAGCCAGCAATAAATCACGTGGCAACGGGCAAGGCAGCGAAACCTCAACAGCTTTGCCAGCAGAGCCTGGTGCCATTAAAGTGACGCTCACCCCATGTCACTTCAGGGAACACTCCAAGCTACCCACACAGCAGCAACTAGTGGGATCCCAAGCCAGGACAGAGCACAGCACAGAACCACAGCCAGGCGCAGGTTGGAGGCTGTTGTGCACTGGAGGAGGAGCATGAGGGAGCGTTGGGCTTTTGGAGTATTCCTGGTCACTGCACCTTCTGATGCCAAGACCTCAAGAAAGTTCTTAAAATACATCCAGGGGGGAGGCTCTGCGAGGCTGGGACACAAAGGCAGCAATTTAGGTGTAAATCCAAGTCCCTAGCAACAGAACCAGTGACTAATCCCACCACACACTGTAATTTACCAACATCAGCTACAAAACCCAAAGTTTAAACACCACTCATATTCTGACAGCAAACCACAAGAGGCAGGAAATTCACAGGCCGGGTGAGAACCCAGGCTGTGTTTATGCAACACCCGGTGGGGAGAGAATGCTGCACTTGCAGCCTGAACTTGGCATTTCTGCACTGGCCTCAATTGCGCTGGCTCAGTTGCCTCTCAGGGGGAAGAGTCCAGCCTGTGAAATATACACCCAACAAACGACAGCCCAGCACAGAGTCTATACCCTTTGTTTACAGTAGCGTCTATCACAGCAGGAGTCGTCGATCATTCTCTTTTGGTGCACAAGGTGCCCGAAGGGCCCTGGGCAACAGATGAGCCAGACCGTGCCAAAGGCGACGCAGCCTGATCAACGGCAGGCCAGACGTGACTCCCAAACCCTCCGCCCTACACAGGAGACAAAATGTTTCAAGGTCTCGCTGAGACCAGCGAGCATTCCACACAGCTGCCCCACCCACAGGGGCAGCAGCTGCAAGCCCCCCCACAGTCAGACAGTCAAATCCCCCCTGACCTGCTCCCTGCCACGTCATGCCATAGAACGCACAGCCGCTGCTTGGGGAACCCCTTGGAGCCCCTTTGGGATCACGGGCTCTCAAGTGAGCTTCATTTGCTCATACTAACACTAGCCAACTCTGCACAAGGAGCGGGCTCAAGCTAGCGCTGTGCAGGGACCGGCGTGATCCGCCTGGCATAGCTACCTGCAGTGCTCGGCTTTCCAAATCACCAGTGCCCAGTTCTCAGGGCCACGAACCTGCCCAAGCCACTGCTGAGACCTTCCCAAACAGCTCCCAAACTCAGTCAAAGCTCTGCAGATGAGTGCCACGTGTCTGCTCCTCCCAGGGCCAGGTGTTGAGCCGAGGGATTTACCACCCAGATTCCCGCCCAGACACGTTACCCTATGCCCCCAAGAGCAAACCAGAGCTACTCGGTCTGCCAGCCCAAGCAGGGAGACACAGCCTCACAGGCTGGGATGAGGAGAGGCTGCCGGGAAGCAACAGGAAATGAAGAAACACCAGGAATGTTTCCAATCGGGGGAGGAAGGTGAAATCACAGCTGGACAAAGGTTACCAGGGATGTAAACACCAAGCTTGGCCCACAGCCCCCACTTCCTGTGGGAAGGGGGCGTGTGGTGGAGGGCAGCCAAAGGAAGCCACACTGGAGGCACAGTCACAGCTTCCCATGCTTTGGCTCCACTGCACCCAGGCTGGGACTAGAGAGCAATACAGCCCTGTGACCCACATGGGGAAAGGAGCAACTTGCCCCCACACCCCGTCCCAACTGTCTACGCCAAGTGGAACCTGGAGCAGCCAGCGGTGGCCTGTACTCATACTTCCTGTTCATGGAGCCAGCCGGGCTGCCCTGGCAGTCACCCCACAGGGATGGAGGCTAAAAGCGAGGTGGCCACAGGTGTCCTGCTGGGGCCCAACCAGCCCTGGTCTGAGGCACTGGGAACCTGGCCCCACCCTGTCAGCGGCCCTTGCTTACTCACCACTAACTCTGCTCTATGATACACAGGGGAAAGTAAAAGCACCCAGAGGCTCCCTGCCACTGGCAGTAACCGCCCAACTCAGGGTGCCCCACAGGGACGTCTCACAGCCCCCATAGACTTTAACTGTCCAGCAAGGAGCGAAAGGCCCCCGGGGACCCAGTGCAGGCTCAGCGACAGTAACTGGCCCACGGCTACACCCATGAATGCAGCCGCATCCCGGCCGTGGGGGTGACAGAGAACAGGCAGAGAGGGGCACTGGGGTGGGCAAAGAGCAAGCAAGGGGGCTGCCAAGGGGGGGGAAGAGGCTCCTGGGGGATAGGCCATGATAGGAGGAGCACGAGTGGGGGAGACGCAGGATTCTGGGGGGCACCAGAGCCATGGGGTCTGTCACATCTGGGGAGCCTGGTGGGCAAAGGGGGGAAGCAGTAGGGAGCTGAGCCCCTGGAGTACAGGGGGCACCACAGGAAGTGGGGCAGGGGTGGGGCAAAAAGGGGATCGGGCCTGGGACAGGATCGGGGCAGGAGGTTAGGGGGACCATGCCAGGGGGCGACCGGGCCAGGGAGGTTGCGGGGTGGGGGATCAGGCCAGGGGCAGGACCGGTCCAGGGGGGCAGGCCTGGGTGGGATCAGGCTGGGGGGCTGAGGGGACCAGGCCTGGGGGAGGGGAGAATCAGGCCAGGGAGAGGACCAGTTGGGGGGATCAGGCCTGGGGGTGGGGGGGAGATCAGGCCGGGGGGACCAGGCCTGGGGGGAGTCGGGCCAGGGGCAGGACCGGTCCGGGAGGAGGGGAGGCCTGGGGGGAGACTGCAGGGCAGGAGATCGGCCGCAGGGCAGGACCAGTGGGAGGCGGGTCCACATCTGGGGATGGCCGGGCAGGAGGGTTGGGGGCTCCAGGCCGTGGGGTGGGGGTGGGGGTGGGATCAGGCCAGGGGGTTGCGGGGCAGGAGATCGGTCCGGGGCAGGACTGGTCGGGGGGGGGGGGAGCCTGGGGGGATCGGGCTGGGGGGTTGCAGGGCGGGAGATTGGACCCAGGGCAGGACCAACCGGGGGGGGGGGGGCACACCTGGGGGTGGCCGGGCAGGAGGGTTGGGGGCGACAAGCCTGGGGGCGATCGGGCTGGGGGAACCAGACCTGGGGGGGATCAGGCCAGGAACAGGACCCATCTGGGGTGGGGGGAATCAGGCCCGGGGCAAGACCGGTCCGGGGGGGAGGCCTGGGGGGGATCGGGCTGGGGGAACCAGACCTGGGGGGGATCGGGCCAGGGACAGGACCGGTTTGGGGGGGAGGAGGCCTGGAGGGGATCGGGCTAGGGGGTTGCAGGGCAGGAGATCGGGCCACGGACAGGACCAGTCCCGGGGGTGGGGGGAAGGTCTGGAGGGGGGGATCAGGTCAGGGGCAGGACCGGTCCGGGGCAGGGGGGGGATCGGGCCAGGGGCGGGGCAGGGCCGGTCCGGAGGGGCGGGGGGGGGGGATCGGGCCAGGGGCAGGGCCGGTCCGGAGGGGCGGGGGGGCGGGGATCGGGCCAGGGGCAGGGCCGGTCCGGAGGGGCGGGGGGGGGGGATCGGGCCAGGGGCGGGGCAGGGCCGGTCCGGAGGGGCGGGGGGGGGGGGGATCGGGCCAGGGGCGGGGCAGGGCCGGTCCGGAGGGGCGGGGGGGGGGGGGATCGGGCCAGGGGCAGGGCCGGTCCGGAGGGGCGGGGGGGGGGGATCGGGCCAGGGGCAGGGCCGGTCCGGAGGGGCGGGGGGGGGGGGATCGGGCCAGGGGCAGGGCCGGTCCGGAGGGGCGGGGGATCGGGCCAGGGGCAGGGCCGGTCCGGAGGGGCGGGGGGGGGGGGATCGGGCCAGGGGCAGGGCCGGTCCGGAGGGGCGGGGGGGGGTGGGGATCGGGCCAGGGGCAGGGCCGGTCCGGAGGGGCGGGGGGGGGTGGGGATCGGGCCAGGGGCAGGGCCGGTCCGGAGGGGCGGGGGGGGGTGGGGATCGGGCCAGGGGCAGGGCCGGTCCGGAGGGGCGGGGGGGGGGTGGGGATCGGGCCAGGGGCAGGGCCGGTCCGGAGGGGCGGGGGGGGGTGGGGATCGGGCCAGGGGCAGGGCCGGTCCGGAGGGGCGGGGGGGGGTGGGGATCGGGCCAGGGGCAGGGCCGGTCCGGAGGGGCGGGGGGGGGTGGGGATCGGGCCAGGGGCAGGGCCGGTCCGGAGGGGCGGGGGGGGGTGGGGATCGGGCCAGGGGCAGGGCCGGTCCGGAGGGGCGGGGGGGGGGTGGGGATCGGGCCAGGGGCAGGGCCGGTCCGGAGGGGCGGGGGGGGGGGGGATCGGGCCAGGGGCAGGGCCGGTCCGGAGGGGCGGGGGGGGGGGATCGGGCCAGGGGCGGGGCAGGGCCGGTCCGGAGGGGCGGGGGGGGGGGGATCGGGCCAGGGGCGGGGCAGGGCCGGTCCGGAGGGGCGGGGGGGGGATCGGGCCAGGGGCAGGGCCGGTCCGGAGGGGCGGGGGGGGGATCGGGCCAGGGGCAGGGCCGGTCCGGAGGGGCGGGGGGGGGGGGATCGGGCCAGGGGCAGGGCCGGTCCGGAGGGGCGGGGGGGGGGGGGTCCGGCCAGGGGCGGGGCAGGGCCGGTCCGGGGGGGGGGGGGGGGATCGGGCCAGGGGCAGGGCCGGTCCGGAGGGGGGATCGGGCCAGGGGCAGGGCCGGTCCGGAGGGGCGGGGGGGGGATCGGGCCAGGGGCGGGGCAGGACGGGTCCGGAGGGGCGGGGGGGGGGATCGGGCCAGGGGCAGGACCGGGAGGGGGGGTCGGGGGGGGGGTCGGGCCAGGGGCAGGACCGGGGGATCGGGCCGGGCGGGGGCCGCGCACAGCGCCGCGCTCACCGGGGCACCATGGATCCTCTGGGCTCGCTCGGGTGCCGGCGGCCGCGGCTCCAGCACAAACTTCTGGCCGGACCCTCCCTCAGCCACTCGCTTCCGGCCCCACGCGCCCAGCCCGGCCTCATCGGGCCCCGTCACGTGACGGGGGAACGGGACTCTCCGGACAAACGCCTCCCGCCGGAGACGAGCCAATAGGAACGCACGCTCCTTTCCACCCCGCCCAACGATCGCAAGAGCGGAACGCACCCGCCCCTTTCCCGGATTAGCCAATGAGAGCGCTAGAGGAGCCGGCGGGGACACACCCCCTGTTGGACTTCGTCAATCGCCTCCCTGGTGATCACGTGAGAGGAGTTCGCCCCGCCTCCTCCGGCTGGACCAATGGGCGCGGGGGGCGGCGGCGTTTGAAAGCGGCGGTTGAGAGCGGTGGGGGTGGGGGGGGTTGCTAGCGGGCGGAGGGCAGCGCGAGACCTGCCAAGGCGTCGCGACGGCCCGGGAGCGCGCAGAGGCCGCCGGGAAGGGGGCGGACCGCGGGAGCATGGCGCACAAGCAGATCTATTACTCGGACAAGTACGACGACGAGGAGTTCGAGTATCGGTGAGAGGGGGCGGGGCCGGCGCGCGGCCGGGGGCGGGGGGCGAGGCCGAGGAAGGGCCCCCGGGGCTGCACAACCCGCCTGGAAACGGGGCGCGGGCCCCAGGGCCTTATCCGGAGCCGCGCGGAGCCGGGGGTCGGGCCGGGGCGGGGGCCCTGGGGGGCCGTCCCTTCCCCCCGCCCCCCCCCGTTCTCCGGGGGGTCGGGCCGGGGCAGGGGCCCTGGGGGGCCGTCCCTTCCCCCCCCCCCCGTTCTCCGGGGGGTCGGGCCGGGGCAGGGGCCCTGGGGGGCCGTCCCTTCCCCCCCCCCCCGTTCTCCGGGGGGTCGGGCCGGGGCAGGGGCCCTGGGGGGCCGTCCCTTCCCCCCCCCCCGTTCTCCGGGGGGTCGGGCCGGGGCAGGGGCCCTGGGGGGCCGTCCCTTCCCCCCCCCCCCCGTTCTCCGGGGGGTCGGGCCGGGGCAGGGGCCCTGGGGGGGCCGTCCCTTCCCCCCCCCCCCGTTCTCCGGGGGGTCGGGCCGGGGCAGGGGCCCTGGGGGGCCGTCCCTTCCCCCCCCCCCCGTTCTCCGGGGGGTCGGGCCGGGGCAGGGGCCCTGGGGGGCCGTCCCTTCCCCCCCCCCCCCGTTCTCCGGGGGGTCGGGCCGGGGCAGGGGCCCTGGGGGGCCGTCCCTTCCCCCCCCCCCCGTTCTCCGGGGGGTCGGGCCGGGGCAGGGGCCCTGGGGGGCCGTCCCTTCCCCCCCCCCCCCCGTTCTCCGGGGGGTCGGGCCGGGGCAGGGGCCCTGGGGGGCCGTCCCTTCCCCCCCCCCCCCCGTTCTCCGGGGGGTCGGGCCGGGGCAGGGGCCCTGGGGGGCCGTCCCTTCCCCCCCCCCCCCCGTTCTCCGGGGGGTCGGGCCGGGGCAGGGGCCCTGGGGGGCCGTCCCTTCCCCCCCCCCCCCCCGTTCTCCGGGGGGTCGGGCCGGGGCAGGGGCCCTGGGGGGCCGTCCCTTCCCCCCCCCCCCCCCGTTCTCCGGGGGGTCGGGCCGGGGCAGGGGCCCTGGGGGGCCGTCCCTTCCCCCCCCCCCCCCCGTTCTCCGGGGGGTCGGGCCGGGGCAGGGGCCCTGGGGGGCCGTCCCTTCCCCCCCCCCCCCCCGTTCTCCGGGGGGTCGGGCCGGGGCAGGGGCCCTGGGGGGCCGTCCCTTCCCCCCCCCCCCCCCGTTCTCCGGGGGGTCGGGCCGGGGCAGGGGCCCTGGGGGGCCGTCCCTTCCCCCCCCCCCCCCGTTCTCCGGGGGGTCGGGCCGGGGCAGGGGCCCTGGGGGGCCGTCCCTTCCCCCCCCCCCCCCCGTTCTCCGGGGGGTCGGGCCGGGGCAGGGGCCCTGGGGGGCCGTCCCTTCCCCCCCCCCCCCCCGTTCTCCGGGGGGTCGGGCCGGGGCAGGGGCCCTGGGGGGCCGTCCCTTCCCCCCCCCCCCCCGTTCTCCGGGGGGTCGGGCCGGGGCAGGGGCCCTGGGGGGCCGTCCCTTCCCCCCCCCCCCCCGTTCTCCGGGGGGTCGGGCCGGGGCAGGGGCCCTGGGGGGCCGTCCCTCCCCCCCCCCCCCCCCGTTCTCCGGGGGGTCGGGCCGGGGCAGGGGCCCTGGGGGGCCGTCCCTTCCCCCCCCCCCGTTCTCCGGGGGGTCGGGCCGGGACAGGGGCCCGCGGCCCTGGGGGGCCCAGTCTTCACTGTCTCACCGGCATCTAAGGTTCTGGCCATCGCACGTCACCGTTTTTAGACGGTCTCTTTCTGTAGCTCTCTCAGCTAGAACTGAGCTATTGTTGTATGCAAAGTAAATAACCTTTTTAAAATGCCTGAGAAGCTTTATTTAAAATTAAATTGAAACGCAGAGCCTGCCCCCCGGAGCAGTAGCCAGGACCCAGGCAGTGTGAGGGCCACTGAAAATCAGCTTGCCTGCCTACCCCCGGCTAAATGATAACAATCCTCCATCCCTTCTGGCCTGGGAATCTGTGCCCCTGGGGGAAGGGGAGAAAGAGAGAGTTGGGGCTCCTGGGAGAACAAGCCGTTGAAGTGCTGTTGGGTAACTGGGGAAAGTATCTGCCTTCAGAGTTGTCATGTTGTATTCTTCCTCCTGCTTGCAGGCATGTGATGTTACCGAAGGATATAGCCAAACTGGTCCCTAAAACACACCTGATGTCTGAATCAGAATGGAGGAACTTAGGAGTTCAACAGAGCCAAGGCTGGGTCCATTATATGATCCACGAACCAGGTTAGTTGGCCATGATTCATGTCACTAAGCCTATGGGCTACTTTACTAGCCTGGGATCTTGATTAAAGTTATATTCATTCCAGTTAGAACAAAAACCGAGACTTCGTGATGCTGGATTTGATGGGTTTTGGCACACTTGGCGATGGCTGGAAGCCAAAATCATATTGGGTACCGGATATGGGGCAGGTTTTGTGCTGCGTTCACATGTGTAATCATAATTACTTCAGTGGGAGTTCAATATAAGTAAGGAGAGTGGAATTTGGCCCCCAGCTGGTTTACTGACTCAACAGCAGGAACATCCCAATTTCCTGCAATACTAAAAGTCTGCAACAGGCCGATCCTTCTGTTACTAATGGTGATGAGCTTTGCAGAAAGAGACAGCACCCACTTCAAAATCAGAATTTAGAGATTCCTGCTATTGCAGTTCCTTCCTAGGAGAATCCCTGCCCCCCTTTAATTGGATATAAACCCTGCTGCATGCTAGTGGGGCTGCTGTTTACAGTAGAGCTGTCACCCAACTGGCCTGGGGAAAGAACTGAGGCTGAGTGTTCAGTATGCCAAATGAGGCACGGAGGGACAGGGTATTGTAGAAGTGATCTTTGTAGCAAGATGGGATGTTGTCCTATTGTCAACCAACTGGGATTCCCTTTGTCTGTAAGCTTGAGCACATTTGACCTCTGGGGCTGTTGGCTGGCTCATGGGGGAGATGTAATCTATAATGTGACTATATAATGACACACCTGGCTAAAGGGGCTTCTGGCAAATTAGATCAGACTGTCAGTATCAATTTACAGGGCTCTGGGTCTGTGGTTTTATTCCCTCTCTAAACATTGCAGACTAGGGAATAAGTGAACAGAACACTTGTGCATTTTAACCTGCAGATTGTCCTAATGCTCTGCTCTCCATCTTCTCTCAGAGCCTCACATACTGCTGTTCCGACGGCCACTGCCAAAGAAGCCAGAAAAATGAACCTGTTACGTCTGACCTGTGTATAGAACCTCCCCCCCTCTTTTCTTAGATACATGCACCTTTGGGGGTTTTGTCTCCTGTTTTAAAATATCTGACACATATTTCAATACATTAAAACTCCTGGCGATTTAACTTCAAGCAAATCCAATCATCATGACAATAGTGGCTAGTAGAAAATGACTTGGCTCAAAACTAGAGTCTGGCCTTTACATATGAAAATCCTGTTGTATAGAACCCAATGATTCTTACCCACTGAGTGTGTCAATGCTCTCCTGAGTTCTACTTGAGCAGAGAGATTTTTAACTGCAAAATCTAGACTTCAACAGTTGAACCATAAATATTTTAACATTGTTTGGCACGTGATAGTTGCTGCTTGTACCTTTTACTCCAGGGGGTATGTTGGACTTTATTCCTGGTGGACACTATATCCACTTGCTTGGCATCTGCTTTAACACTGTTTGATATGTATTTTTGAACCTGTATTTTTGAACCTGTATTTTTGAAGTTCTAGAAAGTCTGTTCAAAATCTGTGGTTGAAGTCCTTCAATAAAGAGGAAGTTTTTTTAAATACATGGGTTTCCTCTCATTCATCTGAAACAATCGTCTCTGCCACCTTTTGTTGTCTAAACACTGGCTATTCCCCCCACTGGCCCCAAAGTGGGTGGTGCTAACACATGCCTTTGTTTTGTTTTGTTTCATTAGTTTCAAGTGTCAATCCTCCACAGATGTGTGGAGAAAAATAACTTTGCAGGATTCTGGTAATGTGCCTTAATCTCATTTGCTCTCAGAAAATCTTTCAAAAAGAGCTGAGACTATTTAACTCCTTAAAAGGCTTATTACCTCACTACTAAGTACCCAAGGTTTCTAAGACACGCCCCCACCCTTTGTCCACAAAATTAGCCTTGTTGCCCTAACATGAACTTTCTGTCCATCAAGGCAATAATCATAGTAAGAATTTAAGTATGGTTAGGTCTGTAGCATTCAAGGGTTAGAACAGGGGTTCTCAGTCTGGGGGTTGGGACCCCTTAGGGGGTCACAAGTTTACTTCATGGGGGTCGTTAGCTGTCAGCCTCCACCCCAAACTCTGCTTTGCCTCCAGCATTTATAATAGTATTATAAATTAAAAAACACTACATATTTGAGGGGGGGTTGCACTCAGAGGCTTGCTATGTAAAAGGGGTCACCAGTACAAAAGTTTGAAACCCATTGATTTAGAAGACAGCCTGCTGTCTAACTAGATGGCTAAGGCAGGTTTTCCTAGTTGGGAGATTACCCATGTCCTTCCTGGAGTCTGTATCAGCTACTGATGTACAGCTCCTCTGCTTAGCTCTTAGAGAAACAGGTCAAGCACTTGACTCTGGGTAGCTGCAGGCCTCTGACTTCATAGAATATCAGGGCTGGAAGGGACCTCAGAAGGTCATCTAGTCCAACCCCCTGCTCAAAGCAGGACCAGTCCCCAGATTTTTACCCCAGTTCCCTAAATGGCCCCCTCAAGGATTGAGCTCACAACCCTGGGTTTAGAAGGCCAATGCTCAAACCACTGAGCTATCCCTCTTGAACCCTAGTCAGCCCCCTTACTGGCAACTTTTTAGTAGGCCACAACTGACCAGTGAAGCAAGGAGCTGGTTCAGTGTAAAGTGGTATGGGCAGGAACTAGGCCCCTAATTCTAATTGCCAATAGCTAATAATAATGAAACAGTCTGCCAGAGCCAGCTCCAGCCTGGTGTCCATAGGCAGGGCCCCATGGTGTAGGGAGGGAAGAGTAGCAAGCCTACTTCCTGTATTGTGCCACAATCCCACTACCATGAAATTCGCAAGGAAGGGTGCATGCCTAGCACCCCATGGGATGGGCAGCAAGCCCAATCCCTGCAGTATGCTGGGATCCCAGCAGCGGGGGAGCAGTCCCAGGGAAGGGCCTCATGGAGTGGGCAGTGAGCCTGGATCCAGCATTGGGGGGGCCCAGGGAAGGGTGCTCAGGTAGGGCCTTGTGGGGCAGGTGGGCAGCAAGCCTGGATCCAGCACTGGGGGGTCCCAGGGAAGGGTGCTGAGGTGGGGCAGGTGAGCAGCAAGCCCAATCCCTGCAGTGTGCTGGGATCCCAGCAGTGGGGGAGCGGTCCCAGCGAAGGGCCTCATGGAGTGGGCAGTGAGCCTGGATCCAGCACCAGGGGGGCCCAGGGAAGGGTGCTGAGGTAGGGCCTTGTGGGGCAGGTGGGCAGCAAGCCCAATCCCTGCAGCTGGCAGGATCCCAGCACCGGGGGGGGGGTGTCCCAGGGAAGGGAGCCGAGGTAGGGCCTTGTGGGACAGGTGGGCAGCGAGCCCAATCCCTGCAGCTGACGGGATCCCAGCACCAGGGGGGCGTCCCAGGGAAGGGAGCCGAGGTGGGGCAGGTGGGCAGCAAGCCCAATCCCTGCAGCTGGTGGGATCCCAGCACCGGGGGGGGCATCCCAGGGAAGGGTGCCAAGGTAGGGCCTTGTGGGGCAGCTGGGCAGCAGCCTGGATCCAGCACTGGGGGGGCATCCCAGGGAAGGGTGCCGAGGTGGGGCAGGTGGGCAGTGAGCCCAATCCCTGCAGCTGGTGGGATCCAGCACCGGGGGGGGCATCCCAGGGAAGGGTGCCAAGGTAGGGCCTTGTGGGGCAGCTGGGCAGCAAGCCTGGATCCAGCACTGGGGGGGCATCCCAGGGAAGGGTGCCAAGGTGGGGCAGGTGGGCAGTGAGCCCAATCCCTGCAGCTGTTGGGGGTCCAGCACCGGGGGGGCATCCCAAGGGAAGGGTGCCAAGGTAGGACAGGTGGGCAGCAAGTCTGGATCCAGCACCGGGGGGTCCCAGGGAAGGGTGCCGAAGTAGGGCAGGTGCGCAGCGAGCCCAATCCCTGCAGCTAGCGGGATCCCAGCACCAGGGGGGTGTCCCAGGGAAGGGAGCCGAGGTGGGGCAGGTGGGCAGTGTCACGGAGTCACCGGGTGATGCTCCGGAACTGCTCCCCACTAAGCCAGTCAGGACTTTGGGGAGCCTCCTCTCCCTCGGAGCAGACTTGTTCAGGGCAAGAAGCTCACACGTCTTCACCTCCTGGGTCTCTCCTTGGAGCATTCAGCATCCTCTGCCCCTCCGTGTGCTTCCCACAGCGAGCCCACCCAGGCGGGGTCCTGGGGAAGCCACAGGGTTCTGCACCCCCACTTTGCAGTCAGACGTGACTCTTAGCCAGCAAAACAGAGGTTTATTCGATGACAGGAACAGAGTCTAACACAGAGCTTGTAGGTAGAGAGAACAGGACCCCTCGGCCGGGTCCATTCGGGGGGGCAGTGAGCCAGACCCCCAGGTCTGCACCTCACTCCTCATCCCCAGGCAGCTCCAGACTAACAACCCCCTCCAGCCCCTCCTCTCTGCTCAGCTCCTTTCCCGGGCCAGGAGGTCACCTGATCCCTTTGTCTCCAACACCTTCAGTTGGCACCTTTGCAGAGGAGGAGCCCAGGCCATCAGTTGCTAGGAGACAGAGTGCCAGGCATTCAGGTGCACTGGCCCTTTGCTCTGCAGCAATCACACACCCTTATCCCACCACCTAGATCCTTAAGAACTGCCTAGGGGACACTGAGGCACCAACACAGTATTCAGAGCAAACATTAAGAACAGTCCCAGTTTGTCACAGGCACCAAGCCCAATCCCTGCAGCTGGTGGGATCCAGCACCGGGGGGATGTCCCAGGGAAGGGTGCCAAGGTAGGGCAGGTGGGCAGCAAGCCTGGATCCAGCACCGGGGGGTCCCACGGAAGGGTGCCGAGGTGGGGCAGGTGGGCAGCGAGCCCAATCCCTGCAGCTAGCGGGATCCCAGCACCGGGGGGGCGTCCCAGGGAAGGGAGCCGAGGTGGGGCAGGTGGGCAGCAAGCCCAATCCCTGCAGCTGGTGGGATCCAGCACCGGGGGGGCATCCCAGGGAAGGGAGCCGAGGTGGGGCAGGTGGGCAGCGAGCCTGGATCCAGCACCGGGGGGTCCCAAGGAAGGGAGCCAAGGTGGGGCAGGTGGGCAGCAAGCCCAATCCCTGCAGCTGGTGGGATCCAGCACCGGGGGGGGCGTCCCAGGGAAGGGAGCCGAGGTGGGGCAGGTGGGCAGCGAGCCTGGATCCAGCACCGGGGGGTCCCAGGGAAGGGAGCCGAGGTGGGGTAGGTGGGCAGGGAGCCTGGATCCAGCACCGGGGGGGCAACCTAGGGAAGGGAGCCAAGGTGGGGCAGGTGGGCAGCAAGCCCAATCCCTGCAGCTGGTGGGATCCAGCACCGGGGGGGCGTCCCAGGGAAGGGAGCCGAGGTGGGGCAGGTGGGCAGCGAGCCTGGATCCAGCACCGGGGGGTCCCAAGGAAGGGAGCCAAGGTGGGGCAGGTGGGCAGCAAGCCCAATCCCTGCAGCTGGTGGGATCCAGCACCGGGGGGGGCGTCCCAGGGAAGGGAGCCGAGGTGGGGCAGGTGGGCAGCGAGCCTGGATCCAGCACCGGGGGGTCCCAGGGAAGGGTGCCGAGGTGGGGCAGGTGGGCAGCGAGCCCAATCCCTGCAGCTAGCGGGATCCCAGCACCGGGGGGGCAACCTAGGGAAGGGAGCCAAGGTGGGGCAGGTGGGCAGCAAGCCCAATCCCTGCAGCTGGTGGGATCCAGCACCGGGGGGCGTCCCAGGGAAGGGTGCCAAGGTAGGGCAGGTGGGCAGCAAGCCTGGATCCAGCACCAGGGGGTCCCAGGGAAGGGAGCCGAGGTGGGGCAGGTGGGCAGCGAGCCCAATCCCTGCAGCTAGCGGGATCCCAGCACCGGGGGGGGCGTCCCAGGGAAGGGTGCCAAGGTAGGGCAGGTGGGCAGCAAGCCTGGATCCAGCACCCGGGGGGGTCCCAGGGAAGGGAGCCGAGGTGGGGCAGGTGGGCAGCGAGCCCAATCCCTGCAGCTAGCAGGATCCCAGCACCGGGGGGGGCAACCCAGGGAAGGGAGCCAAGGTGGGGCAGGTGGGCAGCGAGCCCAATCCCTGCAGCTGGTGGGATCCAGCACCGGGGGGGGCGTCCCAGAGAAGGGAGCCGAGGTGGGGCAGGTGGGCAGCGAGCCTGGATCCAGCACCGGGGGGTCCCAGGGAAGGGAGCCGAGGTGGGGTAGGTGGGCAGGGAGCCTGGATCCAGCACCGGGGGGGCAACCTAGGGAAGGGAGCCAAGGTGGGGCAGGTGGGCAGCAAGCCCAATCCCTGCAGCTGGTGGGATCCAGCACCGGGGGGGGCGTCCCAGGGAAGGGAGCCGAGGTGGGGCAGGTGGGCAGCGAGCCTGGATCCAGCACCGGGGGGGCAACCTAGGGAAGGGAGCCAAGGTGGGGCAGGTGGGCAGCAAGCCCAATCCCTGCAGCTGGTGGGATCCAGCACCGGGGGGGGCGTCCCAGGGAAGGGAGCCGAGGTGGGGCAGGTGGGCAGCGAGCCTGGATCCAGCACCGGGGGGTCCCAGGGAAGGGTGCCGAGGTGGGGCAGGTGGGCAGCGAGCCTGGATCCAGCACCGGGGGGTCCCAAGGAAGGGAGCCAAGGTGGGGCAGGTGGGCAGCAAGCCCAATCCCTGCAGCTGGTGGGATCCCAGCACCGGGGGGGCGTCCCAGGGAAGGGAGCCGAGGTGGGTCAGGTGGGCAGCGAGCCTGGATCCAGCACCGGGGGGGCGTCCCAGGGAAGGGAGCCGAGGTGAGGCAGGTGGGCAGCGAGCCTGGATCCAGCACCGGGGGGGGCCCAGGGAAGGAAGCCGAGGTGGGCAGCGAGCCCAATCCCTGCAGCTGGTGGGATCCAGCACCGGGGGGGCGTCCCAGGGAAGGGAGCCGAGGTGGGGCAGGTGGGCAGCGAGCCTGGATCCAGCACCGGGGGGTCCCAGGGAAGGGTGCCGAGGTGGGGCAGGTGGGCAGCGAGCCTGGATCCAGCACCGGGGGGTCCCAAGGAAGGGAGCCGAGGTGGGGCAGGTGGGCAGCAAGCCTGGATCCAGCACCGGGGGGTCCCAGGGAAGGGAGCCGAGGTGGGGCAGGTGGGCAGGGAGCCTGGATCCAGCACCGGGGGGTCCCAGGGAAGGGAGCCGAGGTGGGGCAGGTGGGCAGCGAGCCTGGATCCAGCACCGGGGGGCCCAGGGAAGGGAGCCCAATCCCTGCAGCGTGCTAGGATCCCAGCACCGCGAGCGGGCGGCAGGAAAGGGTCCCACAGACACACAGCTCCGCCCACACCCAACCCCCAGATTGTTGCCACGCCCTTTGCACCAGCGCCCCCTGCCGGAGAAACACGGATGAACCTCAGCGCCCCGCCCACGAGGAAGATGCAGGCCAATCAGCTGCTAGGACGTTCCATTGCTGGGACGAACCCTCCACGGGCTGCGATGGTTCAGCTTCTGCCCTGAGAAGAGCAGGAGTCTTCCGGCTCCGATGTACGTCACTTTCTCTCGTATCAAGACTGGCCAATCAACGCATTCACAGTCTTCCTGTTTACTGACTGGCATCCTGACTGTCCAATGAAAGGAGAGAGGCTCGGCGGCGGCGAAGCTTCACTCGCTGTGGGCTGGGGAGGCGGGGCCGGGACTGGAGGCGCTGGGCTGCCAGCAGGTGCGGGTGGCCGGACGCCTGGGTTCTCTCCCTGGCTCGGGGAGGCGGGGTCTGGGAGCCAGGACTCCTGGGTTCTCTTCCTGGCTCTGGGAAGTAGTGGGGGCTGGTGGTTAGAGCAGGAGGGCTGGGAGCCAGGACTCCTGGGTTCTCTTCCTGGCTCTGGGAAGTAGTGGGGGCTGGTGGTTAGAGCAGGAGGGCTGGGAGCCAGGACTCCTGGGTTCTCTTCCTGGCTCTGGGAAGTAGTGGGGGCTGGTGGTTAGAGCAGGAGGGCTGGGAGTCAGGACTCCTGAATTCTCTTCCTGGCTCTGGGAAGTAGTGGGGGCTGATGGGTTGGAGCAGGAGGGCTGGGAGCCAGGACTCCTGAATTCTCTCCTGCCTCTGGGAGGGGAGTGGGGGCTGGCGGGTTAGAGCATGGGGGGCTGGGAGCCAGGACTCCTGGGTTCTCTGCCCAGGTCTGGGAGGGGAGTGGGGGCTGGTGGTTAGAGCAGGGAGTGCTGGGAGCCAAGACTCCTGGGTTCTCTCCCTGCCTCAGGGAAGTAGTGGGGGCTGGTGGGTTAGAGCAGGGGGGCTGGGAGCCAGGACTCCTGGATTTTCTCCTGGGATTTTGGAGGATAGTGGGATTTAGTGGTTGGGGGCTGAGAACCAGGACTCCTGGGTTCTTTTCCCAGCTGTGCCCCCACTCATTGTCTGACACTTTGTTTCCAACTCTCATACCCAGTCGCTCTCCTTTAGGCCATTTCTGTGCTCTCTTGGGTGTTCATATTCATGCATCCTTGTGAGCACTCTGATGTTTGGTTGCAGGTGCTGTTGTCGTGAAGATGCCTGGGTGTCATCTCTAGAGCTGGGGGGACCTGACTGTGGGTGCCCATGCACTGGGCCCTCAGGATCTGCAGGAGCATTGGGCGGGTGGGACGGGAGAGCAGGCCTTTCCAAGCCATGGCTGCACAGAGCAGCACCCTCCCTGCGCAGAATGGCCACGACGCTGTCACAGCTGGGATCATCATCATCGGAGATGAGATCCTGAAGGTACGATACTGGCGCTGCACTGTGCACTCCCCAGCTGCTCTGTCCTCTGCGCCACACCCTGCACCGTTTGGGGTCAGGCTCCAGATCGACAGAGACTGGGACAACAATTGCTCAGGCTGGCCGTGAACTTTGTCTTCCCTCACGCTTGGCCAGATTGCATCACCCACGCTCACCTTGGTAGCTCCTCATGCTTTGGGTCGACCCAGGTCTACTCAGCAGGGTGGGGGGCCCCCATTTAGCCCTAAGCTAGTGAAACTCACCTTAGAGTCCCAGTCAAGTTTTACTGAGGGACCTAGTTAGAACATCCCCATTGTGGGGAGGTCAAAGTGCACGGGCTGGTAAATGTTCAATGAAAGCACCTTCCCCATGAGGGTCTGAAAAGTCCCAGGCATTAATCACTAGTTCCCTCTCCCTCCAAGAGACAGGGATGGAACTCAGGAGTCCTGGATCCCAGTGCCCCTCCCCCTATAACCACTAGTCCCCTCTCCCTCCCAGAGACAGGGATGGAACCCAGAAGTCCTGGCTCCCTGCCTGCCCACTCCCCCCACCACCTCCCGAAGCATCTCCTAGTTCTGCAGCATGTGGCCAATGATGATGCCCCACCGCTTTGCTGGCTGGGGTTATCTCACAATATTTTTGCCTCCAGGGACTCACCCAGGACACAAACTCCTTCTTCATGTGCCGGAAGCTGCGGTCACTGGGGGTGAAAGTTGCCAGAATCTCCGTGGTCCCTGATGATGTCGATACCATCGCCACAGAGATCTCCTCCTTCACAGCCAAGTTCACCTATGTGCTGACATCAGGGGGCATTGGCCCCACCCACGATGATGTGACCTTTGAGGCGGTGGCCAAAGCCTTCGGGGAGCAGGTTTGCCCCCACCCAGAGCTGGTCGCCCTGGTGCACAGGTTCTTTGGCAAGACGGACATGTGTTGCCCTGAGATGAAGCTGGCGCACGTCCCTGAGTCCTCACTGCTCAACTACGGCACGGACAAGAGGACGGGTGATGCCATGAAATACCCCCTTGTCAGCGTGCGCAACGTCTACATCTTCCCAGGCATCCCGGTGCTGATGGAGCGGGCGCTGGAGGGGCTCGGCCACCTCTTCCGCAACGAGCAGACCCGCTTCCACTCCCGGGAGATCTACGTCAGCGCCAACGAGACGATCCTGGCACCCATGCTCAACCAGGCCAACACCTGCTTTGGACGCCACACGCACCTGGGCTCCTACCCTGACTGGGTCAACAACTACTACCGTGTGAGGCTGACCCTGGACTCGGAGTCCGAGCAGCACCTGGAGGAAGCTTACAGCTTCCTGATGCAGAATCTACCCCCTGCGCTGGTCGTGCCCCTAGTGACAGACCCTGTGGCGCGGGCAGCCATGGACGTGTATGCCCTGGCAGAGTCTGGTATGGCCTGGCTGGAGTAGCTACAGGGGCGTGCGGCTCTGGGGCTTGGTCCTGCTGCATATAATAGGAGCAACTGAAGCACCAGGCTCCCTCATGGTGCCTCCCACCCACCTGCCTGAGCCCGGACCTGCAGGGAACAGTTTGAAGGGAGGTTCAGTCAGACCTGGGCCTCTGTGGAGGCTGCCAGCCCTAGTGGGTTCGGATGTGAGCACCTGTCTGGCTCCAGACTGGTCCCCAACCCGTTGCGCACAGGCCAGCAGTCACCATGGAGTCACTGCTGGTCGTGACTGAGCTGGGCTGGCATGGAAAGGGAGCTGCCTGGCCGTGTGGTCACAGCATTGGCCTGGGATCTGGGTTCAAATCCCCGCTCTGCCACTGGCTCGGTGTGACATAGGCCACTCACTGCCTCTCCTTTCCTTGGGTCCCTGTCCGTTCAGCCTGTGAGCTCTTTGGACAGGGACTGTCCCTCTTTGTGTCCATGCAGTGCCTGGCACAATGGGTGGGGCCTGTGGGCACGGCTAATGATGGTGGAGAAGGCTCTGGAGCCTCCATGTCCTTGGGGGTCAGACAGGCCTCGTCAATGCCAGTCTAGCAAGAGCAGCCGTGTGGCAGGATTGGCAGAACTCTGCTTAGGGTGGCATAGATTGTGCCGGTTCCCCGCACCGGCACGATTCGGCCAGTATAAATGTGTCTGCGAGGGCTCGTGCCAGTGGAGCTGTATTGGTGAAATGTCCCCCACGCTGTCAGACAGAGCTGGGCAGGGGCACCTGTCAGCGCAGCGTGGGCCTTCAGGTTGGGCCCCCTGCTCCCAGCACAGCTGTGCTGCACAGGCCAGGCCCGAGGCTGATAGGGATGGATCTCAAGGATGGTTTTGCTAACCTTGTTCAGAACCCCCACCCTCCCCAAGACGCTTCCCGGGCCCTGTGGTGAGCGGGGGGGACAGGTGGTGGGTATCAAACATTATGGGGAGCAGGGGAGTGCTCGCAGGAGTGTAACCAGCAACCTCCCAGATGGGGCAGCCCCAGGCTTTGAGAGGCTGGGACCTACCCTGCTGGCTGCTGCGCCTGCTTCGTCCCTGAGCGAGACTCCATGCAGCAGGTGGGAAAATAGGGGCTGGAGGCTCCGACCTGCACCAAGCCAGTCCTCCCTCCCTGACTCCTCTCCTCTGCGGCAGGTTCCGCCCTGGGCCAGAAGGTGGCAGCAGCGCTCCGGACCATCGAAGAGGCCTTGGATCGGTTCAGCCTGGCCCAGGTCTGTGTGGGTTTCAACGGGGGCAAGGACTGCACAGCCCTGTTGCACCTGTTCCACGCCGCCGTGCAGAGGTACCCGCTGCTTCCCCTACCCCGCATCAGAGCCCCAGCCGGCTGCCCTGGGCATGGCGCTCAAAGGAGGACGTGGGGTCTAGGGAGTTAGAGCAGTGGGGTGGGAGTCAGGACTCCTGGGTTCTATTCCCAGCTCTGGAAGGGGAGTAGGGGCTACTGGGGAGCGTCATAGAAATGTGGGACAGGAAGGGACCCCACATAGTCATCAAGTCCAGCCTCCTGCGCTGAGGCAGGGCCAAGTTCAAGCTAGACTGTCTCTGACCGGGGTTTATCCAACTTTCTGAAACTTCTGCAGTGGCAGAGAGTCCGCTGCCTCCTGCTCCAGAGTGTAACTTGTCTTCGAGTCCGAAAGATTTTCCTGAATCTCCCCTGCTGCCAGTTCAGCCCATCGCTGCTTGTCCTGCCTCCAGTGGAGGTGGAGTACAATTGATTCCCATCTTTACAGCAGCTTCCACAGATTTGCAGACTGTTCTCAGGTCCCCCCTCAGTCATCTATTCTTGAGACTGAACGTGCCCCATTTTTGAGCCAGGTGAGGTTTTCTAAACCTTCGATCAGTTTTGGGGCCCTCCAGTTTATCCCCATCTTCCTTAAAGGCCTGGCCTCCCTCAGCACAGCACATCTCAGTCTCCCCTGCATCCAGGTGGGCTCTGCCTGCTCCTTCTCTCCAGCCTCAGCCCACCTGCTTCCCAAAGGGGAATCTGATATCACCGTCCCCAAGCCCCCCTGTCCATTGTCTTCTCTCCAGGTAAACAGAGTCGCCTGGGCCTTCTCTCCCCTCTTCTGTCCTCTGGCCCCTCTGGCTGGAACCGGCTGGTCAGGTCACCAGGGTCCTCTCCCTGCAGCCCATTGTCCTCCCACTGACCAGAACCGGTTGTGACTCCTGAGCTGGGCCTCTGGGTCGCCAGGTCACCAGTTGCTGGGGTCTCCATCCTCCAGGTCATCGGCTGGGGTCCCAAGTTCCCTCTCCGGTCCTGTGTCCCAACAAACTCCCTCTCCCCTCCCCTCGTTAAACCAGTAACACCCGGGGACACTGAGTCCCCCTCCCTTTGCATGCAAACCACTGGAAAAACAAGAAAATCCCCCACTTCATCACATAATGCAGTACCCAGAACTGGACACAAGACAGCTGGGGCCTCAGCACTGCCGAGCAGAGCGGGACACTTACACACGACGCTCCCAGGAATGTCCCCTAGTAATGGACTTTTTTTGCGGCTGTATCATTTTGTTGACTCCTATTTAGTTTGTGGTCCGCTGTAAGCCCCAGACACTATCCCTTCGGCTAGTGCCTGTTTGTAGCTGTGCATTTGGTTTTCCCTTCTTGACTGTCGTGCTTTGCCCTCGTCTTTTCTGAATTTCGTCATGTTGATTTCAGATTCATTCTCCAATTTTGTCGAGCTCATTGTGAACTCTGATCACATCCCCCCAAGTGCTTGCAACCCCTCCCAGCTTGATGTCATCCACATATTTGATAAGCATGTGCTCTGCTCCGTTATCCCAGTCAGCAATGAAAATACCGAGCGGTACCAGAGCCAGGCCCGACTCCTGCAGGACCCCACTAGAGACGCCCTCCTACTCTGACAGTGAGTCACTGACTACTGTCTGAAGACGGCCTTTGAGCCAGTTGTGCACCCACTGTATAGTCGTTCCGTCTAGACCCTGGCTTGCCTGTGAGAATGTCATGTGGGACTGTGTCAGAAGCCTCACTAAACTCAAGATCTCTCACCTGACCTGCTTCCCCCATCTCAGTCCGAGAGGGAAATTGGGCTGGCTTGGCACAACTTGTTCGTGACAGATCCATGCTGGCTGTTCCTTATCGCCCTGATCTCTTCTGGGTTCTCACAAGTTGATAGTTTAATAGCATGTTCCATGGACTGAAGTTGGTCTGACTAGTGTATAATTTCCCAGACTCCTGGGTTCTGGTCCCAGCTCTGTCACTGACTCGCTGCGTGGCCCTGTGCAGGCCAGGCAGACGGCTGGGGATGGTGAGTCATGGTGACGGATGTCTCTCTCTCCAGGCGATTCCCACAGCGGGAGGAGAAGCTGCAGGTGCTCTATATTCGCATTGTGTCCCCTTTCCCCGAGATGGAGCAGTTCATTCAGGCCACCACCCAGAGGTAAGGGGGGGCTGTATTTCCAGGTAGCTCCCCACTTCCCTGTAGTGGAACAGCCCAGGCGGGATGGGCTTCAGAGGCAGCCCTGGCACTTACAGGCTGGTGAGCCTAACTTCAGTACCAGGCAAGTTGGTTGAAACAACAGTAGAGAGCAGAATGATCAGACCCAGAGCTGAACGTGGCAAGATGGGGAAGAGTCAACATGGCTTTTGTGAAGGCGAATCGTGCCTCAGCACTATTCAAATTCTTTGAGGGGTCAACAAACATATGGCCAAGGGTGATCTAGTCGATATAATGAACTTGGACTTTCAGAAAGTCTTTCACAAGGTCCCTCGCCAAAGGCTCTTAAGCAAAACACACAGTCATTAGATAAGAAAGAAGGTCTGATCAGTAACTGGTTACAAGATAGGAAACAAAGGGTAGGAATAAATGGTCAGTTTTCACAGTGGACAGAGGTAAATTGCAGGGATCTGTACTGAGACCAGTGCTGTCAACATACTCTTAAATGATCTGGGAAAAGAGGGTTAGCGGTGAGGTAACCAAGTTTGCAGATGATACTAAATTACTGGAGATCGTTAAGTCAAACAAGTTACAAAGGGATTGCACAACTGGGTGACATAGTAACAAAATGGCAGATGAAATTCCTTGTTGATAAATGCAAAGTGATGCATGCTGGAAAACAATCCCAACTCTACATACACAATGACGGGGTCTAAATTAGCTCTTACCACTCGAGAGAGATCTTCGAGTCATTGTGGGTAGTCCTCAATATGCAGTGTTGGGAATCCCCCATGCTCTGGGTGTCCCTAAACCTCTGACTGCCAGAAGCTGGGACTGGAGACAGCAGGGGATGGATCACTTGGGTACTTGCTCTGTTCTGTTCATTCCCTGCAAAGCATCAGGCACCGGCCACTGTCAAAAGACAGAACGCTGAGCTAGAGGGCCCATTGGTCAGAGCCAGAGTGGCCGTTCATACATTCTTATGAACCAACCAATTCACTGGGGTGGGGCCTTGACTTCCCCGCGGGGCTTTCCCACCCTTGAATGTTGTGTCCCTTGCTGCTCTTTCTGCGTGCCAGGTATGACCTCTGCCTCTGCACAGTGCAGGGGCACATCCAGCAGGCACTAGCAGACCTGAAGAGCCAGCACCCCCAGCTGCAGGCCGTGCTGATGGGGACGAGGAGGACCGATCCCTACTCCCGCACTCTGACGCCCATGTGTATGACCGACCCCGGCTGGCCCGAGTACATGCGGGTGAACCCCCTGCTGGTGCGTCATGGCACTAGGGCTGCTACTAGTGGGGCAGAGAAGTGTGGTTGGAATACAGGGCAGGGGCCAGGACTCCTGGGTTCTCTGTTAGCTCTGGGAGGGCAGTTGGCTCTACTGAGTTAGAGCAGGGGGCCTGCGAATCAGGTCTAAGGGATGAGACCTTAGTCTCCCTTCTCCTGTCTGGCACTTCCTCCTACCCCACCTCTCCCCTCCCCATGGCATCCCTCCTGCCTCCCCTGGGCAGCACCGCCTCCACATCCCTCAGACTCTAACCCCTGTGGGTTGTCTCACGCCCTTCCCAGCAGTGATCCAGTCCCAAGCTAGTTCTCCGGACAGACCTTTCAGAGAAGCCCCAAAAAACCTGGGCTAGGAGTTAAAGCTACAGTGTGCCTGGGTCCGCGCCCCACGGCTCCCCGCCCTGCCGTGTGCCTGGGTCCGCGCCCCACGGCTCCCCGCCTTGCCGTGTGCCTGCATCCGCGCCCCACAGCTCCCTGTCCTGCTGTGTGCCCGGGTCCACGCCCTGCGGCTCCCCGACCTGCCGTGTGCCCGCAGCCATGCCCAACAGCTCCCTGCCCTGCTGTGTGCCTGGGTCCGTGCCCCATGGCTCCCTGCCCTGCCGTGTGCCCGTGTCTGCGCCCCATGGCTCCCCACCCCTCCATGTGTCTGGGTCCAGGCCCTGTGGCTCCCTGCCCTGCTGTGTGCCATGTCCGGGCCCCGTGGCTCCCCACCCAACTTTGCAGTGCCTTGTTGTTTCACCCCTGATCCCAGCTGGCCATGCTGAGGGCATGGTCGGTGTGTCCCAGAGAGAAGGTGTTGGGGGGACAGTGATAGTCCCGGTGCCTTTGGGGAAGGGATGCCAGTGGCTTGGAGCAGGGACTGGCTGAGCCTCACAGCCTGCTGGCCTCAAGCGAGGGGAGGAGGAGTCAAGCGCTGAGGGCTCCGCTTGGCTGCTGCAGTGACCTCTGTTCTGCCTCCAGGACTGGAAGTACCAGGACATCTGGCAGTTCCTGCGTACGCTCTTCGTCCCGTACTGCATCCTGTATGACAAGGGGTAAGAGCCCGGGTCAGGGAGCGCTGTGCCTCCCCTCCCCCAACCCTGTCACTACTCCCTGAGCCCTTGTCCAGGAGGACCAGCTGGGCGTCAGCGTCAGTTGGGTGTTGTCCAGGCTCTCGGGGCAGAGTGAGGGCTGGGCAGTGGGAGGAGAGCTGAGGAGGTGGCAGGACGGGAGGGCGCAGTGCATGAGGTCAGATGCCTGACCAGACTCGCCCCCATCCAGGATTGTGCAAGGGCTTTTTAGCACAGAAGGAGGCGCTGGGCAACGCCTGGCGTCTAGGACCCCTCGTGCCCCCATCCTGCTCACAGCCCCCCTCCCCCTGTTGCAGCTACACCTCCCTAGGCAGTATGAGCAACACGCAGAAGAACCCAGCGCTGCGCTACACCAACGTGCTGGGCCAGGAGAGCTACCGCCCGGCCTACCTGCTGGAGAACGAGGAGGAGGAGCGCACCTCGCGCCAGTGAGGCCCTGCCAGGCGGGCCCTCTGCTCGGCAGGCTGCTTCCCCGGACACTGTTGTCGGGACACCTACCCGCGGCTCTGCCGCCGCCTCGGCCTTGGGCCCTGCCTCCCAGACACCTGGAGCAGGGCGTGGGGTGCACCCCCGCCCACTGGGCACTGCTGACTGGGGCATGCGGACGGACGGCCCAGGGCCCCTATGAATAAACCCGCTGTGCTCAGCCTCCTGCCTGTGTCTCCTGCCCATGCCAGCTCCCTGTGGCCTCAGAGCGTTGCCCCCACGGTATGGGTCAGTGGGTTGTCACGGAGTGTGGGGGGATACAAGGCCCTGCACCGCCAGCTTCCTGCGAGTCACGAGGACTCTCAGCCAGCCAGTAACACAGGTGGTTTATTAGACGACAGGAACACAGTCCAAGACAGGTCTTGCAGGTTCAGACAATTAGGTCCATCTTGGGGTCCCAGGGGCACCACAGCCCCATTGGGGGGTCAGAGCCTTGTCTGGGCTCCCTTCCATTCCCCAGCCACCTCCTGAGAAACCCCCTCTCTCCCCCCAGCTTCTCCTCCCCCAGCCTTTGTTCAGCTTCCCAGGCAGAGGTGTCACCTGGCCTCTATCCCCTTCCTGGGTTCTCCGGTTACCTTCCAGCCAGTCTCCCATCCCCCAGTGCAGACCGTCCTCCCAGGCCAACACCCCCCACTCAGTATTCACAGCCCGCATTAAGAACAGTCCCAGTTCATTGTGTGGGTCCATGGCAGTCCAGCTGAGGAGGGCAGAGGACTCTGGGAGATGGGATGTGCAGGGAATCTGACGCCTCCCTGGGACCATTGGCCACAGCTAGAGCCCTGCCAATGCTTCTCGGTCTCTGGCAGCCTCTGCCCCTGGCACCATGTCTCCCATCCGCACTCTCCCTGGGTGAGCGCCTGGCCCAGGGTCCCAGTGCCCTGTCCAAGGGGGGGTCCCCTAGGGAGGCTGCCCCCCTTTTCCAGCAGGTTCAGTCTGGTTGGAGGCCAGGCCGGAGCGAGCAGATCTGCCCAGGCAGCAAAATGCCCAGGCCTGGCGCAGGCAGCAGCCCCTCCCCCACCCTGCCCAGGGCCCTATTCATGCGGCCCTTTGAGCTGCAAAGCATCCAGCAGCTTCCAGCCTTTGCACAAGGGACTGGACTGGGTCAGGCGCAGCAAGGCCCAGCCCTGGCTCATCCCCGCACGATGCATCTCCTGGGCAGATGCCTGGCCTGGCAGCCCAGGGCCCTGACCCGCTACCCCCTGGCGCAGCTGGCCCCCTACTCCCTGCGACGGGTGGTTCGGGGCACGGTGCTGCCGGGGCCCCTCCCCAAGGGCCCCGTGGGGCTGAATCTCAGCTACTGGCTGCTGGACGTCCTGCGGGAGTGTGCTTACGTCCTGCTGTGCTGCTGGTGCATCAAGGAACTTCTGGACTAGCCCCCCACCCCATCGTGTGCCATGCTGCAGTCTGCTTGTCCTCCCAGCCCCCCTGCCCCTCCGCAGGGCTGGACCCACTGGCTGCGCTCTCTGGTCGGCTGACCCCATGCTGCTGTGTGGCCTGGAATGGACAGAGCTCCCACCAGAGGGACCCTTTGGGACACCCTAAGCCTGTAGGAGGTGGGTACAAATGTCCCCCAGCCTTGGCACTGCCCCCTGCCTAGCCAGCCCAGCACTGGTCAGAGAGGGGGGCCAGGATCCAGCGGGTGCCACCAGACAGCCTGGGGCATCTCTGCCCCCAGCAGGCAAATCCACAAGTGTCTCCCCCAGCGCCCTTGTCTGCGGCTAGTGACGGCCAACAGGTGAACCGGTCAGGCTGGCACGGCCACCCCAGGGCCACGCAGTTCAGAGCCATCAGCATGGGGCTCCAAGGGCACCTTCCTTCCTTCCCAAATACCCGCGTGTGCCAGCCTGGCTCCACCTCCGCCAGCAGGGCCTGGCACCTGACCTGGCCTGAGCGCCTTTTTCCCACAATGCCACAGGGGGCTGAGTGGGCTCCCAGGTGCAGCCAGGAGGAGGGGGCTTGGCTCAGCCCCCTGGGCTATGGGGCCCAGTGAGGGAGGTTGCACCTGGACTCCAGGCTGGGGGATGGGCTGTGTCCTCTGCTCAGCAGGGTCCCCAAGGCAGTGGGAGGTGCTGTCTCACCAGGGTGGGACGGGCTCTTCCCCCCAAGTCTGTGGGCTCCAGTCTGTGTCTGGGCCGTGGCTACTGGCTTTGTTTTCTCCCCTCTAGTTGGAATCTCGGCTCTCCAGCCCTGATGGGACAGGAATGGGACTCGACGGCGGGTGCCTGGCCCAGCGCTCCCCAATAAACCTGAGCAATGTGTGAGCGCTCCGAGTGCTGACTGTGTGTGGGCTGGGGGTGCCTCTGACAGGCTGTGCTCACCAGACGCAGCTGGGCCCCAGGTGGCTGCATCCGCCTGCTTCAGCTGCCCTGACACCAGACCCAATGAACCTTCCAAACATCTACCCTGGCCGGGCCTGGGAGCTGGTAGGGGCTGTCAGGGGTGGGGGGCAGGGCCCACAGCCGCCAAGTCTCTGGGCCGAGTTTCCTGCAAAGCTCCTGCTGTTTATCCAACTTTTCCTTCCTGTGTTTGGGACATTATCAGCATGGGCCCAGCCCCTGCCCCCAGCCAACCCCAACTTGGGCGGGCAGGGGTTCCCTCGCCCAGCACACTGGGACGCTGCTCAGAGTGAAGCTGGCATGGGCAAGGAGACACGGAATGACCTGGGATGGGGGTTCTGCACAGCTCACAAGGAGCCAAATGCCCTGGGCCAGGACCTGGCTCAACCCCCCAAGGGAGTGTCTGTTGCCCCTCTGCCATGGCGCCCTGGGGCTGAGCAGGGGATGGGCCCCTGGGGCTGAGCACCAGGCAGCGCTGCCCAGTGGTTGGGATAGGAAGTGCAGAAGAAGCCCAGCTCTGGTGCAAGGCTCCCTGGGAGCAGATGGTCTGCGGCCAGGGTGCTGGGGTTCTTGTGCCAGCCCAGAGGTACCACAACTGAGCACAAGGGCATGAGAGGCACTGGCATCGAGAACCCCCACTGCCTCCCGCAGCACAGGGGGCCCCTGGGAGGGCTCGGGCACAGCTGTGCTGTAGCACCTTTGTCTGAGGGTCCCAGGAGTCCTGGTTCCCAGTCTACCCCAGCTGTAACTGCTAGCCCCTATGTTCTTCCCAGACACAGGTACAGAACCCAGGAGTCTTGGCTCCCAGCCCCCACTGCTCTCACCACTAGCCCCTGCTGCCAGTCCTCCCCTCCCCTCAGTTTATCTGGCTGTGACTCAGTTCCTTGTTTAGAGAGCTGCTTTCTCGGCCTGTCTCCACTCCAGGCCGTTTCCTGTCGCCTGCCCCCCAAAGATCCCGCCCGCAGCTCTGCCAAGAGCCAGGGGAAGCTGCAGAGGCGGGAATGCACCCAAGGGGCCAGACTGGCTGGAGCTCCGGCAAAGGTCACAGCCCGACTGGCCACTGACCCGCAGCTTGGCGTGCGCCAGGCCCTGCAGGGCCTCCCTGGCCCGGCCATGGCCTCCCTCTGCCAGCCTGGGCCATGCAGCCAACTGGGGGGCAGCCCAGGGTGAAGGCTGGGGGTGGGGCCTGTGTGTCCCCAGAGATGCCGCCCACCCCGGGAGAAGGGCTGCCCCTGTCACTGTCCCGGCACCGGCGGGGACCCGCTGTGCAGACGCTCCGCAGGGCCTGGGCCCGGAGCAGAGTTGAGTGGCTGGCGCCAGCGCAGCCTGCCTTATCTCAGTGGGAAGCTGGGAGCAGGAAGCCTGGCTGAGAGTGGGATAAGGGCCCGTTTACTTTAACCGCCTTTCCATGGGATCTGCTCCCACCCTCTTAAAGGGGCACCCCCCCAGCACCAGCCTCGGGGAGCCCCCTCCCCACAGCCTGAGCCAGCCGGGCCCCAGGGCTGCTCAGTCTGGGCACAGGGCTGGTGAGATGGGGTTTGGCTAGGCGGGGAGAGCAGAGAGGGGGCTGGCAGAGGTGATATGGGGGTTGCAGTGGGGCTGGCGGAGCAGGCTGACTGGCATGGGGCTGGCAGAGGTGGTATGGGGGTAGCAGTGGGGCTGGTGGAGATGGCCGACGAGAATGGGGCTGGCAGAGGTGGTATAGGGGTAGCAGTGGGACTGGCGGAGTGGGCCGACGGGCATGGGGCTGGCAGAGGTGGTATGGGGTAACGGCAGGGCTGGCGGAGCGGGTTGATGGGCATGAGGTTGGCTTCTCAGGCCTGTAGCCTCAGTATGTTTGTGTGGCTGTGTGGGAGCCCAGACAAGGTGGGATTGGACTCCTGGAACCCGTCTCACGCCAGTGCTCTGCGAGGGCCCTGCTCCCCCGAACCATGGGGGACCCGAGAACCAGAACTGGCAGAGATGTGACAGCAAAACCAGCCGACCCAGAGGAGACACAAAGATGACCCCACGCTACAGAGTACCCCCAGCACTGCAGAATCTGCCTGCCCCACAACACAGAGCCTCCCCCACTGGGCAGGGCAGACTCTGGCTTGGGCCCACCCCAAGGCAGCGTGTGAGCCCCCATCCTGCTGGCCCCTCTGCCCAGTGAATGCCATGAAACAAAACAAAGATGGGGTTCTCAGTGTGAACGGGGGAGGGGTGCTGTGAGCCCCGGGGTGAGCTGGTGCCTGTTCACACGCTGCCCAGGTTGTGATGAGGGTCCTGGTGCCTGTCCAGCTCCTGGCCCCTTGCAGCACTTTGCTGCCATCCGTCTGGCTGTCTCTGGGGGCAGGGGCTGCTCCAGGCACCGCGTTTTGGGCCTTGTTCCCCGCTCAGAGCTCACCCCTGCCCAGGGCTAGGCCCCTCCGAGTTCCCCCTCAGCTCGCACCCCCCGGACCCGGGGATTTGCCCACCTGGGGCTCCCCCTCATCCTATGCTCCTCCCTGCCCAGGTCCCCCTCAGCTCCCATCCGCCCACCCAGGTTCTGGCCCCCTGGGTCCCCCTCAGACCCGCCTGCCTGGGGCTCTGCCCCTTGGGCTCCCCCTCCCCCCCCAGCCTGGGGTTCCCCGGTGCATTGTTTCCACTGAGCTCAGCTTCCCTCCCTGCAGCCCAGCCAAGCCGTCTGGGCGGCCTCTAATCAATTGATTCCCCCAGCTGGGAGGGCCGTGGGAGGGGAGCCGCCTGCAGGAAAAAGCCCTGGCCGCTGAGTGCGCCAGGCAGAAGTGTCCCAGCCTCCCGGAGAGCCCCAGCGTCAGGCACTGCGCCCGCCTGCTGCCCCACAGTGAGTGAGCCACCCGCCCCACGGGCACCATCCCCTCCCTGCTTGGCCTCTTGCTGTGCCACCCCAGCTCTGCCAACGGGGGGGCTTTGGAATGAGCCACGGCCCCCAGCTGCCTTGCCTGGCACCTAGCGAATGTGTGTCACTGTGTGCACGCGTGCTTGTGAGCATGTGCTCTGTGTGTGTGTCAGTGTGACTGTGTATGGCACAGGGGTTGCGGGAGTGTTTGAGCATTGTGCTGTGTGCGACTGCATGTTCACATATGTTAGGGCATGTGCGTGCCCCAGGAAGTACATGTGTCAGGGTGTGTGTGTGTTGGGTGCCAAGTGTGTCAGGATGCATGTTTGTGTGCCAATTGTCGTGTGTGTGTGTGCGCGCACGCCAGGCACAGTACATGTGTCAGGATGTGTGTGTGTGTGTGTGAACGCTGGGTGGCATGTGTGTCAGGATGTGTATGTGTGCCAGGCACTACATGTGTCAGTGTGTGTGTGTGTGCCAGGCACGATACATGTGTCAGGATGTTTGTGCATGTTTGCCAGTCATGGTATGTGTGTCAGGGTATGTGTGTGTGCCAGGGATGGTACGTGTGTCAGGACGTATGTGTGTGTGTGCCAGGCACTGTGCGTGTGTCAGGGCATGTGTGTGTGTGCACCAGGCACTATGTGTGTCAGGATGTGTGTGTGTGTGCGTGTGCACGCGCCAGGCATGGGACGTCTATCAGGATGTGTGTGTGTGTGTGTGCCAGGCACAGTGCTTGTGTCAGGATGTGTGTGTCTGCGCCAGGCACTATGTGTGTCAGGACATGTGTGTGTGTGAGCGCCAGGCATGGTATGTGTGTCAGGATGTGTGTCTGTGTGTGTGCCAGGCACAGTGCGTGTGTCAGGACGTGTGTGTGTGTGTGCCAGGCACTACGTGTGTCAGGACGTGTGTGTGTGTGTGTGTGTGCCAGGCACTCTGTGTGTCAGGCAGGACGTCTGTGTGTCAGTGGCTGTGTCTCTTGGGGTGTCGATTGGAGGCAGCCCAGCCCAGGCCCTTCTCCCTCCTCCCTGCCCTGTCTTTGGCTCCATTTCTCTCCTCTGCCCCCACCCAATCCCCCCGCCCCTATGTGGCCATAAATACTGCTCATCACAGACTGGGTCCCTCAGATCAGAGCCAAGAGGTAGGTGGGGAAGGGGGGCAGGTCTGGCTACCTGGGTGTCCCTGCCTGGGGAGGGGTGCGTCTGCTGTGGGCACGGGGGGGGGGGTTGCTCTCTCCCTGAGGGGTCAGCATGGGGACCAGGCCCTAGTCCCAGCTGGGGCTCTGCCCCTCACGCTCGCAGGGCCTAGCTACACACACCAGTGACCCCAGTGCACCCCGAGTGCGGACGCAGCACTAGCGGGTGGAGGCGCTGCCAGCGCTAGAGTTATCCCGTCGAGGGGATGAGCTGGCTGGGGAGGAGACCCCATCACAGTGGGGGCCTGGCCCGTCCCTGGGGGTGCAGCTGTCACTAGAGCGATAACGCAGCTGGGTGCTGCCCCAGGGCAACGGTGGGTTCAGAGCCGGCCCCACCAGTCACTAGACGGGGGCGGGGGGGTGCTGCCCTGGGCAGTGCTGGCCCTGGAGCTGGCCACCAACGCTCGGCATGGCCTAGGGGAGCCGCTGCATGGGTGTCAGAGTGTGTGTGTGTGTGTGTGTGTGTGTGTGTGTGTGTGTGTGTGTGTGTGTGTGTGTGTGTGTGTGTGCAGCAGCGTGTGTGACTCTGTGTGCTGTACAGTGTGTCTGCACAGGTGCCAGGGTATCTGTGTATGACTGTGTGTGTGCTGCATTGTGTGTTTGTACAGGTGTCCATGACTGTCTGTGTGTCAGTGGCAGCGTGTGTGTGACTGTGTGCGCGCTGCATTGTGTATTTGTACAGGTGTCCATGAGTGTGTGCATGACAGGGAGCGGCATCATGTGTGAGACTGTGTATGTGCTGCACAGTGTGTCTGCACAGGTGTCAGGGTATGTGTGTGTGACTGTGTGTGTGCTGCATTGTGTGTTTGTACAGGTGTCCATGAGTGTGTGCGTGACAGTGAGCGGCAGCATGTGTGAGACTGTGTGTGTGCTGCACAGTGTGTCTGCACAGGTGTCAGTGTGTGTGTGTCAGTGAGCAGCAGTGTGTGTGAGCGGCAGCGTGTATGTGACTGTGTGTGCTGCACAGTGTGTCTGCACAGGTGTCAGGGTATGTGTGTGTGTCAGTGAGCAGCAGCATGGGTGTGACTGTGTGTGCTGCATTGTGTGTTTGTACAGGTGTCCGTGAGTGTGTGTGACTGTGTATGTGCTGCATTGTGTTTGTACAGGTGTCAGTGACTGTGTGTGAGACAGGGAGCAGCAGATGAGTGTCAGTCAGTGTGGCAGTGAGTGTGTCAGGAGTGAACACCAGCCTGTCCATCGAATTCTCGTTTTGACTCCCAGGGTCTCTGGGGACGTGGCTGCCTGGTAGGTGCTGCTGAGGGGTGATGGGTGCAGCCCCACCGCTCCCTGCCAGGACAGGGTGCCCCGCTGCATCGTCAGGGGTTTGATTCCTGCTCCAGCAGTGGGTGCCAGAGGTGGAGAATCTCTGCCAGGCCTCCGGTGCTGCCAGCCACTGCCCCACTCCCAGCACTGATCCTGCCTCCTTCACTCAGGCCCCAGGTCTTTGGATACAGACTCCCAGCCCAGCTGGCCTGGGGGCAGCTTTGGGAGAGACTGGATCAGCGAAGCCCCAGCCAGCCTGGCCTAGCGGAGGCAGGCCTGGAGCAGGCTGGCTCCCCCTTGAGGGAGCTGCGCCGAGGTCCGGCTGCAATAAGGAGCGGATCCAGCCCCGGTGGGGACCCCCGTGTCCGGCTGGATCCCTGCTATACCAGAAGCCGAGGGGTGGGGGGGAATACCTGCTTGCCCTGGACCTGGACAGACAGGGACATGGGGGATCTCTGGAGCGGCACGTGACCCCTCTCTCCCTCCGCAGGTGGGCCCAGCACCCCATGTTCCGCTCACGGCGGGCCAGCCTGGTTCGGCGGCTCTGGAGGCATCGCTGTGCTGGGCCCGGCCCCGAGGATGGGCCCGGCGCCCTCAAACCCGCCGCTCACGCCCTCTTCAAGAAGCTGAAGGACGAGGAGCTGGAGCTGCTGGTGCAGGCGGTGGAGAGCCGGGGAGCCAGGCAGTCGGGCTGCGTCTGGGTGGCCCGGGCAGAGCAGCGTGGCACCAAGCAGGCCCTGCCGCCTCAGGTGCTGCTCTGCCGGCTCTATCGCTGGCCTGACCTCCGGGATCCCCACGAGCTCAAGCGCCTGAGCTGCTGCCAGAGCTTTGGGGGCTGGGGGGGCTGCGGCGAGGGGGCCACGCTCTGCTGCAACCCCCACCACCTCAGCCGGCTTGCCATGCCCGGTGAGTGGGGCGGGGGGGCCGGGCTGGGGGCCCACCCATGGCACACTTCCCCCACTGCCAAGCAGCACCGCTCGGAGTGGGGGGTCACCATGGGAAGGGTGGTTGGCCCACCCACCCGTGCCCCCACCACTCGATTGCTCAATCTGTCCCCAGACACCCCCTCTGTCTATCTATCTATCTATTCCCAGACACCCCCTCTATTTATCTGTCTATCTATATATCCCCACCCACCCCCTCTATCTATCTATCTATCTATCTATCTATCCCGACACCCCCTCTATCTATCTATCTAATCTATCTATTCCCAGACACCCCCTCTATCTATCTATCTAGCTAGCTAGCTAGCTATCTGTCCCCATCCGCCCCCTCTATCTATCTATCTACACCCGCCATCATCTATCTATCTATCTATCTATCTATCTATCTATCTATCTATCCCCACACACCCCCTCATCATCTATCTATCTATCTATCTATCTATCTATCTATCTATCTATCTATTCCCAGACAGCCCCTCTGTCTGTCTGTCTATTCCCAGAACTTGGTCCCCCTTGCCCTGCTGTTTTTGGGGCTGCTTTGCGCCGGAAGGGGAGGGCTGCCATCAGGGTGGGGTGGGGAGGGGGCTGCCCCAGGGACAGCTTCTCATTGGTTTCCGTTCTTCTCTGGTTCCCTTTCAGAGACGCCGCCACCCCCTTATTCCAAAATCTCCCCCTTCAGCTGCCCCTGGGCAGCGGTGTCAGAGCACCCCAACTCCAGCCACCTGGAGTCTGGTTGGAACGCCCATGGAGACTGGCGAGGTACGGTGGGGACCGGGGCACAAGGGATGCCCACAGGGACTGGGGGGCACCCAGGGGATGTGACCCCCAGGCCCAGGAGGGGAGCGTCAGGGGACTCCGGATGACCAGCCCTGGGCTGGGTGGGGACCAGAGATGCCAGGCTGCAGAGGCTGCAGCCCTGGATATCTGGGGGATGCTGCTGCCACTTTCCTCCTGCATGAGGTTTTGGGGGCCTCACTGGGGAAGAAGGGCCCCTGGGCGGAGCAAGAAGAACCCCCCCACCCAGGAGACAGCAGCACCAGGTGTGGGTCAGGTGCCACCCCTCCCCCATAAGTCAGAGGTGCAGGGCACCCGCTGAGCCAACCTGGCCCTTGGAGCCTGAAGAGCTGCCAACATGGGGCCCCTGGGGTCCGCTGGGCCCTCACCTGCTGGCTTAGCCCTTTGCAGAGCAGGGTCCAGCCACCCCCCCAGCCCGAGCTCCCAGAGCAGATCTGACCTTGCTGTTGCCCCCATCTCCTCTGGGGCTGCAGGGAAGGGGTTGATGGGGGTGACAACCAGCCCCCCTCTCCTGAGTCAGGCCCTCCCACCGAGCCCGGGAGGAAAAGCTGCCCGGAGCAGCCAGGGCCGGGGGGTTCCTGTCTGCGGGGAGCGGGTGGCTCCGGCCGGCCCCCAGCCCCGGCTGCGCCTGTTATTTTTGGCCTGTCCGCGTTCCCCGCTGCAGGAAGTGCTGCCCACAGGGACACTCACAATGTGCCTTGACGCACAAGCCGTGCTCCGGCCTGGCTGCTGGCCACCGGCTCCTTCCCCAGACTCCACCCTCCCTCCCACGGCTCCAGGGCCTTGGGACCGGCGCCCGCTGCCGGGCCCACCCCGCACTTGTCATGCCACGGCGGGTGGTCCCCTGGGACGGTGGCTGGGGCCGTCCTGGGCCTACGTGCCGGCTCCCAGCACCCCACCATGACTCACGCCCGCGGTGATTGTCCAGCTCCGCAATGGAGTCGGACGCCCTGCTCCAGCCCAACTGCCCCACGATACCCTGCGGGGCCGAGCCTGGGGCACTGAGGGGGTCGTGGCCATCTGCTTGGGGCCAGCGGGGTCAGGCAGCCAGAACCCCAGGAGGGCCAGCGTGGTGGGTCTGAGCCCCTGCCGGCCACGCTGAGATGCAGAGCGAGGCAGCACCTCTTCAGCAGAGATGGGGCCTGAAACTGGCCCTTGCACAGCCCAGGGCCCGTTCCCCACCTGCCCACACCGCTGGCCGGGCTGAACTTCAAGCTGGGGCATTCAGGCTGGCCTGCCCCCAGCCCCCTGCCACTGCTGGGGCTAAACTGGTTCTGTGTGGCTGTATCCAGAGCCCCGCAGCTCACCCATGGCCAGTGCCAGGCAAGGGGTCCCTGCATAACCAGGCCCCACACCCCACCTCAGAGCCAGCTGCCTCTCAGCACCAGGCGAGGGGTCCCTGCATAACCAGCCCCCGTGGCCCATCCGAGAGCCAGCTGCCTCTCAGCACCAGGCGAAGGGTCCCTGCATAACCAGCCCCCGTGCCCCATCCCAGAGCCAGCTGCCTCTCAGCACCAGGCAAGGGATCCCTGTTTAACTAGCCCTAACGTTCCCCTCTGCACAGCCAGTGCTGGGGGAGCGGTCCCTGTATAAACACCCCCCACGTCCCACCCCAGAGGGGCTGCATCCCAGCACTGGGGAGGGTCCCTGGGTGGTCTGTTCATTCTCTGGGGGCTTGGTGAGGGTGTCTGGGGGCTACTCTGTGCGTGGGCTCAGGGGTTTCCTTCTCACCCCTGCAGACCCCAGCCTGGCGTGGAGCACCACCAGGGACGGCTGCTGGTGCAAGCTGGCCTATTGGGAGCACCGGACACGGGTGGGCCGTCTCTACGCTGTGCACGAAACCTCCGTCAACATCTTCTGCGAGCTGCCGCAGGGGAGCGGCTTCTCCCTGGGCCAGCTGCAGGCCGAGAGGCGCAGTGTGGCCGTGCGCCGGGCCCGGAGCAAGATCGGCCGTGGGCTGCTGCTGAGCCGGGAGCAGGACGGGGTGTGGGCCTACAACCGCAGCGAGCACCCCATCTTCGCCAGCTCTCCCACGCTGGGGCCCCCCGGCGCCCGCGGCCCGCCCGTGCGCAAGGTGCTGCCCGGCTACTCCCTCCAGGTCTTTGACTATGAGCGCGTGGGCGGCCAGGCCGGCTGGCGGAGGCCAGGCGATGGGCCCTGCGACCCCAACAGCATCCGCATCAGCTTCGCCAAGGGCTGGGGCCCCTGCTACTCCCGGCAGTTCATCACCGCCTGCCCCTGCTGGCTGGAGATCCTGCTCACCAAGCCCCTCTGAGCCGGGGGCACAGCTGCTCCCGCTGCGGCCACGGGCCCTGCAGCCGAGTGGAGCGGGGGAGCGTCCCTCGGGCCCCCATGTCTGAGGCCTGGCCCCGCTGCCTATGCTAGGCTCTGGCCCGGCAGCTTCTGGCCCCTCTGCCTAGAAACCCCATTGCAGCCTCTCTCCGCCCCGACCCCATCACGAGCCTGCAGCTTGGGTCTATAGGCCTCTCCAGCCATCCCCAGCCCAAGCGCTATGGCCCTGGTCAGCCCCTGTCTGCCCCACTACCCTGGCCTGTCCCCCAGCCTCCTCCCCCGCACCTCTTCCCCTTATCTCCAGCCCCCCCCATCCCTCTGGAAATCCCACGGCTCTGCCCTCCCCCAGCCCCACCCCATCTCCCCTTACCCCCAGCCCTGTCCCTCTACCCTCCCACCAGCCCCTCCATCACCCCATCTCCCCTTACCCCAGCCCCACCCCGTCCCTCTGCCCTCCCCCCAGCCCCTGCCTCACCCCATCTCCCCTTACCTCCAGCCCCCGTCCCTCTACCCTCCCCCCAGCCCCTTCCCCAGCCCATCTCCCCTTACCCCAGCCCCACCCCGTCTCTCTGCCCTCCCCCCAGCCCCTTCCCTGCCCTGTGGTGTCGGACGTGCCTGGCAGGGGGCAGTAGTGGGGGACTGGGCAGTTCTCACATTTATTTCAAATTGTCTTGTTTTTGTAAAGAAAAGTAGATTAAAAACCTGCCAAGTGCAGGGGAGCAGCTCCATGTGCCAGCCCGACCTCCTGCCCACTTGCCACATGCTGGGCCAGCTGATCCATTCTGGGCACTGACCCAGGGGGTGAGCGGGTCTCAGCCCCACTGGGAGCCGGCTGGGCTGGGCTGGGCTGGGCTGGGCTGGGTGTGGGTTCGAGGTAGAGAGTGGCTGAGCACGTCTGCAAGGGGGGGAGGAAGTGAAGCAGGAGGGAGATAGCAGTGGGGGCAGGACTCAGCATAGGGTAATTCTTAGCCATGGAGGCTCTGAACAGGCCCCGATCCCCTGGGCTCAGGGGGATCCTGATAGCCTCAGAGCTTGGGCTCTGGGGTGGGGGCACAGAGGCTGGTCCGTGCATAGAGGGAGGCACAGAGAGTGGTGGGGAGAGGCTGGGGGCAGGTCAGAGCTGGCAGAAGGACCCAGCAGGGCTGAGGGTGGAGCAGGGGCCAGGTGGCAAGCAGCAGCCAAAGCCCCCGTGTTGGAGGGCTCTGGGCTGGGAGGGGAGTTATCATGACTGGCGGGGTGTCCTGCATGCAGCAGACAGCACTAGGCCAGCCTGGCAGGGCAGAGGGGCCCTGCTGGAGCCGGGACGGGCTGGCACCGGTGCTGCACGAGGGGCTCTATGTTCTTCTAGGCACATGCCCGGCTGTTATTTATAACTCCAATAAACGGGGTTACCGAATTGCTGCTGCCAGGTGTTGTCCCTGCGCCGGCCCCACCTCCTGTGCCCAGTGGGTGGGGAGCTGCAGCACTGCCCAGGGAGCTGGGGAAGCAGTGGGGTGGGGGGTGGGGAGCTCGATAACCACCGTGGCAGCTGGCGAAGGACCAGCCCCCCAGTGCTGGGTGCTAGAGGTATCGTCCCATCACAGCTGGGGCTGGGCATGAGGCAGGGAGGGACCCCAGCCTGTGAGCACATGGTCTCCCTTAGCTTAGAATCATGGCTGAAGGGTGGGGGCCTTCCTGCCATGGCTCTGATATGCACCTCCCCACCCCAAACACTGGGCACCCCCACATCACAGCCCATGGCCCCACAGCAGGTTCACTGGGCAGCCCAGCCAGGTGTGTCACACGCATGTCCATGCACCCCTCACAGGCTAGCATGCACACACATGGGCACACACATCCCTGCACACATATGTACATACACCCCTGCACACACACAGGCACACACAAACACACACCCCTGTTCACACACCTCTACACCCCCCATCCCTGCACACGTGCGCACACACACATGCACTCCTGCACGCGCACACATACATACACCCCTGTGCGCACACACACACCCCTGCATGCACACACACCCTCACACGTGCATACATGCACACACACATACATACCCCCTGCACACATGCGCACACACACATTACCCCTGCACACACATGCACACACACATACCCAATGCACACATACGCATGTACATACCCCCTGCACACATATGCACACACAAACGTGCACCCCTGCACACAAACACACACACACCCCTGCACACACATGCGCCCACACACATGCACATACATACCCCTGCGCACACACACCCCTGCATACACACACACATGTACATACCCCCTTGCACACACACACACCTGTGCACACACACGTACATACCCCCTTGCACGCACACACACACACGTACATACCTCCTGCACACGCACACACCTGCACACATATGTACATACCCCTCTACACACACACACACACACACGTGCACACATACGTACATACATACCCCCCTGCACACACACACACACACACACGTGCTGCCCATGCCGACTCCTTTGCACTCCGGCTCCGAGGCGGCTCTCCCCGGTCGGTGCTCAGCAGCGCCCTCTGCAGGCCAGAATAAGCCAATGCCGCCCGCAGCTGTCGGCAATGACCGCCCGGTCCTTCCTGCCACGCTGCCCGGCTGGGCAGAGATGGGATCAGAGGCTCCCTGGCCTCAGGCTGGCCCCACTGCCGTCAGGCGTCCTCATCCCCGCTGTGTTGCCCAGCGCCCTGGGAGGGCTGTGTCCTGGGGGGGCGGAAGGTGAGTGCCCGTCGATGCCCCCACCCTGCCTGCTCTGCTCGGGGCCCCTGCGAATGTCCTGGGCTGAGTGGGGACGAGGCACCTGCAAAGCGACTTCCCAGCTCCCTCATGCTGGAGGCGTTGGGGCTGAGCCATGCCACTGCCCCAGGGTCTGCGACGGGGGCATGGCCCAGACCAGGGCTGAGCTGGGGGTGCCAGCTGCACATGGGTGGTTCGGGGGCTCTGGCTGACAGGCTGGCCCGTGGCAGCAGTGACGGGCATGGGCCCAGCCCCTGTGCGACACAGCCACAGCCCACACACCCCAAAATAGACCAGTCGCTAAAAATAGCACTGCGCACCCCCAACCGGGGAAGGGGGTTGGTATCTGCCAGCCTGCACTGGGGCAAGGGAGGGGCGCCGGGGGGCTGTGTGGTTTGGTATCTGGTTCCTAGAACACTAGGAGCTGCGGGCTCAGCAAGCCCTGGGGGGCCAGGGGGGAGAGACTCTTTCCTATAAACACGCGCCAATCCAGCCCACGGGGCTTGCAGAGAAGCCAACGACTTAGAGAAAACTGGGGGAGGGGGAGAGAGAGCCGAGGGGATGGGGAAGCGAGGGAGGAGGATTGCGGCCTTGCCAGCTGCAAGGACTTCCCCCTGCTACCCGCTGGACCCAGGGAGTGTTGGGGGGGGGGATTCCTGCACAGTGCCCAGCCCTGACTCCCAGCGGCCAGCGATGGGCTTGGGTGGCACTATGTGCAGCAGGGAGGCCAGGCGCCGTCCCTGCCCTCTTCCTCTGCAGAGGAATGTCTTCATCCAGTGCCGAGCTCCCACCCCCGTGGGCTCTGGCAGCTGAACTGGGCTGCCCAGTAGCATGGGGTGCCGCCCTAGGCGGAAGTGGGAGGCCATGGGCCAGGCCTGGGCGGGCGCAGAGAGCTGGGGGCTCCTGCCCCTCCTGCCGGTTCCTCCTTAGAATCATTTCCCCTGCGGCGTCTATAAATAGCTGGCGACGCTGGGGCCTGCGGTGGGTTTGATTTCGGCTCTTGGCGGCCTCAGGGGGTTTGTGACATGAAGCACTGGGCGCCTTTCATCCCCCGAGCTGCCTCTGAAGTGGTCGGGGTGCAGGAAGGCTCGGAAGCTCCCCCCACCCGTCTGACGCCCCCAGGAGCTGGGCTGGGACGTGGATGTCTCTGCAGGGCAGGGTCTGCACCTCTGCATCCCATTTCCCAGAGTGCGGTGCCCCCCACCTGGCACACAGGGGCCAACAATGGTGCCCAGCCTCAGCAGGCCTAGGCCAGGCCTGCCTGGCATTGCCCGGCATTGCCCAGCGCCTGGCATTTTCGGCCCTGTGGTGGCCCTGATTCCAGGATCCTCCCAGGGATCGGGTCTGCCAGACACATCCCGGACCCCCAGCCCTCCCCGCACCTCCCCGGGGTGCAGCTGCATGGCCCCTGAAAGTGAAAGTGGGAGGGACCGTGGGAGGCTGGTTTCAGGCAGGTGGGTGGCTGGGCCGGCTGCAAGTCAGCACCAAAGAGGGGATTTTCTTTGGATTTCCCCCTCACTGGCTTCATCCGTCCCCACGCATCCCCAGCTCCTCAGCAGCCCCCTCCCCCCTTGCCTGCTCAGGCCAAGGGAGACCCAGCAGCCAGGCTGGGCCAGGCAGGCCACTCCCTGGAGGTACCACAGCTCTCGCCTGGCCCCTGGGTGGCTCCCCCCGAGCCCGCATGTGGGTTATTGTAAGCAGTGTGCGAGGGCTTTGCTGAGCAAGGGGGAAAGGGATGGAAAGATGGATGGAGGGAGGAGCAGGTGGACCAAAGCTGCTGCTCTCTCTCTCTCTCTCTCTGGTGATGCAGAGGACTTGCCCTGGTGGGGTGGGAGGGATGGGGGGGCACCTCAGGGCCATCGCCCCAGAGGACAGGTTTGCAACCCTCCCCCACCCCACTGGGGACACACGGGGGGCCCCAAGGGCTGAACTCCCTTGTTGGGTCAGCAGCCAGGTATGTGCAGGGTAATTGCTCCAGCAGGAGGGATGACCCAGCCCTGGATCTGTGCCCACTGGAATGGACTCTGGGGGCAGTGATCCGGCAGGAGGGGAGAGCTGGGGCTGGATCCCTGCCCCCGGAATGGACTTGCCTCCTGCCAGTGACCTAATGTCTGTACAGAGCCCCTGTTTGGCTTGGCGTCTGGGCAGTGGGGGCCTGGCCCGGGGCCATGTCTGAATCAGGCTGCCAGGGAGCCCCTCCTTGGAGCAGCAGGTGGGGGCAGGGGGTAGAGGGCAGGGGCAAGTGGGGTGAGCTGAGGTGAGCAAGGAGCCAGGAACATTTTGATTCTTTCCCTCCTGGGCGCCAGTTGTGGCCAAACAGGTTGTGCCTGTGACCCCACCCGAGTCACCTGCACAGGTGGGGGGAGCTGCTGCTCAGGGATCCTGCCCCACCCTGGCCTGCCCTACCCTCCTGCCTGCTCTGAGTGCCTCGCTTTACACGAGCCCCCCTTGCCTCGGGTCCTTCCTGGCACTCTCCCAGGTGGACACAGGGAAGGGAGGCTGGTGAGGTGTGGATATCCCTCTCCCATCACCTCAGAGTCCCCTGGAGAAAGCAGGGCCTGGGCTATCTTTAGGGGCTATGCCTCCGTGTTCACATCACCACCTCTATGCAGCGAGCTGGGGCTTGGGGACATCACCTAAGGCCACCAGCGACTTTCGTAGACAGGGTTAGAACCCCGGAGTCCTGTCTCCCAGGCCCTCTGTTCTAACCCCCTAGGCCCCACTCCCCTCAAAGAGCCAAGGACAGAATCTAGGAGTCCTGGCTCCCAGTCCTGTGTTCTGACCCAATCCATCTTCTCTCAGTGCCTCAGCCTGCATGCTGGGTTCTTTGTTGGCTAGGTAGTTATGCCCAGGTGCAGGTAAGACATTTGGACATTTTTTGCCAGAAGCAGAGAATGGGCGACAGGGGATGGATCACTTGCTGATTCCCTGTTCTGTTCACTCGATCTGGGGCACCTGGCACTGGCCACTGTCAGAAGACAGGACACTGGGCTAGATGGACTTTGGTCTGACCCAGTAGGGCTGTTCTTATGTTCTGACAAGCAGGGCCCAGGGCGTGGGGCTGGGAGTGAGCGAACCGGTTTTCCTGCTGGCTGACAACAATGTTGCGAGAGAACAGCCAGACAGGTGGGGGTGGTGGGGAGGGAAAGCGTCCCCCGTTCTGGCTGTGTCAGTGCCTCAGTGCTTCGCCTGGTCTGTTGACAGCACATGGACCGATGGGTCTATGTGGGGATGGCTGGAGGGAGGGACAGAGGAACGTGTGTGGGGATGTTTGGATGGAGGGACAGGCAGACGGACGGAGGGATAAACAGCAGAACATAGTGGGATGAACAGAAGCATCCGTGTGGGGATGGACGGAGGGAGGGATGGACGGAGGGAGGGAGGGACGGACAGAGGGATATGTGTGGGGATGGACAGAGGGAAGGATGGATGGACAGAGGGAGGGACAGACGGACAGAGGGATATGTGTGGGGATGGACAGATGGAGGGAGGGCCAGCCAGGGCAGGGAGCCAGGGAACAAGCCTCCCCCCTGCTCTAGGGTTGCCAATTTTAGTTCGACGTGTTCCTGGAGGTTCCATCGCGTGACATAATCTTTAAGTCCTGGAGACTCCAGGGCAGTCCTGGAGGGTTGGCAAGCCTGCCCCTTGCCGGGGCAGGGACCCGGGCCAGCTCCTGCCGCAGCAGTTTGCAGTCACGGGCCCGCGATAGCTGCGGCTCGGCCGGGCCTTTGGGGGTGTCCAGTCCCGGGGCTCCCCTGCCAGGCCGGGACCCCTCCACCGGAGAGAGCCGGCGAGGGACGGGTCATCCTTTCCAGCTGCAGCCTCCTTCCCACCCCAGCGCTCTGACTCACCTTCCTCCCCGCCCGCTCCCGCCCCTCCCGGGCAGGGACCCCGCCAGCGCTGCGACCCCCCCCACCGGTCAGGGCCCCCCGCCCGCACTGCGAGCCCCCCATCCCGGGAACGGCCCCTCGTCCGCGCTACGGGCGCCCGATCCCGGGAACGGCCCCCGCCCGCGCTGCGAGCCCCCCACATCCAGGGCAGGGTCCCCCGCCAGGGCCGAGAACCCCCCCATCCTGGGCACCGCCCCCCGCCCGCGCTGCGAGCCCCCTTATCCTGGGCAAGGCCCACCCCCAACAGCGCGGCGACCCCCATCCCGGGCAGGGCCCCTCGCCCGCGCTGCGAGCCCCCCCATCGTGGGTACAGCCCCGCGCTGCGAGCCGCCCCATCCCGCGTACGGCCCCCCCCGCCCGCGCTGCAAGCCCCCCGCCATCCCGGACAGCCCCCTCCCAGCTCTGCGAGCCCCCTCCCATCCCGGACAGCGCCCCCCCCACCCCGCCAGCGCTGCGAGCACCCCACATCCGGGGCACGCCCCGTCCCCCCAGCGCTGCGAGCCCCCCCCCAAGGGAGCGGTGCAGCTTTAAGGGCCCTATTAGCGTGGGGGGCGCCCGACCCGCTGCTGCAGCAGCCTGTGTCACTCCCTCCACCCCAACCCCAGGTCAGCTCCTCCCTCCGTCCCCCCGCCCCTGAGGGGTGTGTTCTGGGGGGCCCGAAGGGCAGCACCCCCCACCAATGAGAGGCTGGGAACCCACCCCCCGTCCAATGAGCTGGGGCTGGGGCGGGCGCTTCCTGGTAGCCGGCTAAGGAGGGCGAGGGGGAGATGCTGAGCGGCTGGGGCCAGGTGGAGGGGAGGGGTCGGGAGGGGAGCGGGGGGGCCCGGCCGGCCGGCGGAGGGGCGCGCAGCGGCGGGGGAGGGGCCGGGCTGCGGCGCGGCGGGGCCGCTGGGGGTAGGACAGGTGGGGGCGGGCCGGGCCGGGCCAGGTGAGCGAGGTGGGGACCGCGGGGGGCGGGGCGGGACGGGACAGGTGAGTGAGGTGGGGAGAGCGCAGGGGCGGGCAGAGCGAGGGGCCCCTGGAGTCCGGCCCCCAGCGGAGCGCACGGACCCCGCCTGCTGCACCTGAGCCGAGCGGAGACCGGTGAGTCCTGGGCCTGGAGCTGCCGGAGCCCCCGGGGGGGGAATAGCTGGGGGGGTGGCTGCCCCGCGCCCCATTAGCGCCCCCTTGGTGGCCTGGCTCCTGTCACTCCCCCGCCCCCTGCCCCAGCTCGGGTCTCTCCCTGGACCCCGCCAGGTGCGTCGTGGTCCCTTGAGCGGAGCCCCCATCACCCCCTGGGAGGGGAGCAGGCCTGGTTGGTGGCTCAGGTCTGGGGTTATAAATAACCCTCCTTAAGCTGGTAGGTGTGTGGCAGGGCAGGGCCCGGCCCAGCCCAGGGGATCGGAGACACCGGCTCCCTAGATCTGGGCTGCCTGGGCCTCAGCTAGCCCGGCTGGTGCCCCTTGGGGCTGTTGGCAGCTCCCTGCAGAGAGCCAGCTCGGCCTCCGGCTGGGTAAAGGGCTGCCTGGGGCTCGGGCCCCACCGGGCGCAGAACCCCTGGCGCGCTGGGGGGCGGGAATGGAAACCCTGAGTGCACCCGTTGGGAGCGGCAAGTTACGGCGAATGTGGACACGTCGCCAGGCCGCTGGCTCTGGCTCTGCTGGAAGCTGCAGGTGGGCAGGGTGCCAGGCGGGAGGAGAGGAGAGGAGAGAGGTGGGGAGGATTACTCGTCGCATCCCCTGCGCTGGCCGCGTCTGGGTGGGGGAGTCTGATTCTTACTGGGCTAAACTGGCAGGGGTGGGGAGAGGGACCGTGGTTCCTGCCGTGGTTCACTGTGTCCGGACAGGGCTGTCGCTGGGCTAGAAACTGGGTATGGCGAAAGCTAAGCAGACCCCCCCCCCATACTATCTGGGGGGTGGTCTGCCCAGGCGTTGGGGCTCTTCCCGGCTTAGCTCCCCCCACCCCATGGCTGGGCGGGCCCCAGTGGAAGGACAGTCTGATCTGGGCCTTTCTAGGTCCTATTTACCTCTGCCTGGCTTGCGACCCAACAGTAACAAACCTGGTGAGCACTCACCCCCCACCTCCGCGTCCCTCTGGTGCCTTGGCCACTCTGATGCCCAGTGGGTGGCCCAAGGGAGCAGCCCCCCCGTTGGCCGGCAGAGCAGGGAGGAACTGGGTGTCGCCATAATCTATCCTGCAGCAGTCGCTGACTAACGCTTGTGGCCACTTGAACTAGGCCCTGGACTTAACCGAAGACCCCCCCCCCCGCCATCGCTTAGCACATGTGATCTGCTTTGTTTTTGTAGGGCCTACAGTAAATGGGGGGGGGCTGTTCTGGCTGTCCCTTGGCGAGGGACCGTTCTGTGAAAGTGTCACCTGTCCCTGAGTGGAAAGGGGTCTCGGCGGGAAGGGATAATCCACCCCTCCCTGCCCTCATTAATGCTTATGTATCCCAGGATGACAGTGTGTGTCTGGCACGGGAGTTCTTGGGGCATCTGGGTCAGACTCTGCTCTGGGGGCCACCTGCCGGGAATCTGGTGCTCCATCACTCTCACCTTGCTCAGAGGCTGCTGGACTCTGCCCTGAGTGTGCCCAGCCCATGGCAGCTGTTCCCACCCGAGCCAGCCGCCCCTGGTCACGGTGTTTACCCAGGGGGTGGGGTGTGTATTTACCCTCCCAACACTGTCTGGGCCACAGTGGGATGACGAGCAGCTGCTGTCTCAGGGCTGAGACTCCCCTTGACCTGCTGGGATCTACCTTCCCAGGACAACTCCTGGTGTGCCGGAGTCCAGGGGCTGTTCTCATGGCTACTGCCTGGGACTCCTGCGTTCTCTCCTGGCTCTTGGAGGGGAATAGGGTCTAGTGAATAGAGTGCAGGGGGCGGGGGGACTCTTGGGCTCTACTTCTAGCTTCTGACACAGCAGCTTTGGGTGGCGAGTCTCTCCCTGGCTTTGTGCCTCAGTTTCCCCCTCCTTAATAGGGAATCGACTCCTGCTGAGAGTGGGGCAGGCTGCTGCACTCTGGCGCCTCCGGGTTCTGCCTGCCCGCCGTCCAGGGGTGTACCTATCAGCTGTCCCCGCGTGCGGCACCCTGCGGGGCCCCTCACTTGACTGGCATCCCTTGGGCACAGAGCTGTGGAAAGGGAAGGGGCCTTGCAGGTCTCTTTGGAGGCCTGGATGGCAGTGTGTGAGGAGGGCGGGGGCACGCTGGGGAAGCGTCAGCAGGTTGGAAGGGAGGGGCTGTGCTCTGTAGGGCCTTGAAAGGCAGGACAAGGAGCTTGAGCTTGGTGTGGGGGAGAAGGCAGTGCTAGAGGGCCCCGGGGGTTGGGGGAGGCTGGGCAGGAGGGCTTGGGGTAGGTGGGCTGTGTCTGGAGCCAAAGCTTGACTGGGCCACAAGCGTCCCTGGAGGAGGCGCCACTGGCTGTCCGGGATGAGTGTGGGGTGGAGGGTGACTTGTGGGGTGGGTGAAGCGTGAGCAATGGAGGTCAGGCCGGGAGGCAATGCTGCTTGGCCCCCTGGCTTTTGTGTTCCTGGGAGTTTGGTGGCACTGGCCTTGCTGTGCTGGCAGCACCCTGCAGAGGCTCCGAGATCCGGAGGGTATTTGGGGGGAGGGAGGAGTCCTAGCTGCATCACATAGGGTGCTGAGCAATGGGGCTTAGAGCTGTTCCCTGCCCAGCGATGGGATGTGAGACCCAGGGAGTGCAGCTGGGCCCCAGCTCCTCCCAACACCCCCTGAATCCATGTCCCCTGGCTGGGGCACCTCTGGGTCCCAGGGTGCATGGAGGGCCCCGTGTGCTGGTGCCCTGGGCACCCTCCCCAGCTCAGGCCTCTGAGGGGTGCAGTAGGAGGGGGTCAGTGGGCCAGAGTGGTCCGGCCTGGTCCGGCCTGGGGACGCTGAAGCTTGGAGCAGCAGGGGCTGCTGCCATGCCCAGCCGAGGAACCTCTCCCCCAGCAGGAGGGGGTGGATGATGAAACCACAGAGAAATTGCTGCTGGTAGCGTGCTGGAGCCCCGGGAGTCCACGCCATACCTTGGGACCTGCTGCAGTAACCTTGGCGTGCTGGGGAAGGGGGGGTCCAGCTTTGGGTGGGTGGAGTTCCAGGAGTCATGTGTCAGGGCGGGGGCGGATTTGAGTCTGGATGTGATGGGCGACTCCTTCGTGCTCCCCTGTGGGGGGCAGGGTGAGCCCCGTTGGGCCAAGGGGGCAGCATGCCATGTCCCCGGCTGCAGCGAGATGGGGCACCCTGGAGGTGGGGCACCCACACGGGACTCTGGAGTCAGGAGCTGGGCTCTGACATCCTGTAGATGGCGGATCTCAGCCTGGGCCTGGGGATCTTGGGGATTGCTCCCTGCTGCGGGGGCCCAGGCTTAGGAGGGACCAGGCTGAGACCCAGCCAGCAGGAGATGCCTGGTGCCCGGTGCCCATTCGGGGAGCCCCAGAGAACTGCTCCGTCCACCCCCAGCATGCCAACTCCCCCAAGGCTGGTGACCTTCAGCTCCTGCGGGGAGGCGCTGAGCCGCTCATGGTGTCCCTGCCCTGCCCATGTGCATTCTTGGCACCTTCTGGAGCTGCTGGGCCTTGGAGCCCCACGTCCCCAGGGAGCAGCCTGCGTGACTTGGCCGGGTTCCCCTGGCGGGCGGGGGGGACCAGGCTGCGGGAGGGAAAATGAAACCAGGTGATGCGGAAGGAGAAGTAGGTCAGGCGAGCTCTGGCCTCTCCCAGCAGGCAGGCTCAGGGTGTGCATGCGCTGCTGCTGCCAGCTTGTCCCGGCTGCTCCAGCCTTGGCCCCGATGGGCAGCGCCTGGCAAGCGTGGTGAGTACTTCTCTGTGCACTGCCCCCTCTGGGCGGGGTCCTGATGCCCAGAGCCATCCCCCCTCCTTCTGGGCATTGTCTCCTCCCAGCCTGCAGCCCAGGCACTGATGTCAGGCTGAGCTCATCGGTGGTGGGGGGCCCTGGCTGTCCCAGGGGGCCCGGTAGGGGGTGCTAGCTCTGCTCCCCAGCTGGCTGCCCTGGGCTCTTGCTCCAATCCTCTCCCACTGCATGGTCCCCCGGAGGGTCAGGTGTGGGGGATCTTATCCAGTCTGACCCTGAGCCACTTTCCGTGTGGGGCTGATCGCTGTGGGGGAGCAGGGCCTGACCCCAAGGGAGCTCCTGAATCCAGGCACTGCTGGCCTAGTGTGCAGTCACTCTGTGCTCCACCCCTGGGTGTCCTCCCCCCACCACTAGCCTGGAGCTGGCCAGGCCCCTCCGCTCCGTGCACAGCTGCTTGGTTCTGCTGGGTGGGAGCAGAGGCTTTGCCCAGGGCAGGAAGTAGTGTGAAGGAAGGTGCCTTGCTGGGCTTCCCCATCTCCAGGGTTGGGGGTTACCCAGTGTTGGGGAGACCTGCCCTGTCAGAGCTGGGTGAGAGGGAGCTGGCAAAGGACCCCGGTGCTGGGAGACAGAGCTTTGGGGCCTGGGAGCCCCTGCTGGCAAGGGGGAACAGAGCCTGGGGACATCCTGCTGCTCAGCACCTGTCCAGGCTGTCCCGTGGCCCGATGACCCCCTGGTGCCCAGGGGGCGGGGGCGGGGGGCAGCAAGGACATTAGTCCTCTCTTAATGAGTAATAATTAACCCTGCACATGCTGTGCTGTTCGGTGGGGCTTGAGTGAGAGAGGCAGATGGGAAGGAGGTTTAGCAGGAGAACCGTGTGGGACTGCAGTGGAAATGAGTCCCCCACCCTGGGTGGCAGGGCTCAACAGGGGGCGCTGTGCTGCAGGGAGTGGGTGGGGGCTCAGCAGGGGGTGCTCTCCCCTGGGGGTGCTGGCCCCAGTGCAGGGCTGGGGGGCGCTGGGCTGCAGGGAGCGGGTGGGGGCTTAGCAGGGGGCGCTCTCCCCCAGCAGGGCTGGCCCTAGTGCAGGGCTGAGGGGCACTGGGCTGCAGGGAGCCGGTGGGGGCTCAGTTGGGGGTGCTGGGCTGCAGGGAGTGGGTGGGAGCTCACAGGGGGCGCTCTCTCCTGGCAGTGCTGGCCCCAGTGCAGGGCTGGGGGCCACTGGGCTGCAGGGAGTGGGTGGGCTCAGCAGGGGGCGCTCTCCCTTGCAGTCAGTGCTGGCCCTATGCCCGGGGGCAGCACTAGGGTGTAGTTGCCCCTTGTGACACTTGCCCCAGTGCAGAATGGCTGCTGCATCCCGCCCCAGGGCTGTGGGGAGCGGTTCCCAAGCCCCATGGTTGGGGGGCCAGCACGGCCTGCCCCAGCGTGGCAGCCGGCGCTGCGTGGGCCGTGGGAGTGTTGAGCCGGGCGGGGTGGGGCTGGGATCTTGGCAGTGGCCTAGTTCTGAGCTCTATTCCAGGCTGTGGGGATTAGCACCGCCCACCCCGGCTGACGGGGATCAGCGCTGGCCTGGCTGCTGGGCTCAGGTGCAGCTCGATGGCCTCAGCAGCTGCCTTGGGGGCGGAAGCTGGGCTATTTTGTTTTGGGGTGGGATGGGGGCACAATGGGGGCCAGCCTGGGCCCCAAGCTGCCGCTGTCCTTACAGGTCGGCTCTGGCTTGGTCTGGTCGCGGTGCTGAGCCCAGCGCCCCTGCTGTCTGTAGCTCTGGCCCTGTTGGAGCGAGGCTGGGAACCCTGCTGCCCCGCGTACCAGTCCCCATATGGGAGTGCAGGGCAACGGCAGGGGGGGCTGGTGGGCCGGCCTCCCCCGTGAGCTGCAGCGTGGAGCTGGCTGGGGATTCGTCTTGCACCCGATGCTGCGCTCGTTCCAGGGTGTTGGCACTTGGGGGGAGGAGGGGGTTCTTGCTTGCAGCTCCTAGATGGGGGGGGGGTGTTGTGATCCCCAGTCCTGTGCTCTGGCCATTCAGCAGAGCTGCCTCCCTCCCGCTGCAGGCTGGGCTGGGGTGCTCTCTGGGTCTCGGTGCTGGGCCAGTGGGGCTCCTGGGCTGAGATCTGACCCAGCTCATTGCACTGCTCCTGGTGCCAGGCTGAGAGCTGGCCCTGCCCTTCCTCCTCCCACAGCGAGGGCTAGCCAGCCTCCAGCCAGCTCCCATGGCTGTTTGCACTCGTCTGGGTGGGGAAGCTGCTGAGGGGAACGTGGAGGAACGTGGAGGGAAGCGGGAACTGAATGCAGCAGGGGGGTCCTGTCCCCCACCCAAAGGCTGCAGAGTGGGGGGGGGGGGGGGCCAGAGACCAGGGACTGAGCCCCAGGGAGGAATTAACCTGCCAGTCCGGGGCCAGGTGCGGAGGCAGCGGCTAAATGCAGCAGCAGCACAAGGGCAGAGCTGGAGGGGCCGCACGGAGCCGGCCTCTTCTGCGTCTCCTGCTTTACAGCTCTTGGGCACTATAGCAGAGGCTCCCATGAGGCGGGAGCCCTGTCCGTGCCTTGAGCTGGGCTGGGGGGAGGGATCTGTAGAGGTTTGGGGGTTCCTTGGCACACTGACCCCAGCACCTGGGTGGGAGGCAGCTGGTGGCTGAGCGGGCCTCCCTCAAGGCCTCGGGGATAGGGGAAGGGCCTGGTCCTGAGGCTCCTGGGTTGTCCCAGGCAGGGCAGGCTCAGCTGGTCCCCCTCCTGTGGGGGGTGGGGTGGAGGTCGGTGCCCTGAGTTCATCTCCCTTTGGTTTGGGGTTTTTTGCTGTTTAATATTTCCTTCCTGTTCCCCCATCGACTGCGTTTCAGCAACTCCTTCCTTCCGCGGCTCCTGCCTCCCACGCGGCCCTGCCCCCCATGCCAGCTGCCCCCAGAGCCCTCATTGGGCTGCGGGCTTTGCCCTGTGGAATTTCTCTCCTTGCAGGGGTCTCCCCCTCACAGTGTGCTCCCCTAGCAGCCACAGCTTGATACAGGGATGTTCCCCCCCATGACCCTGCCCACCCGCTTGGCACGCTGCTCCCCAGGCACCCACAAGGGTCTGCGCCCTTGGTTTGAGCCCCCTGGGGCTGGGGCCCATCCGTGGGTCAGCACCGGGAACCCTCTGGTGCAGCTCATGGAGCCTACAAATCCCAGCATGCAATGCTGCCTGGGGCATCTGGCAGCTTTCTGGGGCCTGCAGTCCCGTGGGGCTGGGGGTCAGGGCTGCTTATCTGGGTGCCCCAGTGGCTCTCGATGGGATTGGGAGTAGAGGGTCCTGCAGGGGAGCTGGGGGGGGCAGGCAGGGGTGCTGTCCTGTGCTGGGGCAGGGGGAGTAGGTTTGAGGAGCCATGCTGCCTTGCTTGTCTGCGTCTGGCAGTGACACTGGTGGGGCCAGAGGTGTGGGGGGTGCACAGCCCTAGCTGGCATTCTGAGCCCAATTCCTTGGTGAATAACAGGGATGGACCCTCCTCCCTGGAGTTGGCTGGGTGAGCTCTCCCAAGTGCCTGGGCTGGCCCTTGCCCGTTGGCCCTCTTCCTTGGGCTCTTGTAGGACCCTGGAGCTGGGCATGGAGGAACTGTCTGTGGGGGCGGGGGATGAACCTGCTGTCAGGGCCTGCTCCTTGGGGTACTGGGAGCTGTGGGTGCCCAGGCCTGCTAGGCTGGCTGGGTCAGGGACTCTGCTGACATCGGCCTTGGGCATCCGTCCACCATAGGAGCTGTAACCCGCCTGAGTAGGGGATTTGGGGCAGATGCGGAGCTTGCACCCTGAGGTCGTCAGGCATGCTGGGCGCAGAGCTGTGGCAGGTGCTGAGGGTGCGTGAGGGGCAGCTGTGGAGCAAGAATCTGTCTGAGCCCCTTGCAGGCTGGCTCAGGGGGGTAGGGGGGTCCGGGCAGCTGGCACAGGCCAGCTGTCCCAGCAGCATCGCCTCTGAGGGGGCCCTTGGCCTGGCTCTGAGCTTGCAGCGGGGGGCGCCTGGTAGTTGGTTTTCTGGAGTCCATCTGGCTTTGGCCTGGCTGGTGGGTGCCACTGGCTCCCGGTGCCCCTGTGAAGACCCATCCCTGACAGTGACAAGGAGCAGTTTGTGGTTTGTTCTGGTGACTGAAAGCAGGAGGTTGCAACATCCCTGGGGGGCGGGGGTTGGACGACCCGGTGACTCACTTGCCACCAGCGGGATCCTTCTGACTCAGGGCTGCGTGCGACTCCTGTGCCCATGCCCCTCCCTGCCCGCCTCGCCCACCTTATCTCCTGCCCTTAGCACCTGGCGCACCTGGGCTGGGGGGGCTGGCTCCGCTGCAGCCGTTCCCCTCCTTTATGGAGGCAAAGGGCAGGCGGGGAGGGCTGGCAGGCAGGTGCCTCGTGCCCTTCCTCTCAGAGCTGTGCCCACCAGGGCGCCCGGAGCCAGCCTCTGCTGCCCCAGACTGGCTGCTCCGCTCCTGGCTGGCGGCTGGGGCCTGGCACTCCCCACAGTAGGGGCCTGGGCCCACGGCTGCTCTGACTGAGCCTGCGAGGCCCTGGGCGGAGCCAGGGGCAGGATGCTGCTCTCTGCCCCAAGGTGGGGGGCTTGGTGCCAGGCAGGCTGGGCAGCACCGGTAGTGCTCTGACTCCCGCCTGTTGGCTGTGCTCTGTGAGATGGCTGCAGCCGAAAGCCGGAACCCTGTGGTCTGGTGTGGTGGGGAGTTCAGTCCTGGCACCCCCCCAAATACCTTAAGGGGGCCTGATGCTCGTTGTCTCCAGCAGGGGCACAGAGCACCTCTGGGACCCAGCCACTTTAAACCCTTCACAGAAGGAGATCCCAGAGTCAAGGCTGCTTCTGTAGATGTTTCCTGGCTGCATCCCACTGGGCTCGGCTTCAGCACCTGCCTGCTGGGGGTGCCAGGGGTCATGCGGTGTGGGGTTTGGTGTGGCATGGGGGCAGTGGGGGGGTTGGTGCGGCATGGGGGGCAGTGCCATGGCCCCAGCTGCCCATTCTGTTGCCAGGCAGAGGAGCAGGGCGATTGTTCTCTGTATTTGTGCTCGGCATGTTCCTGGCACTGGTGGGTAATGACTCGCCGCCATGGAGGGGGTCTTGGTTGCATCTCCGCCCCCCTTCCCTGGGGGACTGGGTGCCATTGAGTGCCGTGGGTTGCTGCTCCCTTCCCCCCTTTCTGGCTGCCAGGGGCCCCCAGTGCTGCTGGGCAGGGGACTGGTGTGGTGTGAGCATGGACTCGGCGGGCAGGGTGGGGGCTCTGGGGTTGGGAAACCGGCACTGGTCAATGGCCCCTCTCACCACCCCACCCCTCTGGTGTGGCGTGTCTCTCTGAGAGACCCCGATGCTGGAGCTGCCGGCGGGAGGGTCTGGCTGCCCCTCCCTGACTGGGCTGGGGACTTCGGGTGCCAGGGCAGGAGGCTCTCCTGGGTTCCCAGCGCCAGTTGCATCGAGTGCCCAACCCTGCTCCTGCGACCTGCCGTAGCCCCTAGGGACACGGTGGCTGCCCCAGGAGCGCTCTCCTCTGCTGCCCTTGTGGCTGGCAGGGCTGCGGCTGCCCAGGGCGAGGGCCCAGCCAGTGCTGTGGGTGGGGTGCAGGCTGTGACAGGTGTATTGTGAGAAGCCGCAGCTAGGGTTGCCAACCCTACAGGATTGTCCTGGAGTCTCTGGGAACTGAAGATTGTGTCATGTGATGAAACCTCCAGGAACCTGTCCAATCAAAGCTGGCACCATAGGCTCTGCCCAGGGGATTGGAGCACCCAGTGCACTGGCAGGGGCAGTGCCAACAGCGTGTGGGTGCAGATCAGTGGGGGGAGATGGCCCCCACCGGCTCAGGAGCGTCACCCCTGGTACACAGGGGGAGGGAGGGGTGAAGCTGAGCAAATTGGGGGTCTGGCTCAGCTGCTCAGGGCAGGAACAGCCTGTGAGATATGACGTGCTCACAGCACCTGCCCCGTGCCCTGCCTGGGATCTCATCCACTTGCTGGCTACTCAGCTTTCCCAGTGCTGCCAGGAGCCCATCTCGCTCCCCGCCCTACACGGCAGTGCCCTGCCCGGGTGCTGGTGGGAGCTTGCTGAGCACCCGGGAGTGCTGGTCATCCTGAATGCGGCCTCAAGGGGCGCATGCTGGAGCCCCCCATGGCCTAGATGCTTTCCAGCACCTTCCTGCTGTGCATGTGGGAGCTGGGAGCCTGCAGGCAGACACCGGTTGTCTGCTCCCCCCCGCCACCGCCCTGGGGCACTGGGGGCAGCGAAGCTGCCAGCCCCAGTCGTTCTTCGGCATATGGGGCCAGGCGTGTCAGGCCAGGTCTTTCTGGGGTGGCTCCTGGGGCTGGCCGGCTGGGCGCATCGCGGCACGCAGTGCAGAGTCTGGCTCTGGTGCTGATGCAGCCCTGCTCCCCGGGACGAGCCCAGGTTGGGAGCCGATAGAGCAGAGCTGGCAGCCGCTGAGGCTCCCTGCGGGGCTGGGCAGCACACCCCACCCTAGGACTCCCGGGGGGCTGCGCTGGCCAGGGTTTCGGGGCTGGAGCTTAGCCGGCAAGCGGAGCATTATCCCACAGGCAGCAGGGCCCCCGCTCAGATGGCTGGGGCAGGGGGCCTGGGGGGAACCCCACCCCTATGGCTGGGCTGGGAGCAGCCCTGAGCCCCCTTCCCCATGCGATTGGCCTCTGCATCCCCTGTTCCCTCCTCACCGGGGCTGGTATGTGGGGAGGGGGTTCCCCCGGCTGTGCCTCACCCCAGGCGCTCTGACGCGTTGGCCTGGCGTGCTGGGAATTTCCTCTCTTTCGGGGTGGGGGGGCCCCCGGCGCCACAGCCAGCTACCAAAGGGTTAATGCTGTGTGTGTTCTGGGGAGCGGGGCTGGGAGGTGCGTGACCCGGGGTGTGGGCGTTGACTCCTTTTGAGGTGGGGTGGGAGGTGAAGTATGAGCGGGGAGTGGGGCCAGGTTCACACGGAGCCCGGGTGCCCTGCCGAGAGCCAGCCGCGCGGGCACGCAGCCGAAGGTGAGGGGCCCTGGGCCCGAGGCACGCGCTGGCACCCTTGGCAGGGAGTGGGCCTGGCAGCACTCGCGGGGCGAGTGGTGCCGGCGTCTGGCTGTGCCCTGGCCATGCCTGCTCTGCAGGCGCCAGGCAGTGCTGGGATTGTCTGGGGGGCGCTCCCCTGGGAGCTCTGTGCCCTGGTGGCTGTGGGGCAGGGAGGCTCTGGGGGCCTGCGTGTTGTGGGAAGGGGGTGCAGACATCTTGGCCCCTTGCTGCTATGGCAGGTGCCCCTTGCCGGGGGAGGCACGGGGGGCGGGTCCTGTGCCTTGGCTTCCTCCCGGCGGGTCTGAAACTCGCGATCCTGAACAGCCTTGGTCTGTGCCCGCCTGCCCGGAGGGGAGGGCTGGGGGAGCCAAGGCCCCAAGAGAGGCGAGACTGGCTTGGGGTCCCAGCGAGAGGCCGTGGCGGGGCTGCGAATGGGAGCCAGGTGGCCCCAGGTCTCAGCCCGGTGGCCTGGTGTTGGGCCGCTGTGTGTGCTCTGTGGGGTGCTGGGTTCAGGTGGGGGCTGAGTGTGCTAGTGGCAATAGCTCCTGGCTGCCCAGCTGTCCCGGGGCTGCCAGCTCTAAGTGTCCCCAAAGGCTGGAGTGCGACTGAGCCAGTGAGCTGGAACCATCTGCACAAGGTGGGGAGACCCTCAGTGCTTGGGACCCAGCTAAACTAGGGCTGTCCTGTGGCAGGGGATAGGCCTGGGGCGGGTGGAGGGGAAACACAGGCCCAGGGGGTTGGGGGTGCAGGCCCTGGGGGAGTGGGGGTTGGGCTGGCCCTGTGGGGGGTTGGGGTTGGGACAGCCCTGCCTGGGGGGAACACAGGCCCAGGGGATTGGGGGTGCAGGCCCTGGGGGAGCGGGGGTTGGGCTGGCCCTGTGGGGGGTTGGGACAGCCCTGCCTGGGGGGGAACAGGCCCAGGGGGTTGGGGAAGCAGGCCCTGGAGGAGCTGGGTGCAGGCTGGCCCTGTCATGGAGGGGGAGAGTTTGCAGGCCCTGGAGGAGCTGGGGGCAGGCTGGCTCTGGGGGAGCCAGAGACAGATTGGCTCTGTGGGGGGATGTTTGCAGGCCCTGGGGGAGTCAGGCACAGGGCTACCTAGTCTCTCAGTTGGACACCGTGGAGCAGAGCCGAGGCCCTGGGTGTTATGGTGGTGTTGGTGCTGGATCTGAGGGGGGTGGATGCCCCCTATTCATGGAGCTGCCCCACATCTAGGGGCCTCCTGATGCCCTGGCTCTGCCTGCGTTGACGGGTGGCTGGAGGAACGGGAGGGTGAGCATCAGTCCTGGCTCGGCCTGGTCTGCTCGCTGGCCCTGGTGCCCTTGGGTGCCCATCACCCCAGGCACTGCCTGTGCCCTGCATTTGGGGGTGGGCTGGGGTTTAAGATACATTGGGGGCCTTGCCGCCTGGCCTCCCCTGCAGCCTGCTACACAGCAGACATGGCCATGGGGGCGACGGGGCTCCCCCTTCCTTGGTACTGGGCCTGGGATGGGATTGCTCTGGCATCTGGCCCAGCCTAGGAGCGGTGGGGGTGCGGGGTTGCCCTGGCTCCTTGGGGCAATGGCTGGGTATCTGTAGGGAGCACGCGTCCCCTTCATGCCCCCACCCCCCCGGCCCATTAGAGGAGCAGGGAAAGGCGTGAGTTCTGCCCAGTAACACCACTGGCAAGAGTGTCTTGTGGGGTGGGGGTCCATGATCCCATTGCTGTGCCCTGTGAGGGGGGGTCCGTGGTCCCGTCGCTGCGCCCTGTGTGTGTGTGTGTGTGGGGAGTCTGTGGTCCTGTTGCTGTGACGTGTGTGTGGGTCCGTGGTCATGTCGCTGTGCCCTGTGTGTGTGGGGCCCTTGGTCCCATCGCTGCGCCGTGTGTGTGTGTGTGTGTGTGTGTGTGTGTGTGTGGTCCTGTCCCTGTGACGTTTGTGTGGGTCCATGGTCATGTCGCTGTGCTGTGTGTGTGTTGGGGGGGTCCGTGGTCCTGTCACCGTGACCTGTGTGTATGTGAGTTCCGTGATTCTGTCGCTGTGCCCTGTGTGTGTGTGTGGGGAGGTGTCCGTGGTCCCATTGCTGTGTCTTGTGTGTGTGTGGGGTCCGTGGTCCCATTGCTGTGCCGTGTGTATGTGGGGTCCGTGGTCCTGTCGCTGTGCCTTGTGTGTGTGTGTGGGTGTTCGTGGTCCCATTGCTGTGCCGTGTGTGTGTGGGGGGCCATGGTCCTGTTGCTGTGCCGTGTGTGTGTTGGGGGGCCGTGGTCCCATCGCTGTGCCCTGTGTGTGTGTGTGTGGGGAGGTGTCCGTGGTCCCATTGCTGTGCTCTGTGTGTGTGTGTGTGTGTGTGTGGGATCCATGGTCGTGTCGCTGTGCCCTGTGTGTGTGTGTGTGTGTGGGGTCCGTGGTCCCATCGCTGTGCCTTGTGTGTGTGTGTGGGTGTTCGTGGTCCCATTGCTGTGCCGTGTGTGTGTGGGGGGGGCCGTGGTCCCGTCGCTGTGCCGTGTGTGTGTGGGGGGCCGTGGTCCCATCGGTGTGCCGTGTGTGTGTTGGGGGGCCATGGTTCCGTTGCTGTGCCCTGTGTGTGTGTGTGTGGGGAGGTGTCCGTGGTCCCATTGCTGTGCTTTGTGTGTGTGTGTGTGGGATCCATGGTCCCGTCGCTGTGCCGTGTGTGTGTGGGGGGGGGGGGCGTGGTCCCGTCGCTGTGCCCTGTGTGTGTGTGTGGGGGGGGGCCGTGGTCCCGTGGCTGTGCCCTGTGGGGGGGGGCGTGGTTCGGTCGCTGTGCCCTGTGTGTGTGTGTGTGGGGGCCGTGGTTCGGTCGCTGTGCCCTGTGTGTGTGTGTGTGGGGGCCGTGGTCCCGTCGCTGTGCCCTGTGGGAGGGGGGGCCGTGGTCCCGTCGCTGTGCCCTGTGGGGGGTCCGTGGTCCTGTCGCTGTGCCCAGTGGGAGTGGGGTCCGTGGTCCCATCGCTGTGCCCTGTGGGGGGGGCCGTGGTCCCGTCGGTGAGCCCAGTGCGTGTGTGTGGGGGGCCGTGGTCCCGTCGCTGTGCCCTGTGTGTGTGTGGGGGGGCCGTGGTCCCGTCGCTGTGCCCTGTGTGTGGGGGGGGGCCGTGGTCCCGTCGCTGTGCCCTGTGGGAGGGGGGGCCGTGGTCCCATGGCTGTGCCCTGTGGGGGGGGCATGGTTCGATCGCTGTGCCCTGTGTGTGTGGGGGGGGTTCATGGTCCCGTCACTGTGCCCTGTGGGAGGGGGGCCGTGGTCCCGTGGCTGTGCCCTGTGGGGGGGCCGTGGTTCGGTCGCTGTGCCCTGTGTGTGTGTGGGGGGGGCCGTGGTTCGGTCGCTGTGCCCTGTGTGTGTGTGTGGGGGGCCGTGGTTCCGTCGCTGTGCCCTGTGTGTATGTGGGGGGGGGCGTGGTTCCGTCGCTGTGCCCTGTGGGGGGGGCCGTGGTCCCGTTGCTGTGCCCAGTGTGTGTGTGGGGGGTTCATGGTCCCGTCGCTGTGCCCTATGTGTGTGGGGGCGGCCATGGTTCCGTCCCTGTGCCCTGTGTGGGGGGGTGTGGTCCAGCTGCTGCCTGGCAGGATGATGCTGTGATGGATGTAGTTGAGCTCTGAGGTTGACACACAATTTCCTCCTGGCGGCAGCTTGACAGAGCGCTGCACAGAATGCGGGGGGTGTCACACAACTCCCCCCACACACTCGCCTCCACCCCTGCCACGGGGCGGGTGGGTTTTGTTTTCCTCCTTTTTTAAAACCATTTCCTTTCTTGTGTGTTCATTGTTTTTCATAGAGCGGCACCCGCTCAGCCCCCATCCCCCTGCCTGCGTGCATGGCGGGGCCCCACTGCTGCGAGACGTGGGCCTGGCAGCGCCCAGGTCATGGGGCAGGCTCAGGGGGGCGGGGGGATCTCTAATCTCAGTAGCAAGAAGCTAGCTATTGCCCCCTCCTCTTGGCTGGAGCTCACCTGGGGGGGCTCTGTGTTAACTGGTTTTGCCCCTTAGATGCTCCCCTTCCCCCGGTGGGGCAGCCCCGTGGGGCTGTGCTCGGGTGCTGATAGCACTTGGGGGCCAGGTAGGGGTAGCAGAGCCCAGCAGCCAGACCCTGCAGGGAGCTGGGGCAATTGCCTGCTCTGTGCCTGACTGTTCATGAGTTTGCTGCGGGCCATGAGGAGAGAGCAGTGTCTCGGGGCTAGAGTAGGGGGGCTGGGAGCCAGGACTCTTGGGTTCTCTCCCCAGCTCTGGGAGGGCAGTGAGCTCTGGTGGGTTAGAGCAGGGGGGGCTGGCAGCCAGGACTCCTGGGTTCTCTCCCTGGCTCTGGGAGGGGAGTGGGGGCTGGGATCCAGGACTCCTGGGTTCTCTCCCTGGCTCTGGTGGGTTAGATCACCGGGGTCTGGGAGCCAGGACTCCTGGGTTCTCTCCCCGGCTCTGGGGATGGGTGGGAGGGAAATATGTCCCAGTGGTTAGAGTTGCTCTCACCTCCCCTGTGACTCACATTTCCCAGTGCAGCTGTCAAGTCCCTCGACAGCATCCCTCTCCCGGGGGCCCCGGCTCTGGTGTAACTCAGACAGTTACAACTGCTGAGGCTGGGGGGCTGGGCCCCAGGTGGGGTGCTCTCCAGTCCCTGCATGTTCCACTAGCAGTGGGGCATTTGGTTCCCACCGAGGGTGGGTTAAATCACCATTGCCATAGGGCCCAGGGCAGAGGCCCAAACCCAGGCCTGCCCCGGGGAGGAGGGAGTGGGGCTGGAAGGGCGGGCTCTGAAGGAGGCTGGTGCCGGGGTGGACGATGGTGAAGGGCCGCATGTTCCTGGTGGGAGAGGGCTCAGCGCTGTCCTCTAGATTGCCCCAGTGGGTGGGTGCTGGCCAGTACTTCGAGGGTTTGCCCCCCATGTGCTGGATGGGGTGGCTGCTGTTGCATCTGACACAGGCTCTGAGGTGTGAATGGTGGATGGCAGCTGCTGGTTCTGTGAAGTGCCCAGTAATCCCTCGCCTGCTGCTGAGGCAGCTGCCTCTGGGGTGGGGTAGCTGTTTAGTAACACACAGCAATGCTGCCCAGTTCTGTGCTGGATGAAGTGTCTCCAACTGGAACTGCTGTGGCTTGTGGCAGCCCTGGAGAGAGGGTTTCCCAGGCCCCTGGGTCCCGCCACCAGCCCCTTGCACAAAGGCCCATGAGAGCAAGGAGGAGCTGAGCAGTTGGGCTGTGCCCTTGCCAGGTGGCACCCAGGCCCGCGCGATGCCAGGGGCAGGGCTCTGACCTGGGCTGCGGCTCGTTCCCTGGGAACCGGCTGGTTGCCAGGCGAAGCAGGGCAGGTAACGAATAAGGTTGCGCAAGGCTCCTCCTGTGTTGCTGACACATGGGGCGGGGTGGAGCTGGCCTCTGCGTGGGGCCCAGCCTGCCGGGCACGCGGTGTCAGGCTGACCCGCTGGGGATCGCATTGTTCCCCAGCAGGGGCTGTGGCCCTGTTACCAGGGGAGATGGCCGGGGCCTGTTGGGACCTGGGGATACGGGCCGCCCCCGCTCGGTGGGACGGCTGGGCCCCTGCGAGGCACTGCTGCCCGCAGAGAGGAGCCGTGGGCGTGGGGAGCGGTGCTGCCTCGGCCCTGGCTCACCGCAGTGCTTGGGAACAGGCCCCCCTTACCGGCACTGGCTCTGCTTTCCGGTGCCAGAGCTGTGCTGGAAAGAGTGAAATCACCCTGGGCCCAGGCCTGGCCACGGGAGCTGACGCAGCTTCCAGACGCCCTGCTCTGCCCTGCCCCGCCGCCGCAGGCCCAGCCGCTGTGCTGGGAGCAGGGGGACCCCCCACCCCTGCTCCGTGGCTCGCCTGGGGGAGAGCGAGGGTGCTGCCTTTCTTGCTTCGGGGCATAGTTGGCTCCTGCAGGCCCTGCTCTGTGCTGGGTGCCGCAGGGCTGAGTCACGGGTGGGCCCTGGCCCGGGCTGTGGATGATTCACGGCAGGGGAAGGGCCTGGGTCCTATGGATGGGCCTGATCACTGGGTATTGCAACCCAGAAGTGGCTGGGAAACCTGGGGGGTAAGACGTAGGCCCCCTGCTCCTCCCCATCTCTGGGAGCCTAAGAAGCATCTCTGGGCTGGTTTGGGTTGCAGGATCCTGCCTGTGCATGATCTGCCGTACTCCCTTGCAGGCCAGGCTGCACTGTGCAGCAAGGTGGGGGGAGGCGGGGCTGGAGTCTGCACTGCTCACAGCTTGGCCCAGTGGGGCTGGGGAGATGCTGAGGCTCCTGGCCCAGAAGGATGGGGGGGAGGGGGGAGTTGCTTGCTGTTTTCTCTCAGCCTCGTAGTTGCAGGGGATGGCTCCCTGCACGGAGCCCTGGTTTCCCTCCCCGCCCCGTCCCCTGTGGGAGAGGTTGGGGAACCGTCTCCAGAGAGGCTGGTCGGGGGGTCAGAGCCCTGGGGCCTGGCCGCTCCACGGGGCAGGGGCTGCGTCATGCGGCCGCTCTCCATTTCCGGGCTGCGCTCTGCGCCCACACACCTGTGCCCCTCCCCCCCGGCGTGTCGCTTATCGCTCTCATCTGCCTCGATGGTAACTCTGGCTCTGCATGCAGTGCTGCTCCCACGGGGAGGATGCACGGGGGGGGGGGCAGTAACAGTCGGTGGGTGTGACGGAAAGTCCCCCCCCTTCCTGCCCGCTAGCCACTGGGATGGGCCTGCCCCTTGGCAGTGCCATCTGGCCTGTGTGCCAACTGCTATCCGTCTGCCAGGCCAGGGGTAACGAGGCAGCTGACCCCCCACTGCCCAGCTCAGCTGGGCCACGGCCCCCCTGTTGCAGTGACCGCAGGGTAGGCCCCACACTGAGCTGTGGCATGGGGCACACTGCTGCTCACCTCCTCCCCTCTGGGCCCAAGAGGTTGCAGGTTAATGGCTGGGGCAGGGGTTCCCACCTATGATGTAGGGCCCCCCAACTGGCTGAGCTGGGACATGCAGGGCAGTGGGAGCACCCCTGAGGGCTGGTGCCCCCTGAGGAGTTGCCCAAAGGGCTTTAGCTGGTCCCCTGCCTCCCGGGGCTGGAGGAAGGGAGCGCTGAGGTGCTGGCTGCGGGGACTGGCAGGCCTGGCTGGGTGCAGCAGCAGGGTGGGAAGCGCTGTTGGCGCGGGGGCCTCTCTCTCACACCCGCAGGGAGAACCGCACCCGGCTGGGGGCAGGAGCTGTGAAACTGCGAGAGACGCGGGGGCCGGGGGTGGATCTGACTCCGGCAGGGGAATCGAGAGCGAAACGCTGGGGTTCTCAGTTAGCTCTCGCTGCACCAAGCCATCAGCCCTGTGGGAAGCGGGTCTGGGTTAGGGGCTCCAGGGCACTATCAGTGCAAGGGGCCCAGAATGGGGAGCTCCAGGGGGCCAACCCACGTGGGTGCAAGGGGCCCCTATCCCCCTGCGTGCGGCCCTGGGCTGCTGTGGAATTTCCCAGCGGGGACCTGGGCCATTTGGGTGTTTTTGGGGGGGGAATGTGTCACACCGCCCCCCGGCCATTAGCTGCCAGGCAGTCTGGTACTGCGCTAGAAACAGGAAGAACTGCGAGTGTGAAGGGCTCAGCCGGGCACCCCTCTCCCGTGGGTTTGGGTTCAGGTGGCTCCAGCTGGCCCCAGCTTCGTGGTGCTGCAGGACACTGGGAGCAAAACAGTATTTGCGGGGGGGGGGGGGATCCTGTGCACCTGGGCTGCTAGGATGAGAAATGACAATCCCAGACCTGCCCCCCCTCCCCGCCCAGCGCTCTCTGCTATCCCAGACCTGCCCTCCCACCCCGCCCCCAGCCAGAGCTCTCTGCTATCCCAGGCCTCCCCCTCCCCCACTCTGCCAGTGCCCCTCCTTCCCAGCCTGGAGCCACCTCCTTTCCTGGGCATGCCCACCCCAGTTCTGCCAGTGCCCCTCCCTCCTGACAGTCTTTCTGCTTCCCCCTCTGCCCTTGGGGATGCTCTGGTATCCGCAGCTCAGCGCCCCCGTCCCAGAGCTGGCTGGGTCCCTGTCCATGCCCCCGTCTGTGCCAGTGCTGTGTGTCATGGCAGCGCCTGTTGTGCTGGGGGGACACAGTCTCTGGCTTGAGAGCCCCCGGCCCTGGGACAGCCTGTGCCTCTGGCTTTGGATGAGGGTCTCCTAGCAATGTGAGGGGGTCCCCCAACTCCTCCAATGTCCCCCACTCGCTTGGGGCTGATCTGCTGTGTGCGAAATCTCCTGCCCGCTAATCCCCTCAGCTAATCTCCCCTGCTAATCTGATTGGGGTTTTGTCACGGTTTGTCTGCTCCCAGCGGTGTGATGGGTTAATCCGTGCTAATCTGCTCCCTCTAATCCAGCCCTGCTTGTGCCCTCTGAGAAACACCAGCCAGAGAGGCTGCTGGGAGAAGGAACGGCCTAGTGCCCAGTGCTGGGAGCCTGGACTCCTGGGTTCTGTCCCGAGCTCTGGGAGGGGAGTGGGGGCTGGTGAGTTAGAGTGAGAGGGGCCCTGGCTTGCTGTGTGACCAGGGACCTCCCTCCCCAGATGCTGAATGGGGGCAAGCAGCAGCTAGCAGGAGCCCTTGGTGTGGCCAGGGCAGGTGCTGAGGCTAGAGCAGAGCATCACCAGAGATGGGAGAGGCAAAGTGCCCCGTGGCAGGCGGGCTGGGTGCCGCGGGGCAGCAGGGTCTGTGTAGCTGGCACGTCCCTTCTGTGGGCACCTGGGCAGGGGTGTGGAGCAAACCCTGGAGATGGGGTTTCAGCCCTGCTCTGCTTCCTGCTGCCATGCCCCGCTGGCCCCCTGACACTGCCTGCTCTGGGTGGGTGGCAAGGGCCAGGGGGCCTCCTTCCCAAGGGCCGGCTTGACTTGGCTTCTGCTTTCCGGGGAGGCTGCTGCCTGCCCTGCCGGTGGATCCTGCTTGGCAGAGAGGGGAGGGGCAGCTGCGCTCAGCTCTGTTCCCACCTCCCTGCACCGGCAGGCAGCCCCAGCTGGCTGGCACCCAAGCACAGGGAGCGGCTGTGGGGGGCTGGGCCTGCTTGCATTGGGGCCGCCGTCCACACCCCCCCCGAGCTGGGCAAGAGGGGGCATGTCCCCTGCCTTCCTGCAAAGCTGGGGACAGGGTGGGGCCCCTCACCCACCCACCCTCATTCCTTGCTATGCTCTGCCCCCAGCCCAGCCGCCCGCGGCCATGGGTCCTGCCCCACCCCAGTGCTGGGGACTGATCCCACTCTGCTGGTCCCTCTCACCAGCTTGGGTGGGGAGCACCGGGGCAGGCTCCCTTGGCAGCAGCAGTCTCTGGTGGTGAGAGGCAGATGGTGGGTGCCAGGACTCCTGGGTTCTATCCCTGGCTCTGGCTGACCTTGGCTAAGTCCCTGCTGCCCCGGCACCGTTGGGCTCCCTGATGGGTCTGGGGCTCTCGGAGCTTTTGTCGGCGCTGGGCCCTGAAGCTCTTAGGGGTCACAATGCGGCTGGGGAAGGGGGTGCTGTGGTGTGTGTGGGGAGCTGGAGGGGCTGGCGGAGCCCCTGGACAGAGCCCAACCCTGTGTCCCAGCCAGGGAGAGGGTACTGGGTACGTCTTGGGCCCATGTGGGAGGGCGGTTGGTCTCCATGGCCCCACTGCCCTCAGCTTCGGGCTGGGGGGACCCGGCTGGCACTGCTTGTCTCAGGGTCTGTGGCTCCCTTCACACCTGTGCCCCCTGGAGCCCCCCCCCCCCACCGCCATGCAGCCACGTCTCTACCCCAGGCAGCCTACGGGGTACGCGGGCAGCCCCTTCCCAGCATGCCTGAGGCACCATGCAGGGGTACGGTGCCCATTTCTGCCTGGCTGCCTGGCCCCAGGGAGGTGCTGGGGTGGCTGGAGCTGTCCTGCCCCCTCCCCTGCCCAGGCAAGAGGTCTGGGAAAGACCTAGTCCCATCTCCAGTGCCGCTCCCTGCCCGGCTGGGGGAGGGGTGCTCCACCCAGGGCCCGTCCCAGGAGTGAGCCCCCCAGCGGCGCGGCCCCAGCCATGTCTTGTGGCTCCCAGGTGGTGTGTGCGGGGAGGCTGGCCCTGGTTGGCTGCATGCGGGGAAGAGGAGGAAATCTCCCCCTGCCCAGACTCAGGCGGGCCAGGGCTGGGCCCAGCCTGTCCTCCCCCGGCCAGGCTGCTGTCAGGTTTGTGGTATAAATCCTGCCTGTCCTTCCCTGCTGCACCCATGCTTGGCTGTCTGTGGTGGTGCCCCCCACCGCAGGGGCAGGAGCCTGGGTTCACGCGGATCCTCTTCTGCCAAGGGCAGGAAAGGCGGGCAGGGCCCTGGTCTGGTTCTGAGCCTGGCTGGGCTCTTTGGGGCTCCTGGCCTTGGCAGTGCCTCGTTCCCCAGCACGAGGGGCACAAGAGGAGCAGCGGTGACCCCCTTGGTGGCTGACAGCCAGGGGGACCCTTGCTCAGCACCAGCGCAGCCCGGGTAGCAGCTGGACACGCTCCCCTCCCCCACCCCGGTCCCCTCCCTGTCTGAGGGAGAGAGAGACCAGTCCGCTTGGCCTCTGCGGGGGCTGCTGGCATGGGGCCTGTGCATGCCCATGGGGATGGGGGCAGCTGCCCCATTAGGGGCTTGGTGGCGAGGTTGGGGCCCTATGCCCGCGTGGGGAGCTGGTGCGTGCCAGGGGAGGTCTCAGGGCTGGGCGCTGGGGGGCTGTGAGTGGCGGCTCAGGAAGCCTCCTGTGCCGGTTGCCAATTCAAATGCGGCGTGCTGAGATTTCCCCCTTTGGTGTGGTCGCACTGAGGGGGGCGGCAAGCAGGTGCTGCGGCTGTGTCTGGGTTGTGGGGGAAGGCGAAGCTCCGGTTCCTGGCAGGGGGCCCTTGCCCAAGAGTGAATCTAAGCCCTGGGCATAGGTGCGTCCCTTGCCCTGCTCCCTGCGACCATAGGCATCATGCCCCCCTCCCCAGCTCTGGCCTCTGTCTGCACAGACTTATCTCCCCTTCCCTGGCTCTGGGAGGCAGCTGGGACCTGCTTGCAGCATCTGGCTTTAGTGCAAATAGGTCCCCAGCTCAGTGGGCCTGCCAGTCAACCTGGGGGGTGGGCAGGGCTGCTGACACTCCTGAAATGGGGGGCAAGAAGACGCTGAATTTCAGCACCTTCCCACCACCAGATGTTGCCCTCTGCTCGGGGGTCCAGCATGTACTGTTCCCCCCACCCCACCCCGGTTGGCGTCAGTCTGAGCTCCTCAGGGCAGATTTTATCAGTGCCGTGGGAGCGTGGAGCCGGCATTATCTCTTCTAGGAATCTGCTTGCTGGGGGGCTGCACGCCCACTCCCCCTCTGCGCACCGGCATTGGCACTGCTCCGGGGCGTGGGGGGGTTTCCTCAATCAATGGCAGAGCCGGCGCACTTAACGCTTTTACCACAGAAGCTTCCTCTGAATGGCTGCCCCCTCCCCCTTCCACTGCTGCGCGGCCTCGTGGGCTGCTCCCCTCCCACCAGGCCCTGTGTGGCGGAGGGCACTGACTGCCCCCCGGAGCAGTGGAGGGGGTTGAGGCTCTGGGGAGGCCCCAGCCCCCTGCATGGCCTGGCTCAGGGCACGGCTAGGCCCAGTGTGGGAGCTGCCTTGGCTGCCCCCCAGCCAAGACTGGCAGGAGCTGGGGCTGGTGCTGCAGGGAGCGTGTGGCTGGAAGGCTCTGAGCAGGCCATGTCTCTGCCCGCAGGTGATGAGGATGGGGAGCCCCGAGGATGACCTGATCGGCATCCCCTTCCCGGAGCACAGCAGTGAGCTGCTGAGCAGCCTGAACGAGCAGCGCCAGCTCGGGGTGCTGTGTGACGTGACTATCCGGAGCCAGGGCCTGGAGTTCCGCACCCACCGGGCCGTGCTGGCCGGCTGCAGCCGCTACTTCAAAAAGCTGTTTGCGGGGCCGGGGCCAGGCCTGGGCCAGGAGGTCTGCGAGCTGGACTTCGTGGGGCCCGAGGCGCTGGGCGCGCTGCTGGAGTTCGCGTACACGGCCACGCTCACCATCAGCAGCGCCAACATGGGCGAGGTGCTGCAGGCGGCCCAGCTGCTGGAGATCCCCTGCGTCATTGCTGCCTGCGTGGAGATCCTGCAGGGCAGTGGGCGGGAGGCACCCGGGCCCGATGACGGGGACTGCGAGCGGGCACGCCGCTACCTCGAGGCCTTCGCCACCCTGCCGGACATGGCCGGGGCCCCCCTGCTCCCTGCCCGCCCAGCCCCCCGCCGCAGCAAGAAGACCCGCAAGTTCCTGCAGGCTCGATCCTCCCGGCTCAATCACCACGCCGAAGAGCCGGGCCCCGGCAGCCCCTTGCCCGAGCCTCGGGAGCCATCTCCCCTGCTGCCCCCGGCGCCCGAGGGCCTGGCCCAGCCCTATGAGGGCTACGAGGCGGCTGAGGAGGAGGAGCTGCCCCCGCACCCCTACCCCTACCCGTATCCCTACCCCTACCAGCCAGCCCTGTCCCCCGAGGACGCCGGCTCCGACGAGGACCCCATTGACCCTGACCTCATGGCCTACCTGAGCTCCCTGCAACAGGAGCCCCTGGCCCCTGGCCTGGACAGCCCCGACAAGCTGGTGCGCAAACGTCGCTCCCAGATGCCCCAGGAATGCCCCGTCTGCCACAAGATCATCCATGGCGCGGGCAAGCTGCCCCGGCACATGCGCACCCACACCGGTGAGAAGCCGTTCGCCTGTGAGGTGTGTGGCGTCCGCTTCACCCGGTGAGTGCCCCCTGCATCCCCTCTTCATCCACTGAGTCCTCCTCACACTCCTGCTTCATCCGATGAGTGCTCCTGTGCCCCCATGTGCCCCCCTTCACCCGGTGTGTGCCCCCTGCATGCCCGCTTCATCCACTGAGTCCCCCCTTGCACTCCTGCTTCATCCGGTGAGGTGCTCGTGTGCCCCTCTTCACCCGGTGAGTGCCCCCTGCGTCCCTGCTTCGTCCACTGAGTCCCCCCTCACACTCCTGCTTCATCCGATGAGGTGCCCCTGTGCCCCCATGTGCCCCCCTTCACCCGGTGTGTGCCCCCTGCATGCCCGCTTCGTCCACTGAGTCCCCCCTCGCACTCCTGCTTCACCTGGTGAGTGCCCCCTGCATGACTGCTTCGTCCACTGAGTCCCCCCCCGCACTCCTGTGTGTTCCCCTTGTGTGCCCCCACTTCACCTGCTGAGTGCCTCACGCGTGCCCCCTGTACCCCCTATTTCACCCAGTCAGTTCCCCTCCTGCCCGCCCCCCCCCCCGCTTTGTGTGCTGATTTCCCCACGCACACCCCTGCTTCGCCACTAAGGGCAGATATGCTAGAGGTCTATAAAATCATGATTGATGTGGAGAAAGTACATAAGGAAGTGTTGTGTTAGAAGGAGTAAACAAGAACTAGGGGTCACCAAATGAAATTACTAGGCAGCAGATTTAAAACGAAGTATTTCTTCATACAACGCACAGTCAACCTGTGGAACTCCTTGCCAGGGGATGTTGTGAAGGCCAAGACTATAACAGGGTTCAAAAAAGAACATGGAGGACAGGTCCATCAATGGCTATTAGCCAGGCTGGCCAGGGATGGAGTCCCTAGCCTCCATTTGCCAGAGGCTGGGAAGGGCGACGGGGGATGGATCACTTGCTGATTCCCTGTTCTGTTCACTCCCTCTGGGGCACCTGGCACTGGCCACTGTCAGCAGACAGGACCCTGGGCTAGATGGACCCTTAGTCTGACCCAGTGTGGCCGTTGCTATGTTCCCATGCCAGGGGAGGGATGGCAGTGCCCAGCTGGGACAGTGGTTGTGTGCGGTGGGGGAGCTCTCTGTCGGGGGAGTAGCGACAGTTCTCGTGTGATCCTGGCCCTTGCTTATGCTGAGCTTGGGCATCCCCTGGGCCAGGGTCACTGCCCCTGCCGACGCTCCACCCTCTCTGCCACTGACCGGCACCTCCCCCGCCGCTCATGGCTCCCTCCCCCACCCCCCGCAGGAACGACAAGCTGAAGATCCACATGAGGAAGCACACGGGCGAGCGGCCCTACTCCTGCCAGCACTGCAGCGCCCGCTTCCTGCACAGCTACGACCTGAAGAACCACATGCACCTGCACACAGGCGCCCGGCCCTACGAGTGCTACCTCTGCCATAAGGCCTTCGCCAAGGACGACCACCTGCAGCGCCACCTCAAGGGCCAGAACTGCCTGGAGGTGCGGACGCGCCGGCGCCGCCGCGAAGAGCCCCCCCCGCCCCCTGCCGGCCCCCAGGGTCTCGACCTGTCCAACGGGCGCCTGGAGAGCCTGCGCCTCTCGCTGGCCCGCTTCTGGGACCCTCCTCGCGCCCCCCCCGCCCAATGAGGACGAGGAGGAGGAGGAGGGGGAGGGGGAGGCAGAGGAGGGGCCGCAGCTGGACGGGGCCGTCCCCGTGGAGACGGCGTAGGGCCCTGCCCCAGGCGGGTGGCCAGAGGCACTATCCCCAGGGCGGGCGCTGCCCTGGTGGGGGGCTGCTGCAGGCACAGCCCTAGCAGCTCCTGCTCCGGGGTTAGGAGCGGGCTGAGCATGCGCTGGGCGGGGTGGAGGCCCAGCACCCCCTGGGGATAGTGCATCGTGGCGCCCCCAGCTGGAGCACACGGACCCTGCCCTGGCGGGAGTGGGCACAAGAAGCAATAAGGACCGACCGTCTGGGGCTTTCGGGCATGTGGGAGGGGAGGCAGGCGGGGCTGCCTGGGGAGTATGTCCCAGCTCTCCTGGAGCAGGGGCTCCGGGCTGGGCCTCGTCCCCTTCTTGTGTCTCACTGCTCTTCAAAGAGCTGGCGGAGGACTGGGAAACAGGACTCCTGGGTTCTGGGAGAGGAGGGGGACTGGTGCGTTAGAATGGGGGGGCTGGGAGCCAGGACTCCTGGGTTCTCTCCCCAGTGCTGGGAGGGGGTGGGGGCTGGTGAGTTAGGGGTGAGAGCTAGGACTCCTGGGTTCTATCTCTGGGTCTGGGAGGGGAGTGGGGGCTGGTGGATTAGGGCTGGGAGCTAGGACTCCTGGGTTCTGTCCCCAGGTCTGGAGGGGAGTGGGGTGGAGTCTGGGGGGTTGGCGATGAGGATGGGGGAGCTGGGTTCTCGCCCTAGCTCTGGTGGGGTTAGAGCAGGGGGCCAGGACTCCTGGGTTCTATCTCTGGCTCAGGGAGGCGAGTGGGGGCTGGTGGGTTAGGGCTGGGAGCTAGGACTCCTGGGTTCTGTCCCCAGGTCTGGAGGGGAGTGGGGTGGAGTCTGGGGGATTAGAGATGGGGGTGGGGGAGCTGGGAGCCAGGACTCCTGGGTTCTATCTCTGGCTCAGGGAGGCGAGTGGGGGCTGGTGGGTTAGGGCTGGGAGCTAGGACTCCTGGGTTCTGTCCCCAGGTCTGGAGGGCAGTGGGGTGGAGTCTGGGGGATTAGAGATGGGGGTGGGGGAGCTGGGAGCCAGGACTCCTGGGTTCTATCTCTGGCTCAGGGAGGCGAGTGGGGGCTGGTGGGTTAGGGCTGGGAGCTAGGACTCCTGGGTTCTGTCCCCAGGTCTGGAGGGCAGTGGGGTGGAGTCTGGGGGATTAGAGATGGGGGTGGGGGAGCTGGGAGCCAGGACTCCTGGGTTCTATCTCTGGCTCAGGGAGGCGAGTGGGGGCTGGTGGGTTAGGGCTGGGAGCTAGGACTCCTGGGTTCTGTCCCCAGGTCTGGAGGGGAGTGGGGTGGAGTCTGGGGGGTTGGCGATGGGGGTGGGGGAGCTGGGTTCTCGCCCTGGCTCTGGTGGGGTTAGAGCAGGGGGCCAGGACTCCTGGGTTCTGTTCCCAGGTTGGGGCAGGGCTGTAGCCTGCCCCTGCTCCCTGGGCGGGAAGCCATTCCCCACACAAACTGTCTCTCACTTGACGACGCAAGTTTCTGTTCCTGTTTTTCCCGTCGCTGTTTGTTCTGAATTATGCAAAGGGGGAAACTCCCCCTGGCGGATTTGCACAATGAAATGCTGGGGGGGCCTCGCCCTGCCCCGCCCCATAGCCTAGGGGGCAGTGCCAGGTGCTGGCTGCTGTGTCTGCACTGCCCAAGGGGGGTGAGAAGGGATCTCGCGGTTCTGCCAGCTCACAGCCCCTCCCTGCTGGCTGCTGCTCAGAGCTGGGGGGGGAGGGCAGCGTGTCCACACCGACCCAGCTGGCAGGGAGCCACCAGCCCTGCGGGTGGGACAGGCCGTACCTGGAGCCAGCTTGTACCAGGTGCCCCTTCCCTGTATGAATCAGGTGCGTTTAACCCTCAGTGTACCAGGCCTGGCTTCGCCCCCCCACCCTGGGGTGTCGTGTGCCCTGACAGCTGGCCACGGGGCGCCATCTGGTGGCCTCCCTGGTGCATGTGGGCGGCCCTGCACCCCACGGAACTGGCTCTGCGGGGTGGGGACTTCACTCCCCACCTCCTGTGGGTTTGGCTGGCAGGGCCTGGGGATGTGGGGGTCACTTGGGGATGTGCTGGGGAGAGCTGTGCTGCCCCCACCCCCCTGTGCATTAGCCAGCCCCTGGTTTTTAAAGCTGTATGTCTTCATTTCCTGGCTGGGCGCTGGAGGGAGGAAAAGTGCTTACTGCCCTGGGGCACAGCTGGTGTCCCCGAGTGCCCCCCCAGCTTTCTCAGCCCCCCCACCCCTTGTAAATAGCTTGTGGAATAGAGCCCCCTGCCCCCAGCTGTCCACTGCAGGGAAATGCAGATCTAGGGTGCCCTCTGCACCTCCATGCCTTAACTGAGGGGCCGCCCCGCCGGGCTTCACTTGCCCCTGCACTCCTTGCTGCTTTCTCTGGTTGCACTATTTGGGCAAGTTGGCCCAGGAAAGGGAGGGGGCCCCCTCCTGCAGAGGCAGAGGAGCCCCAGGGACCACCCCAGAGCTGTGGCTTTTCCCCCTCGAGGGGCATCTCTGCTGTTTGCACATTCCCGTCTGCCCTGGCAGCAGTGCCCCCAGCCCCTGAAGCGCCCGGGGAGTATTAGCCCCAGATCAGAGTTGATCTATATTTAAAGAGATGATGTAATATATTTCTTCCCCTCCTAGCCCCCAGTGCTGTCTGCCGTCATTGTCAGTCCTGGGGGGGGGCGGGGGGCCTGGCCTGGCCTGGCCTGGCTTTAAAGTGCCTTATGGTGAACTTGAAATCTCGGCTACTTGAACTTCTCTAGTGGAAAGAAAGCAAAGTACAGCTAGAGTCAGCGGGAGCTGCCCAGGGTCGGCCCCGCACGCGCTTTTCGGTTCCTGTTATTTTGATTTTTAAATGAAGGCTGCTTGACAATAAACGGAAAAGCAGGGACCCTTGGCGCTCCTGTCTATGTGGGGCTGGCTGGCTGCCTGGGGGAGCAGGGCCTGGCCCCAGACCCCTAGACCCTGCCTGTGCTGGGGACCCAGGGCTCCTGGCCCTGGGAGTGGCTGGGGCTCTGCAGGGGCACGAGGTAAATGGGGGTTTCTGGGCTAACAGCAGCCCCTGGCCCCAGAGAGCTGGGGGGGATGCATACGCTAGGCCTTGCACCCAGATTCCCCCCACCCCGTGGCAGAGAGTCCAATGCCCAGATCAGCCAGAGCCACAGGGCGCTTTATTGATGGCACCGTCCCTGGGGACCGGGCTCCCAGGCAGGGGGAAGCCCCCTGGTGCCCAGGCTGGAGCCCATGCAGCCCCGAAGTCAGCCATGCATTGGGGGGCAGGACCATCTGCCTGGTGTCCCCACCTGCACGGTACATCTGTCTCCTTGGCACTGCTCCAGCTCCTCGTGCTCCCCTCACTGGCTGGTACCTGGGATCGTCTTCACTTCCTCCAGCTCCCCTGGCTCTGGGGGGCTGGGCCCCGGCAGGGCCCCTCCCTCCCCGTCCCTGCCCTCGGGCTGCTCTTGGTAGCTGAAGTCCAGGTCACTGAGGGGCAGAGAGGGGAGGCCCCTGAGATAAGTGCTGGCAGATGGGGCCTTCAGCAGATGGACCCCGCACTCCCCTCCCACACAATCCTGCTGGGCCCTGTGTAACTGCTCTTCCTCTGCCTCCCCTCTCTGCTTCTTCTGGGGGCCGGGAGCCCCCTCCTCACAGACCTTCAGCCCCGCCCAGCGGCTGCCAACATTGTCTTTCAGAAATCCAGGCCAGACCATGTGTGGGTGCCCATGAGACCCTCTATGTGAGGTCACAGGGCCCCACTGCTCTGGCCCAGCTGCTCCCCAGGCGAAATCCCTCCTGACTTTTGGGCCAGGCTGTAGTGGTGCTGGGGCGGCGAGCAGGGCCCAGCTTGCAGTGCCAGCCCCAGCGAGGCTGGAAACACGGGTGGAAAGGCAGCCTGGGCTGAAGTAGTGTGGGGCAGGCAAGAGCCCTCCCTATAGCATAGGCCTCCTGGGTATCCCCTATGGGCCTTGGTGCCTGGACCTGCCCCCTTTGGGACTATGCCGCTGCCCATTCCCAGCCGCTCACCTGGAGCTGTCGTCAGCCACTGCCATGGGGCTGGGAGTGCTGGCCCCAGTGCTGTGTCCGCTCTCATCCTCCTCCAGCTGGGCCCAGACCCATGCGGCCAGCTCCTGGGGCAGGCGCCGGCAGGAGCCCTGGCCCTGCACCGCTTGGCGGATGCGCTGCCTCAGCAGCTGGCGCAGCCGGCGCCTCTGCTCCTGCTCCTGCCCCCGCAGTGCCCGTGTGGCACCCAGCCATAGCCCCACGGTCTCCTCGTCACTGGAGTCGCTGTGGGGACGAGGGCCAGGCTGAGGCAGGGGAGCCATCTCCTCCCGCTGGGCCCCTCAGCTCTCACCTGCCACAGCCTGGACCCCAGCCCTGGGGGGAGCCTCCTTCCCCAGCTGGCATGGTGTGGTGTGGTGTGTTGTATCCAAGCTAGAGCTCTACACAACGGGCAGCAAATGCCAGTGCCAGCTGTGGGGGGCAGAAATAATGCACCATACCCCCCAACGCTACCTGATTGGCCCCCAGGTGCCAGAGAGCTGTAAATCTAGAGGAGCTGGTGGGTTTGGGGGTGTTTTGATTTTTATTCCCCGCCCTGCCTCCGCACTGTGTGGGGCAATTAGTGTGACTTTGCCCCACTTCCCCCCCATCAGTTCTGTACCCCCAGCCCCACCTCTGCTCCTCCAGTAGCTCCAGGGGCCTTTACGCCCCTTTCCAGGCCTGAGGGGGCTGCACTAGGGTCCCCTCTCCCCATTCCAGGCTGGGGGTTCGGGAGGCCAGAGGAGCCATCTCACTGGTCACAAGAGCTGGGGGGCTGGAGCAGAGCCAGCCTGAGATCCTATGTCTTCTGTATCCCACCCCATGAGAAGGGCAGGGGCAAGAACACTGCCTGCCTCCTCCAGCAGCTGATTGGCTGCCCTGCCCAGGGAGGTGGGACGGTGGGGCAGGCAGCCAACGGGAGGGGAGATGTCACCCCTCCCCCAGGGGTTCTCGTGGCATAGCCTGACGGACACCAGCCACGCAGACTGAGCCCATGATGCCCCTGCCCCAAGCTGATGCCAGTCCCCCTGCCATGGGCTCTGTGCCCCATGGTGGGCACTGGGTGCTGGTGCCCCCAGGGCCCCTGCCACCCTCACTCACATCTCTTCGTCCATGTCATCCTGGTAGGCCAGGGGGGCCATGCAGATGGAGCAGACATTGCTGAGCATCTGGTAGCATTCTCTGCAGTAGATCCCTGGGGAGGGGAGCAGGGCAGGAGGAGGGAAGGGTGTCAGTCTCAGCTCTGGCTGTCCATTCCTGGGGGGGAAGTGTCACCCACCCACCCCTCTTCCCCCTCCAGCCCTGCCCTCTGCTGCCCCCTCAGTCCCAGGCTCCTCTCCCCTCGCTGTCACCTGCGCCCTGCTTCCTACCTCTGCAGCCAGGGGTGATGCAGGTGACGAAGTCCTGGCTGGCGGCCCCATCCCTGATGCGCCCACAACCCATGCAGTACTGCTGGTGTACACCCATCCTCCGCGCCAACCAGGCGCACAGGGGAAACCTATGGGCACAGAGCCAGGGGGCATCACTCACAGGAGGGGGGTCACTGGACATGCACAGTGGGGGGCTTGCAGGGTGGGGTATGGGAGTTACCTGGGGGGGGTCACTCACAGGAGGGGGGTCACTGGACATGCACAATGGGGGGGGTTGCACAGTGGGGGGTTGCAGGGTGGGGTGTGGGAGTTACCTGGGGGGGTCACTGGGCATGCACAATGGGGGGGTTGCAGGGTGAGGTTACCCGGGGGGGTCACTCAGCCTGCACCGGAGGGAGAATTGCATGGCAGGGCGATGGTGAGGAGGTCTTGCAGTGTGCACAGAGGGGGTTACTCAGGGTTGGGGGTCACATGGTGTGGAAAGCAGAGGGAACAAGCCCATGGGATCTCAGACGGGGTAACGCCACCCCTCGCACAAGGGGCACAGGGGCGTGACCTGCCCCGCGGGCCCCCCCTCAGGTCTCCATATCTGTCAGTCAGGAGCCCAGGGGTGAATGGGGCGAGCTGGTGGCCAGGGCCTGGGATGGATCCCATGAGCCCCACGAATGGAAGGACCCAGGGGACGGTTCCGCCCTGCCCAGGCACCTGGCTCAAGACTGGGGGGGCTGGCCCTGGGGTGAGGGGGTTCCCTTACTTGGAGGCAAGGATGAGGAGCAGGTTGGTGTGGCCTTCGTCGGCCGCCCGCTGCCTCGTGGCCCGGAGTAGCGAGTTCGCCAGGCCTGTCCGCCGCGTCAGGATGCTGTTGTAGAGGAAGCATGTCCGCTCCTAGAGAACAAGGAGGTAGACGCCATGGAGGGGTGGGGGGCTGGGCCTGGGATAATCCTAAGGGGGAGGGGCTGGTTGTGGGGCGGGGGGCTGGATGTGGGGGGCGTATCAGTGACACGGATGGGGGGGACTGTGTGTGTGGGGGGTCAGAGGCACGGGGAGGGGGACTGGGTGTGTGTGAGAGGGTGCCAGCGGCACAGGGAGGGGGGCTGGATGTGGGTGGGTGTCAGCGGCACAGGATTGGGAGCTGTGTGTGTGTGTGTGGGTGTCAGCGGCACAAGACGGGGCTGGGTGTGTGGGGGTGTGTCAGCAGGGCGCTGGGTGTGGGTGGGTGTCAGCAGCACGGGACGGGGGGCTGGGTGTGGGGGAATCTGTCAGCGGCACAGGGAGGGGGGCTGTGTGTGGGGGCGCATCAATGGCATGGGGCTGGGTGCTGGGTGTGGGGGGGAGTGTCAGCGGCAAGGGGTGGGGGCTGGGTGTGGGGGGGGTGTCAGCGGCATGGGGCGGGGCGCTGGGTGTAGGGGGGTGTCAGCGGCATGGGGCAGGGCGCTGGGTGTTGGGGGGGGTGTCGGGGTGCTGGGGGGACCCTGTCCATAGCAAGGGTCCATGTTTTGGCTGGGGGGAGAGGGATGGAGAGATTCCCACGCGGAGGGCCCAGGGAAGGGCCAGGGCCTACTGTCCCTCTGGCTAATGGGGGGTCTCACCTGCTCGCGGGAGGGGTAATATGAGGCGCACACAACCCTGCGTAAGCGCCCCACATAGCTGCCGAAGATAGTGATGAAGAAGCACACACCGTACATGAGTCCTGTGAGCAGGAGGGGGCGCCAGTCAGACGAGGGGGGCTGGGCACAATGTGGAGGCAAGGGGCTGCTGGGCACAGTGGGGGGCATCTGCCAGCCACACTGATGGAGGGGGGCTGAGGCCGAGCCTGTGGGTGCAGCTCTCCCATGTGGGCTGGTGAGTCATACGGCAGGGCATATGGGGCCTTGCAAACGCACTGACATGGGCACCCCCGGGGCACACACGTGCACCTGGCTATGCTCAGACAGTGCAGGCCGTGACGGCTAGTGCCCAGGTGCAAACCCCCCGCCCCCCAGCTGGTCACCGATTAGCAGGTAGGTGCGGTAGTCCGGCTCAGCAGGGCGCAGGCGGCACCGGCGGGACAGGACGCTGACGTTGCCACGCTGCAGGGAGTCGAAGGCAGAGACCAGGTCGCGGTAGATCTCACCCATGTAGCCCGTCCCATTCACACTGACGCTCATCACCACGGGGGCTGCCAGCAGATGGGCTGGGTTAATGCAGGGCTGAGTGTGGGCAGGGAGCGGCTGGCGGGGCCGGATGTGGGCGAGGAGCGGTGGGGGGGGGTCCGGTTTCTGGCAGGGCCGGGTTAGTGGTTGCGTCCCACTCTCCAATGTGCCATCCCTGGGGCCAGTAGGGGCAGGTGGGCCTGGCCAAGAGGGCTCAGCTAGCCCCGAAGAGGGGCCGGGGAGGGGCTGGGCCGGGGGACTCACCCCTGGCCACGATCTCGCCATGCAGCTGGTAGCGGACCAGGTCGAGCAGCCAGAAGACTCCGTAGTCGAGGAGGATGAGGGCGAGGCCGAGGAGCACGTGGCGTAGGACGCTGGCCAGGGCCAGGCCATAACCGAAGCGCTCCCGGCGCGACAGGAACGGGGAGCCTGGGCAAGGTGGGAGGAAGCCCCACTGAGAGTGGGTGGGAGCTGGGCGGGAGCAGCCCGCTCTGCCCAAGGCCCTGCCCCTCTGCGCCCCGCTTGGCCCTGCTGCAGCCCCTTACCCGGGCAGATGTACTTGGTGCTCTCCCGCGCGGAGAGGGGCAGCACCGTGGGCCTGCCCTGCTGCGCCCGCAGCACATCCATGGCCAGGAAGTGCCCTGTGATGTAGATGTTGTCGAAGTTGTCGTCATGCAGATACCGTCTGCGATAGAGCAGGGCCCTGTGAGGACACCAGGCTGAGCGGAGCACGGCACAGAGAGCGGGGCAGTGGAGCTAGGAATTGCTGGATGGGAGTAGGGGCTGGTGGTTGGAGCAGGGGGCTGAAAGCCAGGACTACCGAGTTCTCCTCCCAGCTCGGGGAGGGGAGTGGGGTCTGCTGGGTTAGAGGGGGGCAGCTGGGAGCCAGGACTCCTGGGTTCTCCCCCCAGCTCTGGGGGGCAGTGGAGGCTGGTGGTTGGAGCAGGGGGCTGGGAGCCAGGAATCCCGGGTGCTGTCCCTGGCGGGGTCCGGGATGCACTCACTGCAGGTACAGGTAGAGGAGGACGCAGGAGGAGACGTGTGCGAAGAGGCCCAGCACCTCTTGGGCTGGCTGCAGCCGCAGGCCAATGGCCTCCATGATGTCCAGGGCCACCTGCGCCAGGGTCTTGGTGGAGTTGAGGCTGACGTCGAACTGGTGCACAGCCGAGATGTTGAACTCAAACTCCCTGCGCACGCGGCTCAGCACTCTCAGGACAGCTGGGAGGTCAGAGCCGGGGGAGGGATGAGCACTGGGGGGTCAGAGCCACGCGATATGAGAGCTGGGGGGTCAGAGCCATGGGGGGGTGAGCACTGGGGGAGGGCAGAGCCACAGGGGGTGAGAACTGGGGGGGCAGAGCTATGGGGATATGAGAGCTGGGGGGGTCAGAGCTGTAGGGAGGTGGGGGGGTAAAGCCAGAGGAGGGGTGAAGCTGGGGGGCAGAGCCATGGAGGGCAGTGAAGCCATTCAGGGGACTGGAGGGGGAGGAGACCTGGGGGAAGAGCAGGGGTTGAGGCCCAGGGGCAAAAGGACACTGGGCACTGCAGTGCTGCTGAGCACACGGGGATGGGGGGCTGCCCCTTCCAGGGCCACAGGGCAGTGCCTCCCCCACACATGGAGGACTATGTCCTGGGGACACCCCCCCGCTGAGCACCCTGGCACTCACGGGCCACGACTCTCCTGCGCAGGAAGGGCTGCACGTACTGGGGGACGACGCAGAAGACCAGGAGCGCTGTGGGGAAAGTGGGGGGCTGCATGGGGGAAGCTGTGCCCAGGTGAGCTGGGGGCCTCTGTACCTATTGCCTCGGCCAGGCCCACCCAGCAAGCCCCGAGGGGGCCCCACACCACCCAGTCTAGGGTCACCGGGTCCTGCCTCTGCGCCCAGGGATGCACCCTCGTGGTCCCTTCCAGCCACATCACTGGGATTCTACGATGGAGCATGGCCCCGCCCCAGGAGGTGTTGGCCCCGCCCCCTGGAGACACTCATACCCCATTGGCCCCGCCCAGGGGACTCACCATTAGCCCTGCCCCCAGGGAACACCCTTGGCCCCGCCCAGGGAACTCACCATTGGCCCTGCCCCCTGGGGAGAGGGATAGCTCAGTGGTTTGAGCATTGGCCTGCTAAACCCAGTGTTGTGAGTTCAATCCTTAAGGGAGCCGCTCAGGGGTAAAATCAGTCCTTGGGCCTGCTAGTGAAGGCAGGGGGCTGGACTCGATGACCTTTTGGGGTCCCCTCCAGCTCTATGAGATAGGTACATCTCCATATATTATAACTCGCCATTGGCCGTGCCCAGGGAACTCACCATTGGCCAGGCCGCAGAGCGGCTTGAAGAGGAGGAGGATGTAGCAGAGGAAGAAGAGGGCGGGGATGACTCGCTCACACTTGTCCTTGGCTGTGTCGAAGAGCCGCAGGCACTTGGTGTAGGGGGCACCCAGGTCCTGGTTGCACACCTCACCCACATGCACCAGCCAATACCACACATTCCGCAGGGCCTGGGCTGTGGAGAAGGCAGGGCAGGGCACCCTGGAGCAGCAGGGCAGGGGCCCGAGGATGGGCGAGGTGGCATAGGGATGATGCCCATGAGTAAGGGGTTGCAAGCCACGGTACGAAGATGGGATCATGGGGCTGTGGGGGTATTGGGGCATGAGGGCAGTGCCGTGGGGCACAGGAGACAGGCTTTGCTCCAAGCCATGGCTGGTGCCTATGTCCCCCCGCCCTAGCGAGCAAACAGAACAGAAGCGGGGTGGACGGGACTCGGGTTGGGAGTGGGCTGGGGGTAGTGAATGGGGTCCCAGACTGGAGGCTGGCATAGAGGAACAAGTTGAGGGCCCCAGTTTGGGGGCTTGCTAGGGTGAGAAGTCAGATAGGCCGGGGGCTGGCCAGTGGGTGGATCAGGGTTTTGGGTGGCTGAGGAGGTTGGGCCGGTGGAGCAGGCTGCAGGGGGCCAGCAGAAGGCAGTCACTGTCGGTGCTGTGTCCCAGCTGCCGCTCCCCCACCACTCACCAACGTGCCGCACGGAGTCCATGACGGAGCGGAAGAACTTGCGGACGCGGTCACCCACCACCTTGGCCTTCTGGGCAATGGCTTTGATCCTGGTCAGTGCGCCTGGGAGCGGGACACTGTTAGCATCTGGGAGAAAGCCCCCCACAAAGGCCTCCTCCGCTGCTCCCCACATGGGGTGCCCCACAGCACTCCCCACGGGATACCCCATTCCCCCTGAAACACCTAGCCCTCCCGCCAGCTTCCACAATGGATCCCTCCCTGCCCGCCCCCCCCAGCTCCCCAGTTGTGACCCATCCCCCCGTTCCCCGTCTCACTGAGCAGCGGCTCCCTGGCTTTCTGCAGCAGCTCGGCGGTCTGGTTGAGCGTGAGCTCGGCCCCGCAGGACACGGACTGGGCCGCTCGGGCAAAGTTCCGCAGGATGTTGGTGCAGGGCCCCTGCATGGCCATGCCCAGCGCCACCAGCAGCAGCATGTTCTTCCCCTGCTCTGCAGGGGGCGGCAGTCACCCACAGCGTCAGTGGGGCAGGCAGGGTAGGGTCTAGGGGGATGGAGGGTGTCCAGGGGGGCAGACTGGGAGCTGGGCACCAGGTGGAGAGTGTGGGGCAAGTGGCACCAGTTCAGCTGCCCCCACTCCCTGTGGCCACTCACGGTGTGCCAGGCAGGGGCACGGCTGATATATTGGGCTGGGGGCAGGGGAGCCTGGGGGCGTGAGGGTGACACCAAGTGATCCTGGCACTGGGTTTGGTCCCTGTAGGATCGGAGAGGGGAGGCAGGGCTGGCGGGGGGCACTTACTGGAGAAGACGTGGGGCAGCATGAGCAGGACGGTGACGCGCACCTTGCTGGAGAAGGCCATGCCCAGCCCCAGGCCAGCGCCCAGGCTGGCGGTGGACACCAGGCAGTACCAGATGTTGTAGCTCTGCGTGAAGAGCACCAGGGCACCATAGAAGCTGGCCAGGGTCATGCCCAGGGCAAAGCTGCCCACGCTGCGCACCATGCCCCGCATGGGGCTCTCCCCCGCCAGCCCTGGCCCCCCACTGCCCTTCCTGCTTCTTGGCCGTGGGCCCTGCTTTGACGTGCCCAGGGCCCTGCGGAGAGCTGAGACAAGCCCCATGGAGCTGGTGCTGGTGGCAGGGGGGGACCCCCAATCCTTTGCTTCGCCCCACGGAATAGGGCCCGGGGCTGTGGAGAGATGAGGCATTGCTGGGACGCAGACATCTCCAGACACCAGCCCCTTTCCCCACCCGTCCTCAGCCTCCTCCCCACCCCACCCACAGCCTGCTTGGCTCTCTCCTGCTCCAGATGCCCGCTACGTGCCCAACTCTCAGCACGCCTGGGTGGGCATGGGGCTGGCTCCTGCCTAACCAGCCTGTGGGGGGGGCCTTGAGCTCGGTTGGTCCGGGGGGCTGTGTGATACACAGATCAGCTGGGCCCCGCTGCGGATGATGCTGGGGCCGGCCCATGTGGCTCTGGGGTGGTAAAACCCAGCTGGCCCTGGCCCGCACCAGATAGTGGGGGATCTTGTTTCTCCTTCTTACCAGCCCAGTCTGTGGGGCTCTGTGTTCGAGTCTGGCCTGGGTCAGGTGGCACACGCCAAGGGGCCGCGGCAGTGGGGTGTGTGGGGATGGGGGCAGCTGTGCAGTGGCGTGGGGACCTGGGGTCCCACTCCTGGAGAGTCACAGGCACCAGGGCCCCATCAGGTCTCACTTGGGCAGGATTCCATGGCGGGAGTTGCTGCCCGTCTCCAGGATACGGGGCACTGGCGGGCGCGGGGAGCCCCAGGTGTCACAGCCCGTCACCGGGATACAGGGCACTGGCGGGCAGAGGGAGCCCCAGGTGTCACAGCCCGTCACCGGGATACAGGGCACTGGCGGGCGGAGGGAGCCCCAGGTGTCACACCCCGTCGCCGGAATACGGGGCACTGGCAGGCGGAGGGAGCCCCTGGCATCACAGCCCGTCGCCGGGATACGGGGCACTGTCGGGCACAGGGAGCCCCTGGCATCACAGCCCGTCACCGGGATACGGGGCACTGTCGGGCACAGGGAGCCCCTGGCATCACAGCCCGTCACCGGGATATGGGGCACTGGCGGGCAGAGGGAGCCCAAGGCGTCGCAGCCCGTCACCGGGATACAGGGCACTGGCGGGCAGAGGGAGCCCCAGGTGTCACAGCCCGTCGCCGGGATACAGGGCACTGGCGGGCAGAGGGAGTCCCAGGTGTCAGAGCCCGTCGCCGGGATACAGGGCACTGGCGGGCGGAGGGAGCCCCAGGTGTCAGAGCCCGTCGCCGGGATACGGGGCACTGGCGGGCGGAGGGAGCCCCAGGTGTCAGAGCCCGTCGCCGGGATACGGGGCACTGGCGGGCGGAGGGAGCCCCTGGCGTCACAGCCCGTCGCCGGGATACGGGGCACTGTCGGGCACAGGGAGCCCCAGGTGTCAGAGCCCGTCGCCAGGATACGGGGCACTGTCGGGCACAGGGAGCCCCTGGCGTCACAGCCCGTCGCCGGGTGTGATGAACTGGGACTGTTTTAATGTTTGCTCTGAACACTGTGTTGGTGCCTCAGTGTCCCCTAGGCAGTTCTTAAGTATCTAGGTGGTGGGATAAGGTTGCTGCAGAGCAAAGGGCCAGTGGACCTCAATGCCTGGCACTCTGTCTCCTAGCAACTGATGGCCTGGGCCCCTCCCCTGCAAAGGTGCCGGCTGAAGGTGTTGGAGACAAAGGGATCAGGTGACCTCCTGGCCCGGGAAAGGGGCTGGAGGGGGAGTTAGTCTGGAGCTGCCTGGGGACAAGGAGTGAAGTGCAGACCTAGGGGTCTGGCTCACTGCCCCCCACAATGGACCCGGCCGAGGGGTCTGGTTCGCTGTATCTACAAGCTCTGTTTTAGACTCTGTTCCTGTCATCAAATAAACCTCTGTTTTGCTGGCTAAGAGTCACGTCTGACTGCAAAGTGGGGGTGCAGGACCCTATGGCTTCCCCAGGACCCCGCCTGGGTGGGCTCGCTGTGGGAAGCGCACGGAGGGGCAGAGGATGCTGAATGCTCCAAGGAGAGACCCAGGAGGTGAAGCCGTGTGAGCTTCTTGCCCTGAACAAGTCTGCTCCGAGGGAGAGGAGGCTCCCCAAAGTCCTGACTGGCTTTGTGGGGAGCAGTTCCAGAGCATCGCCCGGGGACGCCGTGACACCGGGATACGGGGCACTGGTGAGCGGAGGGAGCCCCTGGCGTCACAGCCCGTCGCCGGGATACGGGGCACTGTCGGGCACAGGGAGCCCCAGGTGTCAGAGCCCGTCACCGGGATACGGGGCACTGGTGGGCGGAGGGAGCCCCTGGCATCACAGCCCGTCACTGGGATACGGGGCACTGGCGGGCGGAGGGAGCCCCTGGCGTCACAGCCCGTCGCCGGGATACGGGACACTGGCGGGCGGAGGGAGACCCTGGCGTCACAGCCCATCGCCGGGATACGGGGCACTGTCGGGCACAGGGAGCCCCAGGTGTCAGAGCCCATCACCGGGATACGGGGCACTGGCGGGCGGAGGGAGCCCCTGGCGTCACAGCCCGTCGCCGGGATACGGGGCACTGGCGGGCACAGGGAGCCCCAGGTGTCAGAGCCCGTCACCGGGATACGGGGCACTGGCGGGCAGAGGGAGCCCCTGGCGTCACAGCCCGTCGCCGGGATACGGGGCACTGGCGGGCGGAGGGAGCCCCTGGCGTCACAGCCCGTCGCCGGGATACGGGGCACTGGCGGGCGGAGGGAGCCCCTGGCGTCACAACCCGTCGCCGGGATACGGGGCACTGGCGGGTGGAGGGAGCCCCAGGCCTAGCAGCGGAGGGAGGAGAGCACAGGTGTCATGGGGAGACCAAAGCGGCAGAAACTGCCCAATACGAGTGAGACCCCCCTTGGGGATCCTGGCCTGGGCCCCAGCCCCTTGAATCCCAGCGCCCTGTTACTGGCGGGGCAGCCGTCCCACGGTGCCCTGGGGAGACCCGGCCTGAACCCCTGTCTCTCCCCGCAGCTCTGAAGCGAGCTGTGCTCGGCCTGCTGCCCACCTGCTGTGCCCGCTTCCTCTGGAGCCAGCCCGACCAGCTCCGCCTCAGCAAGTTCTTCCTGGGCGCAGGTGTTGGGGGCTTCCTGGCCCTCGGTGAGTCCAGCCGGTACCTGTAGGCGGGCTGGGGAAGCCCTTTGGGGCTGTTAGAACCCAGGACGGCCAGGATATGGGGTCCCTGCTGCAGGGCAGGGTAAATGGGGGGGGGCTGCTTGGGAGCCTGTGACGGGGGCCAGTAATGCCAGGGCAGTGCTGACAACAGGGATGTTGGGGTGTCAGAGGGCACTGGGATATCGGGGATATTGGGGTGGGGCATCACCCCGTTTAGCTACATCAGCCTCCAACCCCATTTTGTTAAAGCGGTGCCATTGCCTTGCGCTGCCCAGGCTGTGGCCTTCCTGCAGCCGGTGGCCTTCCTGCAGCTGGCCTGAGCCCCCCGTGATGGGCGGGGCAGGTGTGGGGCCGGAGGGAGGGATATGTGGGCAGGGAAGGGCCCGAGGTGCTCAGGGCGGCTCCCACATACCAGCTTCTTGGCTGTCCAGGCCTGTCCCAGCTCCTCATCTTCCCCATGAGCCTCGACGAGGGTCACAAGATCGAGCTGATGTACGGGCTGGCAGGTGGGTGCCCATGGGGTCGGTGACCCCTGGTGGGTAGGTGCCCTGGACTGGGGCGTCTCCCCAGGGTGGGTGGGTGCCCAGGGGGGTGGTGCCTCCTGGAGGGTAGGAGCCGATCATGGGGGGTCAGTGCCCCCTGATGGATGGTTGCCCAGGGGGTCAGTGCCCCACGGTGGGGGGGTGCCCATGGAGAGGGGGTGCCGCATGGTGGGTGGGTGCCCAGGGCAGGGCTGTTTGTGTTTTCTGTGGTGGGTCGGTGCCTTGTGGCCGGGGGTCGGGTGGGCCTGACCGGTGCCCAGCTGGGCCGCAGGTTGTGGGAAGAAGCCATCGGCTCTCTCAGCCCCCCTCCCCTGCAGGTGTCAGTGCCCTGGGCTGGGGCGTCTCCCCGCACTTCCGCTGTGCCAGCCTCCTGGTTGGCCCCAAGTTCCTGGGCAAGGAGGGGCGGCTCTACCTGCTCACCTACGTCCTGGCTGCCATCTATGATGGTAAGGAGACAGGCTGAGGCTGGAAAGAGGTGGATGTGGGGCCCCCTCACCGGGCACCTGGTGTGACCCCCCCCACTGGGCACCTGGGGGTGACATTCCCCCTCCCCCACAACTATAAGGATGCTGCCTCTGGCAGGACACAGCTGAGTGTATCGATTCAGGACAAATTGCTCAGAGCTGGGCAGTCACAGCACAAAGCTGGGGTCCTTTACACACCAAGCCAGCCACACAGAGAGGACTTCGGTCTCACCCCACTGGCTAACCACAAGTCACACCAGCAATTCCCAGTATCACCACCAGCGCCACTCATCATGGGGACGAATGGTTATGAAAACCAACACCCCAGTAAAAGAAAATGGGTTCTCCTGATTGGGACTGTTCTTAATGTTTGCTCTGAATACAGTGTTGGTGCCTCAGTGTCCCCTAGGCAGTTCTTAAGTATCTAGGTGGTGGGATAAGGGTGTGTGATTGCTGCAGAGCAAAGGGCCAGTGCACCTAAATGCCTGGCACTCTGTCTCCTAGCAACTGATGGCCTGGGCCCCTCCCCTGCAAAGGTGCCAACTGAAGGTGTTGGAGACAAAGGGATCAGGTGACCTCCTGGCCCGGGAAAGGAGCTGAGCAGAGGAGGAGGGGCTGGAGGGGGGTTTCAGTCTGGAGCTGGCTGGGGACGAGGACCACCTAGATACTTAAGAACTGCATAGGGGACACTGAGGCACCAACACAGCATTCAGAGAAAACATTAAGAACGTTCCCATTTCGTCACACTGATCCCAAAGGACCAAGCCCCTGACCCAGGTCAATATACAAATCAGATCTTACCCACAAATCATGCTGTTGCCAATCCTTTAGAATCTAAAATCTACAGGTTTATTCATAAAAGGAAAAAGATAGAGATGAGAGCTAGAATTGGTTAAATGGAATCAATTACATCCAGTAATGGCAAAGTTGTTGGTTCAGGCTTGTAGCAGTGATGGAATAAATTGCAGGTTCAAATCAAGTCTCTGGAGTCCATCTCCAGCTGGGGTGGCTCATTCAGTCCTTTGTTCAGAGCTTCAGTTTGTAGCAAAGTCCCTCCAGAGGCAAGAAGCAGGATTGAAGACAAGATGGAAGAGCTGCAGCAGCTTTTTATAGTCTCTTGCCATGTGGCTTCTCTTTCTTTCTACAAAAGACAAGCTGCCCAGCGTGGCTTGAAAACCTCAAGAGTTCTGTCCATGGGCAGGTCCCTGCCTTGCTGAGTCACAAGGTGTGTCTGCCTTCTCTCCATGGGTTAGTTGTGTAGCTGATGATCCGTAATAGGCCATCAAGCAGGCTAGGCCGAGCTGACACCAACTTGTCTGGGGTGTCACCCAAAAGCACAGCACAAGTTTGAAATACAGAAAGGTCAGAGCCAATATTCATACCTTCAGCTACAAAAATGATACACACACCCAGACAGCAGCATCATAACCAGCAGAGCCTTGTCTTAGACACCTTATTTGACCCCCTTTATACAAGATTTGGTGCCACTACAGGACCTTGATTGGAACAATGATCTATACCGGGGTTGGCAACCTTTCAGAAGTGCTGTGCTGAGTCTTCATTTATTCACTCTGATTTAAGGTTTCACGTGCCGGTCATACATTTTAACGTTTTTAGAAGGTCTCTTTCTATAAGTCTGTAATATATAACTAAACTATTATTGTATGTAAAGTAAATAAGGTTTCAAAATGTTTCAGAAGCTTCATTTAAAATTAAATTAAAATCTGAGCCCCCTGGACCGGTGGCCAGGACCCAGGCAGTGTGAGTGCCACTGAAAATCAGCTTGTGTGCTGCCTTTGGCACGCATGCCATAGGTTGCCTACCCCTTATCTATATGGTCCTAGTTTGTGTCAATAACGTCACCCCCCCACTGTGCCCTCACTGGGCACCTGGTGTGACCCTCCCCTCCCCACTGCACCCTCACTCGGGGTATGGCAAGGTGGGGTTGCGTTTTTCACCCCATCTCAGCAGGGGGCTGTCAGGTGGTTCTGGCCTCAGGCCTTGCCTTGGTGCCGGGGCCTGTGACCTGGCCGCATGGCCCATCCCCAGGCCCCATCGCCAACATGCGGCACAACCTGGACGAGGTGATCCGCTCCGTGGGCTGCACCGTGGAGCTGCAGATCAACCACAGCCGGCAGATCTGGAAGGTGTCCATGGCCCCCCTGCGTGCCGTGCTGCGCAACATGGTGGTGAGGAGCAGGGAGCATGGGCAGAAGCCTGGCCGAGATGGGCAATGAGGAGCTCGGGCCAGGGAGGGCACAGTGTATGTGTGGTGAAGGGAACATGGGGAGTTTGGGGGGGCGCCCTGGAAAGCATGGCTGGGAGGGGAGCAAAGACACCAGGATGGCGGGAAGCCCAGCTAGGGGGGGAGCGCAGGGAGACTGGAGAACCTGGCGGTGGGGGGGGGCACGAGGACACCAGGGAGCCTGGCCAGGGGCACAGGGATACCGGGGAGCCTGGCTGGGGCCGGGCACAGGGTCACCAAGGAGCCTGCTGGGGCGGGCACAGGGACACCGGGGAGCCTGACTGGGGCCGGGCAGATGAGCTGGGCAGTTGAGGATGGGCACCGGGGTAAGGGCAGCGGGGCAGGAGCTGCACTGGGTGGTGGTTCCTGGAGGTCCCCCACTCAGCCCAGAGTGGGGTTCCCCCCATCGTCAGACCTCCCCCGTGAGCACCTTTTCCCCCAGCAGAAGGGCGGACGGACCCTCAATGCGGAGACCCGGAACGTCTCGCAGGCTTTCGCGGGGCTGAACGAGCAGGTGGCCAGTGAGGCGGGATATGGCGTGAGGCGCCCGCGCCGGGCACAGGGGCAGCGCACCCCCAGCACACAGCAGCTGTATGAGCAGAAAACCAAACTGCGCTGCAAATGTGAGTGTGCCCAGGCAGCGCGGGAGCGGGGGGCACAGTGCCAGGCAGCCTGTGGGGGTCTGAGGCGGGGCCACGCTGCACCAGGCAGGGCTGTGGCTCCACTCGCTCTGTGGGGCTGAGCCGGGTGCTGCGCTGGGCTGTGGCGAGAGGCCCCAGTGACCTGTTCCCCACCCACAGACGTGATTGATGAGGCGATCAGACGCTGCCAGGCCTGGTTCGACGCCAAGCACAAGGCCTGTCTGCAGCGCATTGCAGTGCCCCTCATCAGCCACCTGCTCTGCCTGCCCATGAAGTTCAAGTTCCTCTGCCACGTGGTGCAGGGTGAGTCTTTGGGGAGACCCTGGGCTGGGGGCAGCTGTGGGAGAAGGGAAGGGGCCAGAGGGTGACCCCACAGTGAAGGAGCTGGGAGCCTCGGTTGGGGAGAGCAGGGCTGCTGCATGCCCAGGTCCAGGGACGTGGGCAGCGGGGTGGCAAAGAGGACTAGGCCTGCTGCAGAGGGTGAGAGACCATCCTTCCGTGGCCCCACCACGCTGGGATCCTCTCCCACCTGGGGCCCGGTGCTGCCAGAGCCCGGAAGAGCCAGGAAGCCCCCTCACACCTTTAGCGGCCCTGAGCACCCCAGCTGGGAAGGACAGGTGAGGCTGGGCCCACGATGGGGGGCAGGTGGGGGGCTCCCCACTCCATGCAGCTCACTTCAAACCCCTCCCCCGCAGTGATGCACGCCTGGTGCAGGGACAAGATCCCCGTGGAGGGAAACTTCGGCCAAACCTACGACAAAGTGAACGGCTCCGTGGCTGGCATCAGTCAGGACTTTAGCGCCCAGCTGGTCATCCAGGTGTGACCGCCCTGCCCCCATCCCCAGGGTGTGACACCCACCCCTCCTCCCAAGGTGTGACCGCCCCCTGCCCCCATCTCCAGGCTGTGACACCCACCCCTCCCCCCAAGGTGTGACCGCCCTGCCCCCGATGTAACGCCCGCCCTTCCCCCATCCCCAGGGTGTGACACCCACCCCTCCACCCAAGGTGTGACATTCTAGTGCCCCCCCAGAGTGTAACATGTTCCTCACCCTCCCGGGTCTGAGCCCGACCTCTCCCCCCGGCCAGGCCCCGATGGTGCGTAAAGCCCCCCCTGTACAAAGTGCCCCCGGAGGTGAGATGCCCAGCCCCCACGCCTGCTGCACCCCCCTGCTCACTGGATGTCTGCCCCCCAGCACGAGCCCCAGGACATGCTGATGGGCGTGAACGTGTCCCGGGAGCGGCTCACCGAGGAGGTGACCTCGCACATGCGTCAGCAGAGCGTCCGGCTGGGCCAGGCCATCTCCGTGTTGCGCCTGCTGCTCTCCTGCACCTTTCTCTTCGTCTTCATCTCGTAAGCTCGGCTGCCGGCCTGCAGGGGCAGGGGACAGGCTCCGTTCCCTTGCATGGGATGGCACCGAGCCCCCACTCCCACATGCCCTGGGAGATGGTGTGGGATACAGCATGGCCTAGGGGGTAAACCAGGGGCTGGCACTCTGGACTGGGCTTCTAGTCCCACCTTGGCCACTGCATGACCTGGGCAACTCCTGTCCTGTTCCAACTCCACACCTCAGTTTCCCCATGTTGAAAACAGAGACCGGGATCCCGACCTTGTAAAGCCCATTGCGACCTGTGGATGAGCTGTGTGCAGCCTCTGGGATGAGGCCTCCCCTGGGAGCAAGGGGTGGGGGCCTGTGCCCCATGTGCCTGTCTGGCAGTGCCCAGTGCGGGGCAGGGGGGTGGGCCCACCGGTGCCCCAGGTCTCAGCAACCCCACTCGTCTCCCAGCGCTTTCTCCTACACCAACCACTATAACCATGACATCCGCTTCGACAACCTCTACGTCACCACCTACTTCCGTCAGCTCGACGCCCGGCGCTGGAAGCAGGTGAGGGCACCTGGCCTGGCTTGAGGAGGGTATGGGGAGCCGCGGGCTGGGGCTCAGGGGCCTCGGAGATAGGCTTTCAGGCAGACAAGCCACTAATTGTCCTGCTCCCTGTTGCTGTTCCAGGTGAGTGCCCCTGGCCGCGTGGGAGGTGGGGTGAGGGCCCTCGGGAGGGGCAGGCCCCGGGTGCCTGCCTGTGCCACTCTGCTTGGTCTCTCCAGAAAAAGCGTACGTTGCTGCCCCTGCGCCGGGCCGAGGTCTCTGGAGTGATCTTCCCCTGCAGACTGGCCGTGCAGCCGCCCGAGCTGAAGAGTCTGGTGAGTGGGGGCCAGGGGCCACGCTGGCACAGGCTGTTCCTGCCTGCCTGGCGGCGTCACCCCCGTGGGAGCCCTGGCGGCTGGCGCTGACCGAGCATCGCACGCTGTGCTTTAGGGGAGCACTGGGCTGGGAGCGGGGGACGTTTGGTGGGCCTGGGGGAGGCTGTAACGCACCCCTCCCCCTCAGATGCTGGAGCTGCTGGAGTGTGTCCCCCCGCTGCTCTTCCTGCTGCTGGCCTGGGGCCTCGACCACGTCCTCTACACCATGTTCAGCGTCATCCGGCACCACTCCTTTGTGCAGTACTCCTTCCGCAGTGAGCGCCTGGCACGGGCAGCCGCCCCCCTCCACCACCCCATGGCACCGCCCCCGCCCCATGGCACTGCCCCCAGCCCCACAGCACCATCCCACGTCCCATAGCACTGTCCCACGCCCCATGGCACTGCCCCGTGGCACCATCCCCCGCCCCATGGCACCGCCCCCCGCCCCATGGCACTGCCCCCCACCCCATGGCAGTGCCCCCAGCCCCATAGCACCGTCCCACTCCCCATAGCACCATCCCACGCCCCATGGCATTGTCCCGTGGCACCGTCCCACGCCCCATGGCACCATCCCCTGCCCCATGGCACTGCCCCATGGCACCATCCCTCGCCCCATGGCACCGCCCCCCGCCCCATGGCACTGCCCCCAGCCCCATAGCACCATCCCATGCCCCATAGCACCGTCCCACGCCCCATGGCACTGCCCCATGACACCGTCCCCCGCTCCATGGCACTGTCCCCCACCCCATGGCACCTTCCCCAGCCCCATGACACCGTCCCCCGCTCCATGGCACTGTCCCCCACCCCATGGCACCTTCCCCAGCCCCATGGCACCGTCCCCCGCCCCATGGCACTACCCCCTGCCCCATGGCACTGCCCCCAACCCCATAGCACTGTCCCACGCCCCATAGCACCATCCCACGCCCCATGGCAATGCCCGTGGCACCGTTCCCCGCCCATGGCACCGCCCCCCGCCCCATGGCACTGCCCCCTGCCCCATGGCATCTTCCTCAGCCCCATGGCACCATCCCACACCCCATGGCACCATCCCATGCCCCATGGCACTGCCCCCACCCCATGGCACCATACCCTGCCCCATGGCACCGCCCCCCGCCCCATGGCACTGTCCCCCGCCCCATGGCCCTGCCCCATGGCACCGCCCCCTGCCCCATGGCACCATCCCCAGCCCCATAGCATCGTCCCACACCCCATGGCACCGTCCCACGCCCCATGGCACCATTCCCAGCCCCATAGCACCGTCCCACGCCCCATGGCACCGTCCCCAACCCCATGGCACCATCCACCGCCCCATGGCACTGCCCCATGGCACCGTCCCCAGGGACAGCCCCCAGCCCCATAGCACCACTCCCCAGGGATAGGGACAGCTCCTCCGCCCCATGGCACCGTCCCCAGGGACAGGCACAGCTCCCCCACGTCATGGCACCGTCCCCAGGGACAGGCACAGCTCCCCAGCCCCAAGGCACCATCTCTGGATGTTGGCTTCTCTCCCTCCAGCAGCAGCAACTGCCTTTCACAATATCTGGTAGGGGGCACCCACACTCCAGCCCCACAGGCAGGGATCACCAACTCCTCTCCCTGCCTTCCCAAGGCCTCTACAACCCCCCACCTGTGTGTGTCCCAGGGTCCCCCTCCCCATGACCCCGACTCTCTGCCCGCTGCAGGCAGCCACCACCTGGAGGTGCGTGTCGGGGGCCGCTCCCTGCTGGCCCGGCTGCTCCGAAGCACCATCGGCGCCTTGAACACGTCCTCTGTGATGGCACTGGAGTCGACTAATCTGGGTGAGGGTGGGGGAGATGGACACCCCTCCCCCACATGGAGAGTGCCCACCCCCAGGCATGGGGTTCCTGAGGGCGCAGGTTCCCGTGGCCTGGCCCATCTCTGCCCAAGCCCAGCTGCTCTGCAGAGCCTGTGGATATTCCCCCTCCTCTCTGGAAATTCACTGGGGTCGTCCGGGCGAGACCCCAGGGCAGTGCCCTCTCCCCTTCTCGGCATTCCGGCTGCTGGAGGCGGGGGATGAGGGGAACACGGAGCCGAGGCCTCACTGTGCCTGTCTGGCCCCCGCAGCCTGCCTGCCGCAGCCCCAGGCCATGGCACAGAGCGACTACCTGGCCAGCTGCCTGCCCCTGGGGGCCCTGGTGCTGCTGTGTGTGGGCCAGGTGTATGCCCACCGCCTGCGCCGCGTCATTGCTGCCTTCTATTTCCCCAAGGTGAGCCCCCCACTGACCCCTAGTCCTGCCCCTGAGACCCCAGTGACCCCTCCCCCCCACTCCTGTGCCCTGAGACTCCTCCCTCCCTCTATCCCCAACACCCCCCGGCCCCCAATGTTTCCTATCTTCCTCCATCTCCCCTCTGCTCCCTCCACACCCCCTCCCTCCTGTCTCTGTAGATTCTAGCCAGGGCCCCCTGCCTGGGCTGGGGACTGAGACCCTGCCCTCCCCACACTCCTGGGGGTGGGGTCACCCCCAGATCCCAGGGGAGTGAAGCTGGGGGAGGGGCTCTGCCTTCCTGCCCCCACGGCCCCTCAGGCTCTCCCCTCCGGCCAGCGGGAGAAGAAGCGGGTCCTCTTCCTGTACAACGAGCTGCTGCGCAAGCGCCAGGCCTTCGTCCAGTTGCAGAGGAGACGCATCACCCGGCATGCCCGGCGGCACCAGGCCTTCGTGAGTGCAGGTGTCGGGCTGGGCGAGGCTCGGGGATGGCGAGGGGCAGGGGAGGGCCCTGCAGCCACTACATACGTACACACCTCTGCACATCCACGGCAACACACTCACACCTGATGGTGAGAGCCATTGCACACCCCTTTACACAATTGTGTATATGCTCACACATGCATGGGGGAGCCATTGCACACACTCGCTCCACACACTCGCCCGCCTGTGGGAGATGTTCCACGCCCATTGCCACAGGTGGCTGGCCACCCCTCCCCACAGCCCTCCCCAGCTCGTGTTATTCTGCTTCTCCCCCACTCTGCTGTCCCAAAGTCCAGGGCACAGCAGCTGGGGCCCCAGTCACATCACAGGCTCTGGCTCCCACTCCGACCCCACAGCCAGGACAAGACCCTGGCCTGGGCTGTGGGGGAGGATGCCAAGCAAAAGCCCCAGTCCCTTGGGAGAAGGACCCACTGCCCACATCCACCTAGAGCCCCCGGCCTTGTCCCTGCTGCAGGAGAAGCCACTGCTGGAGCGTTTCTACCTCTGGTGCCCACTTCTGCGCCACTGCCTGCGCCGGTACTGCGTGCTGTGCGGCTCACCAGAGAGCCGCACCTCCCAGCTGTGCCCGACGCCCACCTGCAGCACCATCTACTGCCAGCCCTGCTGGAGGGACATGGGGCAGGTCTGCTTTGCCTGCACCCCCGGCCACGTGTCCCTGTCTGGAGACAGCAGCAGCGAGGAGCAGATGACCTACACAGACTGAGGCGTGGGGGGCCAGGGGAGGCTCCTCCCCAGAACGGGGCTTCTGGCTCATTAAACAGATGCTGGCTGGTCTTGGCCTTTGTGGCTGTCTCATTTCCCCCTCTAGCAGCTGGTGCACCTGCAGGATAATGGCCTCCTACTCCTGCTGGCTGAGAGAGTTAGTCCTTTAAGCTCCAAAGGCTGGGGGCTGTGCTAGTGTCCTGGGTTCAAACCCTGCTGGCAGCCTGTGGTCAGGGGAGTCCCGAGGAGCTGGGGTTTGCAGAGCAGGGGCTGATCCTCAACTCTCCCTGCCCCAATGCCTGCGACCCAGCGAGAGCAGCTGGGAGCCAGCGCCACTAAGGCCAGAGTTTTGTATGACTCAGCTGCAGGACATGTAGACCCAACTCCCCAGCCCCAGATGTGTGTAGACAACTCCCCATTCAAAGGCTGCCTCCCTCCCCATCTCCAAACAGCCCCCAGCCCATCAGGCTTGTCCTGAAGCCTTGGCAGCAGTAGAAGCTTCTCCTGTTAGACCCGTCTTCCAGGACAGTTGGGGGAAGAGTGGTTGACGTGTGGGGGATGGGGCAGTTGGAGGCAGAGGAGTCAGGGTGTTGGGGGCAGGTGGAAGGGAGTGGGGCAGTGTCATGGAGTGTGGGGGAGTCAGGGCCCTGCACCCCTCTTCCTGCGATTCACCGGGACACTCAGCCAGCCTGTGACACAGAAGGTTTATTAGACGACAGGAACATGGTCCCAAGCAGGGCTTGTAGGTACAACCAGGACCCCTCAATCAAGTCCTTCTGGGGGGTTCAGGCCTCTACAAGGAGGGAGCTTAGACCCCAGCTTGGAGTTCTCTGTGTTGCCCCCCAGCCCAAGACTGAAACCAAAACCTCCTCTAGCTGCTCTCTCTCACCCCCTGCCGCCTTCTCTCCTTTGTTTAGTCTCCCAGGCAGAAGGTGTCACTTCTCCCAGCCCTTCTCCTGGCTCAGGTTACAGCTCAGGTAGCTTCCTTCAAGGGAAGTCCCCCATCCCCAATGTAACTCCCCTGCAACATTCCCAGGTCAAATCTGCCCCACTCCCTGCTCCGTCACAGGCAGTCGGGGGGCAGAGGGGTCGGAGTCTGCGGGGCAGGCGGAGGGGATAGGGGCAGTTGGGGTGTTCGGGGTGGCAGAGGGGAGTGGGACAGTTGGGGGACAGAGGGGTCAGGGTGTTGGGACTAGGCGGAGGGGAGCAGGGCAGTTCAGGGGCAGAGGGGTCAGGGTCTGCGGGGCAGGCGGAGGGGGGCAGGGCAGTTGAGGGGCAGAGGGGTCAGGGTGCTGGGACCAGGCGGAGGGGAGCGGGACAGTTAGAGGGCAGAGGGAGCTGGGCCTGAGGGGCAGGCAGAGTGGAGTGGGGCAGTTGCGGGGCAGAGGGGTTGGGGTGTTGGGGGCAAGCAGAGGGGAGCGGGACAGTTGGGGCATGGGGCAGTTGGGGGGCAGAGGGGTCAGGGTCTGGGGAGCGGGGCAGTTGGGGGGCAGAAGGAGCAGGGTCTAGGGGCCAGGCAGAGTGGAGCGTGGCAGCTGGGGGGCAGAGGGATTGGAGTGTTGGGGGCAGGCGGAGAGGAGAGAGGCAGTTGGGGTGCAGGGCAGTTGAGGGGCAGAGGGGTCGGGGTGTGGGGGTCGGGGGTGGGGAGTGGGGCAGGTGGAGGGCAGGGCCTGCGGGGCAGGTGGAGGGGAGCGGGGTGTTGGGGGCAGGCGGAGGGGAGCAGGGTAGTTGGGGGCAGAGGGGTCTGGTCAGCGGGGGTGGGGAGCGGGGCGGAGGGGTCAGGGTCTGCGGGGCAGGGGGACGGGAGCGGGGAAGTTGGGGGGCAGAGGGGTCGGGGTGTTGGGGCAGGCAGAGAAGAGTGGGGTAGTTGGGGTGTGGGGCAGTTGAGGGGCAGAAGGGTCTGGGTCGCTGGGGTGGGAAGGGGGGCAGCTGGGGGGCAGAGGGAGCAGGGCAGTTGGGGGCAGAGGGGTCGGGGTGTTGGGGGCAGGCGGAGGGGAGCAGGGCATTTGGGGGGCACAGGGGTCTGGGTCTGGGAAGCGGGGCAGTTGGGGGACAGAGGGGTCAGGGTGTTGGGGGCAGGCAGAGGGGAGCGGGGCAGTTGAGGGGCAGAGGGGCCAGGGTGTTGGGGCAGGCAGAGGGGAGCGGGGCAGTTGGGGGACAGAGGTGTCGGGGTCTGGGAGGCGGGGGTGGGGAGCCAGGAAGTTGGGGGGCAGAGGGAGCAAGGCAGAGGGGTCGGTGTGTTGGGGGCAGACAGAGGGGAGCAGGGCAGTTGGGGGGCAGAGGGGTCGGCGTCTGGGGGGCAGGAGTGGGGTGCAGTCGGGGTCAGGGTCTGTGGGGCAGGCGGAGCGGAGCAGAGCAGTTGGGGGGCAGAGGGATCTGGGTCTGGGAAGCGGGGCAGTTGGGGGGCAGAGGGGTCAGGGTGTTGGGGGCAGGTGGAGGGGAGCGGGACAGTTGGGGGGCAGAGGGGTCTAGGTCTGGGAAGCGGGGCAGTTGGGGGGCAGAGGGGTCAGGGTCTCGGAAGCAGCGCAGTTGGGGGGCAGAGGGGTCAGGGTGTGGGGAGCGGGACAGTTGGGGGCAGAGGGGTCAGGGTGTTGGCAGGCGGAGGGGAATGGGACAGTTGCAGGGCAGAGGGGTCTGGGTCTGGGAAGCGGGGCAGTTCGGGGGGCAGAGGGGTCAGGGTGTTGGGGACAGGCGGAGGGGAGCGGGACAGTTGGGGGCAGAGGGGTCTAGGTCTGGGAAGCGGGACAGTTGGGGGGCAGAGGGGTCAGGGTGTGGGGATCGGGGCAGTTGGGGGGCAGAGGGGTCAGGGTGTTGGCAGGCGAAGGGGAGCGGGACAGTTGTGGGGCAGAGGGGTCTGGGTCTGGGAAGCGGGGCAGTTGGGGGGCAGAGGGGTCAGGGTGTTGGGGGCAGGCAGAGGGGAGCGGGACAGTTGGGGGCACAGGGGTCTGGGAAGCAGGGCAGTTGGGGGCAGAGGGGTCAGGGTGTTGTGGGCAGGCGGAGGGGAGCGGGACAGTTGGGGGCAGAGGGGTGAGGGTGTTGGGGGTAGGTGGAGGGGAGCGGGACAGTTGGGGGGCAGAGGGGTCTGGGTCTGGGAAGCGGGGCAGTTGGGGGCAGAGGGGTCAGGGTGTGGGAAGCGGGGCAGTTGGGGGTCAGAGGGGTCAGGGCGTGGTGCAGTTGGGGGCAGAGGGGTCAGGGTGTTGGGGAGTGGGGCAGTTGGGGGGCAGAGGGGTCAGGGTGTTGGGGAGCAGGGCAGTTGGGGGCAGAGGGGTCAGGGTGTTGGGGGCAGGCGGAGGGGAGTGGGACAGTTGGGGGGCAGGGGTCTGGGTCTGGGAAGCGGGGCAGTTGGGGGCAGAGGGGTCAGGGTGTGGGGAGCGGGGCAGTTGGGGGGCAGAGGGGTCAGGGTGTTGGGGGCAGGCGGAAGGGAGCGGGACAGTTGGGGACAGAGGGGTCTGGGAAGCGGGGCAGTTGGGGGCAGAGGGGTCAGGGTGTTGGGGCAGGTGGATGGGAGCAGGACAGTTGGGGGGCAGAGGGGTCAGGGTGTGGCGCAGTTGGGGGGCAGAGGGGTCAGGGTGTTGGGGCAGGCAGAGGGGAGCGGGACAGTTGGGGGCAGAGGGGTCTGGGTCTGGGAAGCGGGGCAGTTGGGGGCAGAGGGGTCAGGGAGTTGTGGGCAGGCGGAGGGGAGTGGGACAGTTGGGGGCAGAGGGGTCAGGGTGTTGGGGGCAGGCGGAGGGGAGCGGGACAGTTGGGGGCAGAGGGGTCTGGGTCTGGGAAGCGGGGCAGTTGGGGGCAGAGGGGTCAGGGTGTGGGAAGCGGGGCAGTTGGGGGCAGAGGGGTCAGGGCATGGTGCAGTTGGGGGGCAGAGGGGTCAGGGTGTTGGGGAGCAGGGCAGTTGGGGGCAGAGGGGTCAGGGTGTTGGGGGCAGGTGGAGGGGAGTGGGACAGTTGGGGGGCAGGGGTCTGGGTCTGGGAAGCGGGGCAGTTGGGGACAGAGGGGTCAGGGTGTGGGGAGCGGGGCAGTTGGGGGGCAGAGGGGTCAGGGTGTTGGGGAGCGGGGCAGTTGGGGGGGCAGAGGGGTCAGAGTGTTGGGGGCAGGCGGAAGGGAGCGGGACAGTTGGGGACAGAGGGGTCTGGGTCTGGGAAGCGGGGCAGTTGGGGGCAGAGGGGTCACGGTGTTGGGGCAGGTGGATGGGAGCAGGACAGTTGGGGGGCAGAAGGGTCAGGGTGTGGCACAGTTGGGGGGCAGAGGGGTCAGGGTGTGGCGCAGTTGGGGGTCAGAGGGGTCAGGGTGTTGGGGGCAGACGGAGGGGAGCGGGGCAGAGGGGTCGGGGTCTGGGGGGCAGGGTGGGGTGCAGTCGGGGTCAGGGTCTGCGGGGCAGGCGGAGGGGAGCGGCCGGCGGCCGGTGCCGAGCTCCCCGGGGACCAGCGGGCGGACGGGCGGAGGCGGAGCTCGCTGGGCGGACCCGAGCCCTGGCAGGGCCGGCCGGGGAGGGGAACTTCCCGGCCCAGCGGGCGCTGCCAGGCGCGGCCCGGCCCGGCCCCGCTCCGTGCGAGCCGGGAGGGCGGGGGCGGCCCGGCCGGATCGGGGCTGGGATAAACCCGCAGCCGCGGCGCCCCGCACACCAGGAGCGAGGGCCGGCGGCTGAGCCCCGCCATGGGGCTGCGGCTGCTCCTCGGGCTGCTCTGGGCCCTGGGCAGCGGCTCGGGGCTCCCCGGGCCCTGGCACGAGTCCGGCCCCCACGGAGCCGGCTGGGGCGCCCGGCGCGCAGGTGAGCGGGCGGAAGGGGGAGACCGCCTGGGGGGCCGCGGGACCACGGAAACCCTTGGAGTCGGCGCGCAAGTCACTGGGGCCGGATGGGTCAGAGCAGGGGCTGGGAGCCAGGACTCCTGGTTTCTCTCCCCGGCTCTGGGAGGGGAGTGGGGGCTGGTGGTTAGAGCAGGGGGCTGGGAACCAGGACCCCTGGGCTCTCTCCCCGGCTCGGGGTGGGGAGTGGGGTCTGGTGGGTTGCGGGGGCTGGGAGCCAGCACTCCTGGGTTTTCTTCTGGCTTGGGGCGGGGATTGGGGTCTAGCGGGTTGCGGGGGCGGGGAGTGGGCCTGTGGCTGGGACTGGGGCCGAGCACCAGCCCCATGCTGCCTTCCAAGCACCTGGCGACCCTGCAGGGAAAGGCCGCGAGAGGTGAGCGAACGGGTGCTGATACGACTCCTGCAGACCTTTGGCCCGGCCCGCCCAGCCCTGCTGCGCAGGTGCCTGTCGGGCTGGCTGAGTAGTGGGGCCAGGTGCCATGGGGGTCTGGGTGTTCCTGTCTGACAAGGGTGGATTCAAGCAGCTGGGGGCCCTGGATGCATTGTGCCTTTACACCCCACACCTGGAGGGGCTCCTGTGCTCTGCTTGGAGGAGCTGGGCCCACTGTGCTTTTCCTTGTCTGCCATGCCTAGAGCAGCCCTCTGGGTGAGGTTGGTGGGAGCCCCAGAGCAGTGGGGCTTGGAGCTAATGCCCCCAGTGAGAGGCAGCGAGCAGCTTCCCTTTGGGACAATTGGCTCAGGCTCTCTGCAGACTCAGGCAGGTTTCATTGCAAGTTGTATTCAAGGCAGCTCTCCCTTCCCCCACCCCAGGCAACTGATTCTGCCTGTGGTTGCAGAGAGTCTGAGACAATTGTTTGGGGGGCAGGCTGCTTTGGCACAGGTTTGGCATCACTGGGGTCGGGGGGGCTGCAGCTGAGAGCCATATGGAGCCAGGAGGCTGCCTGTCATGGAGGCTCCCAGGGGGTGGGAAGGCAGGACCATGGTGTCCCTGCACCAGTGAGGGTGGGGGAGGAGGTGGTCAGGGGATATGGGGGGGAGCTGAGCCTCCTCCCCAGGGTAAGCTTTGTCATCACAGGCCCTGGGGGTGGGAGTGGATGCAGAGCGGCTGGGGAGGAGATGGGTGAGGGGTGGCTGAGCTCTTCACCAGACATCCCCCCCCCCCCCGGTCCTTGGACTAGGGGGATGAGTCTAGGCTGGCTCTGGGGCCCAGGGGATGAATCCCCCCCGCTCCCGTGCTATCTGCTGCCCAGCCCCCGGCTGGTGTCTCAGCAGAGCCAAATAGACTGTGGAGCCTGAAGTCCTGGGGAGGGTTACCTAGCCCCCCCCCCAGGGAGACCCAGCCTTACGGTGATGGAGGGGGCGTCTCCTAGCAGGGCAGGAAGGTCTGTGCTGGCATCCTATCCCGACCGGCTCCTCCAGCTCCACCCAGCGCTGCCTGCCTCCAGGGTCCTGGGAGGAAGGACGGGGGCGGCTGATTGCCCCACCCTGACTCCGCCAACCCTCCTGGGTCGCCTGGTTTCAGGTGCAGCTTTGGAGGGATGGGCCCTGCTGCCGCCATAGATGCTGGGACACTCCTGAAGGGCCTTCTCTGTGTGGCCCCAGTGGCTGGAGCCCTGTGGGGCTGGGGGCTGCCCGTGCTTGCTGGGGCTTGGCCAGGCCGTTTCGGAGTGGGACCCTTGGCAGTTCTTCCCCGATGCATACGTGGGTCTCTTTCAGCACCGCCTGCCCAGGCGGTCAGGGCACGTCCTGCACACACCGGCAGTGGCGGTAGTTCAGCTGTGCCATAGTGTAGACATGGCCTACATATCCCGAAAGCGCTGCCGTCTCTCTGCGGCGCAGGGGGCACATGCCAGTGAACGGCGGGCACAGGGCGTGGGCCCTGCTCTGAGCACTTACCAAGAGAGGGACATGCACCCCACCTACGGTGCAAGGGTGGAGAGCCAGAGACACTCACCAGGCCACACAGGGCGCCATGCTCAGAGCTGGGAATGGGACCCAGGAGTCCTGGCTCCCAGCCTGTCCCCGATTCTTCACCGAGTCAGATGTGGAATAGGGCACGGGTCTGGCTTCCAGGGCACGCTTTGTGCACCTGCCTGGCTGGGAACCCCGGGGGGGTCTGGGACCCATGTGGCAGTCTGGGGGAGGGGGACTGTGCTCTAGGAGCGCATGGATCCGTGCTGTGTGGGGCGAGGCCTGGGGGAACAGGGGCACCCAGGGTGATGGCTCTGTTCTTGGCCCCTTGCAGGCGGCAGCTCCAGTCGGCAGCCTGAAGACCTGCGACATTATTGGCACGTGACGCCCTGGATCCTGCAGGGCAACCGGACACTCAGCATGGCCGAGACAGACCTGGTAAGATCTCTGCCCTCCACCCCCAGCAGCCACTGGCTGCGTTCCCTGGCACCCCTGCTCCCCCCAACGGTAGCACCCCCCCAGCTCATCCGTCAGTGGGGGCCTCTCCCTGGGATGGCCGGGACTCAGTCCAGCTGGCAGGAAGGGAGCAGTGCCCACACAGCCTGGCCCCTGCACCGGATTTGTTGCGATCACCCCTGCTTTGGGGGTGCACTCGGGGAGCTTTAGCGCTTCCCTCCCAGCCCTATGGGTGCTACTCTGGCATCGCTCCCCACCCCCGTTGGATTCCCCTGTTTCCTTTCCAGGCACAGGAAACCCAGCCCCTGTCCCAGCTCTGGCCTCAGCACCTGCCCTGTTCCTGGGGTCCCGGCAGGGAGCAACGACCTGCAGCCTCTGGGGGGATGGGAGCATGGGGAGACCTCCAGCACCTGCAAGGATGAGGGAGAAGGAACCTGCTGCATTGCAGCTCCCCCCATCTGTGTGAGGGTCCCCGGCCCCAGCAGGCCCCGCTGCCTTGAGTGGCTTCCTTAGGGGCGTCTGGGGGCTCCCCATACTGGGAGTTGGGGATGCCTGGAGAAGATCCCTTCAGACCCATGCTGGGGGAGGGGCAAGAAAGACGCTGCCCTGTGGACTCCCCCGTCCGTCCCCCCGCCCAGCCAGGCCGGCTGTGTGAGCTCATTCCTGCCCACCCCCCCACCGGAAGGGCCTGGCCCGGCCACAGCCAAGGATCCTCTGTGGCATTTCCTCTTTGCTCCGTGCTGGCAGGAAGTGCAGGGTGTGGGGGGCAGGACACCTCCTGCGACACCCCACTCCCAGGACAATGAGCTAATGAGGGAGGGGTGCTTCCTGGTGAGCTCCGGGAGGGGACCCCCATCCTGACCTCTGCCTGACCTCCGGCATGCTAGGACCTAACCGAGACCACATGAGTGGTGGGAGCTGCCCCGTCCACCGCTCCCTCCGTCCCGCCATCACCTGCCGCACAGCTTGGGCCCCATCGGCGATGCTGGCTGGGGAGGGGACAAGCACCCCAAACCATGGCAGGGGAGCTGAGCTCTGCCCAAGGCAGAGGCCAAGCGACCCCAATCCTGGGCTGGGCTGCGATGAGTGGGGTTGGGTGGGTGGGTGAGCTGGGGCATTGTCTGCCAGGGGGTATTGGTGGGTGGCCCCCCCACGCTTCCTTCTTCCAAACACAGGGGGGCTCAGCCATGGGGCAGGGGCAGAGGGGCTGGCTTTACCCCTGTCCTAGTGACTCCATCCCACCCCCTCGGCTACCAGGAAGGGGTGGGGCAGGGAACCCAGACTGGGGTGCCCCCTGATGGGGACCAGCCCTATGTTCCATCCTGGGTGGGTGTTGGGGGTGACTCCCAGGCTGGGGATCGCTGGCTGCTGGGCCTGAAACCCGCTCCTTGGTCTCCCCCAGGAGGGCTTCCCAGCCCGGCTTCAGGTGGCCCTGGACCTGGAGGGGACACAGCTTGTGCTGGAGTTAGAGCAAAACTGGTGAGTTTCGGGGGGTGTCATGCAGTGTGGGGAGTCAGGGCCCTGCACCCCTCTTCCTGAGATTCATCAGGACTCTCAGCCAGCCAGTAACAGAGAAAGTTTGTTAGGCAACAGGAACACAGTCCCAAGCAGGGCTTGTAGGTACAACCAGAACCCCTCAGCCAGGGCAAGGAGCTTAGACTCCAGCTTGGAGTTCCCTGCGTTGCACCCCCCAGCCCAAGACTGAAAACCAAACCTCCTCCGCAGCTTTCTCCTCCCTCCCCCCAGCTCCTCCTCCCCTTTGTTCAGTCTCCCCAGGCAGAAGGTGTCACTTCTCCCAACCCCCCTCCTGGCTCAGGTTACAGCTCAGGGAGCTTCCTTCAAGGGAAGTTCCCCCTCCCCAGTGTAACCCCCCTGCAACATTCCCAGGTCAAATCCACTCTGACCCAGTCCCCCTGTGACAGAGATGTTCCCTGTACCCTTCTTCCTCCCCTCCCCGCCAGCTGGCTGTGTGTGTGCGTGGGGGGGAGGCAGCATCTGAGCTGCACAGGGGTTGCTCTGCTGGGCCCTGAGGTGGGGAGGGAGCTGGGGGGCTGCAGTGGGTGGCCGGGGCACCAGAGCATTATTCTAGGGGAGCCGGGGGTAGGGGAGGGAGCTGCACAGGATGGCTGGGGGGCCCTGTGAGGAGGGAACTGGGGGGCTGCAGGGGGGACTGGGAGGACCTGGGGGGCAGGGAGCTGCAGGGGGTGGCTGGTGGCCCTATGGGGAGGGAGCTGGGGGGCTGCACGGGATGGCCGAGACATTGTGCATTGTTCTGGGGGGGAGGGAGCTGCAGGAGGTGGGCAGGGAGCCCTGTGAAGAGGGAGCTTGAGGGCTGCAGGGGGGTACTGGGAGGCCCGGGGGGGCAGGGAGCTGCAGGGGGTGGCTGGGGGCCCTATGAGGAGGGAGCTGGGGGGTTGCATAGGGTGGCTGAGACACCTGTGCATTGAGCGGGGGCGGGAGGGAGCTGCAGGAGGTGGCCAGGGAGCCCTGTGAGGAGGGAGCTGTGGGTCTGGGAGGCCCTGAGGGGTTGGAGCTGGGGGTGGCTGGGGTGCCCATGTATTGTTCTAGGGAGGCTTGGGGGCATTGCTCTGGGGAACCCAGGGTGTGTGCAGGGGCAGTGGCCTGGCAGCAGATGGGCTCCAGCTGGGTCATGCTCCCTCTGGCCCCGCTGGCCCCTCCGTGGGCCTGGTGGAGGGGGAACACCCTCTGCCTCTGTTCTTGGGGAGCAAGGCAGTGCCCCTCTGGCCTATGGGGATGCTGTGTACCCTGGGGGCCGTTCTCCCATTGGCTGGTGCAGCCCCCGGCATCCCAGAGATGGGGCGGGGTGGGGAAGCCCGTCCCTGGGCTCGCTCTCACTGTCTGTCTCCGGCAGGGAGGTGGCTCCGGGCACCCGGGCACTGCTCTATTACCTGCCCAATGGCACGCGGGTGACACAGGCCGCCGGCTCGCAGGTAGGTTTGTGGCTAGCCATGCAGGTGTCAGGGATCCACAGGATCAGTCTCTGGCAGACCCCTGCAGCGTGGCAGACCCCCAGGGGTCCCACTCCTCCCCAGGGCAGGCCATGCGGCTTCATCACCTTAGACCGAACCGCTGGGGCACCTGCCCTCCTGCTTCACCCAGCAGGTGCACCAGCACCACGTGCCAGGCAGAGACTTCTCCCCTGCAAGGATGGGTGCCCCTTGCCCAGTGCTGGCAGGGACACCCACACAGTGCACTCAGCACGCCGGATTTAGTGCTGAGAGCTGAAGGTGAAAGCAGCATCAGAGCCCTGTCACCTCACAGCAAACCCCCGGCCCATGGGGCAGGTCCCAGTGAAACCCCCCAGCTCTGTCCCTCCCCTTCCCCCATCCTTTGTTCTCCAGCTTGGGGATTGTGTGCAGAGGAGGTGATATCCCTCTTTCCCCCGCCTTCTTGCCAGGTGTCACTGTCCCTTAATTGGCTTTGTTCTCTGAGGTTCTCCACGGACCTGGGGGGGCCTGGGCCACCCCCTCTCAGTGACTCCTCCGCCTGGGTGACATTCACAACTGTCTGCAGCTGCCCTGGAAGCAAACGCCTCTCCCAGCCATGCAAAATGCAGGGAAAAATGAGGCACACGGGGGTGGTGTGGTGGTGAACGGACATAAAAATAGTACAGAAAATTCCCACCCCCCCAGGAGGTGACTCTGACGGCAGTGCCCTGGCTGTGCAGGACTCGGGTGTGGGTGTGTGTGCGGGGGTGCTGCGAGCTTCCCCAGGGCAGTGCCCTGTCATTGGCACTGTTGTATTTGTACTGGTCCATTACTTGGACCAGTGACTCCTCCCCTCATTGCTGGCCAGGGCTGCTCTGCAGGGGGAGACGTCCCAGCTGGGTCCCCTGAGAGCGCTCGGAGCTGCAGCTAAACTCAGCTTCTCTCTGCTGCAGGGAAACTGTTGCTACCGGGGCCACGTCCGGGAGTATCCAGGCTCCTGGGCCAGCGTCTGCACCTGCTCCGGACTCAGGTGGGGGAGAGCTCTGCAGCTGCAGGCTGGGGGCTGAAATCGGGGGTGATGGGGAGAGGAGGGACAGTAGGTGTGGGGGTGCCCTGGCCAATGGAAGGATGCGGGGGGGATCTCTGTGGGTTTTAAAGAGGAGCCATTCTGGGTGCCCCTCAGTCCTGACCTGCAGCCCCAGTGACCATAGCCCTGCCCCCCCCGCTGCCTAGCAGGGGCCGTGGTTTTGCTGAGCCTGTGACCCCTGCCTCTCTTGTAACCTGCCCTGAGGATTAACCTAGTCCCTGCCCCCCAGCTAACGCCCATCTCCCCCTCCTCTCCTAGTGGCGTCCTCGTGGCCTCGGAGAACAGGAGCTACGGCCTGGAGCCAGACCCCCAAGGGCCCCGCGGGAGGCACCTGGCCTACAGGCCCCGGGACATGCGTCTGGGACAGAGGGAGTGTGGGCTGGGCCCCTCCAACCGCACACAGCCACTGCTGGACCCGGAACCACGCAGGGTAGGTGGGGGAGGGGAATTGGGGGGTGTCTGGAGCCACAGCACCCCCCCCCACCACCACCAAGTCTCATTTGTCTCTGGATGGGGAGAAGCTGTTGCCTGAGTCCCCAGGTCACAACCCCCTTTGCTGCCCCCCCCCCCCCCCCGCCAGTTCTGGCTCTTGTGTCCATGCGTTTGCTGAGTGCCCTCCTCCCCACTCACTGGCTCACCCTTCTCCCCAGGGGAAGCGGGAGGCAGCCCCAGAGCAGCCGTTTGTGGAGCTGGTGATGGTGGTGGACCATGCAGAGGTGAGTGACTCCTGGCCATGCTGGGTGGGGATGGGAGGAATCTGCCTCACTCTCCTGAACCCCATGGAGGCTCCTCCCCCCTGACGCCTCCTCTCCCCCCTTGCAGTTCAAGAATTACCCCAACATGAAACGGATCCAGACCCGGATGCTGGAGATCGCCAACCAGGTGGACACGGTGGGTCCCTAATGGTCCCTGGGATGCCCTTCCCCCCCGGCTCTGCCAGTGCCCCTCACTCCTGCCCCACAGCCCCGGTTATCCCAACCTGCACCTCCCACTCCCCGCAGCTCTGCGCCCCCTCACTCCTGTCCCGCAGCCCCAGTTATCCCAGGTCTGTGTCGTTGTCACAGAGTTTGGGGGAGTCAAGGCCCTACACCCCCCACTTCCTGCGATTCACCAGGACTCTCAGCCAGCCAGTAACACAGCTTTATTTAGATGACAGAAACACAGTCCAAGGCTGGTCTTGGGGGTACAGAAAACAAGACCCCTCAGTTAGGTCCATCTTGGGGGGGCCCCAGGGAGGCCAGAGCCCTGTCTGGGCTCCCCTCCATTTCCCAGCCAGCTCCAAATTGAAACTCCCTCCAACCATCTCCCCCCGCACCCTGCAGGGCCCCTCCCCGGCTCCTCCTTGTCACGGAGTCTCCGGCCGATGCTCTGGAACTGCTCCCCACTAAGCCAGTCAGGACTTTGGGGAGCCTCCTCTCCCTTGGAGCAGACTTGTTCAGGGCAAGAAGCTCACACGGCTTCACCTCCTGGCTCTCTCCTTGGAGCATTCAGCATCCTCTGCCCCTCTGTGCGCTTCCCACAGCGAGCCCACCCAGCGGGGTCCTGGGGAAGCCACAGGGCTCTGCACCCCCACTTTGCAGTCAGACGTGACTCTTAGCCAGCAAAACAGAGGTTTATTTGATGACAGGAACAGGGTGTAAAACAGAGCTTGTAGATACAGCGAACCAGACCCCTCAGCCGGGTCCACTGTGGGGGGCAGTGAGCCAGACCCCTAGGTCTGCACTTCACTCCTCGTCCCCAGCCAGCTCCAGACTAACCATCCCCTCCAGCCCCTCCTCTCTGCTCAGCCCCCTTTCCCAGGCCAGGAGGTCACCTGATCCCTTTGTCTCCAACACCTTCAGCTGGCACCTTTGCAGAGGAGGGGCCCAGGCCATCAGTTGCTAGGAGACAGAGTGCCAGGCATTTAGGTGCACTGGCCCTTTGCTCTGCAGCAATCACACACCCTTATCCCACCACCTAGATACTTAAGAACTGCCTAGGGGACACGGACGCACCAACACAGTATTCAGAGCAAACATTAAGAACAGTCCCAGTTCATCACACTCCTCCAGCCTTTCTCCATTTCCCAAGCAGAGGTGTCACCTGGCTCCTCTTGCAGCCTGGTTCTCAGGTTACCTGCTCAGGTATCCTCCCTTCCCCAATGCAGCCAGTCCCAGCAAAACTCCCCTCAACCTTCCCAGGCCAAAACGCCTCTCTCCCTGCTCCGTCACAGGCACCCACACAGAATTCAAAGAAAACATGAAGAACATTCCCAGTTCTGTTCGTCAGGGTTGTTCACCCCCTCCCCCAGCTCCACGTCCCCCTCACTGCCGTCCCGCAGCCCCTGCTGTGCCAGCCCTGACTCCTGCCCTGGTACGGGCAGTGGTGCCATCAGTGACTCTGGTCTGGCGCCCACTGCCCGGCCAGCATCTCTAACCCCAGCTTCCCCCCAGTTCTATCGGCCCCTGGGCATCCGCGTGGCGCTGCTGGCGGTGGAAGTGTGGAACCAAGGGGACCCCATCGCTGTGGGGCCCAGCGCCCGGGCCACGCTGGAGCGCTTCCTGCAGTGGAGGCAGAAGGAGCTGCTGCCCTGGCTCCCGCATGACAATGCCCAGCTGCTCACGTGAGTGCGGGGGCCAGGGGGGGCCAGGCTGGAGCCTGTCTGATGCCAGGTGCACGTGGCCAGGATCTGGGCTCCGGCCCCCCTAATGCTTGCTCGCTCTTACAGGGGGGCCCCGCTGGAGGGGGTGGCGGTGGGGATGGCGTCCCAGGCCTCCATGTGCTCAGCTGCGCGATCGGGCGGGGTCAGCGTGGTGAGTACCTCCCCGTCCCTCCCCCTGCCCCCTCCTCTGCCCCTGCCCACTCTGATCTGGCCTCTTTGTGCAGGATCACTCGGTCAGCGTCCTGGTCGTGGCCTCTACTGTGGCTCACCAGCTGGGCCACAACCTGGGCATGAACCACGATGGTGCCGGGCGCCAGTGTGACTGCGTCGGTCCCTACCAGGAGCGGAACTGCATCATGGCGCCGCCCACAGGGTGAGTCTGGGGGTGCCCTGGCATGTGGCGGGGGAAGGGGAGTCCCTGGGCCCTGCCCCCCTGCACTCATGGGCTCCCCTCCACAGGCTGATGCCTGGTCTGAGCTTCAGCAGCTGCAGCCAGCAGGACGTGGAGCAGAGCCTGCGCCGGGGCCAGGGCTGGTGCCTCTTCAACGTGCCTGAGCCCAAGAGCGTGGTCGTGAACTCGCACTGCGGGAACTGGCTGGTGGAGAAGAACGAGACGTGTGACTGCGGCCTCCGGGCGGTAAGAGGGGGAGGCATGTGTGTGAGGGGATTTCTGCTCATTGCCCCCAGGGCCCCACTGTCACGGACTCACAGCATGTCTGTCTCTGCTGTGGGCCCCCTCAGGGAGTCTCCTCGCTCTGGGGCCCTGGGCCTCCTCACCCCCGAAGGGGACAGTGCCCCCTGTTCTTTAGCCCAGAGCGACTCTCAGCCAGCATAAAACAGGAGGGTTTATTGAGCATCTGAATCCAGCACAGGAAACTCTCAGGTTCTCAGCACAGCACATCCAAGTCTCCCCTGCATCCAGGTGGGCTCTGCCTGCTCCCCCTCTCCAACCCAGAGCCCCCCTGCTCCCCACTGGGCTTCCGATATCCCCGGCCCCAAGCCCTCTCTGTCCATTGTCTTCTCTCCAGGTAAACAGGGTCGCCTGCTTCTTCTCTCCCCTCTCCTGTCCTCTGGCCCCTCTGGCTGGAACTGGCTGGTCAGGTCACCGGGGTCCTCGCTTCGCAGCCCATTGTCCTCCCACTGGACAGAACCGGCTGTGACTCCTGAGCTGGGCCTCCCGGTCACCAGTCGCTGGGGTCTCCATCCTCCAGGCCGGGGTCCTGAGTCCCCTCTCCTGTCCTGTGTCCCAACAAACTCCCTCTCCCCTCCCCTCGTTAAACCAGTAACACCCGGGGACACTGAGTCCCTCCCCCTCTGCACGCAACCCACTGAAAAAACCAAGGAAAAAACCAGAAAATCCCCCACTTTGTCACACCTGCTCACCCCGCCCCTCTGCCTCACAGGAGTGCACTGACCCCTGCTGCAACGCCAGCACCTGCCGGCTGGCCCCTGGAGCTGAGTGTGCCACGGGGGATACCTGCTGCCAGGACTGCAAGGTGAGTGGAAGGGCCCTACCAGTGCCCCTCACTCCCGACCCGCAGCCCCCTGCCAGCCCAGCCCTGGGCTCCACCTCATCGCTTTCTGGGGGTGCACGACCAGATGGCAGCACAATTAATATTAAGGGTGCAGGAAGGAACGAGTTATACCTGGGCTACGGTCGCTGGAGTCCAGTGGCAGGGCTGATGGAATGCGGCCCAAGCTGCTGCCGGAACTAGCTGAAGCAATCACAGACCCACTGGTGTTTCTCGTCGAGAGCCCCCCGGGGGAAAGAGAAGGGCAAACGTAGGGCCCAGGGTGTTACCGACCCATCAGCCTGACCTCACTGGCTGGAAAGAGCCTGGAGCAAACGGTTAAACAACTCTGAGCCCCTGGAGCAGGCACTAAGGAACCGCCGGCACGGACTGGTCACAGACATGCCCAGCCAGTCTCTGTCGGGGGCAGCGGGGAGCATGGGAGGTGTTGGGTTTAGCCAGGCTTTGGGTACCGACCCACATGACAGCTGGTTTTACTGCAAGGGGGGGTCACGGCTCTGTGGGGTCAGCACTGTGCCCCCAGCTTGGGCCCTTTGATGTGCCAGACCCTCAGGGATCCCCCTCGTCCCTCAGGGCAGGCCCTGCAGCCTCTTGCTTCACCCCGGGAGCACTGCCCAGTGAGCCCCCCTGAGCCAGAGGCCAGGCCAGAGACCCCCCCGCACACTGCCTGTTCTGACTCTTTCTGATCCCCAGCTGCGAGGGGCTGGCTCCGTGTGCCGGGAGCCCCATGGTGAGTGCGACCTTCCTGAGTTCTGCGACGGGCTGTCCCCACGCTGCCCTCCCAACACATACCTGCAGGACGGGCAACCCTGCGCCGGGGGCCAGGCCCACTGCTACGGGGGGGCCTGCACCACCTACCAGGGCCAGTGCCAGGAGCTGTGGGGCCCAGGTAAGGGGCAGGGGTCTGGTGGGAGGGTGGGATGCAGTGGAGCTGAGTGCGGGGGTGCAGAGCTGGGGGGACTCTGGGGAGATGGAGCGGGGGTGCCAAGGCCCCTGCGATGCTCACAGCTCTGTCCCATGCAGGTTCAGGGCCCGTCTCCAACGTCTGCATGGCCTCCCTGAATGCCAGAGGGGATGAGCATGGGCACTGCGGGCAGCGCCCCGACGGCACGTACATCCCCTGTGCCCAGCGGTGAGTGACCCCTGTATATCACCCATCTGTCCCCTCCCCCTTCCCCTGTCCGTCCATCCTCCTGACCCCTGTCTGCCCGTGTAGGGACGCTGGCTGCGGGAGGCTGCAGTGCCAGGGGGGCAGTGCCCAGGGCACACTGGAGGATGGAGTGGCACCTGGCTGCCGTGCTATCCCCCTGCCCCTGGACGAGGATGTGAGTGACCTGGCCATGGTGCTGCCGGGCACGGCCTGTGGCCCCGGGAAGGTGAGCTGGGGGGACACCCCGGGGCACAGAGGAGGAACAGGTGCATCAGCCAAGTGGGAAGGGGGTCGCTGGCCCCCCCATGCTGGGCCAGGCCCCCCCCTTCTCTCTCGTGACTCCCTCTTTCTCTGGGCAGGTGTGCAGCAGTGGCCGGTGCCAGGATGTCTCCGAGCTGGGGGTGCAGGAGTGTGGGAGTAAATGCCACGGGCATGGGGTGAGCGGGGCAGCAGGTCTGGGGGGAGGGGAGGCTGTGCCGTCCCTTCGCTGAGAGCCTGTCAGTGAGGAGGCTCCGTGTCCCCCCCCCCACCAGGTCTGCAACAACAACGGGCACTGCCACTGTGAGGCGGGCTGGGCCGCTCCTGCCTGCAACAGCCCGGGGGCCGGGGGCAGCGTGGACAGCGGCCCCGGGGGCCTGGAGCAAGGTGAGCGGGGGGGGCAAGGCATGGGGGGCGGGGCTGATCATGTTGTTTCTGACGCTGATGAGGCTGGGACCCAGGCATTCGGCTGGGCAGGGCAGGGATTCAGACCCGTCTCCCCTGGGGTGGGGCTGGTGGCACCCGAGGGCCAAGCTAGGCACGCGTGGTGGATGCAGGGCCCCCCCCAGCTGGATGGGGCGTGAGACGAATGGGGCTTTGTGTGCTGGGGGCAGGGCCTTTACTGCCAGGGACACTAACAGGCTGTTCTCCTGCCAGGCGGCAGCTCGCTCCCCACCACCCTGTTGATCCCAGCCGCGCTGCTCCTGGCCCTCGCTCTGGGGCTTTGCTATGCCAAGCGCGCCAGCCTGCACCAGCGCCTCTGTCAGCTCGGCAAGGGCACCCGCTGCCAGTACAGGTAACGCTCCCCACTCCCCCCGTCCCGGGCCTGCCTTCTCCCCCGTGCGTCCCCAGCACAGTAACCACCTCTGCTCCCTGGCTCCCATGGGTACGTTCTGGGCCTGGGATGCGACCGTGACTCTGTTCTCCCTGCAGCGCCAAGCCAGGCACCCAGGTGCAATTGCTCAGCACAGGAGTCTCGGCCGACCCGAACGGGTAACGTCGCTGCGGGGGGGCTGGGGGCTGGACACTGGCTCACTTAACTTTGGCGGGGCCCAGCACTGTGAGCTTCCCCATGGGCCCCAGTGGATAGATGGGGGAGTGTCACGGGTTCCTCTCACCATATTCCCATTCCCCCCGCTGAGTGGGGGCTCTGAGTTACTTCCCTGGAGGGTTCTACCCCCCACACCCCCCTCTGAGAAGCAGGAGGTCCTGTCCCCTGTGTCTCTGTGCTGGTGACTGGTCGCTGAATGCTGTCCAGTCTCTCACCCCCAGCTCTGTGGGGCCTGGCAGTTTATGGGGGGGCTGGCCAGGGGCTGGGGATCAGCCTCCCCAGGAGGTTGGGGGGGTGGCTGCAGCAGCAGCACAGGCGGTGGGGTGGCTGGTTGCCATGGACCTGCCATGCTGGGGGCAGCTGGCCCTGGTGAGATGCCAGCCCTGCTGTCCTATGGGGGGGTTCTGCCTGCCCCCTGGCTGGGGAATTGGGGACACAAGGGCTGGGTGCTCCTAGGGGCAGTGCTGGCCTGGGGGTCCGCCTGGGGCTGTCCTGGTTGGGGTAGGTGCCGGTGCCCTCCCTGCGCAGTTCTGCAACCTGGCACCCTGGGGGTGGGGATGTGTGTGAAATGGGGGGACGCTACCCTGTGGGGGCCTGAGACGTGTTTCTTCCCCCAGGATCGCTCAGCTAGAGCCGCGAGGCTACAATGAGCCCCACCCTGGGCACCCGAGGCCCCTGCAGTGGCCCCAGAGCACCGAGCTGCAGATGATGCCCATCAGTAAGGTGAGTCCAGCACCGCCCACCCCATGCTGGGGGCCACTCCCATCCTGCCTGGGGCCCCACAGCTGGGGCGGGGAGCCAGCGCTGCGGGCGACTGGGGATAGTCTGGGGAGAGGCCAGGGTCCTGCTCCCATGGGCGCTGTGTTCTGGGGATGGGGTCTGAGCTGCTGCAGTTGCCAAGACGGCCCTGTTGGTGGACGGCAGGTGCTCAAGTAGGGGGCACAATCCCCAGTCAGTGCTGGCCCCAGTGGCACGGGGGGTGCGGTGCTCCAGGGTGGGGGCTCCATAGGGGGCTCTCTCCCTTGCAGTGCAGGCCCCAGGGGCACGGGGGGTGTGGTGCTTCAGGGTGGGGGCTCCGTAGGGGGCACAATCCCCAGTCAGTGCAGGCCCCAGGGACACTGGGGGTGTGGCGCTCCAGGGCAGGGATCTGTAGGGGGCTCAGTCCCCAGTCAGTGCTGGCCCCAGCGGCACTGGGGGTGCGGTGCTCTAGGGCGGGGGCTCTGTAGGGGGCTCAGTTCCCCAGTCAGTGGTGGCCCCAGGGGCACGAGGGGTGTGGTGCTCCAGGGCGGGGGCTCTGTAGGGGGCTCTTCCCCTGGCAGTGCTGGCCCCAGGGGCACGGGGGGGTGTGGTGCTCTAGGGTGGGGGCTCCATAAGGGGATCTCATGGGGCACGGGGAACTAGGGGGCACTGAGAGTTGGGCTTCCAACACGTTGGGGGAGAACAGGAGGTTTAACACACACACACCCCCTGCCCCGGAATGAGCAGTTGAGTTAAACTGAGTGGTGGCGTCCTACGTTCACTCCCCACCCAAGTGTATCAGGGGAGAGCTCTCCAGCCAGCGAGTCGCCCCTGCGCGTGCTGGGCGTGAGAGCTGCGGCTGGGAAGGGGTGTGTATGCGCACGTAGGGGTGTGGGTGGGTGTGGAACTGTGATTGGAACAGCGGTGCTACTTCAGCTTCACCGCGCGCCAGTGCGGCAAGGCAAGTCACAACCCTGTGCCGCAGGGAGCATTATGGGGGGCAGCAGGGGGTGCTCTCCCCGGCAGGTCGGGCTGGCCCCAGGGCTGTGATGGGGAGTGGGGCTGTGCCACAGGGAACGTTATGGGGGGCAGCAGGAGGCGCTCTCCCCTGGCAGGCAGGGCTGGCCCCAGGGTGGTGATGGGGGGTGGGGCCATGCTGTTATAGGGGGCAGCAGGGGCGCTCTCCCTGGCAGGCAGGGCTGGCCCCAGGGCAGTGATGGGGGTTGGGGCCTTGCCGTTTTGGGGGGCAGCAGGGGGTGCTGGTCCCTGCCCTGGCATAGGGCTGCTGTGCTGCTGGAGGTGCTGTCTGTGGGTCGGGGTACAGCCAAGGACATCACTCGCTGACCATCCCAGACCTGGCCACGAGGCTTAGGGAGCCAATCCCAGCACTATGCCCCCTCCTTCCCCCTGGCAGCATTGGGGGTGGGCATTGGATGCTGCTCGGTGAGGGGTTCTGGGGGTAGCGGGGTCTGATTGCTCTGTGGAGCCCTGGGCCAGCCCCAGTGTGAGGGGAGAGGATTGGCCCCCAAAAGGAAGGGGTGTCCTGCCCGGGCAGCAGCCTGGCGGAGGGCTGTGCCTCAATCCAGGGCCCCCTGATGCTGGCGTGGGGGCTCCTCTCCATGGGCTGCAACCTCTTGAGATCCTGGGGGGGTCCTTGCGAGTGGAGCCTGCGCGGGGTCAGGGGGAGGCAATCTGCTCTGCCCTGGGGGGACATGGGTGGGTGGGCATCTCTGTCCTGCCAGTTGACTCTCCGCATGCTGCATGGCGACTTACTGACCAACTGACCCCTGCCTGCATGGTCCCCCGGTCTGTCTCTTAACCTCCCCAACCCTGGTCTCACTGACACTCCCCCCCCACACCCGACCTCCGCTTTCTGCTCCTCTTCTTTCTGCAGCCCATTTCTCACGGCTGGGCCCGGCCCGACCCGCCCTCCAAGCCACTCCCGCCCGACCCGGTTCCTAAGGAATCCCAGGTAACATCCTTGGGCCCTGCCGGGCGCGGATGGGGGCCCAGGGCGGCAGCTGCTCTAACTCCCCAGCCAAGGCCCCTGCATGCCTGGCACTGCATGGACTCACTGGGGACACCGACCTCTGCCCAGCTGACACGGACTCTGCCCCCATAGGGCTGGACTCCAGGGCTTGCCTGGGCTTCCCCTCCCATGCGCTGGGGGTGATGGAGTCAGAGCAGCAGTGAGGGCAGGGCCTGAGTGTGAAACTGGCCCCCCAGGGTCTTTGGGGTTGCCCTGTCCCACCGCCCTATGTCTCTTCCCCAGCCCCGATGTGGGGGCAGGACATACCCCTGAGGGCCGTGCACCCCTGTGCCGGGCTGTGGGATCCTGGATGCTGCCGTGGGGCAGAGCGAGCACCCAACATGTGGCCTTTGCCCCAAACTCTCCCCAAGCCTGACACGCACACCCCAGCCCGGGGCCCAGCACGCCCTGCCCCAGGCTCTCATGCCTGGCCACGGGAGGGGCACTGGGCCAGCAGCTCCCCACCGGCCCCCTGGCATTGCTGCACCCTGGCTGGGAGATTTTAGCCCCAGCCCATTGGTGTTCGGCTCCCTGTGGGGCAGCCTTGGCCCCACTCTGTCCCTGGAGCCCCTGGCCCGGAGCTGGGCTCCCATCTCCCCCCGGCTGAGGCAGGCAGGACCTGTCTCTTCCCCAGGGGTCTGTGCAGACCCCCCAGCAGCTGCCAGCGTGGGGCGCTGTGTCGCTGTTTCACTGTCCCTGCTCTCTCTGCCCAGGCCTTTCTGCGGGACAGGCCGCCCCCCCCCACGCGCCCGCTGCCTGCAGACCCTGTGCTGAAAGGCGCTCAGGTAACCGCGCTGGTGGGTGCCAGGCGGGGTGATGGTGACGGTGGCATGGATCTGTGCGTGGGGAGGGATGTCTGGCTGTGGGGCCCAGCAGGTGCCAGGCCGCCTGTGTGAGGTCGGAGGGGATCGACCTCGTCTCCCCCCAAGGGATGTGCAGGGCACGGCTGGCGGGGGGAGGGGGAGGAGTGGGTGCTGCGTGAGCTCCCTCGTCCTGCGTGGGGCCCCAGGACATGAGCCCTCCTCAGTAACTCAGCCTGACGTCTCTCCGCAGCCTCCAGGCCCTGCCAAGCTGCCCCTGCCCAGGAGGCTGCTGCCCTCGGATCCCGCTGGGCCCCTCGGCTCTGGGCCTGAGCTGTCCTTGGTGCGCTCCGAGAACCCCCACATCATGGTGCTCCCCTCCAGGTGAGGGCTGGCTGCAGACACGGCTCAGGAGCGTCTTGCTCGCTGGCACCGGGGGGTGCGGTGGGTGGGCTGAGACTCGGGGTTAGGCTGAGCGGGGACTCTCGGGGGTGACTAAGGCAGACCCCTGCCCCCATTACTTACCTGTTTCACATTTCCTCTCTCCCCCAGGCCAGCTCCCCCGCCCCCCACTGGGCATCTCCAGTACACCTAGCATGAGACAGATACTGCTGCCTGCGTGTGGGCTGCCCGGGCTCAGGAACCTCCCCTCCCTCGCTGCCTGTTGGACTCGGGGTTCCTGGTCCCCCTGTTGCTGGCATGGCCCCCCATGCCCCCTCCGTTGCTGACTCTGGGATCTCTCATTCTGGGCTCCACCCCCTCCCCCACGGAGGCGCCCTGCCCGCCAGCTCGGGGATGCTGCGGAGCCGGATCGGAATTTGCTGAAGGCTTGGCCTGTTACACTCTGCTGCGGATGCTGTTCCTGGGTATTTGCTCAAAGCCCCGCTCCTGCCCACGCCCTGCCAGGGTGCCATCCCCTCGGCTGGACCTGCCAATCCCCTGCCCTGGGAACGGGGCCCTGAGAGGCCTTGGGTGCTGAGGGCTCCGAACACTGGGTGTGGCTGGGCACACCCCAGGGGAGCGGCTGCGTCTGGGCGGTGAGAGCGGGTGCGAGCCGGAGCTTGTCCTGGGAGATTTGCTGGGATGCTGCCTGGCTGGGGTGGGAGGGACTCCCTGGTGGGGGGCTCCCCCTTCGTCTAGGGCGCTGGCTGCTTCTGAACCCGCATCTGCAAAGTGTCTGGTAAAGGGAAGCTGCCTGAGTTAACTCCTTCCACTCCAGCGTGAATTCTCTGTGCCCCGTGTGACCAAGTGGGACTGTTCCTAATGTTTCCTCTGAGTACTGTAAGGGTGCCTCAGTTTCCCCTATGCAGTTCTTAAGTCTCTAGATGGTGGAATAAGGGGGTGTAATTGTTGCAGAGCAAAGGGCCAGTGTGCGTAAATGGCCATCACTCTGTCTCCTGGCAACCAATGGCCAGGGCTCTTCCCCCCTGCAAGGGGATGCTAAAGGTGTTGGAGAACAAAGGGATCAGGTGACTTCCTGGCCCGGGAAAGGAACAAAGCAGAGAGGAGGGGCTGGAGGGGGTTGTTAGGCTGGGGCTGCCTAAGGGCAGATGTGGGGGTCTGGCTCACTGCCCCCCAGAATGGACCCGGCCGAGGGGTCCGGCTCGTGGTACCTACAAGCTCTGTTTTAGACCCTGTTCCTGTCATCGAATAAACCTCTGTTTTACTGGCTGGCTGAGAGTCACATCTGACTGTGAAGTGGGGGTGCAGGACCCTGTGGCTTCCCCAGGACCCCGCTGGGGTGGACTCACTGTGGGAAGCGCACGGAGGGGCAGAGGATGCTGAATGCTCCAAGGAGAGACCCAGGAGGTGAAGCCGTGTGAGCTTCTTGCCCTGAACAAGTCTGCTCCAAGGGAGAGGAGGCTCCCCAAAGTCCTGCCTGGCTTTGTGGGGAGCAGTTCCAGAGCATCACCCGGGGACTCCACGACACCAGGGTCTGGCTGGGTGGGACTCGCTGGGCAGGGCCTGGGGTGGAGCAGGAGGCTGGAGCCCAGGGGCTCTGGCTCGGAGGGCTGAGTCCTCGTGATATCTCCTGAAGGGCGGGTAGGACCCCCAGGGCGAGGGAGGTCTGGCCCACTGATGGGCTCCTTCAAGAGACTGTTCCAAACTGGGGTGTAGCCCAGATCCTGGGGAGCCGTGACACCCTGGGAGTGGCACGTAGTACTGGCCACACTCTGGGCAGTGCCCAGGGCAGAGCCCAAGCTGCCTGTCCTGGGGCCGGCTGTCCCTTGCAGGGCATGTGGTGCTCTTCTGGCACCAGGAGTCCTCCAGGGGGCTTGGATCCCTTCCCCATGTGGCCTAATGGAGATTTCAGGGGGGTTCCCCTCAGCCTTGGGGTGCTGCAGGGCAGCAGCTTTGAAGGGCCAGGCCAGGACCCTGCACCCTCAGGACCCCAGTCCAGGGCCTCATGCTCCCATCCCCACCCTGGAGAACTGCCCTGCCACCAGGGCCCAGCAGGGAGCAAAGCCCAGGTATAATCCGCTGCCAGGGCCAGGGCCAGAACCCAGGAGTCCTGGCTCCCAACCTCCCCGTGCATGCTCTGCTGGGCGTCTCCAGGAGGGGGTTGGGTTGCCAGGGAGGGAGGAGGTTCTGTGCCCCCCAAGCTTGGCACAGGAGGGGAGCCAGACGTGCTTTGTCCTGACTGGGGCGTGTGTGTGGCCCAAGCACCAGTGGCTCAGCGGTGGGTGGCTTGGGGGGCTGCCAACCCCACTCCACCTTTGCCAGTGACACAACCTCTTTGTGCCTTCCCCTGCTGAAACCCACTGGCTTTCCCCCTCCCCTCCCAGGGCTCCTGGCTCCTGCCCACTCCCCTCTTCCCAGAGCTGGGGCGAGTCTGGCCCCTGACTGGGTGCCCTGGAGCGGGGCCACGTGCAGGGTTAGTGTATAGCCCCCCCCCCCCCCCCCCCCGGCATGGGGCGTTGGGCGCAATGGAAATGGCCAGGCCCAGCACAAATTCTATTGCCTCCTCCCGTGGGGGGAGAGCTCGGAGCTGGAGCCATTGACCTGATGGGGGGCTGGAGCCGAGACCCTGAAATTCCCCCGCTGGTTACCCCGATGCTCCACTAGGTGGCGCGGGGGCTCAAGCGCCGGCCGGGCACAGAGCCAGGCAGCCTGGGAGTGGCGAGTTCGGGGATCCCCGGGGGTGGGGAGTGTCTCTACTCCCAAGGGGCACCTCTCCCTCTGGGCAGGCATGGGGGGCCCCCCTCTGCCTCTGGGTACCTTCCCCTTGGGGGCAGACTCTCCATCCCCCCTCAAGCTTGCCCGTCCTTGTTCCCCCAGCGGTGCCTGGGGGGGGGGCCCATAGGTAAGAGCTATGGATGCCCCCGGGGGTGTTGCTGGGGTGTGTCGGCATCACTCCTGCCCCCCCCCACATGCTCTGCAGCCAGGAGCAGCCCTGGAGTGTGGCCCCAAGATCTCACCCCCAGCTCAGCCAGGCGTCGCTCGATGGGCAGGGCCGTGCCAAGGGGGGGCGGTGGTAGTATGACCCGTGGCTCTGTGCCAGGCTCTGTGTCCTAGCTTCTTCCTGCACCAGCCCAGGTAACGAGCTCAGAGGCTGCTGCCCCTTGGGCTGCCTGTCCCAGACCATTCAGCACTGGCGCTGCCCCCCCAAACACAGAACAAAGTTTCTCTTGTGCTGCCTGGCTGCATGGATCCCCTTACCTTTTATTGCCAGGGGGGCTGTGACATTGCCCTGGCTACGGGACTAGACCCAGCTGGGGGATGCTCTGCTGGGAGTGCAGCGTGACCAGGCTGGGGTGGGTGCTGCTTAGATTGGGGGACGCTCGCAGTGGCTCTGACCCTTGCACCAGGACTCTAGCGGACTCTGGGGAGTCAGAGGGAGGTGTGATGCCTGTCAGCACGGGGGCAGGAGGTGGCCTTGGGTCTGGGATGCAGCTCCCAGGAGAGTGGGGTGCCAGGGACTGTGCCCCTGGGGGAGGGACCACATCCTGACCCTGCCAGGTGGGGCTGAGGCTGCATTCCTGGAGATGTTTCAAGCTCGCCTGGCAGAATGTTCAGGGGGCGGGGGGCTTTAGGGACTGCGTGGCCAGGAGCTGGGCAGACTGGGCCCGACAGAGGTGTCCCAGGGCTGCTAGGTGAGTGCAGCTGGACAGCATGAGGCTCAGCAAGGAGATGGGAGTTGGGGGGAAGAGCTCAGGAAGGACAGGTCCATCTGGGGCCTCCCTGGCTGTGCTGCCGAGGGGGGTGGCTACCGAGCCATACGATGGGGACTGTGGGACCAGGCTGGCTTTAGCAGGCTGAGGCTCCTTGCCAAGCCCGGCTGGGGCTCTGGAAAACTGTCAGGAAAAGTGCCTGAGCTGCCTCCAAAGGGACCCCACCAAACGCAGCGGTTAGGACCGGCTATGCCCCGAGCCCTGGGCTGGTTATGCCCTTCCGCTCCCCCCAGCAGCCCAACCGGGAGCCATGCCCCCACTGATCTTAGGGGAGGGCCCCCCTTTGGTGAGATCTAGAAATGATTTGCTTCCCAGAGATAAGGGGAAGGTTTGCTGAGTCCAGGGGCCACTGGAACTCAGGCTGCCAACACACTCACTCCAGCATGGGGAGGGGAGAGAGGTCTAGTGGGGTCCTTGATGCAGGCCCAGGTGGGGCTGGGGTAGGCGCAGGGCCCCGCTGGGCACTGCTGGAAGCCAGGGGCCCACAATCTAAGGATGCTGATAAGCTGGCGAGTGGGGCGATAAAGGGTTAGAACAGGGGTCTGACCCCGCTGGGCGCCAGGGGTTGCCTTTTGAGAGTGAAGGCCTGGCCTGGGGGGACAAACGGGGTCACGAGAGCTCAGCAACTGAGCCTGATCCGACGGCTGGAGACAGAAGCCAGCCAAATTCAGACTAGACATAAGCTGCCAGTTTTCAAGAGTGACCATAACCAGTAGGCCCGGCAGCACACCTGAGTCTGGGCGTGTTTCCATTCAGACTAGACATAAGCTGCCAGTTTTCAAGAGTGACCATAACCACTAGGCCCGGCAGCACACCTGAGTCTGGGCGTGTTTCCATTCAGACTAGACATAAGCTGCCAGTTTTTAAGAGTGACCATAACCACTAGGCCCGTCAGCACACCTGAGTCTGGGCGTGTTTCCATCCCTGGCCACCTTTACAAAGCACAGGCAGGTTGTTCCCAGGGATCTGCTCTGGTTCAAGGCAAAGCCCAGGCTGGCATGGCTAGGTGACCCCAGGGCTCCATGCATCCAGTGCAGCGTTTCTCAGACTGGGCGGCCTGACCCCAAAAGGCCTCCCAAGCCTATTGGGGGGGTTGCGAGAGTGACGGCTGCTGGCCGGGCACCCAGCTCTGAAGGCAGCACCAGCAGCAGTGCAGGAGTGAGGGTGGCAGGAGAAGGGGGAGGGGTTGTCACAGCCTGAAATATTTTCAAAGGGGGTCGCAGAGTTTGAGCCCAGCCCTCAGGAGCCCTAGGGCTGCTCCAGCCAGGGGGCGGAAAGGGCCGTTCCCCCCCTCCCCCGGGGAAATGGGGACGCTTGGTCCAGAACCGACGGCTGGGAAACAAAACTTGGGCCCAAATATTTGGGGTTTTCCCGCTTCCATGGAAACCGCTTTGCTGGCCCAGCCCCCGTGCAGCGCTGACGGGCCCCGTGGAGCGGGCTCGCTCCGGCTCGCGGTGTGAACGCCCGGGCTGGAGGGGTTCGCCGGGGGGCTGTGTCCTAAAGCCCCCCGCCGGTAGGGGCCGACCTCCAGCAGCGGGGCGCTACCCCCAGTGCCCGGCTCCGCGCGAGCTGTTAACGGGGGGCGCTCGGCCCCCAAAGGGTTAAGCTGGGACTTGGGGAACTTTGCTCGGGGTGGCTGCGCTCCGGCTGCTGATTGGCCCGAAGTTGGAGCTGGGGGCGGGGCCTGCCCTGCCCACCGCCCGGCCCCTTCACCGCCCTCCCGCCGGTCAGTGCCCCCGTCCGACCCGGCCAGAGCGATGTGCTCGGCGCTGCTGCTGCGGCTCCTGCTCTGGGGGTCGCTGCTGTGGGGGCGGTTCCGGACGGTGCGCGGTCTCCGGCACAGCGTCTACTGGAACTCGAGCAACCCCAGGTACGGCCCAGCCCGGCTCGGCTCGGCTCGGCTCGGCCCGGAGCCGCCGCGCCCGGGGGCCGGGCAGGGAGCGGGGATGCTTGGCGGGCTCTGTGGCTGGGGGTTCCCGGGCGGCCGGCCTCGGCTCCGGCTCCGCGCTGCGCGCCCGGCCGCTCCTTTGTCTGCAGTGCCCGCGCCCCCTGCCCGGCCCCAGCCCCAGCCCCAGCCCCAGCCCGGCCTGCCTGCCCCGCACGCCGACGGGGGGCCTGGCTGCGCCCTGGGCTCGCCGCTCCGGGCCGGTCCTGGGGGCGCTGAGAGCGGTGCGAGGGCTGGGCCGGCCCCTCACCAGCGGGTGCCAGCGGCGGGGCAGGGAGCGGGCGCTGCCAGCCTCACCTGTGCCAGGCCAGCGTTCCTGAGCGGCGCTGCCAGGCCAGGGGGCGAGTTGGGGCGAGTCCGGGGCGACTCGCTCCCCGGGAAACGTGCCCGGCGTGGGAACGGCCCAGCAGCGCCTGGCGCCCTGCAACGGGGCAAGGGGCTGCGGCCCTGCTGCTGCCTCAACCAGGTGGAAGGTGCTCGCCCCATAGGCCCTCCCCAGGGATCGCAGCTGGCCGTGGACACGGTGCTTCGCAGCCTGCCCCCAACGTGGGCGTGGCAGGGCCCAGCGCTGCTCCTGGCTGTGCCCAGGGGATGTGCCCGGGGCCCAGCCCTCCACTCACCGACCCAGTGTCCCCAATTTGTAGCCTTGAACTGGGAACTCTCCTGTCTGCCCCTGGCACCGAGCCCTAGGGCTGAGCTGGCAGGTGGGTTCTGGGGCTGGAGCGTCGGGAAGCAGCTTTGGGTCCCTGCCTCTGCTGTTTCTGTGCCCCTGGAGTGTGGCACCAGCTCCTGTCCCCTCGGCAGGTAGCATGGGGGTGCCACCCCCTTCCAATGGCAAAGGCATCTGGGCTGTGCCCCAAGGCTCTGCCGTCTGCTGGAGTCAGGCTCCCCCAGCATGGGGCAGAACAGGCCATGCCGAGGAGGGTGGCAGTGGGGGAGCTGCAGGGCCCTCCCTCTACAGATCTTAACTGTGTTTGAGACTCGACTTGAGCAGACTCTTCCCCATGGGGGGGCTGAGGGACTGGCTGGCTAGTACATGTGGATCCCTGACCTTTCCCTGCTACTCCAGGCAGGAGGGTCCTGGCTCCTCCCTGTGGGGCTGGGCACCCAGAGGGTCTTGCACAACTGCACTTGGGGATGAGCCCATCTCCCTTCCCCCTGCCCCAGCCGCCTCATTTGCAGAGCTCTGTCAAGCGGATACCATCCCGCTCCCAGGGCTCTGGCCTGCTAGGGGAGAGCATTGGGGCCGATTTGGGGCAAACCCCACCCTGAGCTCCCAACTTGTGCCGTGGGATGGGCTTGGAGCTGCAGCTCTTGGGGGGTGGGGGTGAAAGTTCTCTCCAGGCTGGGTGCTCCTCTGGGGCGATAATCCTGCCCCCAAATCATTCTATCCAAGTGTCGGATTTCACTGCCCCATGGAGGGCCAGGGAGCTGTTAGCCCCTCACCTCTCGAAGGGGCACAGAGCACGTGCAGGCCCCTTGCCCAGGGCTTGGCCCTCTGGCAGGGATTGAAGTTGCTGATGGTCTGAGTCGGGGTGGGAGGGATGGGCTCGGCCTGTCCCTGACACACAGCGGTTACTGTGCCGGCCTGTCACACTGGAGCCTGGGCGCTGCTGAGAGGAAGGAGCTTCCTCAGGACCTGAGCAGAAGTTGGGGGAAAGGGGGCAGGCCTGGAAGCCATAACCTGGGCAGTGTTCGGGTACAAGGAGGAAGTGGTGGCAGAGGCGTCCAGCATTGAGGGCGGGGGGGGTGGCAAGGGGGTGCCCAGGGCCAGGCCTGTGGGGGGCTCTGGGCCTCCAGGGAAGCCCCTGGGGAGGCTGTGAGGGGGCCCAAATTCCCCTCTTACTTCTGGGACACGGGGGAGGACTCTGATCAGGGGTGAGACTCTGTGTCCAGGTGAAATAGGAGTGCTCCCTCCTCTGTGGTGCTGGCGTCTGGGCCAGCCAGAGGCGAATGGCTGCTTAGGGGGGCACTCAGTGACCTGCCCCCTTTTGCGTCTTTGTGCCGTGGCTTGGGGCTGGGTTTGCTGGTGGGAGCTGGCAGAGTAGGGTATAGGTGGGGCTGGTTGGCCACCTGCTCCCCTCCCGGCAGCGTAACTAAAGCTGCGGCCCAGCTGCCCAAGTCAGGCCCAAGGTGCCGGCTGATCCAGCATCAGCATTTGCCGAGACCGGTGCAGGGACTAGCCGGGCTGTGCTCTCCCCACACTGCCGACCCCGCTACCCGGGGACCTGCCTGAGCTTCCTGGTGTCCTGCAGCAGAGAGGCTGGATTGTGGGCTGGGGGAGAGGCTCAGCAGGGCGTGCACCCCTAGTGCTGGGCATCCCCATCAGAGCTGCCCACGCAGGGCATGGATGTGGCACCTGGACCTCGGTCTGCAGCTGGGAGGCCAGGTCAGAACTAGGTGGTGGTTTTCCCTGTGACCCCAGCCCTGTGTGTGCCCGGGCCAAGGGAGCGATGCATCGGGGCCGTGAGTAGCAGGATGCCGCTGGTAGCTGAGCTCTGCTGTCCTCCTTGGCTATGCTAGGCAGGTTCCCGAGTTCCTAGCCCAGGAGAGGGCCTGGGGCAGAGGGGAGGGGGGCAGCGGGGCTGGGCCTGCAGCTCTGTTTACATTCTGAGCTGTTGCCCAGTGAGCACAGACGCCGCCTGCCCTGCCCTGCCCTGCCCTGGGGAGGTGGATTGGCCAGGTGTCTGCGTTTGGCTGGTGGGTGGGGCAGGGCAGTGTGAGCTCTTACCTGCTCAGTCCTCGTTAAACGGGCATTGATGTCTCAGCCCACTGCCTGCCAGGGCACGGCATAGCCTGGTGCTCCCTGCCTCCTGGGCGCAGCCACCAAGCTGCCCTTGCAGCCTGGCAGAGCAGGGGGTGCAGCTGGACTGGGGCTGCTCTCAGCTGCCTTTGGTGGGTCTGTCTCCTGCTCAGGGTGGATTGGCAGAGCAGGCACCTCCTGGTTCCATTCCTGCACTGTAACCCCTAGACCGTGCTCCCTCCCATTGCCAGCGCTGCCCAGTCCAGCCTCAATCCTGCACTGCAGCCACTGGGAATCTGGATCCTGGTGGAGTTGCCCCTGGGGCTTGCCCATGCATGGGTCTGTGGACCGGTGTGTGATCTCCCCTGGGTCTGGCTGTGCAGTGAGAGTGTCTGTGTGTGTGTGTGTGTGCGCGCACGCAGGCATGTGAACTCCCCTGGGCCTGGCCGTGTATGGCTCTGTGCACAGGCATGTGAGCTTCCCTGGGCCTGCCCTTGTGTGGGTCTGTGCACAGGCGTGTGAGCTCCCCTGGGCCTGGCCTTGCAGTGTGTGTGTATGTGAGCTCCCCTGGGCCTGCCCATGCGTGGGTCTGTGCACTGGCATGTGAGCTCCTCTGGGTCTGGCTGTGCAGTGTGTGTGTGTGTGCGCGTGCGCACAGGCATGTGAGCTCCCCTGGGCCTGGCCATGCAGTGTGTGTGTGTGTGTGTGTGCAAGCTCCCCTGGGCCTGCCCATGCATGGGTCTGTGCTCCGGCGTGTGAGCTCCCCTGGGCCTGGCCGTGCGTGGGTCTGTGCACAGGTGTGTGAGCTCCCCTGGGCCTGGCCGTGCACAGTGTGTGTGTGTGTGTGTGTGTGTGTGTGTGTGTGCAGAGGCGTGTGAGCTCCCCTGGACCTGGCTGTGCACAGTGTGTGTGTGTGCGCACAGGCGTGTGAGCTCCCCTGGGCCTGGCCGTGCACAGTGTGTGTGTGTGTGTGTGTGTGCACAGGCGTGTGAGCTCCCCTGGGCCTGGCCGTGCGTGGGCCTGTGCAGAGGCGTGTGAGCTCCCCTTGGCCTGGCCGTGCGTGGGCCTGTGCAGAGGCGTGTGAGCTCCCCTGGGCCTGACGGTGCGTGGCTCTGTGCACAGGCATGTGAGCTCCCCTGGGTCTGGCCGTGCGTGGCTCTATGCACAGGCGTGTGAGCTCCCCTGGGCCTGGCCGTGCATGGCTCTGTGCATAGGCATGTGAGCTCCCCTGGACCTGGCCGTGCACAGTGTGTGTGTGTGTGTGTGTGTGTGTGTGTGCGTGCACAGGCGTGTGAGCTCCCCTGGGCCTGGCCATGCACTGTGCGCAGCAGACTTAGCACAGAGGCCCATGCTGGCCCCTGCGGCCCCGTGTGGGAGCAGCATCCCTTCCGCCCACTGGTATGTCACAGCCGATCAGTGCAGCGGGGCATGAGGCCTGCGTCTGGGGCAGGGGCTTTGTGCGCGCTCAGCTTGCGGCCTGGTGTGGCTGGGCTCTGAGCCGCGGCCCCGGCCCCCCAGCCACCCCGCCGAGCGCGTTCGGTCCCAGCAGGCTGAGCCTAATCGGAGCTGATGCCTTTTTGTTTAGCGAGGCCGGCTGCCCGGTAGCTGTTTCAACCACAGGCTGGAGCTGAGCGCTGCGTGGGAGCCAGTGGCTGACGAGTCCCTCCAGGTGTTGGGGCTTGGGCCTGCCAGCACCTGGCCTGACCACAGGGGGAGAGGGACTGGGGCTGTCCCCCTCGCACAGCCCCCAAAGCTGGCGTGTGCAGTGGGGTGAGTTGGGGGCCAATCTAGGCTGCAAGCGCAGCTGTGTCAGTCACTTGACCCCGTTGGCTCTGCATGTCTGGCCTGTGCTCCCTAGGGGCTGGCATGTGCTGGGTCCATCCCTCTGTCTGAAATGCCCAGGAGGGGCAAGCAGGAATCTCATCATCCTGTCCCAGTGGCCTCCCCCTGCAGGCAGTGCCAAGGTCACCAGCACAGGAAATGGGCACAAAGGGAATCTGTAAACTCAACGCAAACCACCCCTGATTTCCCAGTTTTTTCCCTGGCGTTAGCTGGTGCCCTGTAACCAGCCAATGTGAACCAACCCTGGGGACACGCACAGACTCTGGGAGAAGCCAGGAGCAGGGGAGGAGGGTGCATCTCTCAGCACGTGGGACCTGGCTGGGACCGCTGGGTGTCATGGCCCGGCCAGCTGTGCCCCAGCTGCTGCTAAGCCTCTGGCTGCAGGAACCTCACCCCTCTGCCCAGGCAGCCGGCTCTAAGCCCACAGGCAGCGCGGGCATTTATCATCCCCAGGCCAGACCTCCTCCTCCGGCTGCTGGGTACAGTGGGCAGATGGTGGGTGTGGCTGAACTCTGGCTCCCCTTCCCCAACAGCTGCTCTGGCCAGGGTTTGGTGGTGGGGAGAGGGTGCTGCTGTCCCCAGTCTTCCCAGCTCCCTGCCCCTCCTGGCACCATGGCCGTTCCCCCACCAGCTCCCTGCCTCCTTGCTGGCCCCTCCTGGCACCATGGCTCTGTGCCCACTCACTGTCCCCTTCTCTCGCCCAGGTTCCTGCATGAAGACTATGCTGTCCAGGTCTCCATCAACGACTACCTGGACATCTACTGCCCGCACTACGAGCACCCGGTGCCTGCGGGCTGGGCTGAGACCTTCAGCCTGCACATGGTGGACACTGAGGGCTACCGGGGCTGCTACGAGACACCTGGTGCCTTCAAGCGCTGGGAGTGCAACCGGCCCCACGCACCCTTCGGGCCCGTCCGCTTCTCCGAGAAGATTCAGCGCTTCACGCCCTTCTCGCTGGGCTTCGAGTTCCAGCCGGGGGAGACCTACTACTACATCTGTGAGTGTCCCCCCCCGTGCCCCCAGGGACTCCCCAGGCCCTGCCAAGTGGGGCTGGCTCCAGGCGGAGCTGTGGGCTGGGTGGATGTGGGAGCAGCTGGGAGGCAGTGCCCTGGCAGGGATTCTGTCCCCGTTTCCCCAGCCCACTGCAGTGTGCCAGGTGGCCAGGAGGGGGCGCCCCTTGCCCAGATCTTGGCTGCTGCCTGAGTTGGGCCCTGGCTGGGTACCGCTGCTCCAGCCAGCCAATGCCAGCTTCCCCCGAGAGCTCGCTGCCCCAGGCTGCCAGGGCCTGGGCTCTGAGGGGTGGGGGAGCGGCTCCCTGGGCCCTTCCCCCACCCTCACCCCCAAACAACCTGCTGCTGTGCCTCTGTTCTGGGTGGGGAAGTGGCACTGGCGCAGCACCCCACAGTGGCTGCCCTGGGGGCCCATTGGTCTGCTCAGGAGGCGAGTGAGGAGTGGGCTGTCGGGAGCAGGGCTCTCCTGGGGTTGAAGCCTCACTGCTCTCCCCAGCAGTGCTGGCTGTGGGGTGTGCAGAGATCCCCCGTGCCCAGGGGGGCGTGGAGGGCACTGCCCTGTGGGTGGACGGGCAGGTGCCTGCAGGCGAGCCAGGGAGTACCTGGGGCCGTTGGTGTCCCCCTAACAGGCAGGCCTGACGGTGACCCCGGCTGACCCCGAGGGAGGGGCTGGACTGATGGCTTTCCCAGCTGTGCGGGGGATGGGGGGGCTCTCTTCTGCTGGTCCCAGGTGCTTCCTGCTGCACTAAGAGCCCTGCCATGGAGCCACCCACCAGGCGCTTGGGAGCTGCTCATAAATCCCCCTCAACGCCCCTTTGAGAGGAGGGGTCCGAGCAGGGTGGGGACTGGAGCGGGAGGGCCCTGACCTTGCCTCCCGGACGCCACGGGCTCCCGGCTGTGCCCGTGTGGGCAGTGCCCTGATGTCCCTGTCTCTGCCCCCAGCTGTTCCCAGCCCAGAGAGCACCGGACGGTGCCTGAGGCTACGAGTGGCTGTCTGCTGCAAGGCAACAAGTGAGTCCATCTGGCCGGCGCTGGGGGGGCGGAGCGGCCCCCCCACGCAGCAGGAGCCTGCTAATGGGACCCAGACGTGGGGTGGGCATGAGCCCTGGGGAGGGGGAGGGGCCCTCCCGCTCTCAGTCTAGACTCTTCCCAGAATCCCTTGCGGCGGGGGGAGGGCGGCTCAGTCTGGGGGACTCTAGGTGTCTGGCTGGTTTCATCCTGGACATTAACCCTTTCCACCCTGGCACTGCGGGGAGGGGAGCCCTGGTTCTCTCCGGCGTCGGCGGGGGGCTGGGAGGCTGCTGATTTTGGAAGAACATGCCATGGACACCCCCACACCCTGTGAGGGGGGCAGATGCACATCGGTGCCGGGAGTCTGGCCAAGGCCAGTTGCCAGGATCCGGGGGGCAGGGAGCACAAGGGCAGTGCAGGGGATGCGGGGGAAGGGGAGATGGGAGGGGGCTTCCTGTTGGAGACAGACAGTGACGGATTCTGGGTTTGATTTGTTTCTAGCAACAAAGCCTGTGACAGAAGTTCCCAAATCTCAGCCCCGTGGGAGAGGGGGGTCGGAGGGTGAGTATGTGTGTGTGGGGGGTGCTATGTGCCCCATGGAAGTGGGGGCTGTGATGAACTAGAAATGTTCTTAATGTTTTCTCTGAATATTGTCTTGGTGCCTCAGTGTCCCCCAGGCAGTTCTTAAGTATCTGGTAGAGCAAAGGGCCAGTGCACCTGAATGCCTGGCACTCTGTCTCCTAGCAACTGATGGCCTGGGCCCCTCCTCTGCAAAGGTGCCAACTGAAGGTGTTGGGGACAAAGGGATCAGGTGACCTCCTGGCCCGGGAAAGGGGCTGAGCAGAGAGGAGGGGCTGGAGGGGGTGGTTAGTCTGGAGCTGCCTGGGGATGAGGAGTGAAGTACAGACCTGGGGGTCTGGCTCACTGCCCCCCAGAATGGACCCGGCCGAGGGGTCCGGTTCGCTGTACCTACAAGCTCTGTTTTAGACCCTGTTCCTGTCATCGAATAAACCTCTGTTTTACTGGCTGGCTGAGAGTCACATCTGACTGCACAGTGGGGGTGCAGGACCCTGTGGCTTCCCCAGGACCCCGCCTGGGTGGGCTCGCTGTGGGAAGCGCACGAAGGGGCAGAGGATGCTGAATGCTCCAAGGAGAGACCCAGGAGGTGAAGACGTGTGAGCTTTTTGCCCTGAACAAGTCTGCTCCGAGGGAGAGGAGGCTCCCCAAAGTCCTGACCGGCTTTGTGGGGAGCTGTTCCAGAGCATCGCCCGGGGACTCCGTAACAACTGGTGGCAGAGGTGGGATGTACTGCACCCCGTGAATGGCACTGCTTGCAGTAAGTGACTGGGGAGCAGTAAAACAAACGGGGGATAATGAGGACCAGGCATGCTAAAGGCTCAAAGAGAGACGGTTTCAGGGGGCAGTTAACCTCTGGGAGTGTGTGACCAGCGAGAAGGACTGTTGGAGTAACGGGGTCCCCCTGAGGACTGCAGTGAGCAGTCTCAGGGGCGGAGGAGCTTGCTGCTCAACCCTGGGAGAGAGAAGGATTTTGCAGTAGCAGGATTCCCCTGGGGATTGCAGGAGCAGTCCCAGGGGCAGAGGAGTCTGCAGCTCGACCCTGGCAAAGAGGTGGTGATCACGAGAAGGGCTGGCACACCAGGGGTTCTTCCTGGAAACCATGGGGGAGCCAAGAGCACACAGGCCTGTGAGTCCAGAGCCACTTGGGAACGGTGAAGTATCATCATCTCCTTAAGAAGGACATTGTGATCCTGTGCACAAAGAGAGAGTTACGCATGGGGAAGTTCACCAAGGCACAGTTAATCGTGCAGTTGAAGGAGGAGGACCACTCTGAGGAGCAGATTCCTGACCCAGATGGGGCTACAAGAGGATCTGGGAGCAGCTGGAGCAGCAGCCAGGCACCCCCAAGAGTCTGCTCCCCAACCAGACGAGGGTCTTCACGATCGGGTTCCCCATCAGGGGATTGGAGACGGATAGGATGGGAGCAGAGTCCAAGGGAGCGAGAGGACCGTGAGAGAGAGCAAGAGGCTGAGGAAAAGCTGCAGGAGAAGCAGCAGCAGCATGGACTGGTGATGGTGGAGCAGAGAGACATAAGGGGCTGCCCAGGGGTCAGTGGGGAAACATGTCTGCGGGGGCGAGACCCTGGGACAGAGAGAACTGTGGTGGTGCAGCCGCAGATACTGAGGGACTGTGGGACCTGGGTGAAGGTCCCTGGGGTGAAGCCCCTCGCCCTACCTATGGCCCGGATCCTTGTGCAGACCCAGGAGGGGTCGGGCTGGCTGGTCATTGGGGTTCTCTAGGATATCGGCTGGGAGGCCCTGTTGGGTGACTGTCTTCCCTTGGGACAGGATCCAGGTCCTGCTCCTGTAACGGCCGAGGATTTGAATTCAAATCCAGGGAACCAATTGGCTAGGATGGAAACGTCAGTGAAAATGCAAATGACCTGGCTGGCAGGGGGGAGGCGCTGCTGGGCTCAGGATACCTGTCTACCTGTAACCAGCCCCCTGGGACTGAGCGGGAGGGAGAGATGCTCCCCGCCCCCCTGCACACCGGAGTGGGGGCTCATGCTGGCTCTGATGCTGGGATCAGAGCAGAGAGCTCGCTGGCTGCCCCCACTGAGACAGCAAGGGCAGCGCTGAGCACGGGGGGAGCTGAGACCCCAGCTGAATGGGGAGACACCCAGGCAGGGCAGGTCGGCTACCAACCAGGTGTGCCTGGTCCAGACGTGCTGCTGGGAAGTGATTGCACAGCAGAGAGGGAGCTGCCAGGGCTCGGGGGGGCTGTGACCCCAGGCCCAGCCAGCGAAAGGGAGCAGGTCCCACTCCCTGCCCCAGCAGCTGAATCCCAGACTGAGCTGCAGAGAGATCCCTCCTTGGAGAAGCTGAGGGAACTTGCTGGCCACAACACTGCAAACCCCCTTGGGGAAAGCTGCAGGGACAGAGCCCTGGGGGAGAAGGGATTCCTATCCCGGGAATGGGCTCCCCAAGGGGAAGTAGAACTGGGGGGAATTGGGAGGCAGCTGGTGGTGCCCCAGGAATCCACAGGGTTCTTCCCATTCAAGCTGCTGTATGGGAGGAGAGTGAGGGGACCCCTGGACCTGAAAGGGGAGGATTAGATGGAGAAGGGGGAAGACCCCCTGGGGGATCTCTTCCCTGAGGTGGGAGCCAATCTCCCCATCAGGTGTTCCCCGTTCAGAGTCACTGGGAAAGCAGCCCAGAACCTGGAAAGAGAGGTCAAGGACATGCTGGCTTTAGATGGGATCCAGCCATTTTACAGCCCATGGGCCTCACCCGTGGGGCTGATCCCCAAGCGAGACAGGATGATCTGGTTTTATGGGGGCTATCAGAAGCTTAAAGCCATCACGGTGTCCGATGCCCACCCTATGCCTTGGCCTGGGGAGATTCTAGATAAGCTGAGGGGGATGGAGAACTTGGCCCTGGCAGACACTAATAACATGTGCATCTTTAGCCAGACCTGGGAGGAACAGGTGTCCCAGGGGAAGATGGTGCTGGGCTGCCTCAAGGAGGTGGGACTGACGGTAAAAGCTGGAAAGTGTAAGGGGGGACGGCAGAGGTGTTGTGTCTGGGCCACAAGGTGGGAAGCGGCTGCCAAGGCCAAGATGGGGGCTCTTAACCAAAAGAGCCCAAATTGCAGCCCAGAGTGCTGGGAAAAGACCCCGTCCCAGTTTAAACCCCAGGGGTATTGGGGTAGCAAAAAGGTTCAAGCCGCATAAACCTTCCCACCTGCGGCCTGTGAGTGCCATCAAGCACACTCGACCTAAGGGAGGGCGCGAAACGGGAAGGACCTGGTGTAACTCACGCCGAGGAAAGGGAGAGATGCTGGGGCATCCATGGGAACGTTGGTGGGTTCGAATTTCCCCAAGTCACTGGCTGGAGTGACCTCGCTCAGTTCGGTCTCGAAGGGGGGAGAGATGTGATGAACTAGAAATGTTCTTAATGTTTTCTCTGAATATTGTCTTGGTGCCTCAGTGTCCCCCAGGCAGTTCTTAAGTATCTGGTAGAGCAAAGGGCCAGTGCACCTGAATGCCTGGCACTCTGTCTCCTAGCAACTGATGGCCTGGGCCCCTCCTCTGCAAAGGTGCCAACTGAAGGTGTTGGGGACAAAGGGATCAGGTGACCTCCTGGCCTGGGAAAAGAGCTGAGCAGAGAGGAGGGGCTGGAGGGGGTTGTTAGTCTGGAGCTGCCTGGGGAGAAGGAGTGAAGTACAGACCTGGGGGTCTGGCTCAGTGCCCCCCAGAATGGACCCGGCCGAGGGGTCTGGTTCGCTGTATCTACAAGCTCTGTTTTAGATTCTGTTCCTGTCATCGAATAAACCTCTGTTTTGCTGGCTAAGAGTCACGTCTGACTGCCAAGTGGGGGTGCAGAACCCTGTGGCTTCCCCAGGACCCCGCCTGGGTGGGCTCGCTGTGGGAAGCGCACGCAGGGGCGGAGGATGCTGAATGCTCCAAGGAGAGACCCAGGAGGTGAAGCCGTGTGAGCTTCTTGCCCTGAACAAGTCTGCTCCAAGGGAGAGGAGGCTCCCCAAAGTCCTGCCTGGCTTTGTGGGGAGCTGTTCCAGAGCATCGCCCGGGGACTCCGTAACAGGGCCATGGGCAGGAGGGGGATTGGGGCGGGTATGTGGGGGGGGTGCTACATGCCTTGGGTAGCGGGGGGATGGGCAAGAGGGGGGGTCAGGGTGAGTATGTGGAGAAGTGCTACATGCCTTGGGTGGGGGGGGGTGGGGGGAGCTCACCATGACCAGCTCCCCCCAGCTCCATGGGCCTTTTGCTCTTATTCTCTCTGCAGACACCGAGTCACCAGGTCACAGCACTGCGCTGGCCACACTCCGGCCCCACGGCCCCTGCCTCAGCCTCGCCCTCATCCCCCTCCCCATCCTGTGGCTCTGACTCCCCCCACTCTCTGGGGGGGGTCTCCTTGCTGCAAAGTTGGGGATTTTTGGACTTTGTCCCCCCCAAACACTCCAAGCAGCCGACCCCACGGTGTGGGCTGTGGGGCAGGCGCCTTCGCCCCAGCTCGTTCCACCTGCCAGCCCCAGAGCGCCCAGGCCCAGGATGTGCCCGTCCCAGAGACGCCCCGTGCTGGCGTTCAGCTGGAGGAGGAGAGGCTGGCTGGGCGGTAAGTGGAGGTGCCCTGGTGGAGGGCAGGTACCAAGGATGTTAGCAAGGCCAGGGTGGCTGGGACTGGCCGGGAAGCCTCCAGGCTGGGAGCTGGGGTGCAGGGAGGAGCTGGGGAGCTCGTGGTGGGAGGTTTGGGGGGCCTGGTGCTGGTAGGCTATGGAGATGAAGGGAGCTCTGGATAGACCTGCGCCCCATCTGCTCCGTCTTCGGGAGCGGTAATTTGCTGGGGGCGGGGGAATCCCTGGCAGGCTTCCCCTTGGTGCTGATTTCTGGGCTCTCAGTCCCTGGACACCGTGCCCACCCCTCCTGCTCCAGGCAGGCGTGCTCCCCTGACGGGCTCTCTCCCTCCCCAGGGCCCTTCTCCGTCGCCCCCGCTGCTGCCAGCCAGACGCCTGCCTTCATCCTGACCTCATTGGCACCTTCTAGTGGTCAGGGCTCTGTGCCCCCGGGAAATGGGCCTTTGCTTATGGACGACTCCCAGAGACTCCAGCAGGAGGGACCCTGCTGTGGGGGGGGCCTCCTCCCTGCCAGGCACATTTCCAAAGGCCCCATGGGGAGTCGGATGATCCTGTTGGTTCTGGCCCTGCAGGGTGAGGCGCTGGACAGCACCCAGGAGTTGGCCCCCCTTCTGCTGGCAGGGCTGGACTCTCTCCCCGGGAGCCCCAGCACACCTTGGCCCCTGGTGCTGGGCGCCCTCTTGGTAAAGCCCCTTGCTCTGGTGAGGCTGATCTGTCTTCCGTGAAGATGCCCCTCTGGGCCGTGTACAGTTCGTATTTTTGTATCTGTGTTAGCGACTGAGCCAACCAATAAAGCGTTTGCAAGACGCCAGCGGCTCCACTGCCCCTTCCTGGGGCTGGGCAAGAGCAGAGACGCCTGATGCCCGCCAGCCCCTGAGGCTGCAGCCAGGCTACATGCCGGGGGCTGCTCCCCTCACTCCAGTGGTGGCTCTCCGAGGAGCTGGTGCTGGTCCGTACTGTGCCCAGTCGTGTGCCTCCCAGGTCCTTGCTCTCCCTCCAGGCCCTGCCTAGTGGCTCAGCCTCATGAGGCTGGCTCTGGGTGATTCTGCCCCGATCTCAGGGGGCACATCACCCCACATGCATTGTCTGTGCGCTGTCCCTCAGCCTGCCAGGCAGCAGGTCCCTGGGAGAGGCCTGTGGGTCTGGAGTGAGAGGTGGGGGGAGCCCTGTGTAGGATCGTGGGGGGCCCTCCCCCAGCCTTGGTGTTGCTCCCACAATCCCAGCTGACACAGAGCTTCCTCCTGGCCATGAGGTGCCATCCATGGGGCTCCCCCTCTGCCTGTTGCCTCAGTGCAGCAGCTGGGTTCGGGGGGCACAGCACTCTGGGGGGACCCCAGAGCCCTGGGAAAGGGAGGGAATGTTGTGCTCATTGGTGGTATTCCCCCCACTCTCCAGGTCTTCTGGAGCCTGTAGCAGGCCTGTGTGCGCAAGAGGGGGCTGGGGGGGGCGTATGGTCTGATGTAGGGGGACTGGCACAGGAGGGGTGTGTGGTGGGTTGGTTCATTGTCCCCTTTCCCGCTGGGGGTTTAATTGCTGGGAGTGGGATCGAGCTGGGGCCTAAGCTGTAATTACAGCTCATCCGCCTTCAGGGAGCCAGGGCCCCGCTCGCTGCCACACCTCCCCAGCGGGGAGTGACACCGCGCCCCGGGGCCCTCCAGCAGGGGGCGCTGCTCTGCGGGCCAGGCAGGGGCTGGCGGGAGCTGGGGGGCAGGCTTGGCCCCGATTGATGGCCTGAGCAGCCTGCAGTGCGGCCCGGCTGGGTTTCCGTGGAGAGGGGGATGGGGGAGCAGGGAATTAATAACCCGCTCAGCGCGGCAGAGCCAGGGTGGGCACCACTGGGCACGCCCTGCAGCTCTTGTGGGGGTGCCTGGGGGCACCGGGAGATGGCTCCCGACGGCAGGGGCTGCTGTCTGGTCTCCATAGGAGACTCTAATGCAGCAGCTGGGGTTAACTGGTTGTGCTCAGCAGGGGGGCTGGGGTCACTGGACTCCATGGGGTGGGAGCCGGCAGGGAGTGCCCCACTCAGTCACTGCTCTCCTGCCTGGTACCTGGGGGCAGTTCTCTGCACCCAGCGCACTCACTGCTCTGCCCCAGGGAACTGCTCTCGGGGTGTCTCTGGGGCCACCCGAGGGCCTGCGGGGAGCCCTGTGGGCAGGGGGCCCCGTCCCTAGGCTCAGCCCTGGGGCTGTTGCTGCAGGCTAAGGAGCCAGCAGCTGCTTGCTGCTCAGGCTGGTGCGCAGCCAGCGATCGATGGGGAATGTTGTGCTGATTAGCCGAGCGAGCTGGCTGCAGCGCCGGGAGATGTTAACAGCGAGACACCGCCGGAGACACGCTGTGGGGAGGATCTGGGGGGGAGGGGCAGGCCTGCATGGCATTGGGGCAGCGCGGGGGTGAGTGGGGAGTTGGGACCCCACTGTGCTGTGCTCAGCTGGGGACATCGAGACACAAGTGGGCTGCAGCCCTGGCCTGGGGCTGGAGTATCCCCTGCAGCCTCAGGCCGGCACCCAGCCCCCCCCACCCCCCGTCTCCCCTTCTTGCCCCCAAAGCTTCTTGGTAAGAGAATAAACCGTGCAGTGGGTTCCTGAGAGTGGAGGGCGGCCCCCCACCCTGGGCAGTCAGTGCCCTTCCCTGCCCCCAGCAGCAGGTGCATGGGGCTCAGCTGGTGGCTGGCATGTGGGGTGGGGATCTCACTGCCAAAGAGATGTTAATTTCCAGGCCTGTCATTCCTGCATGTCGCTGGCAACACGACAACAAGGAGGCGGCAGCAGCATCAGCACTCAGATCAACAACTGTGAGTGACTCCTGCAATGCAGCGTTCCCCTGCCACTGCCCGGCTGGGGGCCCCCGGCGCTCCCAGCTCCCCCGCACCACTGCCTGGCCGGGGGCCCCCGGTGCTGCTAGCTCCCCTGCACCACTGTCTAGCCAGGGACCCTGTGCTGCGAGCTGTCCTGTGGCGGTGCCCAGGTGCCATGTCTCTGCCCACCCTCTGCTCTTCAGCTGCAATTGTATGTTCCCAGTGAAAACAGCTGTAAAAAGCCCATCCCATGGATTTATTCCCTGGAGCCAGCGCCCCCGCCCCATCTAACTCTGCCCCCTCCCAAATGAGGCAATTAGAATACACAGCACAGATAGGTGCTGGAGAAGAATTAGTGCCAGCCATAAAGCAGCGTGACTGGCCTGGTTATGAGCCCATCCATCCTCCGGCAGCACCCACAAATCTGCCAGCCCCATGCAGCAGCGTCTGCAAGGAAACAGCCCCACCCCCAGCTGTGCTCAGCAAAGCCAGGCCGTGGAGCTGAAGGGCTGGGCACTGGCCACAGGGCTTCCCTGCCAGGGGGCACCAGCTCAGGGAGGGCTGGCCTGTGGCTGGATGGGATCCACTCTTCGAGCCTGGTTCAGTGGGGACTGCGCTGGGGTCTGCTCCCCCCGCCAGCGCCAGAGGGCCTCCAGAGCTGAACACACAGACCCTGCCCTCCCATGTGGCCCGCAAGGCCACGGCTCCCCAGTGGGGTCAGCAGGCTTGGCCTGGCTGGGGGATCTGCTCCTGTGTCTGGTGCCTGCAGAGAAATGTTGGGCACAGAGTCCCCGTTGCCCTAGTAGGCCAGCCCCCACCAATGGCCCTTGGCTGCTAACTACCCAGGAGAGTTGAAGAGACAGAGGTGGTTAGAGCAGGGGGGCTGGGAGCCAGGACTCCTGGGTTCTGCCCTGGCTTTTCCATGGGAGTTGTTGTGAGGCTCTGGATGTGTCCCTGCCCCTCTCTGTGACTCAGTTTCCCCAGTGCCTAGGGGCTAACCACCAGCTCAGTGGGTTGGGCTGGGGGGCCAAGAGCCCAGGGCAGTGCTGGAGGATGCAGAGGTTTGCGATCCTTGCCCCTGGCCATGACCCAGGTCCTTTCCCTGCCCCCCAGCCCCGTCAGTCCCTCGGCTCCAGGAGCAGAGCCAGCCTGGCCTGCAGTTCTGTGCCTGAGGGAGCAGCTGGGCGGCTAATGTGCAGCTCCATGGGCGGCTGGCGCAGTGTGTCAATTTCACGGCCCCTTATGTGGAACCTGCAGCTTGATCCGTCAGATCCAGCTCCAAGTAGCCTCCTATGCTACCCGTCTCTGGGTTCTGCTGCCTCTGCCATAGGGGGAGCATTGCCCAAGCAGGGGTCCCACCCATAACAACTGTCACGGAGTCCCCGGGCGATGCTCTGGAACAGCTCCCCACAAAGCCAATCAGGACTTTGGGGAGCCTCCTCCCCCTCGGAGCAGACTTGTTCAGAGCAAGAAGCTCACACGTCTTCACCTCCTGGGTCTCTCCTTGGAGCATTCAGCATCCTCTGCCCCTCCGTGTGCTTCCCACAGCGAGCCCACCCAGGCGGGGTCCTGGGGAAGCCACAGGGTTCTGCACCCCCACTTGGCAGTCAGACGTGACTCTTAGCCAGCAAAACAGAGGTTTATTCGATGACAGGAACAGAGTCTAAAACAGAGCTTGTAGATACAGCGAACCAGACCCCTCGGCCGGGTCCATTCTGGGGGGCAGTGAGCCAGACCCCTAGGTCTGCACTTCACTCCTTGTCCCCAGGCAGCTCCAGACTAACCCCCCTCCAGCCCCTCCTCTCTGCTCAGCCCCTTTCCCCGGGCCAGGAGGTCACCTGATCCCTTTGTCTCCAACACTTTCAGTTGGCACCTTTGCAGAGGAGGGGCCCAGGCCATCAGTTGCTAGGAGACAGAGTGCCAGGCATTTAGGTGCACTGGCCCTTTGCTCTGCAGCAATCACACACCCTTATCCCACCACCTAGATACTTAAGAACTGCACAGGGGACACTGAGGCACCAACACACTGTTCAGAGCAAACATTAAAACAGTCCCAGTTCATCACAACAACCTCCTCAGCAGGGTTCCCCACGAGGGCATTGCCCCCCATGCTGCTGGCAGAGCTCCCCTGGGTGCTCTGGGCTGCCAGGTAGCACCATGCCCCAGTGGACTGGTGCCCTGCGTCTGTGCTGGCCCCATGCTGAGACACTGCGCTGCTCTAAACGTCCCAGAGAGGAACCCAGTGGCAGCTGCATCCTCCTGGGCTGCGCTGATGTGGCAGATCCCCAGGGTTCATGCTATGCCCCCAGCTTTGGCACAGGCTCTCGGGGGAACCCTTCAATGTGTCAGACCCCAGGGGTCCCTCTCGTCCCTCCGGGCAGGCCATGTGCTCAGCGTGGGGTTCCGTTCCTCCTGCTTCGCCCCGGCAGCACTGCCCAGCGAGTCCTCCTGAGCCAGACACTAGGCAGAGGCCTGTCCGCTCTGCAAGGACCAGGCCTCTCACCGGGCATTTGCAGTGACCCCAAGTAGCGCTCTCAGAACAGTGGCGTTTATTAGCCAAGGGGCCCCCAGCGCTGTAGGTCAGCATGGAGCAGGGAAGGGTCAAAACGCAGGTTGTTTGCGCAACCCAGAGCTCATCCCCAGCCAAGCTGTTGGGAGCCTCTGGCTTCCTCCCGTAGTTCCCAGGTGAGCAAGCTCGACCCCCACCCTGGGTTCTCCAGCTGGGGGTCTCTGTGCTGCTTCCTCAGTGTGCATCCGGCCATGGAAACTTAATCCTGCCCTCACCCTGGAAGCAATGCAAAGTGCAGGGGAAACTGAGGCACACCAAGGCTTCATAACAATATTACAAAAAATTCCCACTTCATCATAGTGGGGAGGGAGAGAGGGAGGGGGTGGTGCTGGCCATGGCTTGCCCCCAGGGAGTACAGAGAACCAGTGGGGTGGAACTGCTGCTGGGCTGGCTCTGGGGGGAGGAAGCGGCTGGCAGCCCCAAACACGCTGTGCCTGTGGTTCCTTGTTGTCTTGAGATCTGCACCCTCCGGGGCTGCCTGGCAGTGTGTCACGGAGTCACCGGGCGATGCTCTGGAACTGCTCCCCACAAAGCCAGGCAGGACTTTGGGGAGCCTCCTCTCCCTTGGAGCAGACTGTATGCAGGGCAAGAAGCTCACACGGCTTCACCTCCTGGGTCTCTCCTTGGAGCATTCAGCATCCTCTGCCCCTCCATGTGCTTCCCACAGCGAGCCCGGCGAGGCGGGGTCCTGGGGAAGCCACAGGGTCCTGCACCCCCACTTTGCAGGCAGACGTGACTCTCAGCCAGCCAGTAAAACAGAGGTTTATTAGATGACAGGAACAGGGTCTAAAACAGAGCTTGTAGATACAGCGAACAGGACCCCTCGGCCGGGTCCATTCTGGGGGGCAGTGAGCCAGACCCCCAGGTCTGCACTTCACTCCTCGTCCCCAGCCAGCTCCAGACTAACCACCCCCTCCAACCCCTCCTCTCTGCTCAGCCCCTTTCCCGGGCCAGGAGGTCACCTGATCCCTTTGTCTCCAACACCTTCAGCTGGCACCTTTGCAGGGGAGGGGCCCAGGCCATCAGTTGCTAGGAGACAGAGTGCCAGGCATTTAGGTGCACTGGCCCTTTGCTCTGCAGCAATCACACCCCCTTATCCCACCACCTAGATACTTAAGAACTGCACAGGGGACACTGAGGTACCAACACAGTATTCAGAGCAAACATTAAGAACAGTCCCAGTTGGTCACACAGTGTCACCTGGCAATTGGCAGGGATGGGGGGAGCCAGGACTCCTGGGTTCTATTCCCTGCTCTGCTGCTGACTCCCTGTGTGGCCTCAGGCAACTCATTTGACCTCGCTGCCTCAGTTTCCCCATCACCTGGGGATGGAGTCACCCTCCCTGTGCCTGGAGGCCTCAGACAAATGCAAATTCTTCCTATTTTATTCTTCAGTAGGGGAAATTGGGCAGCGAAACCCATCTGGGCCCCGCAGGCTTTGCTGCTGGGCACGGTGCATGTGGGGTGAGGGGCACACCCAGGGCTCCTGCGGGCACGCGCGCTGCTCCCGAGCTCCAGGCGCTTTTATGGCCTGCTGCAGTGGCGCCGTCACGGCAGATGGGTTTTATGGCGCTTTTGGAAAGACTGTTCAACGAGCGGCTGAGAAAAGCCTTTGTCTTGTCCCCTCCCCCATAGCTCCACCATCTGTCTGGAGCACCCCACACCCTGGTCCCCCACCCACCAGGGCGCCCCTGGCTTCATCGACAAGACCCCTGAGCCTGGCACCCCTGACCTCTCCCCACCCCATAGCAGGGGTCTTGCTGGCTGCCCCTCTAGGAGTGAGGGGGGGCTCCCCTGATTCTCTGCCCCCCTGGCTACTGCCCTCCCTTTGACCCACTGATAGCACACCTGGCAGCACCTCAGGCCCCTGCCCCAGTGCCCACCCCCACCTCAGCAGCCCCATTCGCCACTCAGGGAACATGGGCTGCAGCCTCTGGCACCAAGGGGGGTGCAGGCCCCTGCAGGACAGTGAGGACGTGCTGAGCCCAGCCCCCCATACTCTGGGCAGGCCCTCACCCAGGGCACGGCTTGGGAGGTGGCCCCTCAGGGATCCCACCAGCTCCCCTGGAAATGGCTGCTGAGCAGCATGGCCAAGCTAGCTGCCCGCAGGGCTCAGGGGATCACTGCCCAGACACAGAGCATCCTGCTGGCCGGTCCCACAGGCCCTGTGTCACGAAGTCCCTGGGCGATGCTCTGGAACTGCTCCCCACAAAGCCAGGCAGGACTTTGGGGAGCCTCCTCTCCCTTGGAGCAGACTTGTTCAGGGCAAGAAGCTCACACGGCTTCACCTCCTGGGTCTCTCCTTGGAGCATTCAGCATCCTCTGCCCCTCCGTGCGCTTCCCACAGCGAGCGGGGTCCTGGGGAAGCCAGAGGGTCCTGCACCCCCAGCTTGCAGTCAGATGTGACTCTCAGCCAGCCAGTAACACAGAGGTTTATTAGATGACAGGAATAGGGTCTAAAACAGAGCTTGTAGATACAGCGAACCGGACCCCTCGGCCGGGTCCATTCTGGGGGGCAGTGAGCCAGACCCCCACGTCCGCCCTCAGCCAGCTCCAGCCTAACAACCCCCTCCAGCCTCTCCTCTCTGCTCAGCTCCTTTCCCGGGCCAGGAGGTCACCTGATCCCTTTGTCTCCAACACCTTCAGTTGGCACCTTTGCAGAGGAGGGGTCCAGGCCATCAGTTGCTAGGAGACAGAGTGCCAGGCATTTAGGTGCATTGGCCCTTTGCTCTGCAGCAACCACACACCCTTATCCCACCACCTAGATACTTAAAAACTGCACAGGGGACACCAAGGCACCAACACAGTATTCAGAGCAAACATTAAGAACAGTCCCAGTTCATCACATATCTCCCCCCTTCGAGACCGAACTGAGCGAGGTCACTTCAGCCAGTGACCTGGGGAAGTTCGAACCCACCAACGTTCCCATGGACGCCCCAGCATCTCTCCCGTTCCTTGGTGTGAGTTACACCAGGACAGTCCAGTCTCACGCCCTCCCTTAGGTCTGATGGCACTCGCAGGCCGCATGTGGGAAGGTTTATGCAGCTTGAACCCTTTTGCCAACCCAGGACCCCTGGGGTTCAAACTGGGACGGGGTCTTCTCCCAGCGCTCTGGGCTGCGATTCGGGCTCTCTTGGTTAAGAGCTCCCATCTTGGCCTTGGCCAGCTCTAGGCTTGGGCAGCCGCTCCCCACCTTGTTGCCCAGATACAACACCTCTGCCATTCCCACCTTACACTTTCCAGCGTTTACCGTCAGTCCCACCTCCTTGAGGCAGCCCAGCCCTCTTCACCTGGGACACCTGTTCCTCCCAGGTCTGGCTAAAGATGCACATGTTATTAGTGTCTGCCAGGGCCAAGTTCTCCATCCCTCTCCGCTTGTCTAGAATCTCCCCAGGCCTAGGCATCGGGTCGGCATTGGACACTGTGATGGCTTTAAGCTTCTGATAGTCCCCACAGAACCATATCATCCTGTCTCCCTTGGGGACCAGCCCCATGGATGAGGCCCATTGGCTGTTGAACCACTGGATCCCATCTAAAGCCAGCATGTCCTTGACCTCTCTCTCTAGGATCTGGGTTGCTTTCCCAGTGACTCTGAATGAGGAACACCTGATGGGGAGATTGGCTCCCACCTCAGGGAAGAGATCCCCCAGGGGGTCTTCCTCGTTCTCCTCCCAATCCTTCCCTTTCAGGTCCAGGGGTCCCCTCACTCTCCTCCCATACAGCAGCTCAAAAGGGAAGAATCCTGTGGATTTGTGGGGCACCACCAGCTGCCTCCCGATCCCCCCCAGTTCTACTTCCCCTTGGGGAGCCCATTCTCTGTACAGGAATCCCTTCTCCCGCAGGACTCTGTCTCTGCAGCCTTCCCCAAGGGGGTTTGCAGCACTGTGGCCAGCAAGTTCCCTCAGCTTCTCCAAGGAGGGATCCTTCCACAGCTCGATCTGGGATTCAGCTGCTGGGGCAGGGAGTGGGACCTGCTCCCTCTCGCTGGCTGGGCCTGGGGTCACAGCCCCCCTGAGCTCTGTCCCTGGTAGCTCCCTCCCTGCTGTGTAATCACTTCCCAGCAGCACGTCTGGACCAGGCAAACCTGTCTGGCAGCCGACCTGCCCTGCCTGGGTGTCCCCCCACTCAGCTGGGGTCTCAGCTCCCCCCGAGCCCAGTGCTGCCCTTCCTGTCCCAGTGGGGGCAGGCAGCGAGCTCTCTGCTCTGGTCTCAGCATCAGAGCCAGCGTGAGCCCCATCTCCGGTGTGCAGGGGGGCGGGGAGCATCTCTCCCTCCTCGTCAGTCTCAGGGGGCTGGTTACAGGTAGGCAGGTATCCTGAGCCCAGCAGCGCCTCCCCCCTGCCAGCCAGGTCATTTGCATTTTCACTGACCGTTTCCATCCTAGCCAATTGGTTCCCTGGATTTGAATTCAAATCCTCGGCCGTTACAGGAGCAGGACCTGGATCCTGTCCCAAAGGGAGACAGTCACTGTCACGGAGTGCCTGGGCGATGCTCTGGAACAGCTCCCCACAAAGCCAGGCAGGACTTTGGGGAGCCTCCTCTCCCTTGGCGCAGACTTGTTCAGGGCAAGAAGCTCACAAGTCTTCACCTCCTGGGTCTCTCCTTGGAGCATTCAGCATCCTCTGCCCCTCCGTGCGCTTCCCACAGCGAGCCCACCCAGCGGGGTCCTGGGGAAGCCACAGGGTCCTGCACCCCCACTTTGCAGTCAGATGTGACTCTTAGCCAGCAAAACAGAGGTTTATTCGATGACAGGAACAGAGTCTAAAACAGAGCTTGTAGATACAGCGAACCAGACCCCTCGGCCAGGTCCATTCTGGGGGGCAGTGAGCCAGACCCCTAGGTCTGCACTTCACTCCTTGTCCCCAGGCAGCTCCAGACTAACAACCCCCTCCAGCCCCTCCTCTCTGCTGAACCCTTTTCCCGGCCCAGGAGGTCACCTGATCTCTTTGTCTCCAACACCTTCAGTGGGCACCTTTGCAGAGAAGGGGCCCAGGCCATCAGTTGCTAGGAGACAGAGTGCCAGGCATTTAGGTGCACTGGCCCCTTCCTCTGCAGCAATCACACACCCTTATCCCACCACCTAGATACTTAAGAACTGCCTAGGGGACACTGAGGCACCAACACAGTATTCAGAGCAAACATTAAGAACATTCCCAGTTTGTCACAGTCACCCCCCAACAGGGCCTCCCAGCCGATATCCTGGAGAACCCCAATGACCAGCCAGCCCGACCCCTCCTGGGTCTGCACAAGGATCCGGGCCATAGGCAGGGGCGAGGGGCTTCACCCCAGGGACGTTCACCCAGGTCCCACAGTCCCTCAGCATCTGCGGCTGCACCACCACAGTTCTCTCTGTCCCAGGGTCTCGCCCCCGCAGGCGTGTTTCCCCACTGACCCCTGGGCAGCCCCTTATGTCTCTCTGCTCCACCATCACCAGTCCATGCTGCTGCTGCTTCTCCTGCAGCTTCTCCTCAGCCTCTTGCTCTCTCTTACGGTCCTCTTGCTCTCTTGGACTCTGCTCCCATCCCATCCGTCTCCAATCCCCTGATGGGGAACCCGATCGTGAAGACCCTCGTCTGGTTGGGGAGCAGACTCTTGGGGATGCCTGGCTGCTGCTCCAGCCTCTCCCAGATCCTCTTGTAGCCCCATCTGGGTCAGGAATCTGCTTCTCAGAGTGGTCCTCCTCCTCCAACTGCACGATTAACTGTGCCTTGGTGAGCTTCCCCATGCGTAACTCTCTCTTTGTGCACAGGATCACAGTGTCCTTCTTAAGGAGATGATGATAGGCCATCACTTCACCGTTCCCAAGTGGCTCTGGACTCACAGGCCTGTGTGCTCTTGGCTCCCCCATGGTTTCCAGGAAGAACCCCTGGTGTGCCAGCCCTTCTTGTGATCACCACCTCTTTGCCAGGGTCGAGCTGCAGACTCCTCTGCCCCTGGGACTGCTCCTGCAATCCCCAGGGGAACCCTGCTACTGCAAAATCCTTCTCTCTCCCAGGGTCGAGCAGCAAGCTCCTCCGCCCCTGAGACTGCTCACTGCAGTCCTCAGGGGGACCAAGTTACTCCAACAGTCCTTCTCGCTGGTCACACACTCCCAGAGGTTAACTGCCCCCTGAAACCGTCCCTCTCTTAGCCTTCAGCACGCCTGGTCCTCATTATCCCCCCTTTGTTTTACTGCTCCCCAGTCACTTACTGCAAGAAGCGCCATTCACGAGGTGCGGTACGTCCCACCGCTGCCACCAGTTGTCACAGAGTCCACAGGCGATGCTCTGGAACTGCTCCCCACAAAGCCAGGCAGGACTTTGGGGAGCCTCGTCTCCCTCGGAGCAGACTTGTTCAGGGCATGAAGCTCACACGGCTTCACCTCCTGGGTCTCTCCTTGGAGCATTCAGCATCCTCCACCCCTCCATGCTCTTCCCACAGTGAGTCCACCCAATGGGGTCCTGGGGAAGCCACAGGGTCCTGCACCCCCACTGCGCAGTCAGATGCAACTCTCAGCCAGCCAGTAAAACAGAGGTTTATTCGATGACAGGAACAGGGTCTAACACAGAGCTTGTAGATACAGCGAACAGGACCCCTTGGCCGGGTCCATTCTGGGGGTCAGTGAGCTAGACCCCCACGTCTGCACTTCACTCCTCATCCCCAGCCAGTTCCAGACTAACAACCCCCTCCAGCCCCTCCTCTCTGCTCAGCCCCTTTCCCGGGCCAGGAGGTCACCTGATCCCTTTGTCTCCAACACCTTCAGTTGGCACCTTTGCAGAGGAGGGGCCCAGGCCATCAGTTGCTAGGAGGCAGAGTGCCCGGCATTTAGGGGCACTGGTCCTTTGCTCTGCAGCAATCACACCCCCTTATCCCACCACCTAGATACTTAAGAACTGCCTAGGGGACACTGAGGCACCAACACAGTATTCAGAGAAAACATTAAGAACATTCCTAGTTCATCACACCCTGGCCCAGCGCTCAGGGGGCGGGGGTCCCCCAGGGGCTCAGAGAGATTGATTCCCAGTTGAGGAGCAGCGTGTTTATGCCTAGTGGAAGGCCCCAGGGAAGGCAGAAGAGTCGTGACCCCCACCAGGCAGAGCTGGGCCCGGTGTCCTTGAGCTGGGGGCACTTGGTATTCTGTAGCCAGCCCCGGCTTCCAGTCCCATTGCCTGCCAGTGAGGAACGGCATCAATAAACGCTAATTGATGGCGTGGTCGTTCCAAATCAAATTCCCCGGCCCCCGAATCGAATTGATGGCTCCGTGCCCCGCAGCCAGCGGCGGCAGAAATTGAATCTATTATAGGACTCTGTGCCATCATCCTTTCCCCTCTCTCGCTCTCATTCGCTCTGCCTCAGGCTCCCCCGGGGCCAGCTCCAGTCGGGCTGCAGAGCCAGCCAGCTGGGGCCAGGCGTCGCCCGCCGAGGGCATGCCTGGGCAATGGGATACACAGCAGCCACGTCCTGTCCCTGGCTTGGGAAGGGGGGGCGTCAGGACTCCTGGGTTCTGTCCTCAGCTCTGGGGGGGTCTGGTGAGTCAGAGCGGGGGGCTCATAGCCAGAACGCCTGGGTTCCATTCTGCTGTTCCCACCCAGTCCCTAAGACCCAGACTCAGGGTGGAGTTTGGAGGGGGGGCAAGGTGGGGTTGGGGGGGCGTGGGGATGGTGTAATGTGGAATGGGGGGGCTTGGGGCAGGGTGGGGTTTGGGGGGGTGGGAGTCTGGGGATGATGTAGTGTGGAATGGGGGGTGGGGCATTGTGGGGTCAGGGTTCTTGGGGGATGGGGTGGGGCAGGGTGGGGTTTGGGAGTTTTTTTGAGGGTTGAGGGCATGGGGACGGTGTAATGTGGAATGGGGGGCTTGGAGCAGGGCAGGATGGGGTTTGGGGGGCATGGGGATGGTGTAGTGTGGAGTGTGGAGTGAGGGGGCTTGGGGTGAGGCAGGGTGGGGTTGGGGGGTGTGGAGATGGTGTAATGTGGAGTGGGGGGCTTGGGGCAGGGCAGGGTGGGGTTTGGGGGGATTGGGGATGTGGGGATGGTGTAGTGCGGAATGGGAGGGCTTGGGGTGGGGAAGGGTAGGGTTTGGAGGGGCGGAGTGGGGTTGGGGGCCTGGGGATGGTGTAGTGTGGAATGGGGGGGCATGGGGCAGGGCAGAGTGGGGTTTGGGGGGTGTGGGGATGGTGGAGTGTGGAATGGGGGGCCTTAGGGGTGAGGCAGGGTGGGGGTTGGAGGGTGAGGGAGGGGTGGGGTTGGGGGCATGCGGATGGTGGAGTGTGGAATGGGGGGATTGGGGCAGGGCAGAGTGGGGTTTGGGGGGCGTGGGGATGGTGGAGTGTGGAATGGGGGGCCTTGGGGGTGAGGCAGGGTGGGGTTTGGAGGGTGAGGGAGGGGTGGGGTTGGGGGCATGCGGATGGTGGAATGTGGAATGGGGGGATTGGGGCAGGGCAGAGTGGGGTTTGGGGGGTGTGGGGATGGTGAAGTGTGGAATGGGGGGCCTTGGGGGTGAGGCAGGGTGGGGTTTGGAGGGTGAGGGAGGGGTGGGGTTTGGGGGGTGTGGGGATGGTGGAGTGTGGAATGTGGGGCCTTGGGGTGAGGCAGGGTGGGGTTTGGAGGGTGAGGGAGGGGTGGGGTTGGGGGCATGGGGATGGTGGAGTGTGGAATGGGGGGCCTTGGGGTGAGGCAGGGTGGGGTTTGGAGGGTGAGGGAGGGGTGGGGTTGGGGGCATGGGGATGGTGGAGTGTGGAATGGGGGGGCTTGGGGCAGGGCAGGGTGGGGTTTGGGGGGATTGGGGGTGTGGGGACGGTGTAGTATGGAAGGGGGGACTTGGGGTGGGGCAGGGTGGGGTTTGCAGGGGGCAGGGTGGGGTTGGGGGCCTGGGGATGGTGTAGTGTGGAATGGGGGGGCTTGGGGCAGGGCAGAGTGGGGTTTGGTGGGTGTGGGGATGGTGGAGTGTGGAATGGGGGGCCTTGGGGGTGAGGCAGGGTGGGGTTTGGAGGGTGAGGGAGGGGTGGGGTTGGGGGCCTGGGGATGGTGGAGTGTGGAATGGGGGGGCTTGGGGCAGGGCAGGGTGGGGTTTGGAGGGTGAGGGAGGGGTGGGGTTGGGGGCATGGGGATGGTGTAGTGTGGAATGTGGGGGCTTGGGGCAGGGCAGAGTGGGGTTTGGGGGGTGTGGGGATGGTGGAGTGTGGAATGGGGGGCCTTGGGGTGAGGCAGGGTGGGGTTTGGAGGGTGAGGGAGGGGTGGGGTTTGGGGGGTGTGGGGATGGTGGAGTGTGGAATGAGGGGGCTTGGAGCAGGGCAGAGTGGGGTTTGGGGGGTGTGGGGATGGTGAAATGTGGAATGGGGGGGCTTGGGGCAGGGCAGAGTGGGGTTTGGGGGGCATGGGGATGGTGGAGTGTGGAATGGGGGGCCTTGGGGTGAGCAGGGTGGGGTTGGCAGCACCGTGTAGGGCGGGGCGGTGTGGTGAGGGTCTGGTAGGGGGGTGTTGGGGTAGCACTGTGGGCGTCATGCTGTGGGGTGCAGGGGTCTTGAGCAGCTCATTGTGGGGCTAGGGGGCAGTGTTGTGGGGTGGATGGTCTCTGGGCCTGGGCTAGGGGTGGCACGGGAGCTGTTTGGAGATGGGCTGGGGGGTCCCTGTCTCTGCCTGTGACTCTGGCCCCGCCGCGCGGCTCAGGAAGCCACGTTCTCTCAGGGTGCCCCGGGATTCCCAGCTGCTCACGCCCTATTGTTCTGCTCTGGGCTGTGGCCAGACGCTCCTGGCCTGGGAGTTTGTCCTGCCAGGGCCCAGATTAGCTGGATTTGTGGAGTTGCCTGAGGAGGTGGCTGCTCTGCCCTGACTCTGTGCTGGGGGTGGGGCCCAGTGGGACAGAGGGGTCAGGCAGGGCCGGGTTTGGCCCCCGAGGGATGTGGGGCCTCAGAGCCGGGGGGAAAGTGGGTGACCAGGAGCCAAGGGCTGTCTGCGTCTCATCCTGCGCCATATGAAGGGCCCACCTGGGGCTGGTGGGGCCCCGGACTCTGGTTACCACATGGATGCACAAGGCCTTGCGGCTTCAAACCCTTGGCCCCGGAGCCAGCTCCATTTTCATGACTATGCCCTACCCAATTCACGGCTGTGAAAAACCCATCACAGACCATGAGAGCAGGTCTGTTGTGTGCTTTTACCCTGTACTGTGCAGATTTCTCAAAGGGGGGGTCCTGACCTGAAAGGGAGTTGCAGGAGGGTCGAATGGTTATTTTAAGGGGGTCGCAGTATTGTCACCCCTATTTCTGCATTGACTTCTGAGCTGGACGGCCAGAGAGCGGTGCTTGTTGGCCGGGCGCCCAGCTCTGAAGGCAGCTGCCTCCAGCGGCAGCACAGAAGTCAGGGTGGCAGTACCACAAGACCCCCTACACTAACCTTGCACCCCCCCCAGCTCCATTTTGGGTCAGGACCCCTGCATTTGCAACACCCTGACATTGCAGATTTAAATAACTGAAATCATGAAAATCCTCTGACCGTGAAATTGACCACAATGGACTGTGAATTTGGTAGGCCCTAGTCAAGGCGCTTCCGTTACTATGCAGCAGAACCAAGCAGCTCATAGAGCCCAACCCCCTGCCTGCCCCATGCCCCATCCTGCCTCCAGAGCCTGGGGCTGGGACCCCCAGCAGCAGTTCCTGGCTGTGCTCACCACGGTGCCCACCCTCCTGCCCGGGCTATAGGGGAGAGCGCGGGCATGTAATGGAGCAGCTGCAGGGTGGAGAGCAAGTCACCACGGTGGGTATGGGGCAGGGCAGAGGCCTCCCAGCTTAGGGGGCTCAGCGATAGGTGCCGCCCCAGTGTAGCTGCTCTCTCTCTGGGCCCCTGGTGGCCAATCTGCACCCCCAGACTCCTCTGACAGGGTTCTGCAGAGACCCTCTGCCCGAGGATCTCCCCTGCTCCAGCACCACTCCCCGGGGAGGGCTGAGGGGAGGTTTTTTCCCTGTGACAGACCATGGGAAGGCCAAAGTCCCACTCCGGGCTGGGCCGAGCTGAGCCAGACCTGATCTTTGCCAGCGGCACCGGCTGCACAAGGGTTAATGCTGCACCAGTGTGGAGGTAACAATTTATGGCCGGGCACAGAACCGAATGTGAACCAGGACTGCGCAGCCCGGAGATAGATACATGGCGGGGAGCGAGCCGACAGCCAGGAAATACAGCACTGCCACCGGCGCCAGGGAGAGATTGATGGGCACCCACGTGTGCATGGCCAGGGATGTGCTGCTACACCGCTAATTACCAGCAGCCTGAGTTACAGCCGCCCGGGGCCCATTCACTGGGCACCGACTGCCTGGGAACAGCATGCATATCCAGGGCAGAATGTAGGTGCCAGGCCAGGAGGTGCAGAGCCAGGCTGGGGAGCCCGGGGCCAGGGGACCAGGCCTGATGCCCTGGTGCCAGCATGACCTGGGAACCATCCTGCACGGGAAGGGCTGGTGCCACCGGGGGAGCCCTGTGGATTGGGGAGCACCCGGCTCTGCCCCTGTGAGGGGCCCTTGGCACTGACACATGCTGAGTGTCCCCATCACATGGCGAGCACAGAGCCTGGATGGGCCCAGGCTCGTCTGGACGGCCCAGCCAGGATGATGCACCAGCCGTGGGATGCAGCACAGACAGTGCCAGCAGCTATGAACCAGGCTGTGGGTGACTCACCAGCTCTGGGGTGACCCTGCCAGCTGGCACCCCCAGGAGCCTGCCCCCCACCTGCTGGCCTTGGCCTGGCACAACACTCCCCGGCATGCCCTCCTGGCTGGGTTACCAGGCCTTGTGCAGGGAGGCCATTAGCGGCTGGGAGCAGCTCCTGGGCCAGGGTGCTCCAGGAGCCAAGGGCAGGGCAGATGGGGTTCTGGGGGCATGTGGGCAGCACAGACCTTTCCTCGCTGTCTGCCGTGGCTCTGACTTGGACCAGGGGCGCTTGGTACTGGCTCTGCCCTTTTGCCCAGCCTGGCCCTGGGCTCCAACTCTCTCCTCCCTCTTGCAGGTGAGCATCTGACCTGAACTCCCCACCTGTGCCCCTCCCCCAGCCCGGGCGCTGGATGGAGCTGGCAGTCTTCTGCGTGGTGCCAGCCCCTCCCTGCTCGCTGGGCTGACCTACAAAGAGCAGCTCTGCACAGCCTCAGCTGGCTTTGTGCTGGTTCAGCATGTTCCCGTGGAGCAGCACCGGGAAGGGCACGTGTGTGCATCTGGCAGGCGGGGACAGAGCAGGGAGCGTGTCTGGGTGGGCTGCGGGACACCCCTCTCCCAGCAGTTTTAGCCTCCGGACCCAGCTGGCCATGGGGCCGATTGGCTCCCTCCCCAGCAGTTGGGCCAGCGGCAGGCCCTCCAGCCATTCCCAGGGCCCTCACCAGCCCCCCAGCTCTCTGCGACCCCTCACCCGCCAGCCCTGTCTGCCCTGCCCCATCTGGTTCACCTCCCAAGCAGAAACCCCACAGGACCCCAGAGCAGAGGTCCCAGACAGGGCCGGCTTTAGGCCGATTCGGCCAATTCCAGGGAATCGGGCCCCGCGCCTAAGAGGGCCCCGCGCCTTAGGCACCTTTTTAATTTTTTTTTTTTTTTAACTTACCCCGGTCCCTGGCTGTGGTCTGCTCCATGGTCTCGCTCCTTTGAGAGAAGCGCCGGCAGGAGCGCGGCGTGGCCCCGCCCTCCCAGCTAGAGCTCCAGCCGGGAGAGCGGGGCGGCAGGGCTTTGCCGCGCTCCGGCCAGGAGAGCAGAGTCGCGGGGCTTTGCCGCGCTCCGGCCAGAGCTCCAGCTGGGAGAGCGGAGTCACGGGGCTTTGCCGCGCTCCGGCCGGAGCTCCAGCTGGGAGAGTGGAGTCGCGGGGCTTTGCCGCGCTCTGGTCGGAGCTCCAGCCGGGAGAGCGGAGTCGCGGGGCTTTGCCGCGCTCCAGCCGGAGTGCAGCAAGGCCGGCGGCTCCGGCTGGAGCGCGGCAAGCCCCTCTCCTGTCTGGAGCTCCGGCCAGAGCGTGGCAAGCCCTGTGACCCCGGCTGGAGCTCTGGGCCCTTAAATAGCCCCCCGAGCCCTGGGGCAGTGAGGGGCTCAGGGGAGGGGGCTATTTAAAGGGCCTGGGGCTCCAGCTGCCTCTGCCACCCCGGTCCTTCAAATAGCCGCCGGAGCCCCGCCTCCCCCATGCATTCCCCAGCGCTCCTGCGGCTATTTAAAAGGTCCCCGGAGTAGAAGGGGGTTTGGGGACTACTTAAAGGGCTGGGGTTCCAGCTGCCTCTGCTGCACCCCATGCCCTGCCCACACCAGTCCGCCCCCGCCACCTGCAGCCAGCTCTGCACCCCGTGCCCACAGCCAGCCCCTGCCAAACCCCCTGTCCTGTCTCCAGCCAACCCTGCCACACACCCCTGCAGCCCTGCCCAAAGCCAGACAGCACCCCCCACACTGCTGCCTGCACCAGCCCTGCACACCCTGCCCACCCCACACCCCCTGCCCTGTCTCCAGTCAACCCCTGCTGCACCCCACTGCCTGAAGCCAGCCAGTCCCGCACTCCTCTGTCTCCAGGCCTGCCAACCCCTGCTGCATCCCCCTGCGGCCCTGCCTGAAGCCAGCTCACCCCACACCCCCTGTCTCCAACCAACCCCACACCCCTTGCCCTGGCTGCAGCCAGACCCTACCTCCAGTCAGCCCCTGCCCTGCCTCCAGCCAGCCCCATGTCCACTGCTGCCCTGCAGTTTCCAGGGCAGTAACCCTGCACACCTGCTTCAATGAGGGGGGCAGGGAGCAGCTGGGACCCACACATGTGCACACCCCCAGAGAGTGGCGGGGACCCACTCCTGTGAAACGGCGGTCATTAACAGCCAATCAACAGCATATATGATGCAATGTATATAATATATAATTTTATTATTCATATAGTTATGGAAAGTAAATAATACATGAAAGAAATGAAAGGCTTTTTTTCCACTTTTTTTTTTAAGTCATCCCTGCCAGGGCCCTGCCGAAAATGTTCGAATTGGGCCCCACACTTCCTAAAGCCGGCCCTGGTCCCAGAGCTCTGCTCCATGCCTGGGGGGTGATGCTGCTGCCTGCAGTGGTTGGAGTGAAGAGCCTCCTGGGGACCTAGATGCCAAATACTCGCTAGGCGCTGAATCCCCCAGAGCCTGGGCGTGGCTCCTGCTGCCTGCTCCAGATGCTCCCTGGAACCTCCCAGGAGCTCTTGGGATGAGAACAAAGAACCGCGAGCCCCGCTCAGGACAGGGGGCAGCCCCAGAGGGCTCAGCAGGGGGCACTCCACTGAGCGCTGTGTGTCAGGACAGGAGTGTGCACCCAGACTCCTGGTGAGACACTGTTCCTGTGCACACGCACACGGTGCCCCGTGCCCAGCCGCCTCCTGCTCACGCTCCGTGGATGACGCCAGCACTTGGCCAGTTACCCTGCTTTGCCAACGACGCGCGACAGCTAATTGCATGAAGGCAGCGTGGAGGGAATTGACTCGCTGGCTCCAATCAGATTTTCATCCCAACCCACACAGATGCAGCCACTCCCAGATGCTGCCCTGCGTAAGCGACCAATCCCCATCGCACCTGCAAGGAGTCTGGGCCACAGAAGGGTGCTGCCAGTGGGCACACTCCAGGGTGAATACAAGTCACACCCAGGGGTCTGCATGGGTCACAGCCCCTGCCAGGACCCTGCAAACTGCTTCTCCCCCACTCTGGCCTGGCTGCTGCGCCCACCTGCCTGGCATGCCACAGCCAGGTCCTGCTGCAACGTGGCAAGAACCAGCCTTCCCCTCCTCCCAACACCGGGTCCCATGTGCTGGCTGCAGCGTGGACTCAAAGGGCAGGAACCACCGGCCCGGCCAAGTGTGGTGCCCTTTGTGGCGGCCTGGGTGGTGCGGTGACGTCAGGCCATCCCCGACCCTGCACCCCTTTGCCTGTGGGACCGGAACACGCATCTTTGTCCTGGAATTAATGCTACTTGTCAGTGTCTTTTCTATCGCAGCTTCCGTGTGAGATGGGAATTGGCAGGTCAACAAGAGGCTCTGGCCTCTCCAGTGCAGCTGGCACGCTGCAAGGCGCTGCGGGCAGCAGCCTGACCTCCTTGACTGACAGGCAGCAGGACAGCTGGACAAGGGAGCTCAGCCACTCGAGGGGAGCCCTGACACGCCAGGGCTCCCAGCCACTCCGCTGGCACCCACAAAGAGCTCAAAGGCCTCAGATTGAATAGGCAAAAAATAGCCCCTCGCTTGGAGACAGGCTGCCGGGGGACAAGGGGCTGAGCCAAGTCTGGGGTGAGGGGGTGGGAAAGGACTTGGGATGGGGCAGGGGGGACTCAGGAGATGGGGCCCAGGGGGAGCAGAGATGGGGGAGGGGGAGCCGCCCCCTCCCGTGAAGTAGCCTCACGCAATGCTTGCCATTCCCCACCTCAGCACTAGCAGCTCTGCAGGGGCTATAACTGGCCCTTGGGGACGAGCAGACCCAGGGTTGGAGGGCAGCTGTCACCGCCGTGGGGCAGAACCTTCCCTGGCACTAACCAGCCCCTTGCTGCCCCCAGCACCAAGCCAGGAGCACGTGGGCCATGGCAGAAGGCTGCCCTCTGCCCCCAGGCATCCCTGGGCAGGGTGAGGTGCCAGGCGGAGACGGGGGCAGCACCCCCTGCCGCTGCCCAGGATGGGGGGAAGGGGGCCGTGTCACACTGCCTGCGTCTGCCAGGAGATGGGGAAATGGCTCCGTGTCACTATGGAAACTGGAAACTGACTCCATCACCCACTGAGGGGAACTGAGGAGTGTGATGAGTCCTGAGGGGAGATCATGATGAGTGTAGCCCCCCGCCCACCACACACCCCCAGGTGTGGCTGGTCCACAGGGCAGCCCCCCCACCCCCAGTGCCCAGCATGCAGCCCCTCCAATGGGTGAGCAGTGACCTCTAGTGATTCCCCTCAGCCCGGGCTCACCGGAATGTGGATGGAGCTATCTTCCCCCTCCCCACACTGGGCCCTGCCCCGAGGACTCCCAGCCGGGCCCTCGCCCCGTATCGCTGGCCCCACCGCATTGCTGCTGTGGGACGATGCCGAGCCCCGAGCCTCCCAGAACCAGCAGCCATGACTCAGCGGCCCATCCAGACTCAGGGATGCTGCTGGCACTGTGACGTCTGAGGGGCCTCCTGTGGGCACTGCAGCCCTTGCCCAAGCCCCCTCTCTGCCAGGTGTCACGGAGTGTGGGGGAGTCCAGCCCTGCACCCCGCTTCCTGGGACTCTCAGAGACTCTCAGCCAGCCAGTAAAACAGAAGGTTTATTGGACAACAGGAACGCAGGTTACAGCAGAGCTTGTAGGCACACTCAGGACCCCTCAATCGAGTCCTTCTGGGATTTCAGGGTGCTTGGATCCCAGCTTAGGATACCCTAAATTCCAACCACCCAGCCCCAAACCGAAACTGAAACTAACCCCCTCCAGCTGGCCCCTTCCTTTGTCCAGCTTCCCGTGCAAAAGTGTTGACCTCCCACCCCCCTTGCCTAGCTCAGGTTACAGGCTCAGGTACAGTCCATCCCCTAAAGTCCTCCCCTGCTCTCCCATCCTCCATGCAGACAGCCCCTACTCCATCACACCAGGGCTGGGCAGTCCCAGCTGGACATGCTGTGTCCTATGGGTGCTCCGTGTGTGAGCTACACGCAGGATGGGGTGCTGGGTACCACATGCCATACCCCTGCACTCTGATGCCCAGGAGCCTGTGCTGCCTTGTGGGGTCTGCCAGAATCAGGCTCTGGCTCTGGAGGGCACAAACCTACCCCTATCCCAGGACTGCGCTCAGCCGTGACCCAGTCCCTAACCAGCTCCTCACGCTAGCCCTGACTTTGACCTGGACTGCAGAGTTGGGCTGGGGGGAGGCATGCCCTCCCCGCAGCACAGACCCTCTGGCGTTCCTAGTGCATCAGTTGAGCCCGCCTGGTGTGCACGTCTGGATGTGAAAGTGTGCACAAGTGTGTGTAGGTGTGAAGGTAGCGCTGTGTGTCCATGTTCCTGAGGTCTTAGTGTGCACGTGCAAGCAGGGGTGAACAAGCGTGTGCACAACTGTGCGTGTGTTTGTGAGTGTCTCTGTAGAAGCATGTGCATGTATCTGTAGTGGTGTGTGTGTGTGTGCGCAGCTGTGTCTGTGCATGTCTCTGCATCTGTGGCCATGTGTGTGTGTCTGTGGACATGCGAGTCTGTGTACACATGTGTCTGTGTGTCCCCTTGTCTGTGTGCATGCCCAGGTGCTGGGGCTGCTCTCAGCTCCTTCCTCTCCCTGCTCTAGAGCTGATGGAGAATGATCCTACCCTGCCGGAGCCGGATACGCATTAACTGCCCTTGGTGCTGCAGCCCTGGTCATGCCAAGGGCCCTGCCGGGGCTGCTCTGCAGGGAAATGGGGTTCTCCTCCCTGCAGGCTGCTGTGGGGAGCTGCACCAGAGCAGCGTGGAGGAGCCGGAGCTGAGTTTCTGAGGCGGAGGAGTCACCCCACGCTACGCCACTGGCCCGCCATGCTTTCTGAACTCTGTGTGGAACCACAGGTGGGGCCGTGCCCTCATGGAGCGTAGAGCACAGAGGAGAGCCTAGCCAAAGGTAACCCAGTGAGTCAGAGTCAGCTGAGATAGAACCCAGGAGTCCTGGCTCCCAGAGCCCCCTCCCTCCCCAATCCACTAAACGCCCCCCTCCCAGATCCCGCCTTCAGAGGCCAGCTGGTGCAATGTCTCACTCCTCTCCAGCCTGGAGACTGTGCAGATGTGAATTCCCTGCAAGTGTAAACGGCCCTGTCTGGCTGGAATTGGCACGAGGGTGGGGCAGAGTGCCCTGACCCCCAGCTCCCCTTGGCTGAGGGCAGTGTCAGGCCACATTGGCAGCGGGGCCTAGCCAGGCAGTGGGGTAGGCACATGCCCTGCTGCGGCCAGCAATGGGGGGTGCAGTGCAGCTCCCTTCCCCAGAGAAGGTGGGGACTGGGGAGCCAGGCCAGGGCAGGGGGGCAGGGCCTTCCCCCCAGGGGTCCATTAGAGGCATTTTTGGTTAATTATTGGCACCTGCTTCCTCTGGCAGTGCCCCTTCCCTCCCACCCCCAGGGCGGCTAATTGGCTCACAATCCTGGAGGGGGGAGTCGGGCTGTGGCCTGCAGAAAGGCCAGAGCTACAGTGAGCGAGAGCAGCCGGTGGGGCATGAGCGGCCTGGCCCAGCCCAGGGTGAGCTTTGCAGGGGGCTTCTGGGGGGAGCTGGAGGTGTGTGGATGGGAGTGGCATGGGCTGGGGCAGCAGTGGGGGACCCTGGCTGGTGGGAGACACACTGATGGAGGGGGAGCAGCAGGGGGCCATGGCAGGGGTGGGGGCCATTGCTGTGGGTGGCTGTGGCAGTGGGGGAACACACTGGCAGGGGTTGTGGCCATGGCTGGGGGGGCAGCAGCAGGGGGCTATGGCAGGGGCAGGGGCCATTGCTGTGGGGGGTGTCATGGACTCATAGATCGTTCCCACTCGTGGCCCCGTGTGGTCCGTGGGGGGTGCCCCTTTCAGTGCGACAGCCCTTCTCGGGGGTCCACTCTCTCTCGGGGTCAGGCCCCTCCACCTCCTGGAGCCGCATCTCTCTGAGCCTTAGCACACCTGTTTCTCGCCATGGGTCCCCTCAGGGAGTCTCCTCGCTCTGGGGCCCTGGGCCTCCTGTCACGGAGTCTGGGGGAGTCCGGCCCTGCACCCCTCTTCCTGGACCCCACAGTGACTTTTATCCAGCCAGTAAAACAGAAGGTTTATTGGACAACAGGAACACAGGTTACAGCAGAGCTTGCAGGCACAGTCAGGACTCCTCCATCCAGTCCTTCTGGGCTTTCAGGGGGCTTGGATCCCAGCTAGGATACCCTGAATTCCGCCCCACAGCCCCAAACCCAAACTGACCTGCCCCTCCTCCCGCCAGCCGATTCATTTGTCCAGCTTCCTGGGCCAAAGTGCTGAACCCCCTCCCCACTGCCTGGCTCAGGTTACAGGCTTAAAGATCCTGTCCCTCACCTAAAGACATCCCCTGCTCTCCCATCCCCCACACCGACAGCCCCTACTCCATCACACCTCCTCACCCCCGAAGGGGACAATGCCCCCTGTTCTCTAGCCCGGAGCGACTCTCAGCCAGCATAAAACAGGATGGTTTACTGAGCATCTGAACCCAGCACAGGAAACTCTCAGGGCCTCAGCACAGCACATCCAAGTCCCCCCTGCATTCAGGTGGGCTCTGCCTGCTCCCCCTCTCCAGCCCAGAGCCCCCGTGCTCCCCGCTGGGCTTCCGATATCCCCGGCCCCAAGCCCCCTCTGTCCATTGTCTTCTCTCCAGGTAAACAGGGTCGCCTGCTTCTTCTCTCCCCTCTCCTGTCCTCTGGCCCCTCTGGCTGGAACCGGCTGGTCAGGTCACCGGGGTCCTCTCCCCGCAGCCCATTGTCCTCCCACTGGCCAGAACCGGCTGTGACTCCTGAGCTGGCCTCCTGGTCACCAGGTCACCAGTCACTGGGGTCTCCATCCTCCAGGCCATTGGCCGGGGGTCCCAAGTTCCCTCTCCGGTCCTGTGTCCCAACAAACTCCCTCTCCCCTCCCCTCGTTAAACCAGTAACACCCGGGGACACTGAGTCCCACCCCCTCTGCACGCAAACCACTGGAAAACATGGAAAAAGCTAAGAAAATCCCCCACTTTGTCACAGGGGGCTGTGGCCATGGCTGGGGCGGGGGCACCAGTGGGGGGGGCGTGGCTGGGGGGGCACCGGTAGGGGGGCTGTGGCTGGGGAGGGTGCTGGGGGGGAGCAGGCGGGGGGTGCCAGTGGGGGGCTGTGGCTGGAGGGGGAACTGGTGAGGGGCTGTGCCTGTTTCTCGCTGTATTTACTGCCGGACTAGGGTGGTGCCCAGAGCTGGGCTGGTGGGCACTGCCGGTTGGGATCGAGGGGCAGCGGCAGAGCTGGTAGATGGTCTGCTAGCAGGACTGGGAGAATATGCAGTTGCCTACCTCGATGATGTGGCCATTTTTTCAGACTCCTGGCCCGAACACCTAGTACACCTGGCACATCAGGCAGGCAGGACTAACTGTTAAGGCCAAAAAGTGTCAAATCGGCCAAAACAGAGTGACTTACCTGGGACACCAGGTGGGTCGAGGAACCATAAACCCCCTACAGGCCAAGGTGGATGCTATCCAAGAGTGGCCTGTCCCAAAGTCAAAGAAACAGGTCCAATCCTTCTTAGGTTTGGCTGGGTACTACAGGCGGTTTGTACCACACTACAGCCAAATCGCTGCACCACTGACCGACCTGACCAAAAAGACCCAGCCAAATACAGTTAAGTGGACTGATGAGTGTCAGGAGGCCTTTACCCAACTTAAAGCGACGCTCACGTCTGACCCGGTGCTAAGGGCCCCAGACTTTGACAAACCATTCTTAGTAACCACCGACGCATCAGAGCGTGGTATAGGAGCAGTTCTCATGCAGGAAGGTCCGGATCACAACTTCCATCCTGTCGTGTTTCTCAGCAAGAAACTATCTGAGAGGGAAAGCCACTGGTCAGTCAGTGAAAAGGAATGCTACGCCATTGTGTACGCCCTGGAAAAGCTACGCCCATATGTTTGGGGACGGCGGTTCCAGCTACAAACTGACCATGCTGCGCTGAAGTGGCTTCATACAGCCAAAGGGAACAATAATAAACTTCTTCGTTGGAGTTTAGCTCTCCAAGATTTTGATTTTGAAATTCAACACATTTCAGGAGCTTCTAACAAAGTAGCTGATGCACTCTCCCGTGAGAGTTTCCCGGAATACACTGGTTAAAACTTGTCCTTAAGATGTAGAAGTCTTGTAGTTTACATACTTAGTAGTATATGTAAAGGTGCATGTGTTCTATTAATCTGTTTAGTTTACAGTTCTAGGAAGAAATCACCGCCAGTGAAGTTTCCCACTGTCTGTGATTTGGGGGGGGTGTCATAAATAGATAGCTAAGGGTTAATGTTTCTTTTACCTGTAAAGGGTTAACAAAGGGAACCAAACACCTGACAAGAGGACCAATCAGGAAACCGGATGTTTTAAAAGCTTAAGGGAGGGAATTTGTGCGTCTTCTTTGTCTTGGGTCTGAGTCTTTTGTCTCTCTCTCAGCTATGAGAAGGTTCTTTCTATCTTCTACTCTTCTGTTTCCAAATTGTAAGTACAGGTAGAAAAACAATATAGGCTTTTATGTTGTTTTGGTTGTATTTACATGTGTGTAGCTTGCTGGAATGTTTCAAATTGGATATCTTTTTGAATCAGACTGTTTATTCATTTTTTTCTTTTAAGCAATTGATCCTGTATTATTGTCATCTTGATACAGAGAATTTTGATGTCTGTTTTCTTTCTTTTTTTTATATAAAGTTTCTTTTTAAGACTTGTTTGAGTTTTTCTCTCTGGGTAGGCTAAGGAACAAGGGGAGGGAATTCTCTTTGTGTTAGATCTACGGAGGATAAGCTCTGCAGCACCAGGGAAGTGGTGGGAGGGGGAAAGAGAGATAGAATCTTTTCTGTTTCCTTGTATTTGGGGTTTGTCTCTTTGTGGAATAGAGGAGATATGCTTCTTGGTATTGTGATGTAAAGAGATTGCATCAATACTCTCAGGTTAGCCCAGAGAGGAAAGTCTGGGTGGGAGAGGGAGGGGGAAGGGAAGTGGAGTATTTCCCTTGCCGGTAAGACTCAGAGCTTCTGGGTCTTGGGGTCCCTCCAGGGAAAGTTGGGGGACCAGAGCGAGGCAGGCGCTGTAATTCCTGTCTAGTGGCAGCGAAATAAGATCCAAGCTGGTAATTAAGCTTGGAGGTGCATGCTAAGCCCCCAAATTTTGGACGCTAAGGTCCAGATTTGGAAAAAAGGCTTATGATAGGGGGCACCAGTGGGAGGGGGCATGGCTGGGGGGGCACCGGTAGGGGGGCTGTGGCTGGGGAGGGTGCTGGGGGGGTGCAGGCGGGGTGTGCCAGTGGGGGCCTGTGGCTGGAGGGGGAACCGGTGAGGGGCTGTGCCTGTTTCTCGCTGTATTTACTGCCGGACTAGGGTGGTGCCCGGAGCTGGGCTGGTGGGCACTGCTGGTGGGATCGAGGGGCACCGGCAGAGCTGATGGTGCTGGGCAGGGACAGCTGGGTCTCTGGTGGGGGTGGGGGGCAGAGTCAGAGTGCCCAGGATAGCAGCCCAGCTGATGCCCATGACCCGCGGCTCTGGCAGGGGCTGTGTGGCACCGAGATGGATCCCACGGGGGCTGCAGCCTGGATGACGCCTGCCCCTAGGCCTGGCTGCTCTGAGAATAGCTGCTGAGGTGCCTCAGGGTGGGTCTAGGCCTGAAGGCTGGGCCCCTTTTTTTGGTGGTGGGGGCCGTGAGGCCAGAGACGCGCCAGGCCCCAGGCACTGCTGGGCAGAGGAGCTTGCTGGCTGGCTGGTGGAAACAGGACCAGGGTCAACGGACCCATGGCAAATCCAGTGCTGTGGGATTGTGGGACATCAATCCCCACTCACTAAAGGCAGGTGGGGCCTGCCCCCCCACTGAATGGCCTCACAGCTAGTGGGAGGGAGCAGCAGGCTGGGACTGGGTCTGCCCTGTGCCCTGTTTAGGGGAGGCAGGGGGCTTAGCAGGTCACTGATCTTTCCAAGTGGCCAAGGACGGAAGCCGAATGCTCCTGGCCGTGCCCTGTTCCCCCATGGCTCAGGCTGTGCCCAGCCCAGGCCAGTGTGTGGGTACCTGAGTGTAGGGCACCATGTGCGTCAGTCAGTGACTGCATGTTCTCTGTGTGTGTGTGTGTGTGTCCCGATTCACTGTGTGTCTGGCCACACAACCAGTGTCAGTGCACAGGTGTGAATCCCCATGGCTGTTCCATGTATGTCTGGGAGCGCCGTGTATATATGCTTGCACAGGTACTTGTGTGTCTGTGAGCGCTGTCTGCACGGGGAGGCACATTCCCAGCCTGTGTTTGCTGGAGCCAAGCTCCATCCTCCTTTGTGATGGGCACCATGGGAGGCACTCGCCAGGCTGGAGGATCCCAGCTTTCATTAGCAACACCTGAAAGCTTTGCCAAGGGCTGGTGCTGCATCTCTACGAGCCAGTTCTCCACATTCATTGATCTGGCTGCTGGTTCCATTTGATCTTCCCAGGTGCAGGAGCTGCTAACGAGCCTCAGGTAGCCAACGGCAGCTACCCGCTGCCTGCCTCACCCAGCGCCCCACCGCCTGCTGGGGCCACGCCAGCTCCAGACTCCCTGGCCCACAGTGAGAGCTGGGCTCCGGGACCCCTGAGCCACTGGCAGCACTGGGTGCTCTCTCTGGGCTGAGCTGGGATTGCACCCGCAGCCACCCATGGGCGGCAGCCAGCAGGAGGAGGGGAGGCGGATGTGAGCATAAGAGTCCCAGCCCCAGGCTGGACCCCACTACCTGCTGCAGTGCCCCTTGGCCACCTGTGACCTGCACCTGCTCCTGCAGCAGCCCCCAGGCCTTGCAGGTGAGAGCACTGACCCGGCCAGGCCTGTGGCCAGCAGCATTTAGAGCTGCCAGCACATCAACGCGCTGAATTATTTGGCGTGGATGCGGCAGATGCGGTGACAGCAGCTCCATGCAGAATGCCAGAGCCGGTTGCGGGCAGGGCCGGGCGTAGCCGGTCGCATGCACAGGGTCACTCTCACCACACTGACTCTGTCTGAGACAGAGGGTGTTGACAGAGGGTGCGTGCCATGACTGCTGGCTGGGGAGCACATGCTTGTTCAGACTGTCACGCGTGCTGCCGGGGAGGACACGGGTGGTCTCTCTCTTTGGGAGGCAAGGCTGGGGTGGCTCCCCAGTAGGGGCTGCTCAGACAGGTCCAGGGTGCACCCCTCATCATAACACAGCGACAAGGGGTGTCTTCTCTCAACGCTTCACCTGCCCGGGGACCCTCTGCAGGCTGGACCAGCCCTGGCATTAGCCTAACTGGCCACCAGAGGGCCAAGTGACCCCTCCCAAGCCTTGGCCCCACAACCACTCCAAAGGGAATCACCACTGTATGGGGCAGGGCAGCCCTGTGCCCCCTTCCTCCCTACACCCGCTGGTGGGGCCGGGTGCCCGGGTTGGAGGCAGAGGAAGCAGCCTGGATCTGCCTCCACCTCAGGCGGAGAATGGCCCTGTCCTGGCTCTGGCACCGCAGGGAGCTATCAGGCTTTGCGAGGCACCATCCGAGGGGTGCCGGGGGGAGCTGCCCTTGAGAGCCCAGTGAAGGGCCTGGGAGCTGCTGTAGCCCAGGCAGGCGCAGCCTCTGCAGAGCGGCTCCGGCTCGGCGCGGCTGTGGAGCAAAGGGGCCATTTGTTTTTGTTTGGGCCCCCGCTGGGCCGCCGCGTTGCTCAGGCGAGCGCTGATCTATGGCTGCCGTCCCCCCGCACGCAGCAGGGCTCTCTAAAAAGCCTCTTATAAGCGCTGCATTATTAAAAATCCCCCGCGCCATCACTCACGGCCCAGCTCCGAGTGGGGCGCAGGCGCTGGAGCACAGCGATTAATATTGCAGGGCCAGAAACTCCTCCCGGCTTTTTCTGTTATTTCCCAGTCGCTCTCAGCCACGTAACCCCTGGTATTTATTGACTTGTTTGCCTCTCGGTGACGCTGGCGGGGGCACTCCTGGGCCCCTTGGCCTGGCCCTAGGACAGCTGCTGGATCCCAGAAATTCCTGGCCCTGCAGCCGCAGGCTGCCAGAAAGGCCGGGGCCTTGGGGCCTATGGAGGTGACACCAGCTAAAGGGCTTGGCTGGGCAGCTCCAGGGGGGCCGGGCAGAGCCCCTGTAGCAGGTGCTGCCACCTTCTCGCCCTGCCAGGGGAAATATCACCCCCCAGGGAGAGATGTGCTCAGAGCACATGGCAGGGAGGCTCAGGGGACACCTGGGTTCCAGGCCTTGTGCTGGTTGTCACAGAGTCCCTGGGCGATGCTCTGGAACTGCTCCCCACCAAGCCAGACAGGACTTTGGGGAGCCTCCTCTCCCTTGGAGCAGACTGTCTGCAGGGCAAGAAGCTCACACGGCTTCACCTCCTGGGTCTCTCCTTGGAGCATTCAGCATCCTCTGCCCCTCCATGCGCTTCCCACAGCGAGTGCGCCCAGGTGGGGTCCTGGGGAAGCCACAGGGTCCTGCACCCCCACTTCACAGTCAGATGTGACTCTCAGCCAGCCAGTAACACAGAGGTTTATTAGATGACAGGAACAGGGTCTAAAACAGAGCTTGCAGGTACAGAGAACCAGACCCCTCAGCCGGGTCCATTCTGAGGGGCAGTGAGCCAGACACCCTTGTCTGCCCTCACTCCTCGTCCACAGCCAGACCCAAACTGACACCCCCTCCAGCCCCTCCTTTCTGGCCTTTGTCTCTTTCCCAGGCCAGGAGGTCACCTGATCTCTTTGTTCACCTTTAGCCATCCCCTTGCAGGGGGAAGGGCCCCAGCCATTTGTTGCCAGGATACAGAATGTCGGCCGTTTATGCACACTGGAGACTTAAGAACTGCACAGGGGAAACTGAGGCACACACAGAGTATTCAGATAAAACATTAAGAACAGTCCCACTTCGTCACACTGGTCACATGATCTCCTGGGTGTCTCAGTTTCCTCTCTGCACTGTGGCTGAGGCCACCGCTCCACCCGCGGGGTGTGGTGCTTGTGGATTAACCTGGCGCTGGTGCTGCTCTGTGGAGGTGAGCAGAGCCCTCTAACCACAGCGGGTCATTGTCACAATTCAGAGCTCCCGGCACTGGCACCACACTCACCTATGGGTGCCCCTCCCCATCACCACCAAAGCCTCTATCACTTGGGGAGGGCTCTGCACTGACCCTCAATTCCTCCCCAGTCTGCCTGCTAGGACCCCAGAGCCAGGGTCCCATGCTGGGAGTGTGTGTGGGGCGGAATGCATAGGAAGTGAGCTCCCAGACAACAGGCCTTAGGCAGTGAGGGGCCTCTACTGAGGATGGGGGGAAATTGACCAGGGACAGGGCCCCGCACTGAGGGGGCTGTGAGATGGGGCAGGTTTAGTGGCAGAGACAGCAGCCCCAGCGCTGGGACACTATTTGCCAGGGCAGAACCCCAGGCTGTAGCCTGTGTGGGTTGGTCCTGCCCCAGCCTCTGGACATTGCCAGGCTGTGGCGTCCCCAGGCTCAGCTGATGCTGGGTGAGTAGGCCTGTCCCTCTGCCACGTCCCAGGCCCTGGTACGGGGCCCGCGCTGCCACCTCTCCACCCCCTCTCATCTACCCACCCCCTTGTCTGTATGGCTGGAGCCCTGCAGGTGTCTGGTCCTGGCTGGAGGTCTCCTGGCTACCCCACCTCTCCTGGCGGGGGGCACTGTAGGGGGGCAGGAGCCCCGGCTGTGGGAGCGCTTATAGCCACTCCCAGCTGCGCAGCACAGGGTGAGAACAGCCCCGGGCCGTGAATGGAGACTGGGCAGAGCCGACTGGCGCAGTCCCTGCTGGAGGTTCTCACGCCCACACAGTCACTCACAGCCGGGAGTCCCTGATACCCTCAGCCCAGGCTGTGCCAGGCGGGGCAGCAGAGCGGTGCCAGCAGAGTCCTCAGCTCTCCCTTCTCTGGGATGGCTGCAGCACATGGGATCAAAGGTCGATGTCCTGCAGTCCCAGGCTGGTCTGGTCGACGTCCCCAGCCCCAACTCCACTTGGGGCCCTGCAGACACTAACTGCAGCCTGGTCTGCATGCGGCTGGAGCAGGATATTGATGCCGTGTGTCACCCACTGTTGGATTAAACGTCACTTAAGCACCGGCGCCGGGCAGCTCCTGGAGCTGCAGTCTGGTACGGTCAAGGCTAGTGGCACAGCTGGGGCTCCAACTCCACAGGGCTCGCTCGGGGGAGGCGCTCTGTGTTACAGGAGGCAGGGGCCAGTGTCTGCCCCCACTTGGAGTTGGAGTTGGGGGAGCGGGGGACTGGTCTGCAGACCCATGCTGCAGTGATGTGCTCACAGCTGGGTCCATGCAAGGGCCTGGAGCGTGTTCCCAGAGTCCTCAGCTCTGCTGTCCCTCCGAATCCCCCGCCAGCATTGTCCCGAGTGCTAGCAGGGGCTTGGTGGTTTGTGGAAAACTTAAAATTACAGGTGAATTCCCTTAAATTGTAAGGGGATACCTGGTCCTGCTTGCAGGCTAGGGTGCTCGTGGGGAAGCCCTGGGTTGGGGCAGTCTGCAGAGGGCCAGCCTGGAGCGAGCTGGGGTGAGTTGGGAGCAGCCTGCTTTGTCTCTCTCTGTTGGCGTTCTGGATTCTCGGTCTGGATAAAGACAGCAGAGCACATAGGAATTTTTTTCTAATTGCTGTTTGTACACAGGGCACAAAACAGGCTTGAGAGCAGGAGTCCATCAGCTCTTGTCCTCTGCATCAGATCTACCCTCAGTCCTGACCTGCTGCCCCCGCTATGCTACCCCAGCCCTGCCGCTGCCCCTCCAGTCCTGCCCGCAGTCCCCGGCTGCCCATCAGAGGGACTGCCCTGATTCCTAGTCCAGAGATACCCGGCTCTCTCAGACCCTCCCTTGCTGGGCTCTGCAGGGGGATGGTGACAGTCTGGGAGCCGGTTACATGTCAGAGAGGGAGGGCAGCTCTCAGAGCACCTGTCAGGCAGCTCTGGACTCTTTCCCTCTCTCCTCTTGGCATGCCCAGCCGAGTCCCTGCAGCTTCTCCAGAGCAGGGGCTGAGGGAAGCTCCGGCTGCGGCTCCATCATGCTTCACACCTTGCCTGGCATTTTCTTGGAAGTGCTCACAGCTGTGCCCGCCCCCCATGCCTGGTTCAGCTTCAGTCTCGTGCTTTGCCCTGTGGGGCGGTACCCAGCCAGGGACAGTGCGGGGGGACACCATGCTCTGATCTTCTGGCTGGAGCAGGGGAAGGATCCATCTTGTATCTGGGATCCTCCTCCTCCTACTATGTGGCCTCGTACAAGCCAGGATTCCTGGTTACATTCCTGGTGCTGCTGGACTCTGCCTGGGACCTCAGGCAAGTTTTCCTCCCCCCACCCCGTCTCAGCCTCTCCATCCTGACCCCTCTGGGTGGGGGGCGGCAGGATGATGAGCTGGAGGGCCTGGGGTCTGCGGGGGGAGGGGAGGCGAGAGCTCCAAAGGGCCTGGGCCTCCCAGGGCAAAGACCCCCCCAGAGTTCAGGCTTAGCAGAGTAGTGGCCATTACTGGCCATCCTGGTGCTGCAGGCACAGGCCAGTGTGTGGAGGTGACAGAAGGTTGGGGGGGGTGTCCCTGTCTGGGTGTCCTTGGGGGGGCAGGTCCCTGTCTTGGGGGGAAGGTCTGGGAGGTGAGGGATAGGTCTAGGGGCAGGATCGTGAGGGGGCACAGCTCTGGGTGGGGGAAGGGTCCTGAGGGGGTGCAGGTCTGGGGGGTGCAGGTCTGGGGGTGAGGGATAGGTCTAGGGGCAGGATCGTGAGGGGGCACAGCTCTGGGTGGGGGAAGGGTCCTGAGGGGGTGCAGGTCTGGGGGGGGAAGGTCTGGGGGTGAGGGATAGGTCTAGGGGCAGGATCGTGAGGGGGCACAGCTCTGGGTGGGGGAAGGGTGCTGAGGGGGTGCAGGTCTGGGGGGGAAGGTCTGGGGGTGAGGTCCCTGTCTTGGGGGGAAGGTCTGGGAGGTGAGGGATAGGTCTTGGGGCAGGATCGTGAGGGGGCACAGCTCTGGGTGGGGGAAGGTCTAGGGGCAGGGTGCTGAGGGGGTGCAGGTCTGGGGGGGGAAGGGTCCTGAGGGGGTGCAGGTCTGGGGGGTGCAGGTCTGGGGGTGAGGGATAGGTCTAGGGGCAGGATCGTGAGGGGGCACAGCTCTGGGTGGGGGAAGGGTGCTGAGAGGGTGCAGGTCGGGGGGAAAGGTCTGGGGGCGAGTCCCTGTCTTGGGGGGAAGGTCTGGGAGGTGAGGGATAGGTCTTGGGGCAGGATCGTGAGGGGGCACAGCTCTGGGTGGGGGAAGGTCTAGGGGCAGGGTGCTGAGGGGGTGCAGGTCTGGGGGGGGAAGGGTCCTGAGGGGGTGCAGGTCTGGGGGGTGCAGGTCTGGGGGTGAGGGATAGGTCTAGGGGCAGGATCGTGAGGGGGCACAGCTCTGGGTGGGGGAAGGGTGCTGAGGGGGTGCAGGTCGGGGGGAAAGGTCTGGGGGCGAGTCCCTGTCTTGGGGGGAAGGTCTGGGAGGTGAGGGATAGGTCTTGGGGCAGGATCGTGAGGGGGCACAGCTCTGGGTGGGGGAAGGTCTAGGGGCAGGGTGCTGAGGGGGTGCAGGTCGGGGGGAAAGGTCTGGGGGTGAGTCCCTGTATGGGGGGGAAGGTCTGGGAGGTGAGGGATAGGTCTAGGGGCAGGATTGTGAGGGGGCACAGCTCTGGGTGGGGGAAGGGTGCTGAGGGGGTGCAGGTCTGGGGGGGGAAGGTCTGGGGGTGAGGTCCCTGTCTTGGGGGGAAGGTCTGGGAGGTGAGGGATAGGTCTAGGGGCAGGATCGTGAGGGGGCACAGCTCTGGGTGGGGGAAGGGTGCTGAGGGGGTGCAGGTCTGGGGGGGAAGGTCTGGGGGTGAGTTCCCTGTCTTGGGGGGAAGGTCTGGGAGGTGAGGGATAGGTCTTGGGGCAGGATCGTGAGGGGGCACAGCTATGGGTGGGGGAAGGTCTAGGGGCAGGGTGCTGAGGGGGTGCAGGTCTGGGGGGGGAAGGTCCGGGGGTGAGGTCCCTGTCTTGGGGGGAAGGTCTGGGAGGTGAGGGATAGGTCTAGGGGCAGGATCGTGAGGGGGCACAGCTCTGGGTGGGGGAAGGGTGCTGAGGGGGTGCAGGGCTGGAGGGGGAAGGTCTGGGGGTGAGGTCCCTGTCTTGGGGGGAAGGTCTGGGAGGTGAGGGATAGGTCTAGGGCAGGATCATGAGGGGGCACAGCTCTGGGTGGGGGAAGGGTGCTGAGGGGGTGCAGGCCTGGGGGTGAGGTCCCTGTATGGGGGGGAAGGTCTGGGAGGTGAGGGATAGGTCTAGGGGCAGGATTGTGAGGGGGCACAGCTCTGGGTGGGGGAAGAGTGCTGAGGGGGTGCAGGGCTGGAGGGGGAAGGTCTGGGGGTGAGGTCCCTGTATGGGGGGGAAGGGTTCCAGACCGACACGTGACCAGTCTGGCGGTAGAGGGCATGGAGCTGGCTCAGGCAGGTGCTGCAGGGGGATGAGTGGGGTGGGTGTCAAGGGCTGATCTGGACCAACCCCACTGAGCCAGGGATTTCCCTCCCCCCCAACCTGCCGCAGGGAGCAGCTGGGGCCCTGCCCTGGGTTCCCCTCCCTCTGGCTTCCCGCAGCCCGGGGTGCCCAGAGCCGCTGCAGCGCTGGGGGCACTGGCCCGGGTGTGAACTGCTGCTCCTGCGGCCGCAGGGCCATGCGAGGCGCAGGCTGCTCTCGCTGTGCCGTGTTTATGGCTGTGTCCGGCCCTGGCCCTGGCCCTGGCCCCGGCCCCCAGCAATCCATCACCGCTCGATCCACCGCCAGCCCCGCTCCTGGGAGATGGCCTAATTGGCTCCTGAGTGCTGAGACCTGGCAACCCCACCCCCCATGGCCTTGCCCTGCTGGGGGCTGGGCAGGGTGGCACAGGGCAGGCAGTGTCCTGCCCTCTCTGCAGGGGGCGCTGGCTGCCCTCCCAGCCCCTGGTGGCATGGGGCCACCCATTGCTTGGGGGGCTAAGCCTGCCCCCCCCAGGCCCTGGCTGCAGCACCCCCAACCCTCACATGATCCCCCATTGCAGCTCCCTCCCGCAGGCCTGGGGGCTGCAGGATGAATGGCCAGAGGAGAGGGGGTGGCAGTCGCTGTGCCAATGGGGCAGAAGGGGGTGGGGGCTGCACTGGGCCTACACGCGCAAATAAAGCGACGATGAAAGAGGTGTCTCGTCCCTTTGTCCCCCATCCGCTCCCTCCGTGTGTCTGTCTCGCCCGTGTTCAACCCCTAGCTGACATGCTTCTCCCGTCGCACCCGCATCCCGCTGCCTTGGGCCCTGCTCCCATGCCCGTGCTGGAGGGGGGCAATGCCTGGTGTCTGTGGCCATGCTGGGGGGGCAGTGCCCTGTGGCCAAGCCATGCCTGTGGGGGGAGGCAGTGCCCTGTGGCATGGCCACGCTGGGGGAGCGGCGGTGCCATGTGGCTGTGGCATGCCTGGGGGGTGCAGTGACCTGTGGCCGTGGCGTGCCCATGCTGGGTGGGGGCAGTGCCCCCTGCACGGCTGCCTGTGGCGGGGGCAATGCACTCCCAGCCAGCGGCACGGCTGATAATCATCTCATGCGCTCCCTTCCCGGGCCTATAATTTAGGGCTGTTGTCAAAAATCAAATTAGCAGCAGCAGCTGCTGGTGTTGTGGGAACAGGCCAGAGCTGGGCACCGTGTTCTGTGATTAGCCGCTCTGACAAGGCCCCGCACCCCGCCTCATCCATCACCCGCCACCCCCCACCCTTCGCCGCTGAAAGGGGCAGCGCTGCCCTGCCCACCCCCACGCGGCACGTGGGGAGCCTGGTTCATATTGCAGGAAGAGCCCCCGGGCGATGAGCACTGATGTGGACACAGTGCGGGGGAGGCTGCGTGGCGGGTGGTGATGGGGGCCGACCGAAGAGGGAGGGAAGGGAAAATGGAGCTAGCAGGGGGCAGTGAACTCTGCACTCCCCTGTCCCCCTCATCCCCTGCCCTGCTGAAGCTGGGCCGGTTCATGTCCCTTTCTCCAAGTGCCCCATCTGCCCCTCGCCAGCCATGCTTGGCACTGCCAGTGGGACTGGGTGGGCGGAGACAGGCTGGGTGGGCAGGAGTGGCTGGGTGGAGCCAGGCAGGGCTGGGGGCTCAGCGGGGATGGGGCTGCCAGTGGATGGTAGTGATGCTGTGCTGGAAGAAGCAGCTGCTGCCAGTGTGTGCCAGGTGGGCTGAGCTGGGTGAGTCATGGGTGTGCCAGGGGGGAGGGACACGCCGAGAGAGGGCTGGGCACTATGCCTGCAGAGCCAGCCAGCCAGCCACAGGCACCATGCCTGCATGGCTAGCCCTATCCAGTTCTGGGCCACTGCACCTGTGGGCAAAGCAATCCCAGCCCTGGCATAGCCAGGAACACGCTGCCAGGCAGCTGACAGGTGTATTGTGTTTTTCTTGCCCCCATGGACAGTCCCTGCCCCAAGGCGCTTGCAGTCCCAGTAGGAAGAGAGCCAGACACCTGCTCCAATGGTCCTGGAGCATTGTAACCTGTGACTGGCCCCGCCCAAGAGCCTGGTGGCCTGTGACTGGCTAGTCTTGGGGGTGTGGTGGCCTGCGATTGGTTATAACTACAGCCATGGTGGGGACGTGGTGCTGGTTTGGGGGCTCCTGGTCCTATGACATGGGGACAGGCAGCTGTCCAGGGGCCTGTCCCCAAAGCATTGGTGTGAGCAGTCTGTGGGGGCTGGCTGAGTGGGGTGTGTTGGGATGGAAGCCTCTGAGCAGGCCGCTCGGGATGTGGGGGGGTTGTTACTTTGGGTGAGATGGTGCTGAGGGGCCACTGGAGCCAGGCTGTCCCCAGCCATGATCCAAGGCTGGGGACGGGGCTCTTAGTGCATGGGGTGTATGCACTAGTGAAAGGATCTCCGTGCACAAATGGCACATGCTGCCCTGGCCTCCCAGCTGCAGCACTTCTCCCTCCTGAGGAAACAGAAGTGGCTAGATCCTGGTGAAGAACCTCCCGGCTCTGCAGCGATTCTGGAGTCAGGAAAATATGCATGATTGACTCCCAGAGCCTTGGTGAAGGCTGATCTCCTCTGACAGGCCGGCACGCTGTCTGCGCTGCTGCCTGACAAAGACAGCGCTCACACGGTGGGTGCAAAACTGGCAGGGCCGTTGGTAGCTGTTTGGCATCATTAATTAACCCTCCTCTGTGATTCTGCACCATTAAACTCCCTGTCAAATTAGTGAGACGCTAATTAAGAAATCAACCCGGCTTTTTCTCCAGGAGCGAAGCTCACCTACTGCCTGACCCACACACCCAGCCTCACCAGGCAAAGCCGGCTTCTCCCTCTGCTCAGCAGAGCTGGCCTGCACATGATGGGTTGCAGCCTGGCAGAGCTGGGGGGGGGCAGGCTCCGGCCTGCAGCCCCAGTGGGGAAAAGAGCTGTTTCCCATGCACTGCTGGGTCAGCTGGATGTGGCCCTGAGGCCATAGGGACACGTACCCAGAGCTGGGTGCTGCTTGGTGACTCTGGGATGGGGTCTACATGAATCCCCCTCCTGCTGGCCCCATGCACGTCCTGCAGAGCAGGTCTCGAATTCGGTGCAAGGGGCGTTAGTGGCCTGATGAGACAGGCCAGCACGGCCAAGGTGCAATGGCCCCAAACCCTTTGCGCTGGGCCTGGGCCGATGGGTCTGGTGCCTTGAGGGCAGCACTCATCCCTCAGCTGGCAGTGGGGCCCTCTCCTGTTGCCTCCCAGCCCTAGCAGTACCTAGGGCTTCTCCTGACTCCTGGGGATCAGCGAGCACCCTGGCCGGGCCAGGCTTCAGCCCCTGTGGACAGACAGATGAACACCTCTGCAAAGTCCCCGTGCCTCCCACTCGCTCTCCAGAACAGAGTCGCTGCCCTACTGAGTCTGCAGGCAGCTCCCGAGGCGCGAGCCGCTCCAGCCAGCTCTCCGGAGCATTATGTTGTGCAGGTAAACTGAGAAATACCCCCCCAGTGCCTCACCAGGGTTTCCGCACCTGTTCTACGCCCCCCCAATGCGGCTCCCCCAGCCCAGCCCCTCGCCCAGGTCCCTGCACCTGTGCTGTGCCAGTGCCCCTGCTCTGCTCCTCCCCCTGGCCCAGCCCCTCACCTGGGTCCTTCCACCTGTGCTGTGCCAGTGCCCCCCCCCCGCTGCTCCCCCCGGCCTAGCCCCTCGCCTGGGTCCTTCCACCTGTGCTGTGCCAGTGCCCCCGCCCTGCTGCTCCCCCTGGCCCAGCCCCTCACCTGGGTCCCTGCACCTGTGCTGTGCCAGTGCCCCACCCCCACTGCTCCCCCTGGACCAGCCCCTCGCCCAGGTTCCCAGCCCCACACAGTCCTGCTTCTCCTACTTGCTGTCCGCACCTGCTGGGCCTTCCCCTCCCCTCCAGTTTGCGTTTGGTGTCTCAGGAAATGGCTCTGCTGCCCGACCCCTGCATGCTGTGCTGGACGCAGGGCTAATGGAGCATTCTGGATGGAGCTGAGGTGCTCAGAGATGTCAGATGCTTCCTGATTTGCATTCTTGCTAAGTCGCTCTGCAAAAACTTCCCTGCACTGTGAAGGTGGCGCCTGTGAAGGGAGAGGGGGCGGCAGGGCTGGACTTTGGAGGCCCAGGTCAGAGCTGCCAATGCCATGTGGTCACTGGGGAATCTCTGTGCAGCCCCATGCATCCAGCCGCCTAGTCTCCCCCTCAGCCCCACACAGTCTGAGCCACCCCATCTCTCCTTCAACCTGGTATGGCCCCACCCCCATCCAGCCCAGCCCCAAGAGCTCAGCTGGGCCGGCACGAATGCCCTGGTGCCCTCAGAGCACCCCAGTGCCCTGAGTTTGGAGGTGTTCCTGCCTTGTGCCCTCTGTCTCTGGGGAGGGAGTGAGCAGGTTGGGCGGTGGGGGTGGGAGTGACCAGAGCTGCAGAAATGTGAGGGGAGGCTGCAGCTGGGTGCTGGGCCCCACTGTTTGGGTTGTGAAATGACAGAGCTCCAGGCTCCTCTTGTCAGCTCCGGAGCTCCCGCCCCTCCAGGGGCAGCTGCATAGCTGCAGAGGGTGTGTGCGCACGGAGGAGTTGGCACCGGCTCGAGATGCAGCGGGGATGGGGAAGCGCTGGGCTCCGAGGGGATCTGCGCTGCCCTGGGCCCCGCAGGAGCAGCATCATGTCCCCAGCCACCAGGGACTCACACAGAGCACTCGTCCAGGACTCGCATGCAGCCACCTCTGGGATGCAGCATGGGATCTTACTAGGTGCTGAGATGCAGCCATGTCTGGGGTGTAGCATGGGGCTGGACTGGGGTTCATGAGGGCCCAGCTTTGCTCTAGAGTCCCAAGCTCAGGGGCCCTTGTGCTGGTGTGACGTTATTGATATAAACTGGGACCATATAGAACATGGGTTGCAACCAAGGTTCTGTAGTGGCACCAAATCCTATGCAAAGGGGGTCATATAAGGTGTCTAAGACCAGGTTACGGGTTACTGGTTATGATTATGCTGTCTGTATGTCTGTATCATTTTCGTAGTTGAAATTATGAATATTGGCTGTATGCTGTCTGTATTTCAAATTGGTGCTGCAGTTCTGGGAGACACCCCAGACAAGCTGGTGTCAGCTTAGCTTAGCCTGCTTGATGGCCCATTAAGGACCATCACCTACACAATTGACCCATTGAGAGGAGCCGAATACGCCTTGTGACGTGACTGAGCAAGGTATGCAGAAACTGGCCCATGTGACTGCAAACTCCATTTTGCTGTAACTTTCCCCAGTAGGAACAAAGGAGTGTTCTTACACCTGGAAAGGTCTATATAGGGCAAAGGCCTCATCTCCATTTTGTCTTCAATCCTGCTTCTTACCTCTGAAGGGACTTGGCTACAAGCTGAAGCTCTACACAAGGGACTGAATGACCCATCCCAGTGGGGGATGTTCTCCAGATACTCAATTTGAACCTGCAGTTTACTTCATCTCTGCTACAAGCCTGAACTAAGGACTTTGCCATTACTGTATGTAATTGATTCAGTTTAACCAATTCTAGCTTTCATCTCTATCTTTTTCCTTTGATGAATAAACCTTTAGATTTTAGATTCTAAAGGATTGGCACCAGCGTGATTTGTGGGTAAGATCTGATGTGTATATTGACCTGGGTCTGGGGCTTGGTCCTTTGGGATCGAGAGAACCTTTTTCTTTTACTGGGGTGTTGGTTTTCATAACCATTCATCCCCAGGACGTGTGGAACTGGTGGTGATACTGGGAGACTGGAGTGTCTAAGGAAATTGCTTGTGTGACTTGCGGTTAGCCAGAGGGGTGACACCGAAGTCTTTTGTCCGGCTGGTTTGGTTTGCCTTAGAGGTGGAAAAACCCCAGCCTTGGGCTGTGACTGCCCTATTTGAGCAATTGGTCCTGATTTGGCGCACTCAGTTGGGTCCCGCCAGAACCACATCGTCACAGCGGGCACTAATGACTGTCACTCATGGCTGTCAGAGGGTTGGGAATGGCTCATCCTAGGCCCCTGGGGATCCAGGGGGCTCCTGAATAAGGGTCCACCCCCCAGGGGATTCCAGGGCAGAGTCTGCGATGGGCTTACGGGTAGGAGGGCCCAGGACAACCTGTGCAGGCCTGAGCTCCTTAGTAATGGGACAGGCGGCTTGGCTCTAGAAGCCTGCATGTCCCTCGTGAACCTTGCACAACTGTCTCTCGCACGCTTCTCTTGCACACCTGTGCCAGGCATTTCTGTCTCTGGTCTGACCTCTGCTGGGGAGGCTGAAAGGTGCCTGGGTGATTGGGCTCAGGGTGTCCAGCCCTGGCTGTGCACAGGAGCAGGGGCTCTGTGTCCTTGGAGCCCTTGTGAGACGCCTGCCTGGGGGAGTGACCAGGAGGTTCCTTTACCCCATGCTGCCTAGCCCATGAAGACTCTGAATTGACCTCAGCTCTTCGTCTGCTCCCTGGGGGCTATCAATTGCGCCCCTGCCAGTGGCTGCAGCTCAGGGCTCAGCTCGGCTCCGGTGGCCTCTGCAGATAAACGCTCCCCTCCGCCTGACTCAGTTCTGTTCTGACGGCCATGGGCTGGATGGGCGATGAACGTCCCAGGCCTGTGTATGTGACTCTCCCCAGCACCCTGCTTCTGTCGACGTACTCCCAGTGTCCCTCGCTCCGAAACGTCCTGCCCAGGCTCCCCCGCTCCCAGCCTAGCGCTCTCCCTCGCCAAACCTGCCACGTTGCTGCCTGGGGAGCTCCGTGGCCACCTCGCCCAGGAACTTCTCAAATGGGGGCTGGCGCCAGCTGCTTTAGAGCAAGGTGCCAGAAAGGCCGGGATGCGATACCCTCCCCTGGGGAAAGCTCCAGCCCCTTCCTATAGCCCTGAGTCATCTTCACCCTTCCCATTATTTCCGTTTCCCATAGAAAGGTTTGAGCCTTGTTTTGAATCCTCCTGAGCTCTTGGCCTCCATAAACCCTGTGGCCATGAGTTCCACAGGTCAGTTGTGGGCCAAGTGATGAAATCTTCCCTTTCGCTGTGCTGTGCTGGGTGTTTCTCCAGGCTGCTCCCCACCCCTATGGAAACATGCCCGTTGCTGCTCCTTGTACCATTGTTCACCACTCTCGGGTTTTCACTGGGGGGCTGGGCCAGCCCCAGGGTTTGCTCTTGCATTAATGGTACGTTGTGTGGAAGCTCCTTGCAGAGAATGCTACTAACCCCGCCCTGCTCCCCACACACAGTGCCCCCAGCACCGCACTGGGGTCGGAGAGAGCACCCCCTGCTGACCCCGCCCTGCTCCCCACACACAGTGCCCCCTAGCACCGCACTGGGGTCGGAGAGAGCACCCCCTGCTGACCCCGCCCTGCTCCCCACACACAGCGCCCCCTAGCACCGCACTGGGGTTGGAGAGAGCACCCCTGCTGACCCCGCCCTGCTCCCCACAGCACAGCGCCCCCAGCACCGCACTGGGGTCGGAGAGAGCACCCCCTGCTGACCCCGCCCTGCTCCCCACACACAGCGCCCCCTAGCACCGCACTGGGGTCGGAGAGAGCGCCCCCTGCTGACCCCGCCCTGCTCCCCACACACAGCGCCCCCTAGCACCGCACTGGGGTCGGAGAGAGCACCCCTGCTGACCCCGCCCTGCTCCCCACACACAGTGCCCCCCAGCACCGCACTGGGGTTGGAGAGAGCACCCCCTGCTGACCCCGCCCTGCTCCCCACAGCACAGCACCCCCTAGCACCGCACTGGGGTCGGAGAGAGCACCCCCTGCTGACCCCACCCTGCTCCCCACAGCACAGCACCCCCCAGCACCGCACTGGGGTCGGAGAGAGCACCCCTGCTGACCCCGCCCTGCTCCCCACACACAGTGCCCCCCAGCACCGCACTGGGGTCGGAGAGAGCGCCCCCTGCTGACCCCGCCCTGCTCCCCACACACAGCGCCCCCTAGCACCGCACTGGGGTCAGAGAGAGCGCCCCCTGCTGACCCCGCCCTGCTCCCCACAGCACAGCGCCCCCTAGCACCGCACTGGGGTCGGAGAGAGCACCCCCTGCTGACCCCGCCCTGCTCCCCACAGCACAGCGCCCCCTAGCACCGCACTGGGGTCGGAGAGAGCACCCCTCCTGACCTCACCCTGCTCCCCACACACAGTGCCCCCCAGCACCGCACTGGGGTCGGAGAGAGCACCCCCTGCTGACCCCGCCCTGCTCCCCACAGCACAGCGCCCCCTAGCACCGCACTGGGGTCGGAGAGAGCCCCCCTGCTGACCCCGCCCTGCTCCCCACAGCACAATGCCCATAGCATCGGTACTGATGGCCAGAGGAGCGGGCCGCCTGCTGACCCTGTGCTGTTCTTTGCAGCACTGTAGCTGCTCTTGCCGATCTGTAGGGGAAGCAGCAGGGCCCAGAGACCCTCTTTAGCTCCTTCCCACAAGGGGTCTGCCTCTGCCCATCTCACCCCCGGAGCCCCTGGCTCCGGGCTGTGCCCCCACTCCCCCCCACGCATTGGTGGGTCAGGGTGCTCTCGGGTGGGGCTGGCGCTGGGCGGGAGCAGGCTGCGATGCGATTATCTCTGGGGATGAGCGGTGCCCTTGTGGCTCTGTTCAGCATGCCAGGCCGGGTGTGCCTGGCCCTGAGGAGCTCTGTGTGGCATTATGTGTGCACCGTGCTCCCTCTCCAATAACTAACCCCATTGAGATGCAGATTCCCCCGGGCGCGCTCTCAATGCTCCGGCTTTTGAAAGAGAACACAGGAGCTGGGGCACCCCGACAGCCCCTGGGACGTAATCCCCGACCCCTGTACTGCTTTCCATAATGCCCTTTGATTGTTGGGCTCGGGCGGGGTGGCGCTCGGCTTGCTCGGCTCGGCTTTCTCAGGATGGCCTATGAATCCCCGCGGCCGGGCTCTGGGGTCACAGGGAGGGAGCCCAGCTGGGCAGGGTGTGCGGGACTGCAGACTCCTCATCCCATGCCTGTGCAGTGGGCTGTGTGCTCCCAGCTGGCATAGGGTGTGTGTGTGGGGAGACTGGGGATCATGGGTGCTGCTGTCCCCAGTTGGGGAGGTGAGTCTCAGGGCATTCCCCGGTGGCCAGGATCCATTCCCCTTTGCTAGGTGTTGCGAGAGGGCCAGTGCTCTGGCTGCTCTGAGATGCTGACGCAGAACAAGCAGCCGTGACGCCTTCATTCAAGTGTAAAGACCAGCACGTGGAGAAAAAAGGACCCACAAAGAGTGGAGGCTGCTGAGCCCAGAGCACGGGGTTCAAAGGGGGCTGCAGGCCGGCGTGGGGTGTGGGGAGGCAGCGGGCGGTAGGAGTCAGGTCCCATTGCAATGGCTGGGTTCCCTGGTCCTATTGTACTGCGGCAGTGCAGTGTGGAAAAGGCTTCCGGGTCCCAGTCTGACAGCATGGCGAGGGGTGTCTCACCCCCAAGAGGGGGACGTGGGGTCTGACACACCCAGGGTAGCTCCTTGCAGCCTCTAGGCCAGTGCTGTTTTCATGTCAGTTGATGGGCCGTGTGTCTGAGCGTGCCCTTCTGTGGGATGGCGGCGTGCATGCATGTTGTGGCATGCCTGCATGCGTGTGTTTTCATGTTGCTGGGTGACAGCACATTTGCACTCATAAGTCTTGCTCCTGAGTGTCTGCATGTGTTGTGTCTACTTGCATGTGAGTGGCCAGGTGTGTGTCTCGACGTGTCTGCACGTGTTATTTATGTGATGCTCTTGTGTCAGTGCGTGACCCCCTGTCCAAGTCTGCTTGGACTGCCCTCGCCGGTGTGTAACTATCATGTTTCCCTGTGTCCTGCTCAACACGCCCTGGCAGGCTGGAAGGGCCGAGCTCAGCATGTTCTGGGATTTGTGGGCGTGGCTGGTGAATATTTCATGCCCTCATTTACTGAACCTGGTCTTGGTTACACTCCTACCTTCTCCTCTCGCATTTGCTCCATGTTTATTTATTTAATGAATTATTTATCCCTTCTTGCTCCGCTGATCGCTGCACAGCCAGCTCTGCTGTCAGCCCCCAGCTCCTTGGGACCAGTGCGATGATTTATTGAACGCTGTCTCTGCTTTGCGGTTGCAACATTCTGTCACCGGAAGCTGTGGTTAAATATTAACCAGGGCAGGAGAAGGCAGCTCCCTCCCCTGGCCCGTATGGCAGCATCTCCCAGTTGTGAGGGGGTATCCCAGCACGGAGGTGCCACAACTCCGGCCTCACTGTGGTAACGCCACGCTGCCTCCTGGCAGGGCAGGGCAGCCTGTGCCAGGCAGGGCACTCCCCTCCCACCCCACGATGCCCAGAGCTGAGAATCTACCACATGGGGGGCCCATGGGGCCCTGCGGCCGACAGGAGCGCTGAGCTGGGCCCAGGGCTGCTGGCCCCTCTCCATGCTCAGGCGTGTCTACGCCCCTGCTCCCACCTGGGACTCACCCTGGCCATGGTGGATCTCACACAGGCCCTGCTCGCTCCTGGCCTTGCCTGAAATGGACAATGGTGTGAGCCTGGCCTGGTGCAGGCAGGAGCGGGGTCCAGGGCGGCACGGGGAGGGCAGGGCAGGGCAGGGCCCCGCCCCGTGGCCATGCTGCAGGCTCTAGCAAGCCAAGAAGCCCCACAGGTTGTTGGGTTGCCCTGCAACCCAGCTCCCCATGGGGCCAATTTGGGAGTGAACACCACACAGAAACAGCCTCTAATGAGGGGCTGGGGGGAGCAGCTGGTGGGGGCCCTTGGGATCCCGGCCTGGACTGGGACCAGGCTGCCCCAGGTGGCAGTGAAACCCAGCCAGAAAATAACAGCGAGGCCTGGGGAGCGCAGGAGACGGTGGGACTATCCTGGGCACTCCCACAGAGCCTCGTGGAGGGCCCTGCTGCCGGGGAATCCTCAGGTCACGGGTTTGGCTCCTGGGGCCTTTCCACAGGTTGGACCCAGTGGCCATGTCTGTGGTGCTTGGCCACGCTGCCCTCTCCACGAGACATGCTCTAGGCCATGAGCCAGGCGAGGGGCCCCTCCCAGGAGCAGCCAGTTCTCACCGAGGGGCCAGGACCTTGGTCCCCCATGACCAGCCCATGGAGGCCAGTTCCCTCCCCACTCAGCCTCATGGGGGCCAGATTCCATCCCCATTCCCAGACCCCAATTGCCCCATTGGCTGCTGAGTAGGAAACCGTGGGGCCAGCTGCTCTTCCCCCGCCCCCAGGGGCTGAGGCCCACTCTAAGGACTCTGGCCAGGGCTCTGCCCCCTTCTGTGGCTGCCCTGGGAGATGTGGCCTCCTGGGACAGGCGGCAAGATCTCGGCTCTGGACCACGGGCAGGAGGGGAAGCCCCAGGTCACAGCAGCCCCAGCACAGGGTCTCGCCCAGCCCCACCCCGAGTCCCGTGTGCCCTGCCCTGTGTGTGTAGGGGGCCCAGTGACGAGGGGCAGCACTGCCACGGGAGTAGGGAGAGGTTCGCTGACATCACTGACTGGCAGTGGGGGGAGCAGGGACAGAGCTGCATTCCCAGCAGGGGGGACCGCAGGGGAGAGGGGTATCCAGGGTCACCATCCAGCAGGGATGGGGAAACCCTGTGGGTCATAGGGTGAAACCTGAAACCCCAAGGGGCCCTGGCAGCAGCCCCTTCCCTCTGCCCCAGCTCCTCCCCAGTGCTGGCCAGCCCGGGGCTGCAGGGCCCGAGGGAAGGGTGTGATGAACTGGGACTGTTTTAATGTTTGCTCTGAACACTGTGTTGGTGCCTCAGTGTCCCCTAGGCAGTTCTTAAGTATCTAGGTGGTGGGATAAGGTTGCTGCAGAGCAAAGGGCCAGTGAACATAAATGCCTGGCACTCTGTCTCCTAGCAACTGATGGCCTGGGCCCCTCCCCTGCAAAGGTGCCGGCTGAAGGTGTTGGAGACAAAGGGATCAGGTGACCTCCTGGCCCGGGAAAGGGGCTGGAGAGAGGGTGAGTCTGGAGCTGCCTGGGGACAAGGAGTGAAGTGCAGACCTAGGGGTCTGGCTCACTGCCCCCCAGAATGGACCTGGCCGAGGGGTCTGGTTCGCTGTATCTACAAGCTCTGTTTTAGACTCTGTTCCTGTCATCGAATAAACCTCTGTTTTGCTGGCTGAGAGTCACGTCTGACTGCCAAGTGGGGGTGCAGAACCCTGTGGCTTCCCCAGGACCCCGCCTGGGTGGGCTCGCTGTGGGAAGCACACGGAGGGGCAGAGGATGCTGAATGCTCCAAGGAGAGACCCAGGAGGTGAAGACGTGTGAGCTTCTTGCCCTGAACAAGTCTGCTCCGAGGGAGAGGAGGCTCCCCAAAGTCCTGACTGGCTTAGTGGGGAGCAGTTCCAGAGCATCGCCCGGGGACTCCGTGACAAAGGGTAGCCAGGGGCTGGTGCTGGGAGCTCTCCCGCAGTGATAGGCCCAGGAGGGAGCCAAGGACAGCGCCTGGAAACCCTCCCTGCACGTGGGGACGGGAGCCGCCTGCCACAGACGTAGGGAAGTGACTCAGTGCCGAGTGACAAACAGCCTCCCCCTCACGCTGCAGCCAGACACATGGGCACTTGGACTCCCTCCCCACTAGGTGCCGGCCCCTCCACCCCCACCTGCACGGACCCACCCAAGCAGTGCCCAGCCTCCTCCTGCAGCCTGCCGGTAGGGTGGGGTTGCTGGGTAGCGGGGCAGCAGGCAGGGCAGGCCCTGCTGCCGGTGGGCGTGTGTGTGGTTGGCCAGGCCCAGGGGTGCATGTGTTGTGGTGTTTGATTGGCTTGTGTGTTGCTCTGGGTGGAGGGAGCAAGTGTGTGTGTGTGTGTGTAGGTGTGTGTGTGTGTAGGTGTGCTTTTGCTGTCTGCCTCTCTGTGTAGGTGTGAGCGCGTCTGTGTGTGTGTGAGCTGGGAGAGTGAGAGATTTCTGTGCAGATGGGTGTGTTTGTGTGTCTCCGGGAAGAGGCACATGCAGTGCTGTGTGGGGGCGTTTCCATGTGTGTCACCATGCAGGGGGTTCCATGGGGAGCTGTGTGTTGCTCGGTGTTTGTGGCGTTTCCTTGGGGAGGCATGTGCGTCACCATACATGTGGGGAGTTGCTACATGAAAACACCACACATAACAGTTCCCAGCCCCTGAGTGCCAGAGGCTGGGACTGGACGACAGGGGATAACAACCCTGTTCTGTTCATTCCCTCTGCAGCCCCTGGCACTGGCCGCTGCCAGAGACCAGGCACTGGGCTAGCTGGACCGTGGCTGTTATGTTCCTAAGCATGTGAGTTGCCTTGTCAGGGCTACATGTTGCTGCATTTCCATCTATCCTGGAGTAATCAGCACAGCTCCCACTGAGCCTGCTTTGCGGCTGGGTGGCAGAAGGGCCCAGGGTGGTGGTTCCGAGCCCCAATAACTCCTCTGCAGAGACCCCTGGATGGAGAGTTCCTGGAGCCAGCCCTGGTCCTGCTGTCAGCCCAAGCATCTCCGAGTACAGCTGCTATGCAAAGTAAGCCCAGGGTTGGTAGAACCCAAGTTGGCAGCCCCTGGGTTTGTTAACTAAGGGGATGTCTCCAATGCATGTCCTGGCCACTGCCTTGGGCTCGCGGGGCGCATGCGACTGCAACCTTTGGGCTCAGGCGGCAGTTCTGGGACCCTCTCACCGCATCTATGCGCATTTGTAAGCCAGGTTAGGAGCTGCTGAACCCTGGGTTCCAACCCGGGGCCCCAGCATCTGTACTGTGTTATGTGGACTGATTCCAGCCCCCCATCGTCCCGCCTTCCTAGCGCCCTCCCAAAATGTGTCTGCTCCCGCCCTTTGTGAGAAAACTTGACTGTCCAGAGGACAAAGAAAGTTGCCTGTGGCATTGTGGGATACTTTGGGGGACTCTCGCAGCAGGAGTCCAGTGAGGCTGCGTCTTCACAGCAAAGCAAGAGGGCTTGAACCCTGTGTTCCAGCTTTACTCAGTCTGGGGCTGTGTGCAGAGACACCCTCCCCCCTGGAGCTCTGGGACCCTGCGTCCAGCCCTGGGTTAGCATGATCTGTGTGTAGATGGAAGTGGTCAGGCTTGAGCCTGAGTGTGACCCTGGGGCTTACCTTGCCATGTACAGTTCCCAGTGCCCGTGCAGGGGGAGGGCCCCTCCATCCCGGTACCCCCTGGAGAGCGGTGGCATCGGGAGCTTCCCGCTGTCACACTGCTCTCAACAAAGCACCAGCCCAGCCTCCTGCACCCCCTCTCCCAGCCAGCCAGCACCCCCACCCTGCAGGCAGACTGGAGCCAGGTCCCCCGACAGGAAAGGTGCCATGTCCCATCTCAGCCCCCCTGAGCCATCCAGTCCCTGTGCTCTGGGGCCTGACGGGAGCCGGTGCCCCCTACAGGGGGCCACGCCGCTGCTCCTCCCCTGCCCCAGGCCCTGTTTCACAGGGTGGATCAGCAACTGCAGAGAACAGGCAGAGTGGTGGGAGGTGGCGCTCCTGGGCTGGGCACCCTCCCTCACCACCCAGTGCGAGCAGGTATGGCCCAGCACACGTGGGGGCCTGTCCCAGCTGGGGCAGCCCAGACACTCTCACCCCTTCCCTGCTCTCTGCACCCTCTCCCTGCCCCATGCTCCCCGCTCCCATTCCTTTGTCTTCCTCCTGCCCCCTCCCCCCATGGCCATTGGGAGCCTCTTGCATGTGGTCTATTTTCTTCACTTCACTTCTTCAGATGAATAATTAATAGAGGCTTTTTGGTCTTTCTTGTTGTTTCACCAGCTGCCTCCCCCTTCCCGGTGGGGGCTCCTGCCAGCACCTCCCCCACAAGCCGTAGGTGGCATCGTCCTGCTCTGCTCACGGTCTGGGGGCTCTGAGGGCTGTGGCAGAGCTGTGGCTCACAGTTTCTGGAGGAAGAGGTGGCCGTGGCTCTGAACTGCCACCATGGCACCAGCAGGAGGGTACGTTTCTCCCAGTGCAGCCTGCTGGCCACCCATGGCACAGAGTGGGAAACTGAGGCTGGGAGAAAGGCAGGGGCTCACAGGACAGCGGAGCTGGGAACTGGGTCCGAGAGGTCTGGCAGATGCATTCAGAAGGAAGAGCGTCACAGATTAACTGTGTCTGACGCCGCGGAGTCAAGGAACCGGCCCAATGGGGCGGCCACCCCACTCCTTCGCTTGCCTGTGGCCCCATTAGACTGGGGAGTGGGATGCAGCATCTGCTCAGACTGGTTTTCAGGACTCTGAGCCCCTGCCATGCCCTGGACTGTGAATGGACTCGGGTGCCCAGCGTGGCACAGAACCAGGCCCCTTTGCAGTGTCTCAGGCTGGGCAGCCCAGGCCAGGGGACAGTGTGGGAGCAAAGGGGGAGGGATAGCTCAGTGGTTTGTGCCTTGGCCTGCTAAACCCAGGGTTGTGAGTTCAGCCCTTGAGGGGACCAGTTGGGGATTGGTCCTGCTTTGAGCAGGAGGTTGGACTAGAACCACCTGAGGTCCCTTCCAACTCTGATATTCTATGAATGTGGGGCAGCCCCCCTCCCCACAGAACAGGCCCAGCACACCTTGGGGTGCTGGGAAAGCACATTGGCCTCCTCAGCTGCCAGCCACTCCCCAGGGTTATGCCATATCAGTTGCCAATCCAGCACTGGCCCAGGTTCAGGAAGCCTTCCTGTTGTAAGGAGGTGTCATAACCAGACAGGGAGGAGTAAAGTGCTGAAATTTACTTCTCCCAGTTCCAGTGCCTGGGATTCCAGGGGCTCACCAGCCAGAGCTGCCCACGCCACACAGGGCTTAGATCTTTCAGAAGCAAAGGGGTTTATTCCCTTGATTTTGAAGCTGGGATTTGCAGTCTGTGACAAGGAAGTAGGGGAAAGAGGCAGCCTGAGCCAGTGGGCAGGGAACGGGTCTGGGATTCAGGACACCTGGATTCTGGTTCTGCCACTGATGGGCTGGGTGACCTGAAAATCATCTCCCTGTCTGGGCCGCTAGCCTGCAGTCTGTCTGTCCAGGTGGAGGGTGAGCTGAGCTTTTAGGGGCAGTGGCTGGCTCCTCTCTGCCTGAAGCGCCCGGCACGACGGAGCCTTGGAGGTGCCGCACGACAGACAATTAATAATAAAGTGTCGCGAATGAAGCAGTTGTGGAATCGGGCACAAACCCGGCCAGGAGGGAAATGTGTGAAGACAAATGCCTCTCTCTCTCTCCTGTCCTGCAGGGGACCCGCAGTGGGATGTGGGGAAAGGAGCATCCATGTGACCTGCTGCAAAACAGAGACCATCCCTGTTTTACACATGAGGAAACTGAGGCATGATTCACCCGAGGCACAGCAGGGAAGGGGGGCCGTGGCTCCCAGGCTTGTGCTAATGCCATCAGCTGCTCTCCGCCAGGGCCCAGAGCAGGGGGCTCAGAGGGAGCTTGGGATGTGGGGCCAGGAGGGCGGTCAGCACGCCCGGCAGCTAGCCCCACAGGCAGCCCGGCTCAGGTCATGGCTCCTGGCACAGAGGGGAAGCTGAGCCAGGCCCTCAGGGATCCACCCCAAGGTGCGCCCCCTGGGCTGGGGGGAAGGGTAGAATTGCGTGAACAAGGCGCCCCTGCCTGGGCACAGAGCACCGCGCGCTCTCGCCCCCCTGGCCTGTGAACGCGCCGCGGGAGCGCGCAGGGAAGGGGTGGGGCGAGCTCGGGAGCGCGCAAGGGGCGGAGCTCGGCGCTGGGATCGGGAGCGGGGGGTTCCGGCTCGGTTCCATTCATCGGGTGGCGCTGGGCTCCGCGGAGGACGCGGGATTAGCGCCGCTGCAGGGGCAGGATGGCCGCTCGGCTGGCCGCGCTCCTGCCTCTGCTCCCGCTGCTGCTCCTCAGCCAGGGGCCGGTGGGGACCGTCTGCAACCGGCACGCGGTGCACTGGAACAGCTCCAACCCGCAGTGAGTCCCGGGGCCCGGGCTGGGTTGGGCACGCCGGGGAGGGCTCCAGGACCCCCACCCACCCCGTGGAGCTGGCAGCAGGATGTGTGTAGTGGGGGAGACGCGTCGGGCTTGGAGGAAGCGGCCTCTCCGTGCCGGCCGGGGGGAGCCTCGGGGGGTCCCGGGCCGCCCCCTATCCCTGGCTGGCCCCTGCCCTGCCCCCCCGCCTCCCGTGAAGGGGCTGGAGCCCGGGGTGGTGGGGGCGCGAGGGGCCAGGTCAGGGCGGGGGCCGGGGGCTTTGCGCGGAGAGGCAGGGGACGGCCCTGCAGCGCCGGGCACGGTGCATGGCGCGTCGAGCGCCGGGGCGAGCGGTGCACAAGCCGCTCCCCCCCGGGCTATGGCGCGTGTTTCTCCCCCAGGCCCGCGGCGTTCTGCCCATTGCAGGGGCTGAACTGTCCGGGCAGGGCCGTGGGGAGCCGGGGCTGGGCTGGGGCGCCCTCCATGGGCGGGTGGAGGGGCCGCGGCGGCGCCCGTGGGTTTAGCCGCTGCCTGTTCTCCGCTGCGCGGGGGAGGGGGGGTGTTTATTGCAAGCGGAAGGTGCCTGGGGAGCTGGTGCCAGAGGGCCCCGAGCATCCACAGGGTCTGTCGCCTGGGCGGTGTCTGGGTCTCGCGGGGGGGGCGGTCACCAAGCGGTTTCGCTTCCCAGGGGTGAGCTGGGGCTGGGCTCGCTGGCTCTGGCCCTGCTGGGTGGACCTGCCCCAGCCATTCCCCTGGTCTGGGTGGGGTGCGCTGGGAGAGAGCCCAGGGCGTGGGGGGGGGGTCCCCTGGGCTGGGGGCGGGTGCGCTGGGAGAGAGCCCAGGGCGTGGGGGGGGTCCCCTGAGCTGGGGGGTGGGTGCGCTGGGAGAGAGCCCAGGGCGTGGGGGGGTCCCCTGAGCTGGGGGGGGTGTCACTGAGTCCTATGTAGGGTGGATGGCTCTGTCTGAACATGCCCCAGGAGGCTGGGTGCAAGCCGGGTGTGTCAAAGCCACGCGCCAGCCCACGCCTGCCTAGGGGAGTCACTGGGCCCATGTGTCCGGCCGTCTGCCCCCCAGTGTGCACAGACAGACAGCGTCTCGCTCCCTGACTGTCTAGGGCAGGCACGGGGGGCGACACCCACTGGCTGCAGGTGGCAGGGGAGGCTGTCAGGGGAAGGGGCTGGGGTGCCCGCTGGCTGTTTGCCCTGCAGGCTGGGCAGGGTATTGGAGGGGTCCTGGCCCCCATGGGGCTGCTGGCTTGGCCCCCCAGCAACATAGGCGAGTCGACGCGGGTGAGACCCTGGGAGTGAGCTGTCTGCAGATACAGGCTGATAGAATGGGGCCTGGGCAGGCTGGGGGGCCAGCCCCACTCTCAGCTGCTGCCTCCCTCTGCCCTGCCCGGGTCGCTTTAGGCTCTGGACTCCTGGGGCCCAGCTGCTCTGTGGGGCGGGGTGCAGGCGGCTGGAGGGGTCACAAAGCCAGCGCTTCAGACCGGTCAATAAGATTTGTAAGTGAAGATCTGACGATTGCTGGCGTGTTTGGAGCTGCAGGGAGCCCAGCCAATCGATAGATGGCTGGGAGCGAAGCAACCCCCCCCCCGTGTTGTTCACTCCCTGTCGTTTGGGGCTGGGGGCAGCTGGCAGGTTGCAACCCGGAAAGCCCAGGTCACCGCACTGCCATGGTAGAACTAGTGGCTAGTCCAGGCCGCAGTGGTGCAGGGATGGGCAGCACAGCGTGGGCTTTGCCGGAGGAGTGAAATGGGCACAGGATGGCTGGGCATATGGGGATGTCCCACCAGTCAGGCCTGGGGAAGGGAGGGTCTGCCCTAGGGTTGGAGGTACACAGACACAGCCACCTTCCCTGCACTGGGGGGAGGAACGGGACACTGTCTCTCAGCAAAACGCAGCCTGCGCCACCCGGTTCTGTTTGCAGGGGGAATCGACAATGAACGGGGGAGGGCTCCCGGTCCATCTTTCTGCTGTGCCGGTTCGGGGGTGTGTGTGTCCCCTGTCTGTCTGGCACTGCCCCGCTCTCCGTGTCTCTTTGTCCGAGGAGGGAGCGTTCCCCGGGTAGCGCCTTCCCTTCTCATTCAGATTGTGTCGTGAGGCGGAAGCGCAGGCCCCATAAATTGCGCGTGTGTGTGAGACGTGCGGAGCCGAGGAGCAGCACAATGGCGAAGTGACTGGCTAACCCCGGCACGGGTGCCTTTCAGAGGGACCTTCCCTCTCGCCCCTGCCTTAGCCAGGCCTCGGTGACCCAGCTTCAGGGCTCCTGCCAGGGGCCGGGCACCCAGCACCAGATTTCCCAGCTCTGCCCGTCCGGTGTCCCTGGAAGTTCCCTTGTCAGCACTGGTGTGACAGGCTCAGCCTGGTGCATCCTCGGTGGGGCTATGCCCGCAGGGTTCTCCCCACCCATGAGCCGCCCAGGCCTGAGGGATCTGGGCTGTCCACCTCAGTGATAAAATGCCTTCCAGGAGAGACAGCGCTGGCCCTTCCGCCCCTCCGAGCCCGAGGGGAGGGTGGAACCCCAAAGTGAGCTGGTCAGCCCCTCTCTCAACGCTTGCACTCCATAGGGCCCAGCGTGAGGCACGACAGGAGCTGGCTCCCAGGCAGTGGTGGCTGCAGCAGTCCCATTCCTGGGCGCGCTGATATTTATGGCCAGGCAGTGCGGCAGGTCGGACTCGGTTACAACCGTGCAGCAAAGCATCAGGATTAGAGAGAAATGACGGAGGGTGTTTGACTCTCTGTCTGCATTGCCTCAGCTGGTGCCTGTCCTCTCCCTGCCTGGGCAGGTGGGTTTGGATTGTCCGTCCTGACCCTCCCCAGGCAGAGGCCTGTGTGGGGCTGGTGCAGTGCTGGGCAGGAGTGGCTGTGACTGCAACGCAGAATGAGCCTGAGAGCTTTGGGGCCGCTTGTGTGGAGGGGTGGCCTCGCAGGGGAGGGGGGATATGGGCTGCACCCCCACTCCCTAGCCATCATGTAGGTTCCTGCCCTGTTGACTCTGCTGGGGGTTGAACCCCTCAAGGGGGGTGGAGTTGGCTTCTGGGGGCTTCTCCTTTTGCAGCGTTTCTGGGGTCTCTGGTGCAGAGCAGTGGGGGAAGAGCTGTGCTTCATGCAGTGGCTGGGTCGGACCTGGCTCTGCCGGGGCGGGCTGTACGTGGGGAGAGGGGTGCGGCTGCCTGGGGGCTCCCTCTCTGGCTGAGGCAGGTGTATGCTCTCAGGGGCAGTGACCAGGGCCAGGTGGGGGGTAAATGCAGCTGAACACTGTGAGTGGCCTGACCGTGGGGGGCTCAATCCCAGTGCAGGGAGCAGACCCCCCACAAGGCCCCGGGTGAGCGACTGGCACCAGATGGAGCTGGATGAACTGGAAAGTGCAGTGGGAGCCCCTGGGGGCTAAAGGAGCTGAGCCCCAGCCCGCCGAGGGGGGTAGCCCATGCTAGACACATACTGGAGTGGGGGGATTCCAGCCACTGGGGGGCTGGGCCAGGGAGGAATCTCTCAGGGGGTGGAAACCCCAGCGCTGTGGGCGGGGGCTGAGCTGGGGGAGTGGGTTCCCAGGGGTTGGGATGGTGGGAGGCGGGCTCTGGCACATAGTCTCTTGCCCAAGTGGCCATCGATTGCGGCCCCCAGCACTGAGCAGGGCCACAGAAACCTGGAGCATTCCTGCCAGGGCTTTGTCTGGGGGGGCGGAGGGAGTCCCCCGGCCTGCACACCTGATGCCTGCCCTGCACCTCTCTGGCGTTGTAACAGCCTGTCCCGGATCTTCAGGCTGCTCTCATCCCCCATCCCCCGGCCTGAACGTGTCCCGTTTTCTTGTCGGGGGGGCCCCAGGCCCTTGAGCCCATCTGTCGGTCTCCCCCTCCCGGCCTCAGGGCGCCGCGGGTCTGTTGTGTACAGGTGTGTGTGGGAGCAGGGTGTGGTGCTGTCATAGGCAGGGCAGTGGGGCAAAGGTAGTCATGGGGGGCGGGCCTCTGGGGTTCTGGGAAGGGGACAAGCCGTGCTGCCAGGAGAAGGGGGAGGAGGGCACTGCCCCAGCAGGCTGGGGGGCTGCCCTAGCTCGGAGTACATGGCACGTCCTGAGCCAAGCGGCTTCCCGCAGGTGCATCTGGGTCAGCTGAGTCCCTGTCTCATGTCCCCTGGCTCCTGCTCCAGCAGCCATTGGGACACGCCCCTCCCCTTGGTGCAGCCCCTGCCTGCCCCATGCTTGCTTGAGGGGGTTGCTGTGGGGCTCTGCCGGCCCCATCCCTGCCCTGCAGTGGGGGCACAAGCAGCCTGCAGCCAAGGCAGTGTCCTGGAGTGGGTGCTGTGCCGGACTGGGGGCCCCTTTGCTCCAGGGCTCCTGAGAGCATGGCTGGGCCAGCCCCAGAACCAGGCTTTGGTCTCCCCTCTTCACATCTGGCAGCTCAGATGAGGCTGCATCCGCCCCATAGGCAGGGCTCGGGGAGTCATTGGGCAGCCCATCTGCACCCCCCCAATATTTCCATCATTTCACCCCCCTGGGGAGCTGTCTAGGGGGGAGGGGAACCAAGCTCACCCTGAACGGCCACTCGGGGGGAGGCCTGGGGCAGCCAGGGCCTGTCCCATCTCCCTGTGTGGTGGAGTCCCTGGAGCTTCCCCCTGCAACCAGCTGCATGGAGCCCCTGGACAGCAAAGCAGCCCCTCCTGCCTGTGTCTGTCAGTCTGGGCCATTCGTACCCCTGTGGCGACCCCTCCCCCCCATGTCCGCATGGTGCTCTGGGCAGACGCCCTGTGTGCCAGGGCCGCGTAGGGGGAGGCTGGCAGCTCACCCTGTGTGGCAAGTGTCGATCCCACCACCTCGAGGCCCAGCGTGAGAGCGGGGTGGGGGGGAATCCAGCTGCGCTGTGCCGGGGGGTGGGACAAGGACAGGTGCAGGGCTTGGGGTGCAAACACGGGGAGGGGGATGGGGGGAGCCCAGTGACCCTGGGCGTCCAAGTGTGTGGTGGCTTGAACTGAGTGGGGGGCTGGTTCTGGAGCCCCCCAAGGGCGGGGGATGGCTTGGGCCTTGTGTGCAGCCCCCCAGCAGCCGTTCAAGGCAGCTTGTCTCTGGCTGGTTCTATGCTGAAAGCAGCGGGAGCGAACGAGGGAGACCCAGAGAGCCCTTGAGAGCAGCAGCCTCTCCCTGTGCTGGGGGTCGGAGGGGGCTGCTCTCTCCGCTGGCCCCCTGGCAGCGCTGTGCCCACTGGGGGAGCAAGGGGGCTCCTCTAATTGGAAGTGGAGCTCATGGGTCAGACTGGTGACTCGGGAGCCAGGACTCCTGGGTTCTGTCCCCAGCTTGGAGAGGGGTGTGGGGTCTGGGGTCCAAGGAAGGTGCAAAGCAGGCAGAGGCTCTGGTGCGAGCCCCCAGCAGACAGCCTGGAGACTGCCCAGTAGTGGAGGGCTGGCTCCAGAGCCAGGGAAAGGCCAAAAAGTGGATCCCTTCCCAGTGGAGGGGCACAGCACAGGCAGGCAGCCACAGTGGCTGGCTGTGTGCCCTGCATCGCAGTGACCCCTGGGGTCCTGGGGGGAACTAGGGGTGCCGGGGGCTGCCGCACCATCTGGCTGGAGTGAGAGACCCTCTGCCCCTTCCTGGGCACCAGTCTGCCCTGTACTCCAGGCCCAGCCCCAGCCCCAGCCCCACAGATCATTGCCCTGTGCAGCACCAAGGAGGGGTGGGGACGGCTGTGGGGGGAGCTCCTGGCTACTCCAGGGTTAGCCTTTCCCCTTGAGGGGCATTGTGGGGAGTTGGGTTGGGCTGCTGGCTGTGGGGGCAGCTGTGAGGCGAGGGCCTGCTGAGGAGCAATCTCCTGGCTGTGGGGTGGATGTTCCCAGCAGCGGATCCTGTGGGTCGTGCTCCAGCGGGGGAGGGAAGGGCTGTGGAGCACTGGCTGTGGGGCACACTCCAGCAGGGCAGGGGAGGGCTGTGGGGTGTGCTCCAGCGGGCAGGGGAGGGCTGTGAGGAGCGCTCCAGCGGGAGGGGCTGTGGGGCGCTGGAGGTAGGGGGCGCTTCAATGAGGGCAGGGCTATGGGGTGCTGCTGTGAGCCCCAGGCAGGGGAGGGTGATATTTTCCACTTTACAGCCTGTAATTACCTTGCCTGGCCTGGCCGCGCAGCCCATCCCTGGGATCCCACGCACGGTGGGTGTGGCTCGATCCTTGACTCAGGGCAGCTCCAACATGGAGCCAGGCTCCTTCCCTCCCTTGGCTCCCACAGCTCGGAGGGGATTGAACGGTGCTTGGCCAGGTGGGCAGCTCTGAGCCATCGTGTGCTGACATCCCTGTGGGGCACAGAGCCCTTCCTGCAGTAGCCTGAGTGCTCCCATCTGTGGCCAGATCCAGGGGCCTGGCAGGCGGGAGTAGGGTGTGCTGGGTGCCAGGCTGTGGGAGGAGCTGGTGCCCGTGGGGTTAAGGGTGTTCACCGAAAGTGCCCAGTGAGTCACGGCATGTTTGCAGGGCTTGGTGGGGGGGCGAGGGTGCTGCTGCATGGCAGGGGGTGGGGACCAAGACCAGGCCAGGCTGCAGGCTGATGACCCCTGGGGTTGGGAGCAGCCTATGCTTGGGGCTGGTGGGTAGGGACCCATGCAGCTGGTGGGGAGGGGACTGGTGTGTCACCTGGGAGGGACGTCCTTGCCTCGTGTGAACAGTGGCAGGGTGCAGTGGGCATGGGGCAGGCTGTGAGAGTGCACAGTGCCAGGGTGCCATAAGCATGGGGCACGTAATGCCAGGGTGCCATGGAGGCAGATTGCAAGGGGGCACATGGTGCAGGAGCCCATGGGCATGGGGCGGGTTGCTAGGGGGCCTGCGGTGCCAGGGTGCTGTAGGCACGGGGCGGGTTGCAAAGGGGGCACATGGTGCCATGGGCAGGTTACGAGGGGGCATGTGGTGCCAGGTGCCATGGACAAGGGGCACGTTGCCAGTGGGCGAGTGGTGCCAGGGTGCCGGGGGCAAGGGGTGGGTTGCAAGGGGGTGTGCGGTGCCGGGGTGAATCCACTTGCTCCTGTCCTGGCCAGTAATTGAGTCACTGCTTGTGGATTGATCATTTAATTAAAACCCAATTAAAAAGCTCATTGATCTTGTTAGTGAAGCCAGGAAGGTTTGGGCTTTACCAGAGATTAAAAGGATTGTGGGGCTGCGGGGGTGGAGGCGCAGGGAGCTGGGGGAGCCGAGCCCAGGCACTGTGGGTGGGTGGTGCCGCTCTCTTCACACCCAGCACCTCGGCCAAGTGTCGGGGAAGCCTGGGATGTGGGGGGAGAGGCCCCTGGTGTGGCTGTTCACAGTGCATGCACGGTGCGTGTTGGTGCTGCATACTGTGTGTGACTTGCAGATGGGCCAGGAATGTGTCCGTGGGCTCGTGGGGGGGGGGGCGGCAGCTCTGCGTTCGCACGGCTCTGCGGTGACAACGCGTGTTGCATGCACAGCCTGTCTGGAGCACCGTGCGTGCGCGTGTGGTTCTGTCTGCCCCTGGGTGTGTGGCTGGAGGGTGTCTGGGGGGGCTGTGCCCTCAGCAAGAGGGGGGCTGCTGGCGACTCTCTGGGCTGTACTCCCTGGTGCTGGGTGTCTGTCTGGCAGCGGGTCTGTGCTGCTGGCTTCACCTGGCCCTGCCAGTCGATGCGGCTTTGCCTCTGGCTGCCGCAGGACATGGCTGAAAGGGGCACGTAAATCAGTGGCACTTTTTTGTTCCGCAGCCAATCGATGAGCCCTGGCTGCACTGACAGGGCCCTGCTTCCGGAGCCAGACAAAGGGGCTGTTTGGCTGGGGAGGGGTCGCTCGGTGTCTCCGAGGGGCCTAAGCTGGGCCCTGCGGGAGGGAGTGCCCAGGGTCTCCTGGCTCTCTGTGCCGCCCAGGCCCCCTCCTGGCTGTGTCACTGCTGCTTGGCTTCAGAGAGTAGCCGCCCCCAGTGGATGGTGCTGGCCCAGCGGAGTGGCCCAAGCGCTGCACTGCACCATGCGTTCGCCAGCACGTAGTCATCAGCCCGCATTTATTGCACAGATGGGAGCAGAGCAGCTGCCAGGCTGGGCTTGCCAGGTAGCCAGTGTCCTGCCAGTGCTGGTCCCAGGTGGTGCTCAGGAGGGTCCACCGGGGGAGTCCATCTGCCCAGGATGACGGAAGGTGCCACTGCCCTGCAAAGCTCTGTTCCAGAAATGCAGCCGTGCAGAAGTGATGCAGCCCATTCCGCTCCTGCGCTTAACCCTTCGGGAGCCACGATCTGGAGCTGGCAAAGCCCACGTGCTGCTTGCAGCCGGGGCATCCCGGAGACTGTCGGCCAAGGTCGATCATGGCCTGGGGGCAGGTCCTGGAACAGCAGCTGCAGTTTGTGCACCATCTGGGTGGGGGGTCCTGTGTGGGAAGGGGCCGGGGCACTCCTTTCCCGCCAGGAGCTGGAACAGGATGGGGCTGAAACCAGAGCCTGTGGATGGTGCCTTCTCGGATTGGGGCACCCTGGGCCCGTGTGCCCTCAGCTGCCAGGGCTGGGCCAGGCTCTTGCTGAGTGTGTCTGTCTGCCTGTCCCAGGTGCTCTCCGGTCGTGCTGTGGGTGCAAAGCTGGGAGGGCAAGTAGGGAGCCGTGAACCATGGTGGGAAGTAGCCTATTCATTCTGGATTCCTGCCCACTCACCTGCTGGGGCTCAGGGCGATGGACCCGTGCGGGAGGGAGCGGGGAGAGTCCCCAGAGGGACCTGTGATTCCAGGGACGTAGGGCTGTGGAGTCGGCTGCCGGGTTAATGGGGGCAGACGGTGGCTGGGGCAGCAGCAGCAGCTTCTTCTCAGCGTCTGTGCAACGTGCCCAGGCTGCATTGCCGAATTTGGGCCGCTGGTCAGCTGATGAGCTTGCCTGGGCCGGATGCTGATGGGGAGCTTAATGTGACCCATTCGGCCAAAAGACTGACTAGAACATGGGGCAGGACCCCTGGCTGCAGGGGGAGATCCTGGCTAGTGCAGCCCCAGCCACTCCCAGCAGGGGGCACTGTGGGGAGTAGGGGGGTGCTGGCTCCATGGGGAGATCCCGGCTGCCCCAGCCACTCCCTGCAGGGGGCGCTGTGGGGGCGGGGGGAGTGGTAAGTGCTGGCTGCAGGGGGAGATTCCGTCTGCCCCAGCCGCTCCCAGCAGGGGGCACTGTGGGGGCGGGGGGAGGGGTAAGTGCTGGCTGCATGGGGAGATCCCAGCTGTCCCAGCCACTCCCAGCAGGGGGCGCAAGGGGGAGGGGTGAGTGCTGGCTGCATGGGGAGATCCCGGCTGCCCCAGCCACTCCCAGCAGGGGGTGCTGTGGGGGTGGGGGGGAGGGGTGAGTGTCAGCTGCATGGGGAGATCCCGGCTGCCCCAGCCACTCCCAGCAGGGGGTGCTGTGGGGGTGGGGGGGAGGGGTGAGTGTCAGCTGCATGGGGAGATCCCGGCTGCCCCAGCCACTCCCAGCAGGGGGCGCTGTGGGGGTGGGGGGGAGGGGTAAGTGCTGGCTGCATGGGGAGATCCCAGCTGTCCCAGCCACTCCCAGCAGGAGGCGCAAGGGGGAGGGGGGAGTGCTAGCTGCATGGGGAGATCCCAGCTGTCCCAGCCACTCCCAGCAGGGGGCGCAAGGGGGAGGGGTGAGTGCTGGCTGCATGGGGAGATCCCGGCTGCCCCAGCCACTCCCAGCAGGGGGTGCTGTGGGGGTGGGGGGGAGGGGTGAGTGTCAGCTGCATGGGGAGATCCCGGCTGCCCCAGCCACTCCCAGCAGGGGGTGCTGTGGGGGTGGGGGGGAGGGGTGAGTGTCAGCTGCATGGGGAGATCCTGGCTGCCCCAGCCACTCCCAGCAGGGGGCGCTGTGGGGAGTGGGGGGGAGGGGTGAGTGCTGGCTGCATGGGGAGATCCCGGCTGCCCCAGCCACTCCCAGCAGGGGGTGCTGTGGGGGCAGGGGGAGGGGTAAGTGCTGGCTGCAGGGGGAGATCCCGGCTGCCCCAGCCACTCCCAGCAGGGGGTGCTGTGGGGGTGGGGGGGAGGGGTGAGTGTCAGCTGCAGGGGGAGATCTCAGCTGCCCCAGCCACTCCCAGCAGGGGGCGCTGTGGGGAGTGGGGGGGAGGGGTGAGTGCTGGCTGCATGGGGAGATCCCGGCTGCCCCAGCCACTCCCAGCAGGGGGTGCTGTGGGGGGCGGGGGGAGCTCTCAGTGCCCCCAGCATGTACAGGAGCTCTCACCCTTGCTGCCCCATTGAATGCCTGCGGATTCTCCCCAGCCCTGCGAGGGGCTTGCCCACAGGGTGGGGCACGCTGTGCCAGGGCCCTTGGGAGCTGCCCGGCCTCACCCCCAGTGCACCAGTGGGACACCAGCCCCACCAGCCTGTCGCTCCAGCAGCCTTAGCTGGAGACAGATGGCACCTGGGAAATGCCCCCGCCCCTCCCCCTCCAGGGACCGTAGCCTCCCTGCAGCGCTGGGGGAGGGGCTCCTTAACAGGGCTGTTTATCAGGACCTGGCTCTAATGGGCCCCTGGGGGAGGGCTGCTCTCCTGGGGGTCGGGCCCAGCTCTAGGGCAGAGCACAGCAGGCTGAGCTCCTTTCCTCCCGGGGGCAGCCCAAGCAGGGCCCGGAGCAGATGGAGGCTGTTGTTCCTGCCCTCGGTGGCTCCTTCCTGGGCTGTGGGGCCCTGGGGGCTTGTTCCGTGGCTGGGCCCAGGCAGGGGCCCTGGGATTGGGGGGCCACCAGCCAAGATGTGCAGTGAAACCTGTGGGGGAGTGGGGCTCCGTGAGCCGGGTGGTGTCAACCCAGGGGGCTGATCCAGCTGGATCCCCAGCTGGTCAGTTGGGCTGGCGCGCTCCTGCCTGCTGCCCCGGGTTCCACGCAGAGTTAATTACGCGTTTCTCTCAGGGCTTGGGGCTGTTTCTTTAATAATGAGCCTTTTTCTCCTTTCACACTACATCAAAGGCAGCACATGAAAGGTCTCTGGCTCCACGCTGGAGCGTCACCTCGCTGGCGCTGGAGGAGGAATTACCCATCAGTGCCAGGCCTGGCTTCGGGCCCTCGTTCAGTGGGGACTGGCGGAGCTGTAGGGGCAGCGCGTGGGTGGGGCTGAGGGGTCTTTGCACCGTGTGGCATTCACAGGGCCAGGGTCTGCTCCTGCTTCCCAGCCACCCCCTGGTCCCTGTTGCTTCACTAGGGACTACCCTGCCACTGGGCCAGATGGGGTTGCACAGGGTGAGCTGTACCCCCACTGGTCCTACCAATGCCTGCAGGCCCCCTCCCTGATAACCGCTGCCTCCCTCTGTGCCCTCATCCGTGGAGGTGGGGGAATCTGCCTAAGCCCCAGAGGGGAGCTCCCAGGGTAACCAGGCACTGCCATGAGTGCTAGGAGAGACGGGTGATCGATGATTGGGGGGCAGTTGCTTGGGAAGTTGGAGGGGGGAAAACTGGGTCACTGTGTCTCTCCGGAGCTCCGGTGTGTCTGGGGCAGGGCACCCATCCAGCGATGTCAGCATGAATCTGTCTTCCACAGGCCGTGGCTTGCTGCTGAGCACACAGGACTCCTGGGTTCTCCTAACACCTCCTGTGCTGGGGAATGTTCACCATCTGCCCCCTTGCATCAGTAGTGGCTTGGGGCCCACATGAGATCCAGGGTCGGGGAGGGGATCCAGCCTGGTGCCTGTCTTGGGGTCTCATGTCCCAGCTCCCAGTAGGCTGCTCCATAAAATCTAGCACGTTGCGCTTGAGGAGGCAGAGACGGGCAGGGAGTACAGGGCATGGAGCCATCCGTTTGGCACTTGGCATTGCTGCTCAGAGAGACTCCGTTCCTCACTCCCTTCATGGGCTCAGAGAGGTAAGAACGGCCATCCTGGGTCCAGCTAACCCAGGCTTCTGTCTGTGACACTGGCCGGTGCCAGATGGTTCCTAGGGAATGAACAGAACAGGGCGTTATCCAGTGGGACTGGACGACAGTCAAGTTGAGGGACACACAGAGCATGGGGGTGCATCCCTGACCATCCTGGCTAAAGACCATTGATGGACCTGTTCTCCAGGAACTTGTCCAGTCTTTTCTGAACCCAGTTGTACTTTAGGCCTGAACATCATCCCCTGGCAATGAGTTCCACAGGTGTGTTGCGTGAAGTACTTCCTTGTGTTTTAAACCTGCTGCCTGTTAATTTCATTGGGTGGCCCCTGGTCCTTGTGTTCTGTGAAGGGGTAAATAACACTTCCCTCTTTGCTTTCCCCACACTGTTCGTGATTTACAGCCCTCTGTCATATCCCCCGGAGTCAGCTCTTTTCCAGCCTGAACAGTCCCAGATTTAATCTCTGCCCTAACCCTAACCCGTTCCATCCCCCTGATGGTTTTTGTGGCCCTTCTCTGCACCTTTTCCAATCTTAATGCATCATTCTGTGATGCGATGTGCCTTCTGGGGTCCAGGTGGGCTTGGCCTGGGTGTTCCTGAGAGTGGGGGAGCTGGTGGTACGAGGTGGGGCCCTGCCCTGACATCCATTGTAGAGCGCCAGACCCTGGCACTGTGGTACAGGGCCAGCAAGCACTGGAGAGGGTAGCAGGGTGGGTTACTGGGAGAAACAGGGCAGCTTGGTTCCATTCGCCCTGGGGATCAAGGGGGGGTGTCATAAACAGATAGTTACGGGTTAATGTCTCTTTTACCTGTAAAGGGTTAACAAGCTCAGTGAACCTGGCTGACACTTGACCAAAGGACCAGTGGGGGGACAAGATACTTTCAAATCTGAGTGGGGGGAAGTCTTTGTTTGTGCTTTTTGGGTTGTTCTTTGTTCTCTCTTGGAGTTGAGGGGCCAGACAATCAACCAGATTTCTCCAATCTTTCTGAAACAGTCTCTCATGTTCAGAAATAGTAAGTACTAGATAGAAGGTGGATTAGTCTTTGTTTGTTTTCTTTATTTGCAAATGTGTATTTTGCTGGAAGGATATTTTACCTCTGTTTGCTGTAACTTGTATCTTAAGCTAGGGGGGAGGGAGTCCCTCTAGTCTATGTAAAGCTTAGACCCTGTAAACATTTTCCATCTTGATTTTACAGAGATAATTTTTACTTTTTTCTTTCTTTAATTAAAAGCTTTCTTTTTTTAGAATCTGATTGATTTTTTCCTTATGTAAGAGAAGGGGATTGAGTCTGAACTCACCAGGGAGTGGTGGGGGGAGACAAGGGGGGGAAGGTTAATTCCTCTCTGTTTTAGGATCCAAGGAGTTTGGATCAGTGATGTCTCAGGGAAAGTCTGGGAGGGGGAAAGGAGGGGGAATGGTTTATTTCTCTCTGTTTTAAGACCCAAGGGATTTGGGTCTTGGGTTCCCCAGGGAAGGTTTTTGGGGGACAGAAAGTGTACCAAAACACTATATTTTTGGTTGGTGGCAGCGTTATCAGATCTAAGCTAGGAATTAAGCTTAGAAGGGTACATGCAGGTCCCCACTTCTTGGACGCTAAAGTTCGAAGTGGGAATAATACCTTGACATGGTGTGCAGCATTGGGAAGTCTAGCACCCAAAAGCCAGTGAGTTTTTTTTTTTTCCCTCTCCTTTCTAACTGCTTGGAAAGCAGTTTGAGAGGGGTTGAGTTTAAAAGCAAAAGCCAGTAGGATTTTTTTTTCTCTCCCTGCTAGCTGCTTGAAAGCAGGCTGAGAGAAGTGGGTTTTAAAACTAAAGCCAGTGAATTTTTTTTTTTTCTCTCCTTTTTGGCTGAGGAAGTCAGCCTGAGGGCATAGGTGTTAAGTTCTTTAACAAAGGTCTTTATTAAAAAGGTGGCAAACTGTGAGCCAGCAGACACCAGGAAAAGGCATTTGCAAGTGAATTGTTTTTTTTCTTTCTAACTCTTCAGGCATAGATAGATAGTTAGAAAATTTCTGTAACCAAGCAACCTTGAGCTGCAGCATTCCAGGCAATAAGCTGCAGAGGGCACAGCCAGCACAAGAAAGCAGGAACAATGAGTTCCAAGGAACGGGCAAGACTGGATGCAGAAGAACAAGCCAAAGAAACTGCCCACAGGAAAGACATGGAGAGGAAACAAAAAGATAGAAATAAGAGAGAGAGAAGAACAAGCCAAAGAGGCAGCCCACAAAAGAGAACAAGAAGCCAAAGAGGCGGCCCACAGAAGAGAGAGAGAGATCCAAAGGGAGGCCCACCAGCAGGCCATGGAATTAGCAAAGGCTAAGCAGGATGTGCCAGCCAACCCTAACAACCCTTCTCCAGGTACTGTTCCCCATCCCAGGAAATTTCCCACCTACAAGGCAGGTGATGACACTGAAGCCTTCTTAGAAAATTTTGAAAGGACCGGCCATGGGTACAACATCTCTACAGACCAGTATGTGATAGAGCTGAGGCCACAACTCAGTGGACCTTTAGCAGAGATGGCGGCTGAAATGCCTAAGGAACGCATGAACGATTATGAACTTTTTCAAACCAAGGCCGGAATCAGAATGGGGCTAACACCTGAGCATGCCTGTCAGCAGTTCAGAGCCCTAAGGTGGAAACCAGAGGTGTCATTCAGCCGACACGCCTACAAACAGGGCAGCTTGGCTCCATTCGCCCTGGGGATCAAGGGGGGTCAGGGCGGTTCTACCAGAGGTCTGCTGGTGGAGGACAGAGGAAAGAACACGAGGGGTGTTTGGGAGCCGCTGCCCCGTGCCAGCTGGGCATGGGGTATGGAGGTTCGGCCTCCTTTGTTTGAGCTCCCAGGGCCAGTGGCCATGTCCCTGTTGCTGGCTGAGCTGTATGGAGGGTTCTCCCTGTCCCCCAGTGGGGCACAGGGGCTGGTACAAGCATGGAAGCCCTGGGTGCTGCTGGGTTCAGTGCCCTGCCTGCAGCCAGCCTGCGCTTCCAGATGGCAGGCCTGGGCCGCGGGAGGAGGGTGAAGCGGGAGGGGCTGGACGTCTGATAATTTGGCCACCCAGGCTGAGCTAAGCTGTGCACCCCCGTCCCCCTGGCAGGGCAGAGCGGAGCTGGAGGTTGGGGAATGGGGAGCCCTGGCCCTGCATGGCCCCGTGGGGGATGCATTATGGCTCCTGGGGGGAGGCAGGAGGGCGGAGGGGGAGGCTTGCAGGGACCTAAGCATAGACAGATTGACAGCTTTGGTGTCCCACTTCTCTCTGCTCAGCACACCCAGGGAGCAGCAGGAGCAGGGAATGGAGGGGGGACGCAGTGGGTGAACCCAAGGTAGGGCTTTGACTTGCCCTTCCACACTCCACCTGGCAGCACCCCCAGGAAAAGCTAGCCTGGCCCCCTGCTTGCATGTGCAGAGCATGGACACACGGCCAGACGCTGGCTGGCCAGACACCCTGGCTTCTGCCCAGCACTGCCTAGAATATTCCTGTTCCTTTCCGGCCACCTCGCTAGCAGGGTGACGGAGACAGAGTGGGATGTGCTGTGATACGAGCCGGGGCTGGAGGGATCCCACACCAGGGAGGTGAAGAACGCAGAAGCTGTGCTGAACTAGACACCGGCTTGGGTCGATAGAGTCCCTGCAAACTAGGAGGGGGCCAGGGCTGGCTGGAATAAGACACAATTCTGGCAGTACTAGGGGGCATGGCCAGGGCGGGACGCGAAGGGGAGTGCGTGGGGGTTGTGCCAGCATCACCTAGCCTGGCCAGTGATCCAAGCCCTGGAGTAGAGCTTTGCGGACTCAGTCCTCTCTAACCTTCTTGCCCCATTTCTGGCAGGCCCTACCCTCAGCTGGGCTGGGTGGTGCCCCGGCATGCGCCAGCCTGGAGGAGCAGATTGCTGGGTGTTGGGGGGTCAATGCCTGTCAGACAGATGTGGTGCCGGGAGGGTGGATTTGAAGTTCCATTGCACGGCCCGGCTCTGTCTGGGCCTTGGGTGCAGCTGGGACAGAGGGGGAAGGGATTGAGTGGGTGGGGGCCAGGACAGGGGGAGCCAGCAGCAAACGCTCCGGGTGCCCCGATAGGCCCCAGGGCTGTCAGGCCATGGTGTAAATGGACCAGCCCTAGGCCCCATGGGCTGAGCTCCCAGGCTTCTGCCAGGACTCTGGGGTTCCACTCGTCTGGCCCCCGCTCAGCCCAGTGCTGGGAGCAGCAGGCGGGATTGTGGGCCGGGGCTCCGGTCCGCGTGAGCAGCCGGCACTTTGCGTTTCCCGTTCCCAGCGAAGCGCAGGAGTGGCGGGTCAGTGTGTTGGCTGGGAGGATTATCACAGGCCGGGGTTTCTGTCGGGCCGGCTTAGGTGCGTCGGAGTCTCTCCTGAGTGGATCTGAGGGGATTGCTGCCATAATCGATGTAAATGAGGCTCCCGCAGGGCCACCCTTTACAGGATTAACGCAGTAACGGGATTAGCTGGAACAGGGTGAAAAATCCTTTCTCTGAGCCACGGCGTGTGGCAGGGCTGCGAACCCCCCTCCTCCGTGCAGCGCTGCGCTCCAGAGCGGGGACTGGCAGCTGGGGCTGGCCTCCACACCTCGCCAGCTCCCTGGGGAGGGGACAGGAGAGCTCCGGGGTGTAGCCCCTTGGGCTAACGTCCTTTTGTTATGCCCCCTGCTTTGCATTTGATTCTGTTCGGCAGCAATGCAAGTCCCCCCCGCCCGGCCAGGCCTGTCTCCTGGCTACAGCAGTTAGCAGGAGGCCTGTACGGCTCAACGGACTCTCGCATACTGTGAGACTGGAACAGAGGGTGCAATTACTCTGGCATCCATAGACTGCGCTCCGGGGTAAATGGAGGGGGCAGGCGCAGGGCTGGGGTCATTGGAGGATGCTGTGAGCTGGAGCTGGATGGACCAGTGGCATGTGGGGGGGGGGCCTCCCATCTCACCCCCTCTATCAGCTCATAGTTCGAAGGTGCCATTGCTCCCCCCAGCCTGCACCGCTGCCTCTCCCGACCCCTGGGGTGCCAGGACTCCCTCCTCGGCCATGCTGCCCGGGGGTGGGAGGGTCATCCCTGTGTGGTGAGTGCAGGGGGGGGTTGCTATGACCCAGGGGGCTGCAGGTGGCAGCCTGTGTCCGAGAAATAGAGGGGACCTGGGCGAGGGGTGGGTGGATACTCAGTGGGGGGTGCTATTGAGGAAGGAGCTGTGGGGGAGGGAGGCTGCTCCTGTAGTGTGTGGGGCTGTGAGCCCCAGGTGGGGGGGAGCCGTTTGCGGCTGGGTCGCTGCTGGTGCCCCACACCAGCACCTCCTTCTGGGAGAGGCTGGGTCCGAGCTTCTGTCGCCTGGTTCCCTCGTTCGCTGTGTCGGGGTGGGGGGTGTAAAATAGCCAGAGCCCTGGCTGGTAGAGGTGGCCGCTGGGAGGGTCTGTGCTAAGGACTGGGGGGTCTGGGAGGTCACGGCATTGGAGGAGGGAATCAGTTCTCGCACTGGTGCCCAGCGTCGCTCTGTGACCCGTGGTGCAGCTCTGGTGCAGCTCTGGGGCAGCCTCCCACTGAGACCCCATTACTGCAGTGTGGGCACCATGGAGGCAGCCCCTGTAGGTCTGTGTGGGGGGAGCCTGTGTGTGGATTTGCTTGAGGGAGCTGCCTGGCAGCTGCTTTAGTGCAGGGAGAGCCTTACCGAGACCTCGGTCTTCAGCTGATGCAGAGGGGCAGGGAGGTGTCCCTCGATTCTGACCCCCAGTCCCCTGCTCCCCCTGACAGCTCTGCCTGTGCCCCTCAATTCGGACCCGCAGCCCCTCTTCTGAGTCACTGCTCAGACGATCGTGGTGGTTTTGATGCTGATTGTGAGTCAGTGCCTGGTGTCTGGAGGGGCAGGCAGGTGTCTGAGCCTCCGGGGAGGGTGGGGGGGTCCCAACTCCATGTGAAGATTGGTTCTGCCTCTAGTGGCAGCTGGGAAAATGGCCCCCAGCAGGCCCTTCCTTCTCCACTCTGCCCTGTGCCCAGGCCCTGGCAGGGGAAAGGGCAAAGCCCCTGGCCTGGGAGAAACCCCTGGGGCCTTGTACAAAGCCAGAGGTCTGGGCAGCTGCAGTTTCCAGCTGGGTCCCTGCCCCGCGTCTGAGGTCTGTCTGGGAGGGGGTGGTTTGTATAGGCTGGCAGTTGGGCACAGGGATGTGGGTGTGAATCCCTTCCCTGCAGATGTGGGGCGGGGTGGGGGGTAGCATGGCAGGGTGGGGGCCCTGTGTGGGTCCTGCCTGCCCCCTGACACTGGCTCTCCCCCCAGCCTGCACCGGGAGGGCTACACGGTGCAGGTGAACGTCAACGACTACTTGGATATCTACTGCCCGCACTACAACGACTCGGTGCCCATGCACAGGATGGAGCAGTATGTGCTCTACATGGTGAACGCAGAGGGCTACCGTACCTGCAACGCCAGCCAGGGCTTCAAGCGCTGGGAATGCAACCGGCCCCACGCGCCCCACAGCCCCATCAAGTTCTCGGAGAAGTTCCAGCGGTACAGCGCCTTCTCGCTGGGCTACGAGTTCCACGCCGGCCATGAGTACTACTACATCTGTATGTGGGGGCCGGGGGGGCAAGCAGGGGGTGCTGGGGGGGCAGGAAAGCCAAGGGGGGCCAGCAGGGGGTGCTGGGGGGCAGTGGGGCCAAGGGGGGGTCTGATGGGGAGGGGGTGCAGCACCACCCGGGGAGGGGGTGCAGGGAGCAGCCTGCGGCATTGCATGGGGAAGGGGAGTTGGCTGGAAAGCCCCATCCCCTGGGCAGAGATGGCCCTTGCTCAGCTCTGCCAGGCTTGTGCATTAAGCCCGGGGCAGCTGTAAGACCGGAGCTGCCTCTGCAAAGCAATGGGTTCTGCATTTTATTCAGGGCGCCAGGGGGTGGGGGATGGAACAGGTCCTGCGGGGGGGGGGGGAATCCGCAGGTGCGGTGTGGCCCCATGGGACCCCAGCAGCCTCCCTAAAGCCATGCCGGGCTCCCCCTAGGGCAGCAGCCCCCTGTCCTGGCTGAGGGGCATGGGGGCAGGTGTAATCTCAGGGCTCCCTCATTCTCTTGCAGCAAGCCCAACGCACAATCACCGCCGGGCCTGTCTAAAGATGAAGGTGTTTGTGTGCTGCACCTCCAGTGAGTATAGCTTGCACATGCATGTGTAAATGCCGGGGGGCTGGGGCAGGTGAAGGGGCTCTTGGGAGGGGGTATCGGGAGTGGGGGCAGCCCCAGGGGCAGCGGCTCCCTGGCTTGTTAGTGCAGGGGGCTGGGCGTTGGCCCCTGAAAGCTCTCGGGGTGTCCCCTGGGCTGTGACTCTTCTCTCCTGCCTGCAGCCTCGCACTCCGGGGAGAAGTCGGTGCCCACTCTCCCGCAGTTCACCATGGGGCCTGAGGTGAAGATTGAGGACTTGGGTGAGTGCAGGGCACCAGTGCAGCACAGCAGTACAGCGTGGGGCAGTGCCCCCCACCGCCAGCACTCCCGCCCCACCCCCACAGCACCCCCTGCCAGGAGATGGTGGGGTTGGACTAGCCGGGAACTCCCTCCCCCCATCCTGCCTGTGCTCCATCTTGCACCCCACAGCGCCCCCTGCTGGGAGAGGGTGGGGTTGGAATGACCAGAAGATACCCCCCCATCCTCTGCCTGCCCCCCTCCGCCCATCCCCTGGACACCCACCCACCATGTCTGAGCGGCACAAATGCCCCTGAACTCCCTTGCAGGGTCCTGGGCCTGGTGGGAACTCGTCCACGCTGGGAGCTCGGCTCTGCATCCTGCCACCCCCTCTCACTCACTCACTCTCGCTGTCTCCACAGATAACTTTAACCCCGAGAACCCCAAGCTGGAGAAAAGCATCAGCGGCACCAGCCCCAAGCGGGAACACTTGCCACTGGCCGTGGCCGCTGCGTTTTTCCTAATGTCGCTCTTGGCCTCCTAGCCTGGCATCGGCTGGCCAGGGGGGCCTGGGCACGGCTCTGCACAGCAGCTGCCCCCGTCCCCGGCGCTGGGACTTTGTCAGTGGCTGTTTGGAAAAGACAGAAGGGGGCAAGACAGGGGGAAGCCAGGCCCCCCACTGCCCTGACACGGAACTGCAAGGCCCTGCTCTCTGCACTGCTGCGGCCAGAGACCCACTTGAGCCCCCCCACCGTGGGGGCGGGGGGGTGCAGCAGGGCGCCAGAGGGACGTAAACTGGCCTGGGAGCTGCTGCGTGAGGACAAGGAGGGAGTTTGCCCTGTCCCCTCACTTGCCTGAGCACGGGATCTGCCCCCGGACTCCAGCGACTGTCTCCTGTGGGGACTCGACTCAGCCCTTCTGGGAGTGGGGCATCCTGCGTGGCGAACCTCTGTGTCACAGCGCCCACCGTGTCCTGGCTGCCTCCGTCCCATTGCCTGGTGGCTCCACGTGGCTGGGCTGGGGGCTCTGTGGTGCCAGCCGGCCCTGGCTGTGGTTCGGGATACCCAGCATGCGGGCTCCATCCAGACGCTTGGCCGGGTCCATGTAGCCTGCAATGGAGGAACAGCGCCAGCCTCAGTGCGTGGGCTGGGGGCTGTACATACCTATGTAGAGATTTACACATCCTGTACAGAGAGTGGCTATCGAGCTAGATCTGTCTATCAGGCCCGTAGGCAGCAGTGTAGGCCCTGGACCGACCTGTACATAGTCAGAAAGTGTTGGATTCTCCTCGTCTTCTGTGAAGACCTAACCTATGCAAACGCACAGACACTTTTTGGGGGACAAAAAAGCAACTCGCCCTTTTTTCAAGTGCTTTGGCTGGTGATTTTCATATTCTGCTCTTAGTCTATAAAAAATAAAAGGATTAAAAAAACAATCCCTGGACTGCTTGGATTGGGGCCACAGGGTCCGGTGCCCTCAGGTGCAGCTGGCCGAGGCCTTTGACAAGCACTGCCAACTTCCTGGAACCATGCCCCCCCCTTCCCGGCTGAGCCCTCCCATCGTCACAGCTCCCCTGGTGCACTTGCGTGTGACAGCCCTGTGCACGTCATCCCAGTGTCTCTGCCAGGCCCGCCCAGCTTGTGTGGGGCTCAGCGCTGGGTCTGGCCCTGGCACCCCAGGATCTGGATGCCCTGAAGTCTGAATGGGTTCAGGAGGTGCTATTGCCCACCCTCGGCCCTCTGGGGGCTCTTGCTGGCTGTGATCCCTGGCCCCCGCCAGGGGGAGCGGGTTCAGTCCAGGGCAGGCCCCTCCCTGTGCAAACAGCAGCTCCAAGGGCTGCCCACCTGCTTTGTTGATGCACAAAGGGACCATTCATGCCCCTGCTCTCGGCGCCAGGTGCCTGGGGCTGGCTGGCAGCAGGAGGTGACTCAGCCGCTCCGGTACCTGCTCTGCTCCTTGGGGGGCAGGAGGGGGTCTGCTCCAGCTCCAGCTCCAGCTCCCTGACCCTCTTGGCTCCTCTCTGGTGTCTCCAGGCCTGGAGGAGGCAGGAGTGGGGGCTCCCCAGGACTCCTGTGGGCCGGGGCAGGGCTGGCTCATGGGGAGAGTGGGCTTGGAGCAGGACACCTAGACAAGCACCCAGGGTCTCCTGTCACCAGGGACCTGGTGATTCCCAGCCCAGAGCCCAGCAGGGGAGCACCAGCCTCAGGTAACGCTGGAGGAGCAGGGAAGGTGGGGCTGGCCCTCCTGGTAATGGGGTTCCAGCACTGCAAGGGGGGAGTGAGGTGGGGAGGCCTTGGGTGGGGGCTGGGAAGGTGACCCCTGGCACCTCCGTTGGGCCTTTGCTTCATCCTCGTAGCCCCAGATCCTGACGTGGCAGGGGTGCTGGCTGGTCCCAGGGAACAGCAGCCTGGGTGATCCTGGCCTCTGGCACTCAGTCCCTGGGGGCAGGGCTCCCTTACCCATGTGGCTGGTGGCAGGCCGGGTGCCATGCAGGTGTGCGGGGGGGCTGGCTGATAACGCCAGAGTCAGAGGAGCTGGGGCCAAGGCAGGGCCCCACCTGGGTGGCGTGTTGCTCCCCCCCCCCCCTCCAAAGCAGGTGGGAGGAGAGTTGCAAAGCCAGCCTGGGACCTGCCACCCTGCAGGGGTCAGGGGGCAGTGGAGTCCCACGGCAAACAGCGGGCAGAGCAGAGTGTGGGCAGGAGCCCTGGTTAGCCCCGGGTATGTAGGTGCTGGAACTGGGGGACTGCACCCCTGGCTTGAAGCGGTTCCCATCGTATCAGTGGCTCTCAGCATCCCCACTTGGGTATGTCTGTGTGCATGGGACTCGTCTGTCTCTGCACATGAGCATATATGTTGTCACGCAGATGAGCATGCGTGTGATTGCGTGTCCCTGCACAGGACCACTGCTCTCCCTCCCCAACCCACTCCAGTGACCCTAGGCCTGGCAGAGGTGGGAGATGTCCCTTGGTGTAAGAGCTGGCACCTGGGGGTGCTGGGTAAGTGGCTCCCCCATCCCAGAGGGGCTCGGCCCAGCTGGGGTTGAGGGGATGCACCAGGCGGCTCCTCCCGCTGTGCTTGGGGCCCGGGTGCTGGCAGTGCCCATGGCAGAGGAGCCTGTGGCAGAGGTGCCCAGGTGCTGACTCACAGCTGCATGTCCACTGTACCTGGCACCCCTGGCTGGGTCTGTTGAGCTGGGGGGGATCCTGCTCCTCCCTGCCCTCTGGGCAGCATCATCCCCTGCCCCCAGCTTTTCTGCTAGCACAGCGCCCCCTGCTCTCAGGGGACTTATGAGTAAGTTGCTCAACCTGCCCAGGGCTCCCTACTTTGGGGATGGTGGGGGCAGGGAGTGGATCTGGGTTTGTAGTTTGCAACCCAACTCCCTCTTCGCCCTGCCAGTGTGTGTGGGAGGGCAGGGGGGAGGGCTGGCACAGGGCAGCAAGGAGATTGGGCCAGGCCCTACGCCCCTGGGTCCCTGCTGCCGCAGATGGTTCCCTCTGGGGCTTGGCACTGGCTTGGTTCAACCTGTTTAAAATCCTCCCTTGAATGCAGATGAGGCCTGGAGGGGCCCTGGACCCCCCGTGCAGGCCCCCATTCCCACCTGCAGCTCTAGGGGCTCCCAAACAGCTGCTTTGGCCAGCCCCACAGCTCTGACACCCTCCCCTATGCAGGGCTGGGAATCTGAGGGACAGTGGCTCCTGGGGGAATGTGGGGCGGGCAGGAAACAGATTCCCTAGTTTGCAAAAACCTCTGTTGGGAAGCTCAATCCAACCCCAGTGTCTGAGCCCCACCAGTGCTCGTGCCCTGCCCCCTACAGCACCCCCTGTTGGGAGAGGTGATGGCTGGGGTGAGGGGGGTCCTGAGGCTAATGTGGCCTGACACTGCTCCCTAGTACCACTTGTGGGAGGAATCTCACTGGCTGACACAGACCTGGCAGAATGCTGGGTCCCCTGCAGCCCCCTCCAAGGGCTGACGGACCCTGGTGCGATGCTGGACCCTGGCCCGGGGCTGAGCTCCCAGCAGCCCCCTTGGGCAGAGAAACTCGGTGAGAGCAGCAGCTGGGGAAAGAGGAATCTGGCCCCAGGATCCCAGCTCCAGCAGCTGGTAATTCACTAAGTGAGGCCACAAAACCATTACTACCTCCAACCTGTGACTGCCAGTAGGGCAGGGCCTGGCTGGGTGTCGGGGCACTGGGACAGCTCTGGCCTGCTCAATCCCGGCCGGTATCTTGGAGCAGAGGGGTGCCCATCTGCCGTCACCGGTGCCCTGTGCTGCCCAGGGGGAGGTGCTCTCTGGAGCCTCCCACCCCATAGCTCCCCACACACTGCAGCTGGGTGTGCAGGCAGCTGCCCCCGTGGGGCCGGCCCAGGCTTGTCTGGGATGTGGGGAGGAGACGCAAACCTGCCAGACAGGTCCTGCTGGCGGGTGCTCCAGCCCCTGAATGGAGTTTACCTCTGGCTCAGGTGGGGAGTGTGGTGTTTACTCACACCTGGCTCCATGGCCACCCCAACGGGCCTGGCCTGGCTTTGCAGTGCAGCCGCCACAGACCTTGTGGCCTGTGAAAACCTGCACCCAGCCGGCTGGTGCTGCGTCAGGCCTGGCGCGTTTGCCAGCTGTAAAGTACAAGGCCTTTGTTGTCTGCACCTTTACCCAATTCCCCATTAGGGGGTCTCTGCACCTTGCTGCTGGCCAGGCCTGGAACCCCCCAAACTTCTTTTCCATCCTGGCTCCTCCAGCGAGCAGGTGCTGAGCGCTGCGGGGGCCCATGAGTGTGGGGTGCACCCCATCGCTGCTATGGGACTGCGGGTGCTGCTGCCCCTGTTGCTCCAGTGAGTCTAACGCCATCCCTGCCCAGAAGCGCTTGCCTCCCCCCAAGCGGGTTAACCCTGCCATTCCCTGTCCCGTGATGGGGGAAGCCCTGCGACTGGGAGCTCAGCTATACGGGGGGCTGCCCAGTCCCCGGTGGGGGCGGGAAGCCTGTCAAGGGTCCGGGAGCAGAGTCAAAGGAGCAGGTGTGGCCCCAGCACCCCCCAAGCCAGCCTGTTCCCCAAGGCCAGGCTGGGCATGTGGCCTCTGTCCATCCATGGGCCAGGCTAGGAGCTGCTGACATAACCAGGGGGGTCATTTCACAAAGGAGAGGCGAGCGCTCTCCTCCCTGCTGCTGGCCCCTCAGCCTCCGCCATTCTCTGCTTCCAGTCCCTCCGTCCGTCCCACTCTCCTCCTGGCTGGCGTGGGGCTCCCCTTCCCTATCCCCCCGGCCTGCGGTGGAGAGGCCTCTGGGGGGAAGAGCCTGTGATTTGCAGTTTGTAGGGGGGGTGGGGATTGCCTTGGTGCTGGGGAGTGGGGGGAGCCGAGTCAGGCCCTAGAGGGAGTAGCAGCTCCACTTGCAAAATCCCTTTTGCAACATTCCTGGAACTTGGCCCCTTTCCCCAGCCTGGCCTGACCCAGGCCCCCTGTCACGGAGTCCCCGGGCAATGCTCTGGAACTGCTCCCCACTAAGCCAGGCAGGACTTTGGGGAGCCTCCTTTCCCTTGGAGCAGACTTGTTTAGGGCAAGAAGCTCACACGGCTTCACCTCCTGGGTCTCTCCTTGGAGCATTCAGCATCCTCTGCCCCTCCGTGTGCTTCCCACAGCGAGCCCACCCAGCGGGGTCCTGGGGAAGCCACAGGGTTCTGCACCCCCCACTTGGCAGTCAGACGTGACTCTTAGCCAGCAAAACAGAGGTTTATTTGATGACAGGAACAGGGTGTAAAACAGAGCTTGTAGATACAGCGAACCAGACCCCTCGGCCGGGTCCATTCTGGGGGGCAGTGAGCCAGACCCCTAGGTCTGCACTTCACTCCTTGTTCCCAGGCAGCTCCAGACTAACCACCCCCTCCAGCCCCTCCTCTCTGCTCAGCTCCTTTCCCGGGCCAGGAGGTCACCTGATCCCTTTGTCTCCAACACCTTCAGTTGGCACCTTTGCAGGGAAGGGACCCAGGCCATCAGTTGCTAGGAGACAGAGGGTCAGGTATTTAGGTTCACTGGCCCTTTGCTCTGCAGCAATCACACACCCTTATCCCACCACCTAGATACTTAAGAACTGCCTAGGGGACACTGAGGCACCAACACAGTATTCAGAGCAAACATTAGGAACAGTCCCAGTTCATCACACACCCCCAGCAGGACTCGGGACTCCAGAGCAGGTTGCAGCCGTAGGGCTCTGTAGCCCCCAGGAGTTCAGTGGCACGGCACCCCCTGTATAGATTTGAGCTTGGTATGGACAGCACAGGCCCTTCCAGCCCAGGCGCTGCCCAGGATGCCCAGGAGTCACCCTCCTGAATGCTGCACCCACTGGGAGTGGCCCGGTGGGGCCCTGAGGAGCTCAGAGCCCCCATGTCACCATGCACACATGCCCTAGCCTCGGTCTCATGGGGAGGGGCAGCCCCTGTCTGGAAGCTGCCTCACCCAGAGAGCTTGAGGGAAGAGCTGGGGGTGGGGGGCCTTGGGAAGCTGGTCCCAGGTTCCTCTCTGGTTGAGGCAGGGGAAGGAGCTACAGACCCATCTGGGCTGGGACCCTGCTGCCCTGTAACCCCTGGGTGCGAGATGAGGAATGTTTTGCACAAGGGCCCTACTGGTACCAGGCTGGCAGCAAGACCTGCCGGGCAGCTCGGGCACCAAGCCACCAGCCAGCCAGTTAAATCTCTGGCACGTCAGGGAGACTGCCCCCGACCCGGGCCCCATGCCTCCCTGGGCCCGCCCCCTGCGCAGGCTCCCGTGTAGTGCCAGCCCCGGATCTCAGCTACCTGCCTGGCTGCACGGATCATGCAGCAGCCCTGGCCTTTGCTCCCTAATTAGGTCCTGGGACAGTCCCCCAGACTCAGTTACTCACTGCTGGCAGTGGCCAACTCACATCTGGGCTCTCTGCTTTACCTGATAAGCTATAAATAGCCTGCAAGGCGCAGGCCCCTTGGGTACCACCCACTGTGTGCGCCGCACGTCATGTTTATGTCTCGCACTATTTACACCTTGCACGCTCACCTTTGTCCTGCACACGTCGCCTAGCGTGTGAAGGGAGAGTCATGTGACGAGCGAGTCATGCCTGAGCGGGCATTGCCCTGCCCTGGCACTGACCTCACCCTCACCCCCACTCGACCGGGCTGGGCGCCCCCAGTGGGGCAGTGACCCCCAACCTGGCCCTGCCTCCATCCCTGTCCCGCTCATGTGCTTTGCCCAGTCATGCTGCTTCCGCCCTGGCAGCATCGGGGAGGGGTACCACCCCCCAGCACCCAGACTCCTGGCCACTGGCCACCCCGAAACCTCTCCTGTATTGGAAAGCCAGGGGCTGCTGATACCATCACCCCCTAGATCCGATTGCTATGGGACATGGGCCTCACCATGGGGCCCTGAGCCCCTACTCCAGTCCCCATATGGCCGTCCCTAGTTCACTCGGGGCTTTATCCCCCCACCCCCTCCCTGAATCCTACCCCCCTTACACACAGAGCAAATGATGAGGCCCGTGGGTCCCCAGCTCCCCCCACCCTCCAGCAAGCGTGCACAGCGTGCTGTCCTTGAAGTGAAATCACAGCCATAATCCTGTTATCACCAGGCTACTGCTGGCCATGGGGGAAGGTCACCCAGCGCAATCGGGGAAGGGGCTGCTGGGAACCTGCCGGGCTCGGCCTGGCCTCAGCTCACCTGTTTTGTGCCAGCACTGGCCGTGCTGGGCAGGGGGAGGGGGTCCTGTCTGCACCTGGTCCCAGGTGTGGGGTGTCCCAGGTGCAGTCGGGAGAGAAGGGGCCCGTCCTGGCTTGGAGTGTCTGTCTCCATTCCCGGGGCAGAGGCCCAGGGAGCTGGGCAAAGGCTGGAGTGATGGGTCATCTCACAACTCCCGTTGCCCGCTGCTTCGATTCTTGCTGGGCTCGGAAGCAGCTCCGGAGCCTAGGCACAGAGGGTGAGGGTCTCTGAAGGCGCCTCATGAGACAGTATCACCATCGGGACATCAGGGCTTTGTCAGTGGTTCAGGGGAGGGAGGCACCTGGGAGTCAGGACTCCTGAATTCTAGCCCTTAGTGTGACTCTAACGCTCTGTGTGAGCCTGGCCCCACTGTGTGCCTCAGTTTCCCCGGTTAGCTGTACGGTGGGGCTAACCCCTCCTTCGCCCCGGAGGGTGTAGTGTTAAAGCACATTGCGCCCCATGTGGGCCACCCTGAAGGTCATTATTGGGAGATTACAAATGCATGCAAGCAGGGGCAGCCCACGTCAAGCCACCACCAGCTTGGTGGGAGCTGGAATCCTGCTAATGCAGTAATTAAACGTTATGGGCTGACTTCAGGGCTGGCTGGGAATAGGGAAGCTGAAAGAGGCCATGGTGAGGGCCCCCCCCCCCCCACCACCACCACGGGAAGCTGCAGCCAGCAATGGTAGCTGGGTGCAGATGCAGATGGATCAGGTGCTGGGTTCTGGACAGGCAGGGGGTCCCTTGCTGTGGGATCTGGCACCTCGCAGACCCCAACGGACCTGGGATAGTGGAAGGAAGGCCTGGCTCCAGCCGCCCCCAACAGCCCCGGTCTGTGGCCATCGCATCCAGCTGCCCATGTGACATGCCCATTCGAGGGATGCCCTGGGGATCTGGGTGCTCGACCCTGACCGGTGCATGGCCCCTGGCAGGTGACTGGCATGGGAAGGTGTGTCAGGACCCACTCCCCTAGAGACAGGAGCGGAGCCAGGGTTTCTGATGCCCTAGGTGGACAGCCGTTTCGCCGCCCCCCGCGGCTCCAGTGGAGCTGCCGCAGTCGTGCCAGCAGGCGGTCTGCTGGTCTAAAGGCTCCGGTGGACCTGCCACATGACTGCGGTAGGTCTGCTGCAGCCTTTAGACTAGTGCACCGTCTGCTGGCACGACTGCAGCAGCTCCACCGGAGCCACCACAGCAGCGGACCGTCTGCCGGCACGACTGTGGTAGGTCCCCTGGAGCCGCGTCCCCCCCCCCCCGGCAAAATAGCGCCCCCCCCAAATTCTGGCGCCCTAGGCCATTGGCTAGGTCGCCTAAATGGTAGCGCCGGCCCTGCCTAGGGAGCCCAGTGACAGCCACGGTGCCAAGACTCAGAGGTGAAGTTGTCTTCCCAAGACCTTCCAGCGGCTCCGGAGACTTTGCAAACCCAGCGTGGCTGCAGCCAGCTCCAGGCCGCCTGTGCCGTGTGGGGCATGCAACATTACCCACAATCAATGGCTCTTTATGTAATAACCAAGGGGAAAGTTGTTTTGCAAGCAGGGCTGAGTTATCGGCTCACAACACTCTGGCGAAGCTTAACAAGAATGGATCGGTGTTCAGGGCAGATGCAAGGCGATAGCGCGCGGCCATGCGCCTGCCAGCCCCAGGCCTGAACAATCTCCTTTGGCAAAGGGATTCTCCTGGGAAGGCATTTCACAATATCAAACACTGGAGAGCAAATAGGAGTGGGGTGGGGGAGCTGGGCATATCTGTGGCTGGAACTGAGCCCTGAGAGAACAGACATGGCTGATAAGGGTGCCTGTTATCCAGCTGCCTGCCTATCAGAATCTCGGCTTCGTCCCCTGCACCTTATCAGCTGCTCCCCAAGCCCCATTTAGCTAGATGGTTTTGATGGCCCGGGAACACATCAGATAAAGCGGTTCTCTGGGAGGCTGGAGGGACAGCAGCAGGAAGGCATTGCCTGCAGGGCAGCTGGCCACTCTCCAGGATCCCTTCACCCACCACTGAAATGCAGCTGCCTCAGGCCAGGGAGGGGTAGAGGTTCTAAGGCCGCGGGCAGCCCAGCACTTAGCCAAACCACTGGCCAAACTCCCACTGGCTTCAGTGGGGCAGGAGCTGGGCCTTCATCGGTGCCCAGCACCAGGCCAGGACTGTTTGGCCAGGAAGTGAGGATCCCTGGATCCCTGCAGTAAGCAAGGTCTGCCAGGGCACCTCAGAGCTGGCGTTGAGCTGGGAGCCTGGGCTCACCCTGACCCAGTGGCTGGCAGGCTGCCCACAGTAAAGCACCAGGCCGGGCTCATGCCCAGTGATACCAACATGAGCCAGTGCTCGCTTGGGCACTGGGGAGCCACGTGTGGGCACCCAACGCAGGACACAAACCCACCCCAAGAGATGAGCCCCAGCTCCTGCAGCAGTGCTCCCAGGTGCCCGGTTTGTGTGAGCTGCTGTGTGCATGTGTTGCCTTGATCCCTGCTGTGTGTTATTGTGGTATTGCTGTTTGTGTGTGTCACTCTCTGGGTTGTTTTGCCATAAGTGTCTCTGTGTGTTGTCCTTTTGCTATCTGCCTGTTCTCTAGTGTGGTGCTGTTCATTGTACATTGTGTTGTGTGTTCTGTGGCTGTGTGTCTGTTGTTGTGGTGCTCCATGTGCTATCGTGTCCCGCTGTGTTGGTTTTGTTTTGCTCTGTATGGGTGTGTTGCTCTGTGTTGCTCTGAGTGTACTGCCCCATGCGGTGTCGCTCTGTGGGTCTGTGTGGTGGTTCTGTCCTGCTGCCCAGGGTCGCTCTGTGTTGTGGTACTGGCTCGTGGTGGTGTTGTGTTTCTTTGTGTAGCATTGCGCTGCTCTGACTGCAGGCCCCATGTGTTGAACCGCCCCGTGCTGTTGTGTCTCCGCTGGGGGCGGGCCGGCTCCTCCTGCCCAGGGCGGGCCCGGTACATAAGGCGGAGCGCTGGGGCGCCGTGCCCAGCACACAACGAGCCACCGACCGGCCCCATGGCGCTGCGCTGGGCGCCCCTGCTCGGGCTGTGCTGCTGGCTGGCGGCCGCGGACCGGCACCCGGTGTTCTGGAACAGCTCCAACCCCAAGTGAGTGCGGGGCCTCCGCACCCCGCCGCTCCGCCCCGCCAGAGAGCGCGGATCCACGCTCGGGGAGCCCCGGGAGCCCCCAGCGCGCCCCTCCCCCAGCGCCCGGCCCCGGGACCCCCGGTCCCCCCCACCAGCCCGGGCGCCAGCGCGCCCAGCTCAGGGGCGCTCGGGAAGGAGCCAAACGAATCTGGGCTGGGAACAACCCGAGGGTGCCCGGCTACGCCTGAGCCGTGCTCCGGTCACGCGTGGGGGGATCTCGGCTCAGGCTCCGGCTGCTGCCGGGCTCTGGGACTGGCCGCGCTGCCTGGGGGCGGGTTCCCGGGAGTGGCGGGGTCTCCCCGCGCCCCACGGCGGAGTTTGTAAACACGCGGGGGGCGGCCGCCACTTCAGCCTGCGCCCCAGAGACGGGCCGGGAGGCGAACGGGGAGCCCAGGCGGGAAGCTCGGCCTTTGTTCGCGGCTCGCGGGGAGGCTGCTTGCCAGCGGGTCCCGGTAACGATCCTTTGCCCAAGCGGCGCCTCCCTCCTCGCTTCGCCCACGGCTGTGACCCGCCTCTGCCAGCCGCGGCTCCGCGACGAGACCTGGCCTGAGCCGGGGGTCCTGGGGTGGGGAGCTGCGGGCTCCCCAGGACTGGGGCTGATCTGGGGGCGCCCCAGACTGGGCTCTTGCATTGACACGGGGCGAGCCGAGTAAAGCCCCCCCCCCCCCCCACGGGAGCAGGCTCCCCCCACGGGCTGCGGGAGGGGGGCAGTCCCGGCCCTGGCAAACCCTCTCTCGGGTCAATGTTTAATCCGGCCCGGTGCAGCAGGCAGGGCTGAAGTTCACGCGCCGCGGGGTGTTTGTGCCAAGCGCTGGGGCCGGGGGGGCCCAGCTGGCCCTTCCTTTCCCAGGGCCCAGCTCCCTGCTGGACATGGGCCTCTTCCTTCCCGGGGCTGGCGCGGGGCCAGGGGAAGGCGCCGGGGCACGGGGAAGCGCCTGCAGCGGCAGGAAGCCTGTTGACAAACACCTCGGTGGGGCAGCTGCAGGAGACAGGATGTGGGGCTAGCCCTGGCCAGGCTGTGCGAATCTGCCCCCCCCCCAGTCAGCTCCAGGTGTGGGGCTGATGGAGGAGGCAGGTCCCAGCAGGTTTGGGACCCTCTGTCTGTGCCTTGGGACAGGGCATGGGCACCAAGCTGGCACACCGGGTGAGGGTTATGCCCCACACAGGCATATGATTGGGGGGGTGCATCTGTCACGTGTCCCCCCTGGAATCCCCCCCGTCCCCAGTTAGGAGCTGCCACCTGTGCAAAGAAACAAAGAACTGGCTGCAACTGGCGTCCAACCACTGCAGGCTCTGTCCCCCGGGACCTGCCCCCAGAGCTGGTACCGCTGCGCAGTCACACCTCTGCCCACCTCATCCTCTTGGGCTGGCTCAGGGCACTGGGTGACCGGGCCACACTCCTGTAATCTTCGTCCCCAGTGCCCTCCCTGCACCCCTGCTGTGCAGGGGGCTGAGCTTTCCAAGGCGCCTGGTGCCAGGGCCCAGGTCAGCTGGTGTCCCCCTCCCAGTGCAGATGGGAGGGAAGCTTCTGGCTCTGACAGGCTGGTGAGCAGGGGAGGCCCAGACTCCACCAGTGGAATTACCAGTTGGAGAAGTGCCTGGTGGGTGCTTGCTGGGAGCCATCTCCAATACTCCCCAGCAGGGAGGGGTTGTTGCCCCGTAATGCACCACGGCCCTCCCCCAGTGCTGGAGCTCTCTGCTTGGGCACTGAGCCTTACACAGAGGGGCCTTCCCAGCTGTGTGGGGCAGGGGGACCACTCAGCTGCCAGCCCCAGCTTGGCTCGGGGTGTGAGTTCAGCTGGCTCACTGGCCCCAGGAGTGGCTGGGGCAGAGAAGCTTCTCTCCATCCCACCCCATCCCAGCTGTTGTGCTGCTTGCTGCAGCCTGCCCCAGAGATGACTGCAGTTCTGGGGGTGTCTGTGAGGTACCTGGACGGCAGGGGGCTGGAGCAGGGTCAGGGGCTAGCTGGTTTGGGAGGTGGGAGCTGCTGCCCCCCCCCTCCTCTGGTGGCCTCTCCGGTTGCAGAACCCAGTTCCCCAGGTGTTGCCATGTCCAGGTGACTGAGATGCCTGCCTGCAGCGGGAGGGGGCAGCCCCTGTCTGCCCGGATGGGGAGAGGAGCCCTAGTTAGGTGATGAGATGGACGAGCAGCGTGGAGCAGAGGAGACTGGCCATCTGCCCTGGCTAATGGGGCAGCTGCGACAGCTGCTCACATTCCCGGCTCCCAGGGGAAGAGCAACAGGACACCAAAGGGGGGTCAGTTACTCCTCTCCCTCCTCTACAACCCCCACCCCCCAAAGCATCAGCTCCATTGAGCAAAGGCAGCCGGTCTGTGATGTCAGGGGGCAGGTTTGGGGTGGGCCTGGTGCCCCCCCCAGGGGGAGAGATGGACCTGCCTGGGGGACAGGACGATTGGCTCCCAGGAATCTACCCTGGGGGAACCTGGAGATCCCAGAGCAGCATTAGGCTCTTCTCTGCTCTGAGGCTCCTGGCCTGACACCATGGGGAGGAGTGGGGCTTGGGGGTCTTGGCCCCATGCTGGGCACTGGAGGTTTTAACAGGTTATTGAACCAGGGCAGATTATTTTCCTGTCTGTTTCTTCACCTTGTAAAATTCCCCAGATGGTGTTTAAGGGGCGTGGGGGGGATATAGTGCTGGGAAATCAACCCCCAATCCAGTGGCTGGTCTGTTACCCCCACAGTCTGCACTGGCCCCTCTGTGTCTGGGGCATCTGCCCCTTCCCTACCCCCTCCCTGGACGTCTGCCCACCCATGGTGCAGAGGGCTGGCTGGGAGCAGAGGGCTGCAGTCTTGTCAGCACAATCTTACCCTGCGTGTCTGACCCCTGGGTGCTGACCACTGACCATGCCTCCTCCTGGCCCCAGGTTCCTGGCGGATGACTACACAGTGGAGGTCCGGCTCAATGACTACCTGGACATCATCTGCCCGCACTATGAGGAGGGCAGCGTGACGCCCCGCGCCATGGAGCGTTACACCCTCTACCTGGTGGAGTATGAGGAGTATGCGGCCTGCAAGCCCCACTCCAAGGAGCAGATCCGCTGGGAGTGCAACAAGCCAGCCGCCCTGCATGGCCCCGAGCGGTTCTCGGAGAAGTTCCAGCGCTTCACGCCCTTCACCCTGGGGAAGGAGTTCAAGGAGGGACACAGCTACTACTACATCTGTGAGTGCCCAGGGCGTGGGGCCTGGCTGGAGCTATGGGGGGCACAGGGGCTGGGGGGGTGGGGCCTGGCCGGGGCTATGGGGGGGCACAGGGGCTGGGGGGGTGGGGCCTGGCTGGAGCTATGGGGGCGCACAGGGGCTGGGGGGGTGGGGCCTGGCCGGGGCTATGGGGGCGCACAGGGGCTGGGGGGGTGGGGCCTGGCCGGGGCTATGGGGGGGCACAGGGGCTGGGGGGGTGGGGCCTGGCTGGGGCTATGGGGGCGCACAGGGGCTGGGGGGGTGGGGCCTGGCTGGGGCTATGGGGGGGCACAGGGGCTGGGGGGGTGGGGCCTGGCTGGGGCTATGGGGGCGCACAGGGGCTGGGGGGGGTGGGGCCTGGCTGGGGCTATGGGGGCGCACAGGGGCTGGGGGGGTGGGGCCTGGCCGGAGCTATGGGGGCGCACAGGGGCTGGGGGGGTGGGGCCTGGCCGGGGCTATGGGGGCGCACAGGGGCTGGGGGGGTGGGGCCTGGCCGGGGCTATGGGGGCGCACAGGGGCTGGGGGGGGTGGGGCCTGGCCGGGGCTATGGGGGCGCACAGGGGCTGGGGGGGTGGGGCCTGGCTGGGGCTATGGGGGGGCCAGGGGCTGGGGGGGTGGGGTCTGGCTGGGGCTATGGGGGGGCCAGGGGCTGGGGGATGTGGGGTCTGGCCGGGGCTATGGGGGGGTGCACTGGGGCTCAGGGATGGGGTGGGGCCTGGTCGGGACTATGGTGGGGCATACAGGCGCTGGGGCCCTGGCCAAGGCTGTGGTGGAGGATGGAGACCAAGTAGGAGGGAGAGTGCACAAGTTTGTGGGAGGCAGGTAATGACGTGGGGGTGACATCGTCTTTAAGGTGTTACGTGCCCCTTGCCCCCAAAAGGGTCTGCTCTCTGGCCACTGCTCTGATTGATTGGCCCAGGAGAGACCCTGACTCCCGGGGCCTCCCCCAGCAGCAGGAGAAACAGCCCCTGTGGCATGGAGAGCGCAGCTGCCGTCTCCCAGCCCAGCTCTGACCCACCTGTCTCTTGTCTCCAGCAAAGCCAATTCACCACCATGGCAACGGCTGCCTGAAGCTGAAGGTGACTGTGGCTGGCAAAGCCAGTGAGTATCTCTGGGGTCTTGGTCCCTCCCTGCCGGGCACAGAGCCCTCCCAGCAGCCTGGCTGCACCGCCATGCTGTGCCCGCCCTCCAGGGAAGGGCAGCCTGAGTCACTGGGACCCTGGCTCCTTGCAGCTCTGGGGGAGGGGCAGAGCCCTGCACGGGTATGAAACATGCATCCACCCACCTGGTCTGTGGCTAGAAAGCGGCTCCCTGCAGATTTGCAGGGCTCTAGGCACAGGCTTTGCAGATAGCAGGGAATGGGATCAACTCAGGCTGCAGAGCGAAGGGGTGAGGCTGGGACACAGGCTGGCGGCTGGGGCATGCAGTCAGTAACTGCCCTTCACCTTCTTGTCTCTGTTTGCTTTGCAGCTGGGATGCTGCCCGTCCACACCCCAATGCAGAAGGGGGGGATCCAGGCAGGTACGTTACTGGCGCTGACCAACAGACCCTAGTGGCCTGGTGTGGTCTCTGTCATATGAAGGGCTGTGGGGAGCAGCAGGCAGCTGGGTGAGGGTATTCCCCATGGAGCTGTGGGTCTGGCAGCCTCAGTCCAGATTCCTGAGATCCTCTCCCACTAGGATACAGGGAAGAGCCTGCTCTGGGTCTGGAATGCCAGGTCTTGGGGCAGGCTGCAGGCCAGGCAGAAGGGATATTGGCAGAGCCCTGCCCTGGAGGAATGCAGGATTGGGGGGCAGGACAAAGAGCAGCCACAAACTGTGGGAGGGAAGTGGCACAGCATGTGTCTGGCTGTGTCGCTGCAGCCGTTGCCTTGCGGCTCACGTGTGACCCCAGCTGCTGGGTGTCAGCCACTGGCTGCGTCTCAGGCCCTGGACACCCATGTCCGAGAGCTCACGTGGCTCCTGCGTTCTCCCCTCTCGCAGATGACGCGGATGTGCAGGTCCTGAAGAGTGTGGGCCAGAACTCGGCGCTGCGGAGCAGCAGCCCTGTCACCTTGCTCAGCCTCCTGCTGCCCCTGCTGGTGCCGCAAGGCCTGTGAGGTGGGAGCCTGGCTGAGCGGCACGGACTGAACCGCTGGATGGCTACTGCTGCTGGGATTGGACCCTGTGGCCCAGAGATGTGCAGGCCCCCAGCTGGGCTGTTGCAAACACTCATGTGAGCACCTCCAGCTGGTGTCTCACCCAGGCGTGCATTGGCAGCCTAAGGACTTATTAAGGGTCGAATGACCCAAGTGGTCAGTATTACGGGTCGAATGACCCAAAGCCGAGCTGAGCAACCAAAGCCACTGCAGCCCTGTGGGGAGCGGCCCTGCAGGAGGGGTTGCTCCTCCTTACCGCCAAAGAACAGACCACCAGCACTTTCAACCACTCGCTTTGAGAGCGGACGACAGCGGCTGCTGCCCTTGGCTGGACGGGCAGTGGCTCTGGACTAGGAGGGGGCGGGGTGCTGGCACCTCTGGCCGGCTGAGGCAGCCCCCGTGGAGTGTGGAGGATGGACAGGCCTTGCGGGCTGGTGGCGTGGAAGTGTCCTGCAGGCAGAGGCACAAGTGCTGTCCACGCAAGCAGCCCATGGACGGGCTGTGTCTGTGAGGCTGAATGCAACCCAGGGACTCTGGGTTTGCTGGGGCCATGGTACCACCTTGCTGGAGCAGGATGTCCTGGAGCAATATTCCTTCTGGTGCAGGATGCAGGTGTCAGCGATGTGGGTGCCAGGATTCCATACGGTGTGACGCCCTGGAAAATGTGTAGACGTGTGTGGAGCAGGTGCCCCCTCCCCAAATTCTGACCTCCTATGGCAATTCTGCTGATTACAGCTTGGCCAGAGGCCTGGGACTGTCTGGCCTGCAGCAGGGAGCTGGGCTGCAGGCTTCTCAAAGGAGACAAATATCTCGTCACAATGCCTGAGGATGGAATGAGCTGGCAGCCCCAAACACATGACACCCCGTTCCCTCTACTCACCTCAGCCTGGCCTCTCCAGAAACACTGAGAGCAAGAGTTCCTCGGGCACAAACTCCCAGCCCCATTCCTCTCTGCCTAGACTCATTGCCACAGTATCCCTTCCTCCTCTCGCAGCCCCACCCAGGACTCTCTGTCCTCTGCGTAAAGCAGCCACCTGTGCTGGAAACAGGGTGGGGCAGAGGCTGAGCGTAGCTGCTGCCTGGCTGGAGTTCCCACCATGGGCAGGTCTCTAGACGCGCTGTACGACCCTGTCTCCACAGCCTGTGTGGACCTTGGTGCCTGGAGGGGGCGGGGGGCTTGTTCACCCACACGCCTGCTGGGCTCTGTACCGAGGAGTGTATATAACGTGTCTCGATTTGTAAAGCTTCCTTTTTACCACTGAAATTTTTATACAAATGGTCTTGAATAAATATGTTTGGATATGGCCAGACTGTGGCTGCTGGGGTTGGGGGAAGGCGCCAACTGCGCTCATCCAGCAGCCCTGGCAGGCCAATACTGTAGGCCCCCTCGGACGCCCCCAACCTAGGGACCAGGATCGCTCCAGCATCTCCTCCTCAGCTTCCAGCCCTCCCCCTGCCCCCCAGTGAAGGGGCAGTGCCCAGGCCCCAGCTGGATCTCCCTGGCTAGAGCCACAAAGAAGGTGACAGGCAGAGAGCGCTACCCCTGGTCCAAACCTACCCTGCCCAGGGCTGCTCTCCCATCAAGCAGAGGCCTGTGGCTTCAAGACCCTGCCAGGGCAGCCTGTCCCCTTCCCAGCCTTCTCCACTCCTGGGAAAATGTCTGGCTGGTCCTGCTGGCCAAATGCGTGGGGCCTCTTAGGGGGAGGTGGGTAGAGCAGTGAGCTCTTGGTGACAAGGCTGTCGTAAACTGGCTGGGGTTTGTGGGGGAGGGGGGGCTGTGGAGTGGAAAGTGACACAGAAACCTCGTGCCTGATGCTATCGGTTATTTGGATCCAGAGTCACAAATGCTTCCTGAGCGGGGCGGACGGGAGGGGACAGGAGTGACTCTGAAGGGATGGGCTGAGTTGGGCCATGGATGACCCTGATCATCTCTCACTGTGCCCCCACCGAGCTGTGCTGTGTTTTCAGGCCTCTGGCGGCTGCAGCCCCACTGGGACAAACATAGCTGGCAGCAAGGAACGAAAATCAAACTGAGACTCATCCAGGGCCATGCAGTGTCTTTTTGACTCCCGTTCCTCGGAGCGGCCTGGCCAAAGGCAGCTGTGCTCGGCTCCTCTCCCCTTCCCCAGCCTTGGACTGAGCTGGCGACTCCTGCCCTGAAGAGGGGGGAATGACCTCAAAACCCTGCTCCACCTTTGTGTGCCAGAGCCAGGACTGTCCTGGGAGCAGAGATGTGAGCACCTCAACCGTGAATGTATTTATCCCTCCCCAGCTGTGCTGTTACCCCATTGCAGAGATGGGAACCGAGGCCCAGACAGGCTGAGCGCCTGTGGCAGAGCAGGGATTGAACCTGGGTATTGGATACCCTAAGCGCTGGGCTATTTGTCCCCTCCTAGCCAGGTGCTTGGATGGGTCCCACCTGACACTGCACCATTATGCAATCAACTGCTCCATAGGGGGACCCAGAGTCTGCAGCAGCCCAGCTACCTGGCTGTCAACACAAAACAGTCCTTTCACACTCACAGGCAGGAACCCCTTGCCCACTCGGCTGGGGAACCCCAGGAACCCTGGTTCCAAAACAGGCCATCTGTTGGTGGCCTGTGGCTGGCTGCTGGTGCGACTGGTGCAGGCTGCAGTGAGTCAGATTAGAGACTGGCACATCCGGAGCCTAATTACCACTCGCTAGAGACAGGCAGAGATGCAACATCCGGGCAGATGTGCAGGCATCACCCAAAGCCCAGCTGAGGCCCAGAACTGGAGCTGATGCACAGGCACTGACACACAGCCACTCACCCTGCCGAAGTCACAGGATGCTCACCAGTGTCCCGGGCAAGGAGGGACACAGCCCCCAAGCACCTGCAAGGTCCAGGCATGGCAGCCAGGCTCCTCTCTGCCCACCTGGGAATGGAACCCTCCAGCAGCCTAGGCCGGAGCCTTTGCAAGCCCTTGGGCTGGCCTCCTGTGGCAACTAGCCCCCTTCCCAAAGAAGCAGCCCCAGGAGGTGGAGTTAGGCTGGAGACAAACTCTACAGGCCCATCAGCCCAAAGCAACAGCTTCAGCTGAGCTCTGGCAGCTGGGCACAGATCGAGCAGGAAATGCCTTTAAATTCCCATAACAGGTGCTGCCCCCTCCATCCCCCCCCATCTCTGCCATCTGGTTAATGCACTGGCCCTGACACAACCCTGCTGTTCCACTCCAACAACCAACTCCACCTCCTTGGGAGGGGAAGACAAGCTCCTGCGCCCTGCCCTGTTCATTCTGTGACAACACAGCTCAGTGCCAGGGAAGCCGCTGTGACGCCATCACGGAATGAATCAGGCACACGGGGGCAGCCTGGCCCACACAGAGCAGCAGCAGCCCGTGGGACTGGGAAATGGCCAGGCGGGATCCATGGATCAGCAGCCCCGGGCAGCTGGGGCCAGGGAATGGGCACAGTGACACCAGGCCCAGGCTCCCAACTTCCATTCAGGGAACCTATCGAGCTACTTTTGTGGCTCTGGCTCTACCACTTTGCGGCCTGGGAGGTAGGTGAGTCAGGCTCCACCTCCCCCACATTGCAGACAGGCTGGGAAGCTTGGGAAAGGGGCAGTGAGTCACCCAAGGCTGCACAGGAACTGAACCCAGGAGTCCTGGCTCTCTGGCAGCAGTTAAACATGGCCTGAGCCAGCAGTGCCCCCTGCCCTAGGGACATCATCCTCTCTCTCTGGGGTCATGGGGGACGATTTCCCCGCATCCCAAAGCCCAGGGCCACAGGGATCCCTGCTGCTCCCCTCTGCCCCATGGAGGGTAGATCTGAGGGTGATGGGGAGTGGGGGGGCTAGGCTGGCAATATCTAGGGGCACCCAGAGAGGGCTGTTATGGGTAGCAGTGATTTTGGGAGGTAGACAAGGATTGGGGGAATATCTAGGAGTGTCAGGGGATGGAAGTACAGGGGCTGTAAGTGGGAGGCACTGAGGTCGTAATGCCCTGGGGGAGTGACAGTGGGGACGGGGGTCCTGGGCATGAGTGTTGTGGGCAAGGGGGGGCGGTGGAGGAGTGACAGTGGCTGGGTGTGTGACGGGCCGTGGGGCGATTGTTGAGGGGCGCTATACTGTGATACTGAGTGGGACTCGGGGGTGCTGAGGGGTGGCACTGTATTGGGGGTGACATAGGGGTGTTCAGAGGGGCTGGGGTGTTATGGTGTCATACTGAGGTGAGCTGGGGGTGCTGTGAGGTGACACAGGAGCGTGGGGATACTGAGGGGAGGCATGGGGGGGCTGTGGGGTGACTCAGGGGCTGTGGGGTGACCCGGGGCCGCGGGGGGGCTGTGGGGTGACACGGGTTTGACCCGGGGGCTGTGAGGACACCGAGGAGGTGGCGGGCGGGGGCCCGGCGGTCCCGCTCTCTGGAGTGTCCGGCCCGGGGAGGTGCCGGGGGCGGGTCCCGGCTGGGCCCGGCCTGGGCGGCCCCAGTCTCAGCTCCCGCCGGCCGCAGCCCAGCATGGACCCGCCGCTGCCGCTGCTCTCGGGGGCCTGCATCGCCTGCACCCTGGCCATGTTCGCCGCGGGCCTGTGAGTGCGGCCGGGCCGAGCCGAGCCGAGCCAGGCCCGCTCCGCTTCCGGGGCCGCGGCCGCGGCCGGGACAGGCGCCCGGCGGGCGGGGCGGCGGGTTACGTGGCATTGCAGGGGGCTGCGCTGGGAAGAGCTGTGGGTTCCAAGAGGCTGGGGGGTGTTGGGGGTTACTGGGGGTTGGGGGTTGTTGGGGGTTACTGCGGGTTGGGGGTTACTGGGGGTTGAGGATGTTGTGGGTTACTGGGGGTTGGGGGTGTTGGGGGTTACTGGGGGTTGGAGGTTGCTGGGGGTTGGGGGTTACTGCGGGTTGGGGGTTACTGCGGGTTTTGGGTTGCTGGGAGTTACTGGGGGTTGGGGGTGTTGGGGGTTACTGGGGGTTGGGGGTTGCTGGGGGTTACTGCGGGTTGGGGTTGTTGGGGGTTACTGCGGGTTGCGGGTTGCTGGGGGTTGGGGGTTACTGCAGGTTGGGGGTTACTGCGGGTTTTGGGTTGCTGGGAGTTACTGGGGGTTGAGGATGTTGTGGGTTACTGGGGGTTGGGGGTGCTGGGGGCTGTGCTGGGAAGAGCTGTGGGTTCCAAGAGGCTGGGGGTTGCTGGGGGCTGGGCTGGGGTGCTATGGATTACTAGGCATTGGGGGGGGCTGAGCATCGCTGTGAGTTGGCAGCACAGGTGCCGGCCCCTCTTAGCCCTATGGACACAGGAACTTGCCCTGGGGGCTCCCTCTGTTCCCAGTGGCTACCCCGCCCTCAGCCCTGTGGCATAGGCCGTGACTCACGTGGGCAGCACCTGGCGTGGCTGGGCCGCTGGAGTTTGACCAGCACCGAGCTGTCAGTTGTCACAAGGATTTTTAAAAGAGTGACTTTGGGACCATTTATTTGCTGGCCAGTGCTAGGGGGAGGCGAGTTCCATTTGCCAGCATTTCTCTGCAGTTGTGAGGGCTGGGAATTTGCGCCTTGCCAGCGCTAGGAAATTACCCCGGTTTATCCGTCCCACTGCAGCTGGTTCACGCAGCCCCGAGTGCGGACACAGCGCTAGCAGGCGGAGGCACTACCAGCACTGGAGTTATCCCGTCGCGGGGATGAGCTGGCTGGGGAGGAGGCCCCGCCACAGTGGGGGCCTGGCCCATCCCTGGGGGTGCACCAGTCACTAGAGCGATAATGCAGCTGGGCGCTGCCCCAGGGCAACGCTGGGTCCAGAGCCGGCCCCACCAGTCCTGTAACCATCTGACACCAAGGCTGAAAAACGGCAAATGGCAGCACTGCTTCTGGGTGCCACCCTGGACGCAGCCTCTCCGGCTGTGCCCTCTCAGACTCGGGGGGTTGGGTCCCCTCAGACTTGGGGGGATGGGAGGCATCTCTCACGTGTCTTATCCCTAGGACTGACCTGCGCCAGATGTTTCGGACACAGAGCGTGGAGAATATCCAGTTCCTGCCCTTCCTTACCACCGATATAAAGTATGTCCAGCCCCCGCTGACATGAGGAGACAGAGGGGGCACAGGCCGGAGGGTCATGTGGTTGATGGAGTTGGGGCTCAAGTGGTGGGGAGCTTGGACAACAGCTAGGCAGGGCACGTGCTCCAGTGGCTTGTACAGTGGGGGGAGCACATGTTCTGGGAGGCTCGCGTGTGGGGACGTGCTCCGGTGCTGGAGGGGCTCCCCACCCCACAGGCAGCAGCGCCAGTGACCACCCAGCCTGGTCTCCCCTTGCAGCAACCTGAGCTGGCTGAGCTACGGGTGCCTGAAGCAAGACTGGACGCTGATCACCGTGAACACCATTGGGGCGGCGCTGCAGAGCCTTTATATCCTGGTGTACTTCTACTTCAGCCCTGAGAAGGTGGGTGGAGAGCAGGTCCCTCGCCAGGGAGGGCTCCAGGGGGCTGGCGTAGGTGGGAGGTGCCGGGGAACGATCCCTGTGAAAGGGAGGAGTTGGCATAGCGAGGGAGGTGCCTGGGGCAGGGTCTGGCAGTGACATTTCTTGGGAGGGGGTTTCCTGTGCCTTCCTGTGATTGGCCCTGACTGCCCTCTTCCTTCCCCCAGCGCTGGGTTCTGCTGCAGAGCACGGCCCTGCTGGGGGTGCTGATCCTCGGCTACTGCTACTTCAACGTCCTGATCCCCGACGTGGCTGTGCGCCTGGCCCGCCTGGGGCTTTTCTGCAGCGTCTTCACCATCAGCATGTACCTCTCGCCCCTGGCTGACCTGGTGCGTGCGGCCCCCTCGGGGGGCATTCTGCTGGTTCAGGGCAGAGCAGCGCATGCTGGGGCCGTTGCGCTCCTGCAGGTGATGTGCAGGGCCCCTCGGCTTGGAGCGGGGAGCCCAGGGGAGAACCTGGCAGGTCGCTCAGCTCTGGTTCTTCCTTGACCCCACAGCCTCGCAGGAGACAGCTGTTACTCTGCAAGGGGCCCTGGCTGGAGTCTGCAGGAAGCGCCCCTCAGTGCCCTGAGCTTAGCCCCTGCTGTGTCCCCTGCAGGCCAAGATCGTCCGGACCAGGTCGACCCGGTGCCTGTCCTTCCCACTGACTGTAGCCACCTTTCTGGCCTCAGCCAGCTGGACGCTGTATGGCTTCCAGCTCAGCGACCTCTACATCATGGTGAGTGCGGTTTCGCAGGGGAGGGGAGGGGGGCGCCCCGCCGTTCACTGCCATGTGGGAGGGCTGCCCTGGGAATCTCGGGGTGCAGGCCAGACCCCAAGCGAGCACTGGGCACTGTTCCCGAGCCATCCTGCGGAGCCCCCTGTGCTGCCCCGTGACTTGCGCTCAGGGCGATGGATAGTGATTTGAATTAATTGGCTGGCAGGCAGTCGATACAGCTTCCCCATTACATGTGGCTGACGGAGCAGCTTGGGGGTGAGGAGGGGGCATGGAGGACAGTAAAACAGCTGCAAGATTCATAGTTCTTTTCTCTCTGTGCCTCTCCCCCGTCCCCGTTCCCTTCCCACTCAGGTCCCTAACATCCCCGGGATAGTCACCAGCATCCTGCGGTTCTGGTTATTCTGGCAGTTCCCTCTGGACCATGACAAGCTTTACAAGCCCCTGCAGGCCTGAGACCTGGAACCTGCCGTCTCCGCTGTCCTGGGGCAGGAAGGAACCTCACTGAGCCCTTGAGGTGGGGAGCCGGCGGCAGGTGCAGACCCAGCTCCTCAGCCCAAATGATTTCCCTCCCCCCAGTATGTTCACTGACCAATGAAGGGAGAAGGAGCCAATGCTCACACTGTGATTCTACCACCCTTGCCCCTGCCCTGGTGGAGGCCCCTGCCAGCTGCCCCTTAGGCCTGCCTTAGCCAAAGAGCCTACACGGGTACTGCCCCCTGCCTGGGGCTCTGAGGAGCCATAGCTGCCTTCCCAGCTGCCTCTTGCTGCAAGGGATGGCTCCTGCCCCAGCTCTGTGCTACCTCCAGCCATTTTCATTTTTCATTAGTTTGCTTGATTGGGAATAGTGCTTTGACACTGCAGCAGTGCCCCTGCCTCCCCCATGCAGCTGGCCAGCTCTGGGGACTTTCTTCCTCCCTGCTGTGCTCAGTCATTCCAGGGGAGCTGTGGTGGGAGCCAAGTGCGGTGCTGGGGGGCTGCCCTCTTCTCTGTTGGATGCCTTGGTTTGTATTGCGGTTTGGTACGAGCATAAGTGCCTTTTAATAAATCAAAGCCAGAGCGTGGTGCCTGTTTCCTCAGCTCTGGGCACTCCTAGGTACGGACAGCAGGCCGGGGCTGTGGAGGGCCTGCACCCCCTGGTGCCCCCCAAAACTTGGTGGGTACACGGGAGGATACAACCAACAGCCCAAAGGCACATTCAAACCCCCAGCCCTGGTGCCGTTACTGGGAACTAGGTCCCCCTCCCAGCTCAGTTTAAGGCAGAGGAGAAAGACAAGGGGGGGGGGGTATCCTATGGCCTGACCCTGCAGGCCCCTCCCCAAGTGTCACAGAGTCCCTGGGCGATGCTCTGGAACTGCTCCTCACAAAGCCAGGCAGGACTTTGGGGAGCCTCCTCTCCCTTGGAGCAGACTTGTTCAGGGCAAGAAGCTCACACGGCTTCACCTCCTGGGTCTCTCCTTGGAGCATTCAGCATCCTCCACCCCTCCGTGCGCTTCCCACAGCGAGTCCGCCCAGGCGGGGTCCTGGGGAAGCCACAGGGTCCTGCACCCCCACTTTGCAGTCAGATGTGACTCTTAGCCAGTAAAACAGAAGTTTATTCGATGACAGGAACAGGATCTAAAACAGAGCTTGTAGGTACAGCGAACCGGACCCCTCGGCCGGGTCCATTCTGGGGGGCAGTGAGCCAGACCCCCACGTCTGCACTTCACTCCTCGTCCCCAGCTAGCTCCAGACTAACAACCCCCTCCAGCCCCTCCTCTCTGCTCAGTTCCTTTCCCGGGCCAGGAGGTCACCTGATCTCTTTGTCTCCAACACCTTCAGTTGGCATCTTTGCAGGGGAGGGGCCCAGGCCATCAGTTGCTAGGAGACAGAGTGCCAGGCATTTAGGTGCATTGGCCCTTTGCTCTGCAGCAATCACACACCCTTATCCCACCACCTAGATACTTAAGAACTGCCTAGGGGATACTGAGGCACCAACACAGTATTCAGAGAAAACATTAAGAACATTCCCAGTTCATCACATCTCTCCCCTCTTCGAGACCGAACTGAGCCAGGTCACTCCAGCCAGTGACCTGGGGAAGTTCGAACCCACCAACATTTCCATGGATGCCCCAGCATCTCTTTCATTTCTTGGTGGGAGTTACACCAGGACAGTCCAGTTTCAATACCCCTGGGGTTCAAACTGGGATGAGGTCTTTTCCCAGCACTCTGGTCTGAGATTTAGGCTCTCTTGATTAAGAGCCCCCATCTTGGCCCTGGTCAGCTTTGGTCTTGGGCAGCCGCTCCCCACCTTGTGGCCCAGATACAACACCTCTGCCGTCCCCACCTTACACTTTCCAGCTTTTACCGTCAGTCCTACCTCCTTGAGGCAGCCCAGCCCTCTTCACCTGGGACACCTGTTCCTCCCAGGTCTGGCTAAAGATGCACATGTTATTAGTGTCTGCCAGGGCCAAGTTCTCCATCCCTCTCAGCTTGTCTAGAATCTCCCCAGGCCTAGGCATCGGGTCGGCCTCGGACACCGTGATGGCTTTAAGCTTCTGATAGTCCCCACAGAACCGTATCATCCTGTCTCTCTTGGGGACCAGGCCCCTGGATGAGGCCCATGGGCTGTTGAACAGCTGGATCACATCTAAAACCAGCATGTCCTTGACCTCTCTCTCCAGGTTCTGGGTTGCTTTCTCAGTGACTCTGAATGGGGAACACCTGATGAGGAGATTGGCTCCCACCTCAGGGAAAAGATCCACCAGGGGGTCTTCCCCCTTCTCCTCCCAAGCCTCCCCTTTCAGGTCCAGGGGTCCCCTCAAGCTCCTTCTATACAGCAGCTCAAAAGGGAAGAACCCTGTGGATTCCTGGGGCACCACCAACTGCCTCCCAATCCCCCCCAGTTCTACTTCTCCTTGGGGAGCCCATTCCCGGTACAGGAATCCCTTCTCCCGCAGGACTCTGTCCCTGTAGCCTTCCCCAAGGGGGTTTGCAGCGCTGTGGCCAGCAAGTTCCCTCAGCTTCTTCAAGGAGGGATCCTTCCACAGCTCGATCTGGGATTCAGCTGCTGGGGCAGGGAGTGGGACCTGCTCCCTCTCGCTGGCTGGGCCTGGGGTCACAGCCCCCCTGAGCCCTGTCCCTGGCAGCTCCCTCCCTGCTGTGTAATCACTTCCCAGCAGCACATCTGGACCAGGCAAACCTGGTTGGCAGCCGACCTGCCCTGCCTGGGTGTCCCCCCATTCAGCTGGGGTCTCAGCTCCCCCCGGTGCTCAGCGCTGCACTTGCTGTCCCAGTGGGGGCAGGCAGCGAGCTCTCTGCTCTGGTCACAGCATCAGCACCAGCGTGAGCCCCCTCTCCGGTGTGCAGGGGGGGGGGGGGAGCATCTCTCCCTCCCACTCAGCCCCAGGGGGGCTGGTTACAGGTAGGCAGGTATCCTGAGCCCAGCAGCCCCTCCCCATTGCCAGCCAGGTCATTTGCATTTTCACTGACCATTTCCATCCTAGCCAATTGGTTCCCTGGATTCAAATTCAAACCCTTGTCCATTACAGGAGCAGGGCCTGGATCCTGTCCCAAGGAGACACAGTAACCCCACAACAGGGCCTCACAGCCAATATTCTGGAGAACCCCAACGATCAGCCAGCCTGACCCCTCCTGGGTTTGGACAGGGATCCAGGCCATCCAGGCAGGGAGAGGAGCTCCACCCCGGGGACCTTCACCCAGGTCCCTCAGCACCTGCAGCTGCACCACCACAGTTTTCTCTGTCCCAGGGTCTCGCCTCCACAGGCGTGTTTCCCCACTGACCCCTGGGCAGCCCCCTATGTCTCTCCGCTCCACCATCACCAGTCCATGCTGCTGCTGCTTCTCCTGCAGCTTTTCCTCAGCCTCTTGCTCTCTCTCACAGTCCTCTCGCTCTCTTGGACTCTGCTCCCATCCCATCCGTCTCCAATCCCCTGATGGGACCCCGATCGTGAAGACCCTTGTCTGGTTGGGGACCAGACTTTTGGGGATGTCTGGCTGCTGTTCCAGCTGCTCCCAGATCCTTTTGTAGCCCCATCTGGGTCAGGAATCTGCTCCTCAGAGCGGTCCTCCTCCTCCAACTGCACAATTAACTGTGCCTTGGTGAACTTCCCCATGCGTAACCCTCTCTTTGTGCACAGGATCACGACGTCCTTCTTAAGGAGATGATGATACTTCACCGTTCCCAAGTGGCTCTGGACTCACAGGCCTGTGTGCTCTTGGCTCCCCCATGGTTTCCAGGAAGAACCCCTGGTGTGCCAGCCCTTCTCATGATCACCACCTCTTTGCCAGGGTCGAGCTGCAGACTCCTCCACCCCGGGACTGCTCCTGCAATCCTCAGGGGAACGCTGCTACTGCAAAAATCCTTTTCTCTCCCAGAGTTGAGTGGCAAACTCCTCCGCCCCTGAGACCGCTCACTGCAGTCCTCAGGGGGATCCCGTTACTCCAACAATCCTTCTCACTGGTCACACACTCCCAGAGGTTAACTGCCCCCTGAAACCGTCCCTCTCTGGTCCTCATTATCCCCCTTTGTTTTACTGCTCCCCAGTCACTTACTGCAAGAAGTGCCATTCACGGGGTGCGGTACATCCCACCTCTGCCACCAGTTGTCACAGAGTCCCTGGGCAATGCTCTGGAACTGCTCCCCACAAAGCCAGGCAGGACTTTGGGGAGCCTCCTCTCCCTTGGAGCAGACTTGTTCAGGGCAAGAAGCTCACACAGCTTCACCTGCTGGGTCTCTCCTTGGAGCATTCAGCATCCTCTGCCCCTCCGTGCGCTTCCCACAGCAAGTCCTCCCAGCGGGGTCCTGGGGAAGCCACAGGGTCCTGCACCCCCACTTTGCAGTCAGACGTGACTCTCAGCCAGCCAGTAACACAGAGGTTTATTCGATGACAGGAACAGGGTCTGAAACAGAGCTTGTAGGTACAGTGAACCGGATCCCTCGGCCGGGTCCATTCTGGGGGTCAGCGAGCCAGACCCCCACGTCTGCACTTCACTCCTCGTCCCCAGCAAGCTCCAGACTAACAACCCCCTCTAGCCCCTCCTGTCTGCTCAGCCCCTTTCCCGGGCCAGGAAGTCACCTGATCCTTTTGTCTCCAACACCTTCAGTTGGCACCTTTGCAGAGGAGGGGCCCAGGCCATCAGTTGCTAGGAGACAGAGTGTCAGGCATTTAGGTGCATTGGCCCTTTGCTCTGCAGCAATCACACACCCTTATCCCACCACCTAGATACTTAAAAACTGCACAGGGGACACTGAGGTACCAACACAGTATTCAGAGAAAACATTAAGAACATTCCCAGTTCGTCACACCAAGTCAATGGGTGCCCTGTCCCAGGAAGCCCTGGAGGGTCACATAGGACATTGTGTCCAAACACGTGGGTGCCTGGGAAACGGTCTAATCCTACTTGGGGCTGAAGGGACAGCCACGTTTGGATCAACCTGCTCCAAAGAGCAGCTTCCCCCCCCCTCCAGCCTGTGCTGATGGGGCTGTTCTGATCCTGGCTGTGCCCCCAGGGAGCCGAGAGGATGGGGTGGCTGCTGGCAGATCCTACCTCCTGTTACCTGGCAACACGCAAGATGTGCAGGATCATCCTAGCAAGGGCAGCTCCTCTCTGCCCTGGGCTGGGGCTCGACAGGGTGGCTGCTGCTGGGAGTCCCCATGAGGCTCCCTCCCTCCGTCTCCACCCTGCAGGGCCCCAGCCAGGGTCACACTGGGAGCTGGGGAGTGTCCCTCAGCTGAGCCAGCTGCTCAAGGCAGGCACTGCCAGGCCACGCATGGACGAGACTGCAACGAACTGGCTGTCCCGCCTTCCTTGCTGCCACTGTTGCTCAGGAAGCAGCTAATTAGTTGCTCCTGCTAATTAGCCCCATTCCTGCCTTTGATATCAACTGCTCCTTTTGCAGAAGGATGCGCAGCCAATAATTAAGAACAAGAAAGTCCTTTGGCTGGTATGCAAGGAACCCAGGGAGTCTGCCAGGGAGGCAGGCCCCAGCGTGTGTCACACAGGCAGCAGCCCCACCCTTCTGGCTGTGGGGAGCCACATGGGCCCTCCAGCAGGGCCTGTGCCAGCCAGGGAGACAGCCCATGGCTGGGGCTGTTGGGCTACTCAGGAGCAAGGGATTCCCTGAAGGAAGCAGCCTCCCCCTTGCCTTCTGGAGTGCAGGGGGCTGTACAAAACCCTGCTGAACTTGCTCATCATCTTCAATCAGCCTGTGAAAGTCTCCGGGCCATGGAAGCAAGGTTCTCACTAGCACGGCCTGGCCCACCCCACCCTGGAAATGACAACTCCTCCCACATCCCCGGGCCAGCAGCGTCACCCAGCGCCCAGACAGCATGCTGGAGCCTGAGCTGGGGGGGCTGCAGCCTTGGCATTCGGTCTGATCCACAGCCCTGATTTAATGCCCACTGACTGCTGAGAGCCAGGGAGGGGCCCCTAGGGAGAGGGGAAGGTACAGGAGTCTCTGCAGCTTCCTGCTATGAGTAACCAGGGGAGTCGGTGTGCAGGGAGCTTGGGCTCAGACAGTCGCCTGGGGGTGGCTAGCCCAAGCAGTGCCACCCTCAGGGGACTGAAGGAGACAGTACAGGATTACCCACCTCCCTAGGACAGTGCTCAGGTCCTTGCTTGCACCCTGCATCTGACACAGAGCAGCACAGTGCTCCCCGCCGCTGACTCAGAGGGAAGAGCACCCGTCAGTGAGTCACTCCCAGCAAGGAACCCAGGGAGTGACGTGAGTGATTCCTGGGACTCTGATCCAAACCCTGGCCCTGTCTGCTTGTGAGAGCAGCTAGGAACTGCACCGGGGGCCTGGCTGCAGGAGTGAACGGAGTCCCTGAGCAGCAAGCTGCACCACTGACTGCCTTTAATTACCATCACCATGGAGTCCCCACCCCACTCGTGCACTCAGCGCCATGTGTCACCTGCCCTGTTCTCCTGAGCGCCTGGACCAGCCCCCTGCTGCAGCAGGCACCTACCCAGAGCCCACCTGCGATGGCCCTTCCCCAGGCTACCAGCAAGGCTCAGCTACACAAACTGATCCTTTATTGTGCTAATCCAAGCGAGGTGAGCGGCCTAGCTCCCTGGGGTGCAGCCTCCCCACCCCGCGGGTCAGAACTTCAGCCCTCGTCGGCTCAGGTCCGCCCGGGCCTCTCTGATCTGCTCCTGAAGCTCCTTTGCTGCAGCCTCACAGTCATTGAATGTAGCCAGGCGGTAGCCAATGGTCCCCAGGGAGTAGCAGCCGAAAGCCACCAGCAGGTACACAGGGAAAGGCCAGAGCACCTGCTGGCAGGGCAGAGGGAGGTGGAGGCCCAGGGGGTCTAAGGCCAGGGTGGCCCAGGCGGTGCCCAGCAGGGCCAGTCCGCACAGCCACTGCACCAGCTTGGTCATGGTGCGCGCAGCCAGGTCTCTGGGCGCAGGATGGGCTGCAAGGGAAACGCAGAGAGCAGGTGAGCAACAGAGCGCGTCAGGGCTGAGATGCTGATAGCCCCCCACACACACCTGCTGCAGCCCTGCCAGGCCCTGATACACCCCCCTGCCCCGATACACCCCCCCTGCCCCAATACACCCCCCCTGCCCCGCCGGGCCCCAATACACCCCCCTGCCCCAATACCTGCTCACCTCTGCTGGGCCCCGATACCCCCCTCACTACCCCCCCCCGCACCCGATACCCCCCCAGCCCGTGACACCTGCCTAGCCCTGCCAGGCCCCGATACACCCCCCTGCCCCAATACCTGCCCACCTCTGCTGGGCCCCGATGCCCCCCCCGCACCCGATACCCCCCCCAGCCCGCAATCCCTGCCAGGCCCCGATACACCCGCCTGCCCCAATACCTGCCCACCTCTGCTGGGCCCCGATACACCCCCCACTAGCCCCCCCCCCGCACCCGATACCCCCCCCAGCCCGCGATCCCTGCCAGGCCCCGATACACCCGCCTGCCCCAATACCTGCCCACCTCTGCTGGGCCCCAATACCCCCCCACTAGCCCCCCCCGCACCCGATACCCCCCCCAGCCCGCGATCCCTGCCAGGCCCCGATACACCCCCCTGCCCCAATACCTGCCCACCTTTGCTGGGCCCTGATACCCCCCCCAGCCCGCGATCCCTGCTAGGCCCCAATACACCCCCCCAGCCCGCGATACCCCCCAGCCCCGCCGGGCCCCAATACACCCCCCTGCCCCAATACCTGCCCAGCCCTGCCAGGCCCCGATACACCCCCCCTGCCCCAATACCTGCCCACCTCTGCTGGGCCCTGATACCCCCCCAGCCCGCGATCCCTGCTAGGCCCCAATACACCCCCCTGCCCCAATACCCCCCAGCCCCGCCGGGCCCCAATACACCCCCCTGCGCCAATACCTCCCCACCTCTGCTGGGCCCCACTAGCCCCCCCCACTACCCCCCCCGCACCCGATACCCCCCCAGCCCGTGATACCTGCCTAGCCCTGCCAGGCCCCGATACACCCGCCTGCCCCAATACCTGCCCACCTCTGCTGGGCCCTGATACCCCCCCAGCCCGCGATCCCTGCTAGGCCCCAATACACCCCCCCAGCCCGCGATACCCCCCAGCCCCGCCGGGCCCCAATACACCCCCCTGCCCCAATACCTGCCCACCTCTGCTGGGCCCCGACACCCCCCCCAACTAACGCCCCCCCCCCGCACCCGATACCCGCCCAGCCCTGCCGGGCCCCGATACCCTCCACTAGCCCCCCCGCCCCACTGGGCCCCGAGAGCCCCCCCCACTCACCGGCCTCCCCGCACAACCGCCAGCGGCCTCTTCCGTCGCGGAGCTGACGTCTCTCTCAGGCGCCGGGGCACGTGTTCGACGTGCTCGGCCCGCGGCCTTCTGGGAGTTGGAGTTCGCGAGCCTGAGCCGTCGGGGGGGCTGCCCCGTACAGCCTCCCCCCGTGACCCGCGGGAGTGGGAGCCCCCTGCCCTGCCTGGCTCCCCCTGGGACTGGTGCCCCCCCGGGCGCCTGTTTGCAAGGAGCTCCGCGCCGGGACACCGTGTGCCTGGGAGCCCCACACCCGCACGTGCTGCCGGGGGCAAGTCCGCCAGTTCCGCGCGAGGGGTGGCGGGGGGCACCGGGCACCTGCGGCGGGGTCCGGAGCCGCACCAGGCTGGCCAGCAGGCCGCACAGACACTGAGCTGAGCAAGGAGGCTACGCGGCTTGGGCATGTGAAAAAGACAGAAATGTTCTTCTAGACAAGCCTGGAGCGGCACCACGTGCGTGCGGGAGGACAGAAGAGAGGAGGTGACATGTGAGAAACCACGGAGAAAGAGGACGCTGTCATGGAAACCGACTACAAGAGAATTACAGAACTGGAAATAAAATCAATAAAACCAATGCCAAGTGCTTCACTTGGGAAGGGAAATTAAAATGCCCAGCTACAGAATGGGGACTAATGGCTAGGAGGCTGTGCTGCTGCAAAGGATCCGGGGCTTAGAATGGGTCACAATTGGAAGGTGAGTCAACAATGTGAAGCAGTTGCAAAAAGGCTGCTCCTATTCTGGGCTGCATTAACAGGAGGTAATTGTCCTGCTCTGCTCAGCACTGCCAAGGTCTCAGCTGGAGAACTGGGTCCAGTTCTAAGCACCACACTTCAGCAGAGATGGGGACAAATTGAAGAGAGTCCTGTGAGGAGCAACAAACCCGATCGAAGGTTTAAAAAAACGAGCCTAGGACAGAGGAAAGGTTGAAAACCGGGGCATGATCAGTCTTGAGGAAAGACGACTGAGGGAGGGACCGGAGAAAAGCCTTCATATAGGTTAAGGCAGGAGTTCTCAAACTGGGGGGCATAACCCACAAGGTGGTTACATGAGGGTTGCCAGCTGTCAGCTCTGTGTGGCTGAGAGCCCCAAGCCCCCATTAAATTAAATTGCCGCTCCCCTCATTTTGAATTTATAAGGGGGGGTCACACTCAGAGTTTTGCTGTGTGAAAGGGGTCACCCATCAAAAATGTTTGAAAACCCCTGTGTTAAGGACTCTTATAAAGGGCTGGGAGTGGATGATGGGATGGGTCACTCGATGATTCCCTGTCTCTGAGGCATCTGGCATTGGCCACTGTGGAAAGACAGGATACTGAGCTAGATGGACCCTTGGTCTGCCCCAGTATGGCTGTTCTTATCAGTTGTTTTCCACATCCACTGAAGGTAGGACAAGCAGTGATGGGCTTAATCCACCGCAAGGGAGATTTAGGTTCACTAGGAAAATCTTCCTAACTGTCAGGGAGTTAAGCTCTGGAACAGGCATCCGAGGGGGGTTATGCAATCCCTGTGAGTAGGGGGCAGGGTTAGGAACAGTTTGGACAAACCCCTGCCGGATGGTCTAGGTTGCCTTGGTCTTGCCTCAGTGCAGGGGACTGGACTTGATGACTGTGTGAGGTCCCTTCCAGCCCCACATATCTATGGGTCTATGAAAGGAGCAAGAAATGTGGAAACCCTGAGTTGTGTCATGGACCATCTAATCTAATAATTCCCCCACCCCTGGAACTGTGTGGCCCGCCCACCCCTGGGATTGGGTGTTCCACACTGACCCCTCCTGTCTCACACTGCTCTCCTGTCTCCTGGCACTGGATGACCCATCCTGCCCCCCAGGTCTCCAATGCAATCCTGGATACCCTTGCAAGTGCCAGGTTTATAGCCTCAGCATCCCAAGCTCAGGGTCCACCAGCCCTGCACAGCAGCTGCCTGGCTCCTTGGCACTGCAGAGGGTTAGTGGAGCTGCCTGGCGCTGGCTGTGCGGGGGTGCCCAGATCCCTCCTTGCCCACCTCTCCCTGGGAAGCAAAGCCAGGCCCTGGTCACGGGGCACTGGGAACGGGTAGCTTGTGCGTTCTCACTGACACACAAGGCAGGGTGACGCACAGGAAGGTCTGGGAGCCAAGGGCAGCAGCTGTTGCCATCCCAACAGGAGGAACTTCAGGGAGAGGGAGAGCTGGTCATGGGGTGCAGAGCTCCACAGCTCCTGCCCCTGCAGAGACCCCACAGGGGCAGCACAGCCCCCGCCAGAGACCCCAGTCCTGAGACCTTTTGGCAAGGAGATTGGGGGGGTTGCTGCAATGGCCTGCACCTGAGGGCCCTGTCATGCCCAGAGCGCTAGTGGTGCCCTGGGTCGCAGTGGTGCCTGTGCCTCAGTGGGTTTCAGGGGTGGGGACAAAGGGGATCCTTAGCAAGACCCCTAGCCACCTCCCCATGCCGTGTTGCCTGTTTTGCCTGCTTGTTTCCTGGGGCTCCCAGCCAGCCCCAGAGGAAGCAGCCGGATTCTTTGTTTGTCGCGGCTGGGAGCGAAGAGGCAGCAGCAGCAGGAAACATCTGGTTTCCTCCTTGTCTGGTGAGAGCCAGGGATGGAGGGGCAGCAGCCATGGGGCGGGGTGTGTGTGTGTGTGTGTGCATGCACACCTGACCTGGGAGGGGGAGGGTGTCCTGGCAGGCAGAGACCTCACAGGTACAGATGTGAAATGCCCGCGGGGTATGTGGGTCTCTCACACACACACACCCCTGCAGCGCAGGGATGGGCCTGATGCCTCCAGCCCTGCTAGCTCCAAGTGGGGTGTGTGCAACCCCCTGGCAGGGGGACTGAGTGGCTCAGGCATCATCCAGGGCAGCAGTGGGGGAGGAGGGGAGCGCTCCATCAGCTGTAGCCTGGCCCCTCACCTGCCCCCAGGGCATCTCCGCAGGAATGTGCGCTAATTAGCAGGAGACTCCCCCAGGGAGCCTGAGTAGCACTGAGCCCAGCCTCCCAGGCCAAAGGCAATGTCTCCTCCTGCAGCCTGGGACCCTCCCCTCACCCCTCTGGTAGGGAGCATGAGCACAGATCCCCCCCACCACACCAATTACTGTGCTCCCTTCTGAGCCCTCCAGCCACAGTCATTCCTGCAGCTCCCCTGCCTGCCTTGTGGGGCCCAGTCAGAGGAGGGGGAATCTCCCAGCCCCAGGTAAAGGGACTTCCCCTCCTTGCTGAGGTATTGCTGACTCACTGAAGCCCCAGTCAGGGACTGGCCGTGCTGCGCCAGGTGCTGCACACGCAGCAGGAGACAGTCCCTGCCCAGAGAGCTAAGGGCATGGCCTAAAGTCCTGCTGGCTCTTGGCTCTATTCCTCCATCCCCACAAGCTTTGAGCCACCAGCACCCGGAGAGGAGCCTATTGGCCCTGGGGCAGAGGCTGTATGTGAAGAGATTGGGGGGCTTGGATGGAACAACTCCCCCCAGCAGGACTGGGCCTAGGGTGACCAGATGAGAGGAAGAAAATATCGGGACACATGGTGGGGGGGTCGCTGGCGGAGCAAAGCAACACAGAGTCCTGTGAAATATCAGGACAAATTGCGTCCCGACCAAAGATCAGTTGAGATGCGGGACAAACGCCTGAACATCAGGACGTCTGGTCACCCTAACTGGGCTGCAGCTTGAGTGCCCTGGCCATGCTCAGGGAAGGGACAGAGGCCTAGGAGGGAGCAGGGAGCCGGAGCCAGGGCCTGCCCCATACTCTCTGTTGCCAGCTGATAGCTGCCTGGGAGCTCTGCTACCCCGTCACCAGCCCCTGTGTAGGGGTCAGGTTGCTGATGTCGCCATAACCGCCGTTCCAACAGCTCCCCCCAGCCCCGGATCTTGGCCCAGCGCAGGCTTCTGACAAACCAAACCCGGGGGAGCGCGTCCCGGAGAGCAGCCTAGGGCCAGAGAACCTCTGCCCAGGCCTGGAACTGACACAGGGCTGCCCCTCCCCTGGCCAGGGGGCTCTGCTGGTGGGCCCAATTCGCCCCCGAGATAGGAGAGCAGGGGCCTGCGTCAGTGACACCCCCAGCATTGCTCCTGCCCTGGGGCCTGCAGCACCCACTGGGCCTAGACTGGAGTCCCTGCCCCCTCTCCCAGGCACCATGGCCCCAGCCCAGGCAGGGAGAGGGAGCATTGGATCTCTGCTCTCTTCCCCCTCAGCTTCGATGCCAAGTAAGAAGCCTGAGAGTAGGGGAAGTGAGCCAATCCCCAAGGGAGCTGCAGAGAGGCCCAAGGCCCCTGGCTGAGCTGTGTAGATTCGGGGGCGGGGAGGGTCAGCTCCAGCCAGGTAGGGACACCCCAGCTACCTGGAGAGGCCAGGAACCAGGTGGGCTCTGCTGCAACAGCACCATGATCCCAAGGTTCCTGGGCTCAGCCTAGTGTCTGACAGCAGCTTAGGGCCTGGCAGTCTCCTGGACTCACCCTGCACAGGGAGAGGCTCCCATCTGCCCCTGTGGGCCAGGGATATGGCGGGGCTGGGGAATGTGCTGGGAGGAAGGGGGTGGGAAGGTGCCTTTGTTCTCCTGCCAAGTGCTGGCACAGGAGCCTGAGTAAATGCTTTGCCTCCTGGAAGAAGCTAGCATAGCAGCATCTTGTGGGCCTGGCCCAGCAGCTGGAGCAAAACGGAACCAGGGACAGTGAGCGACATGCTCCTGAACAGGGCGGGTGCCTGGCCAGGGCAGGGAGATGGGGATCGGTCCCTCCTAGCCAATGGCCACGCCTCTGCCTCGCCAGAAAGGCTCTGGAGTCGTCATCCTGTGGCCCTGGAGGGACCCAGCCCCTGGGGCCAGCCGGGCACTCCTGTCGCCTGGATAAACGCAGAGGGCAGAGGCTCTGGGGAGCGACAGCTCAGCCCTAAGGGAATGGGCTCTCCAGGCGATTGGGAGTGCTCAGCCCACCCTCTGCCAGCTGCAGCTGTGACCCACTTGGAGACACTGCACATACGCACCAGCCTAAACCCCTGCTGGAGCCAGGGCCTGCACCTACCTGCCTGGTCCTGCTGGGCTCTTCCTCACCTTGCAGGTCTAGACAGACACCATCAGCACATTCCCACTCCCTGTAGCTGGGCAAAGGGGGGCTGCCAGGCTCCACTCAGCAGGAGACCCACTCCCCTCCCGCCACTGAGTCACAGCCTGTCTGGGCTGTTCCAGGCAGACCCTTTGTTCAGCAGGCCTGGTTCAGTCAGCCCCCCCCTCGCCCCCTCTGACTCCAAGGGGAGAGGCAGGTTCAGCCTTAGGCTGCCCTTTGCAAAGAACCTGACTTGCAGGAGGCTGCCCACCTGCTGCTCCCATCCCAGCCCCTCTGGAACAGACCGTTAATCCTGCCAGCCCCCCAGGAGTGGGGTGAGCGCCTGTGATCACTGCAGGTGGGGTAGCAGACACAGGTGCAGCCAAGGCCTGGGGCCACACACTGAGTCAGCAGCAGCCAGCAGGGCTCAGCTGTTCCCCGCTCCCCTCAGGCAGTCAGTGTGATTTGGCTCCCGTCTGGGGAATGGTTTCAGTGCTGTTTATGGTACACAGTGTCTCTGCTACACCCCTAGGGTGACCCTACAGCCCATTCTGGCTGGGACAGTCACATCTTTAAGCCTGTCTCAGCCATCCTGCCTTCTCTGGCAAAAGTGGGATGTGGCGGAACACGTGGGGGGGCAAAGCAAATCCAGCCCTGCCAGGGAGGAGGCAGTGCTTGAGTGACTCCACAGAGATGCCAGCCCCAGCTTCGGACAGTAGGCAAGCTGGGCTCAAGCAATCGGCTCCGGCCAGCCCCGTGTGGGGAGAGGAGCTCCGGCCAGCCTCATGTGGTGACCAATTTCCCCTTGGGGAGATATGGTCGCCCTGTACACATGCTTTGCAGAGGCTGGTAACAAGGAAGAGAGATGTCCCTAGAAGAGAGCTGGAGGTGGGAGGGAGCTAGGACTGCCCATGGGTTTGGCAGCAGGTGGCTCCAGGTGCCAACGGGATCATAATCATCACAAGCTTGGAGCCAGAGACAGGGCAGCCCGTCCTTGCTCCTGGGGAGGCGCTGGCTCTTGGGAAAGTCCCACTCATAAGGATTCCACCGCCCAGGGCCCCGCCTGCCTCCCAGGCAGGAGTGCAAGGTCTCTTACAGAACAAACAGAGCAGGCACTGGATTCCCCCAGAATGCGATTAATTGCAGCCGAGAGGCAGTGCCCTCCGCTGACCCCTCTCCTCCCGTGGAATGAGCTGTTCCCTGGGGGCTGGAGGATTCAGGGGGGGCAGGCAGAGCAGCCTGGGGTTTGCAGGGTGACAGAAGGCGGCACCACCCAGCGGCCTTAGCCAGTGCTGCCCATGTGTTCAACGACCATGTTTTCTGTCTCATCTCCTGGGCACGCAGAATCATTGCCAATACCACAGTGCCTCCTGCTGGACACTGCTGGGTATTGCACAGGGTGAAGCCACCACACACAGTCATCTGCTGCCGCCCTGCCGTAGGGAGCTGGGCCCTGGGCAAGGGGAGCAGATGTGCCCACAGCCACCGAGGCCAAGGAACCCACAGGAGCTGCTGACCAGAGGTTACAAAGAACGTTTTATTGGGTGTCCCAGAGTCCTGGGCAGGCTGGATGGGAGGGGCCATGAGGGCATCAATTCCTCTTCTTGCCTTTGCCAATGGCCTTGGCAGGCGCCGCCATGGGCGCTGCAGACTGGTAGAGCGTGGAGGAAATCTTGTTGATGTAGTAGAGGCCAATCATGGAGAAGATGAAGCTGGGAGGAGAGAGGAGGACAGGCCAGTCAGCACCATCCCTTGCCCATACCTGCTCCCCACATGAGCTCTCCCTGGGCCTGGAGCCAAGCTGCAGCTATTAGAGACCAGGCTGGGGGTGGCTTACCCCTCCTCCAGCTACTGCGGGGTACTGCCCCCTTCCTCTGAAGTAGCTGGCACTGGTCTGATGGAGACAGAATCCTGGGCATGATGGACCAGGAGCAGAGCCAAACATGAAATTCTGTGCTTTGTTACCAGCCGGGGAACGACCCTGCCATCCCTGCGACCCCTCGCCTGGCACAGTGGCAGCCCCACCAGCCCCATGCCCAGCCGGGGAGCAACCCTGCTGGCCCCACACCAGCTGGGGAAAGGAGCTCTGTAAGGCCCCGCAGGTCTCTTCAGCCCTGACGGCACCTTCTTAGAGCAAGGGGTGGATGTTAGTGCTCCCCAGGGCAATGTCCTCCCCCTACTGTGAGACCTGAGGGGACCTGTTCCCTGCTACTGCACCAGGATGGGCTTTCTACATACCAGGTGGTCACACACACTCTGTGGATGAGGCCCGATGCAAAGAGAGCGAGTAAGAGACAGACGAGGACTGGAGAAGAGAGAAGGGGAGAAATTGAGTGGCAGTGAGTGTCTGCCCTGGGCATGCTGCATTGGCAAGCCAGCCTCCCATGGGCGGGGGAGCAGCACGTGGGAACCCCAGAGCAGGGTTAGGTTCCGACTGGGAGTGCAGTGTTGGGCGGATTTTCCCAGGGCAGGGCTGGGGTCCCAAAGGGGCCGGGGGGAAGTGTGTCTGCTGTGTGGCACTGGACTCTCAACAGGGCAACTCTGCAGATCCAGGGTCTCAGGAATAATCAGACCCCTGCCCCCCACAATCCCCTTGGGTCTTGCTGTTTCTTTTAATTACCTGGGAGCTACAAATGTGATCCGTGTCCCCCGCCCCCCCAGGCATGGCTGGGCACTTACTCTCTGGGAATATTTTGGCTTGGAACCCTTTGCCGAAGACCAGACTCTCCAGGTTGTTGAATGCCTGCACCCAGAGTTAAGGAAAGGAAGAAAGGGAGGCAACTGCCACTGGGGAGACAGTGCAGGGTCTGCCCCAGCTCAGGTTCCCCCCACAACACCCCAAAGGATACGGTGAGGGAGAAAATGAAGAAGGCGGATCCCAGCAGCCCGCCCTGGATTGTCAGCCACTCAGTGGAGGCCAGCTGCTTGCTGTACATCTGCATCCCGGTGAAGAGCAGTAGGGAGAGAAGCGAGGAGAGCGCCAGGGACGTGCCTGTGCCCACGGCTGGGGACAGAGCAAGAACCACGCAGTGAGGCGCTGGGCCACTGCCGGGCCCTCCCCAGCAACCTGCGGCCACTCCTGTGGGGCTGCTGCAGCTCTGGGCCGGCTCACGCTGCTGTGTGATGGGCCATGCAGCGCCCAGGCACCAGGGTGATGGGCACCACATGAACTGTGCTGTGCAGCAGCCCTGCCCCTCATGGCTGGGGATCCAGGTGCCAGCAGCCCCGTGTGAGTGTGGGGGGGCACGATGGGCACAAAGCCTTGGGGTGGTCCCTGCGCACCTCCCCTGGCAGGCCCCCCCCAACCTGAGGCACCACACCTCTCCCCCACCCACCAGGGCACCCCCAGCCCCCCACCTGGGGCACCTCACACACCCCCTGCCCCCTGGGGTACCTCCCCCTGCCCCACCAGGGCACCCCATCGCCCCCTGGGGTACCTCCCCCCACCTGGGGCACCTCACCCCCTGCCCCACTCCCCAAGGGCACCTCCCTTGTTGGGCACCCCCAGCCCCCCACCTGGGGCACCTCACACACCCCCTGCCCCCTGGGGTACCTCCCCCTGCCCCACCAGGGCACCCCATCGCCCCCTGGGGTACCTCCCCCCACCTGGGGCACCTCACCCCCTGCCCCACTCCCCAAGGGCACCTCCCTTGTTGGGCACCCCCAGCCCCCCACCTGGGGCACCTCACACACCCCCTGCCCCCTGGGGTACCTCCCCCTGCCCCACCAGGGCACCCCCAGCCCCCCACCTGGGGCACCCCACCCCCCGCCCTGCCCCCTGAGGGCACCTCCCCTGGGGGGCACCCCCACGCCCCCTCCTAGGGCACCTCGCCCCCCTGCCCCCTGGGGTACCTCCCCCTGCCCCACCAGGGCACCCCCAGCCCCCCTCCTGGGGCACCTCGCCCCCCCCGCCCCCAAGGGTACCCCCCCCAGGGCACCACGTGCCCCCGGGGCACCCCCCCGTTACCCATGACGCCCCGCGAGGTGCCGCCGCCGACCCGTCCGCACTAAGACCAGACACGCCGGCCCCGCTGTCTGCGCACGCGCCGCCAACCCGGCGCGGAGAGGCGAACTGCGCACGCGCCAGGCCGAGGCTACTGGGGAAGGGACGCGGCAGTGAGCGACTGGTGTCTTTTGCGCATGCGCAGCCTCTACGGTGTCGAGCGATCGCCGAGTCCGCCTGGCGGCCGAGAAGAGACTAGAGAACCCGCTTTGCGCTTCCGTGGGCATGCGCAGAGCCTTGCAATGCAGCGCCCCCTGGAGGTTGAGCATAAACATTGCAGTTATGCTATAGGGCTCCTATTCCCCTAGGCTGGCAGGAGCTCCCGCCCCTTCGGCCCTTATGGGCAGAGGCGCTGGAACTGGGGGGGCTGCCGCACCTCCCGTGGCTTGAAGGGGTTCCAGCCTATCCAGGGTTTAGTTCGGTTCAATGGCTCTCAGCGTCCCCACTGTACAAATTGTTCCAGCCCCATGCTCTTGGGGGGTGGGGCAGCCTGTGCACTGGGGTGGGACCTGCCTGTGCCCACTGGGGCGCAGCACGGACAGACAGAGACCAAGGGGTGGACAGACGGATGGACACAGAGACCTGTCTGCACTAGCCGTGGTGGTGGAGGGGGGCACAGCAGTGGGGCTGGGGCAGAGGGCCTAGGAGCGGCAGATCACATGCCTAGTGCCTCCCACGCTGTGGCCGATGCCCTTGGCACCAAAGTGGTTTTCACCAACTCCCCATCCTCTTCCCTGACCCCACTTCTCTCCGTTGGGCCCTTTCTCGGGTCTGGGCGTTAACTGCTGCACTAAGAGGCCCATTAGGGCTCCCTGTTGACTCAGGCCTCACTGTTCTAGCAGTGCCCCAGGGTGCTGGCATCTTCCAGCCCAGATAACTCGGCTATAACATGGAGCTTGTGCTGTGATGTTTGGACCCCAGAGCGTGCCTCAATTTTTCAATCCTCTCCTTGCCAGGCCTGTGCTGCCAGCCACAGGTCTTTTCCCTTCTGCTCTGGCTCTGCCCAACCCAGGGCTGGAGAGACACACAGCCCAGCAGCTGTTGGCTGCTTGGCAGCCTCTAGGCCATGTCCACATTAGCAAACTTTGTGTGTTTAGCTTGTGTCACATTCACAGTGCGGACGGGCAGTGAGTGGGTCGAGATAAAGCCTAGGGGGAGCTCAGGGCTAGCACCAGGGTTAAAACACACTTTTCCCTGGGGAAGACAAGGCTTGTGAAATCAAGAGAGCCGAGGTGGGGAAGGGAATATCTTTTACTGGACCATAGTCTGTGGGTGAGAGACAAGCTTCCCAGCTCCACAGAGCTCTTCTGCAGGTCTGGAGAACAAATCAGACGGGCTCCCAGCAAGAGTCCCCATTCAACCCAACCCCCATGACACCAGGGACTAACCAGTGGCTGCGCTGGCAGCCGAACTCTCCTCTCTGTTGAGATCCCCAGCAGAGCTGGGTGGATGGGGGAGCCTGGCTCCCAGGCCAGCGCTCAGATCATGCTCAGATCATACGTCCGGGTAGCGGAGTCTCGGAACATCCATTGGCAGGGGTGTGGACCATGGCAGGGAGGGGATTTCACAGGGCCCCACAGCCCCAAAGGGATTGTGGGGCCAACAGCTCTACAGCTGGGAATGGCCCTGAGCTGAGGGGGGTGGGTGTCCTGGCGCTGGGGTGTCTGAGGCTCAGCTAGTAACCCCAGCCAGGTTGCCTCTGCCCCGCTCTCCCCTCCCCGGCGCTGGCTGCTGCCCCCTGGCACATGAGGAGCAGCCATGTGCGGAGTGGGGCAGCGCTGCCCTGAGGGCACCAGCCCCTCTCCTCTGTCTGCATGTGCAGGGGGGCAACCGTGCCTCCCCGGTGCCAGCCCCTCCCCCTGGTGCCAGCCCATCTCCTCTGTCTGCAGGTGCAAGGGGGCAACCCTGTCCCCCTGGTGCCAGCCCCTTGCCCCTCCCCAGAGCCAGCCCCTCTCCTCCATCTGCAGATGCAGGGGGGCAACCCTGCCCCCTGGTACCAGCCCCTCGTTCCCCTCCCCCCAATGCCAGCCCCTCTCCTCTGTCTGCAGGTGCAGGGGGGCAACCCTGCCCCTCCCGGTGCCAGCCCCTTGCTCCCCCCGGTGCCAGCCCCTCTCCTCTGTCTGCAGGTGCAGGGGGCAACCCTGCCCCTCCCGTGCCAGCCCCTCCCCCCGGTGCCAGCCCCTCCCCTCTGTCTGCAGGTGCAGGGGTCAACCCTGCCCCCCTCGTGCCAGCCCCTCCCCCCGGTGCCAGCCCCTCCCCTCTGTCTGCAGGTGCAGGGGGGCAACCCTGCCTCCCTTCGGTGCCAGCCCCTCGCCCCTACCCCCACCGCGCTCCCCCCAGGCCGGAGCTGGACCCGGGAGCATGCGCACCGCTCCCTGCCTCAGCTCGGCTCCTCCGTGCGCCCTCCCCGCCGCAGACTGGGGTGTTCGCCGCCGCCGCCCTGTCGTCGGGACCGGAGCCCGGCCGGGGGCGGCCCGGAGCCATGGCGGAGGGCGAGGAGCTGCAAACCTTCACCTCCATCATGGATGCGCTCGTCCGGATCAGTGTGAGAGGCTGGGGGCTGCCCGGGGGAGGAGAGCGGCTCTTCGGACGGGGGGGAGCACGCCTCGAGATGGCGGGGATGGGGTGTGCAATGCACGGGGGTGATCGGTGTGCAATGCACGGGGGTGGAGTGTGCAATGCACAGAGGTGACTGGTGTGCAATGCACTAGGATGGTCCGTGTGCATTGCACGGAAAATGAGGTGTACAGGGGCCAGGAGGATGATTGTACAGTGTCAAGGATAACGGGGTGTGCAATGCACGGGGATGACTGGGTGTGTAGTGTATGGGGGATGAGCGTGCAATGCACGGGGAAGGGTAGAGAGATGGTGGTGATGGAGGATGTGATGATGCTGGCATGGGAGGGGGGTGAGCAGGAACCAGACCAGCTGCTTCTGGGAATGAGATGCTTGAATCCAGCAGCTGCCCTAGCCACTGCCCTGCCCCCGCTCCCTCCTCCCCAGCCTGGGCACTGCTGCCCCATCTCCCCAGTCGCCTCCATCCCTGCCCTGGGCCCTCCTTTCCCAGGGGCTGAGAAGGATCCCGAGCATCCATGCAGATCTCAGTCTCCATGGCAACCCTAGGCAGGAGCTCCCAGGGCTGGATGCCAGGCAGCAGCAGCCACAGCCCAGTCCAGCTTCTGTCTCTGCCCTGCCCCCTTCTCCCCCTGCCCCTCCCTTCACCATCTCCCCTCCTCCTCCCCCCTCGCTTTGTGTCAGCTGCGCCCCTTCTCCGGAGGCAGACATGGCATCCAAGAGATGCAGCAAGGTGAGTGCGGGCCCTGGCCAGCTGACAGCTCCTCCCCCCCGCCCCGCCATGGGGGTCTGGGAGCAGGGCGATTGTCTGGGCTTTGTAATCTGCCCCTCCGTGGCCAGGAGATGGATGGCCCTGGCAGGCTGCAGGCTCCGCGCTGGCTGCCTCAATCCCCCGCTGTATTGTGCAGCTGCGGGGGGGGGGGGGGGGGTGTCTGCGGCGTGCACTGAACAGGGCAGATGCACCTGGGACGTGCCGGCCACACAAGGGGTAGCAGCAGGAGCAGTCGAGCCAAGAGCGGAGGGTCCTTGAATGGGGCTTCGGGGCAGAGGGAGCTGTGTGGTTTGAGCGGGGTGGGGGAGCTCTTTCCCAGCTGGGGGAGTTGGCAGCTTGTGGGCTCCTCAGGACACAGCGTCTATTTACTAGAGAGCCCGGCCAGGCAGAGCTGGGACTCAGGGCCTGCCCTGGGACTGGCCCTGGGGCCCGCACCAGGCCCTTCACTCGGTCGCTTTGGGCCATAAACAGAACCAGGATTTCGCTCTTTGTGGGTTGGAACTTGGCGGGTTTGGGGGCTGGGTGGGTGAAAGCAGCGCAAAGCAGCAGTGAACAGGCCCGGTGTGTGCAATGGGGAGGGGTAGCGGGGAGAGGGGAGAACCAAGGGCCAAACCCGGCTCTGGCTCACTGAACCCATGGGGAACTGGGGGCAGCAGCGTGTCCCAGACCCTCTAACGAAGCAGCAAATTCTGCCTCCGTTCCGAATGCAAAGCACAGTGTGGAAACCACTTGACCCCTGTGGGCCCAGCCAGCCAGGTGCCCCGACTCCTTGCAAGCCTGGGTCAGACCAGAGCCCCATCCAGCTGTGTATCCCACCTCCTGCTGCCCAACCCTGGACTAGTCCAGCCCGGCATGCCAGAGGAAGCTCCCCCCCAACCCCGAATGCATCTCCTGCCTGGCCCCGGCATGGGGAGCGCGGCAGGTGCTCAGGGCAGGCGGGCGTTGCTGCAGATGCGGTTCCTAGGGTCCTTCTGGAAAACGCCCTGAGCTCTGCTTCGAGGGCTGGGGAATGGAGAAGGAGCAGCCTGGGGAGCTGGAGTCAGCCCACGGGAGTGTGCGCCTAGCTGGGGGCTGGCTGGGCAGGTTCTGGAGCCAGCTGGGCAGTTGCAGGGAACATGGCACCTCTCGTTACCTGCTGAAAGCGTCCAGTTAGCAGCTGTTTCTGGAATGAGCGGCAGTGAGACTGGGGGGATGGGCAGGGGACCCCCCCAGAGAGCAGCTGTAATACCTACCCAGCAAAGGCTCCCCCATACGGCTGCCAGCATGGAGCTCCCGGGTCAGGACTGAGCCCCAGGGCTCCCTCTGGTGGGGGAAGGGAAAGGCAGTTCCTAGGTGGACAGTTGTGGCCCTGCTGCTGGCTGCTCCCCTGGGGGGCTGACCGTTCTCCTTGGCCCCTCTCCAGACCAGCATGAAGAACATGGAGCGGGAGCTGATCTGCCCTGTCTGCAAGGAGATGTACAAGCAGCCACTGGCCCTGCCCTGCATGCACAACGTCTGCCACATCTGTGCCAGTGAGATCCTCGTGCAGCATGGCTACATCTGCTGCGACCCCAGTTCAGAGCCCACCTCTCCTGCCTCCACACCGGCCACCCACAGTCCCCGCATGGGCCGCAGGGTTGTCCCCAAACCCGACCGCCTGGATCGGCTCCTCAAGTCAGGTGGGGACAAGGGCACATCCTGGGATCCCCAGCCCTGCCACAGGGGGACCCTGCTCCTAGGGTCTGGGGGATGCAGCTTCCACGTCCCCTGTCCCCCAGAGTGCATTGGGAGCAGAAGGCTCCCGATCTCCCTTGGCAGAGTGGGAGGGGTCTGTGCAGTTTGGCACGGGGATTCACTGGGAAGCTCACTCAGGGGCCAGGAGGAGGAGGCGGCGGGGCCTGGGAGGGTAACCAGGCCTGTGCAAGGAGCAGAGGATGCAGGCACCCTGTGGCAGGGGTGTGGGCCATGGCGGGGGGTGGCAGCCGTGGCAGAGGGGTGGCTGGCGTGGCGGTGGGTGGCGAGGAGTGGTGGCTATGGCAGGGGGCTGGCGGGGGGTAGCAGCCGTGGCAGGGGGGTGGTGGCCGTGGCAGGAAGTTGGCCGTGGCAGAACTGATGTCATGTGACAGGATTCTGGGTTCCCCCAGGATTTGGCACCTACCCGGGCCGGAAGCGGGGGGCCGTGCACCCCCAGACCGTCAGCTTCCTGTGCCCGGCCTGCCAGCGGGACGTGGACCTGGGTGAGCGGGGCCTGGGCAGTCTGTTCCGGAACCTGACGCTGGAACGGATCGTGGAGCGGTACCGCCAGACCATCAACATCAGCACCGCCATCGTGTGCCAGTTCTGCAAACCTCCCCAGCTGGAGGCCACCAAGGGCTGCACCGAGTGCAAGTCGAGCTTCTGCAACGAGTGCTTCAAACTCTACCACCCCTGGGGCACCCAGAAGGCCCAGCATGAGCCCACGCCACCCACCCTCACCTTCCGGCCCAAGGTAGGGGCTGCCCAGGATGTCCCGGGCCAGGGTGCAGCTAGGCCTGGGTGTGAGCAGTCCCCAGGCTGGGACTCTGGGGCATGGCTGGGGAGAGGTTTGGGTGCTAGGACTCCGTGGTGGAGGGGATGGTGTGTCTGGGCCCAACATCACCTGCCTTGTACCCAGTGCAGGGACTAGCGGGCACCTGAACATGGCTCCGAGATGAAAAGGCCTCTGGTCCCTGCTGCACGGGCGGCAGGGGGAGACAGGGCAGAGCGGGTTCCATGCATGTTGGGTTCCATGCATGTTGTCAGTCTGGAGGCTCTCAGGGCGGTGCCAGCCCCAGTGTCGCACCCATGTGGTGTCTGCGTGTGCTGGCAGGGGGCCTGATGCCAGGGACACTGGGTGGGGGCGCCGAGATTGTGGGGGCATGAGGATGGAAGGGGGATGCTGAGGCAGCTGGGAGGGGAGGTGATCTCTGAATGGGGAGGCACCCGGGGCACTGGGTGGGGAGGGGGGCCTAGGGGGGCCAACCTGGGAGGGGGATGCTGACACACCCTGGCTGGGTGGGGCGTGTTGGCTGGAAAGGGGAGCACTGACTGCTTTGCTGAATGTGGGTCTTGCTGCACAGGGTCTGATGTGTCCAGAGCACAAGGAGGAGGTGACTCACTACTGCAAGACCTGCCAGCGGCTGGTGTGCCAGTTGTGCCGTGTGCGCCGTGCTCACGCCAGCCACAAGGTCACACCTGTGCTCAGTGCCTACCAGGCACTGCGGGTAAGGGATGCACTGGGGCTTCCCAGGCCAGAACTGGGGGGTGCACCTCTTGGTGGGCATGGACGGTGGGGATCTTTCTGCTGACACTTGGGGCATGGACAGGGTGGGGCGTGGGTCTTCATGGCAGAAATGGGCAGGTGCAGATGGGGGATTGGCAGGAAGGGAGGTCTGTCTGTCTGCCAGAGCTGGGGGACACAGGTGGGACGTACCCCGAGGGGGGAATCCCATTCCAGAGCTGCGGGGTGCAGACCAACGGGGCATGCACAGGGTGGGTGTCCAGTACCAGTGGTGGAGGGCGCAGACAGGGAATGCAGTGAGTGAGGTATATGCAGTGCGGGATGCAGTGAATGGGGTGCACGTAGTGGGGGATGCAGTGAGCGAGGTGCATGCAGTGGGGATGCAGTGAGCGGGATGCATACAGTGAATGGGGTGCATGCTGTGGGGGGCAATGAGTGAGGTGTATGCAGTGGGGGATGCAGTGAGCGGGGTGCATGCTGTGGGGGGAAGCAGTGGTGGGGTGCATGCAGTGAACAGGGTGCATGCAGTGGGAGGTGCAGTGTGGGGGGTGCATGCAGTGGGGGGTGCAGTGAGCGGGGTGCATGCAGTGAACGGGGTGCATGCAGTGAATGGGGTCATGCTATGGGGGGGAGCAGTGAGCAAGGTGTATGCAGTGGTGGGATGCCGTGAGCAGGGTGCATGTAGTGGGGATGCAGTGAGTGAGGTGCATGGAGTGGGGTGATGCAGTGAGCAAGGTGCATGTAGTGGCGGATGCAGTGAGCAAGGTGCATGCAGTTGGGGGGTGCAGTGAGCAGCGTGCATGCAGTGGGGATGCAGTGAGTGAAGTGCATGTAGTGGGAGATGCCGTGAGCAAGGTGCATGCAGTTGGGGGGTGCAGTGAGCAGCGTGCATGCAGTTGGGGGGTGCAGTGAGCAGCGTGCATGCAGTGGGGATGCAGTGAGCAGGGTGCATGTAGTGGGAGATGCAGTGAGCAGGGTGCATGCAGTTGTGGGATGCAGTGAGCAGCGTGCATGCAGTGGAGTGCGGGGTCAGGTTCCTTTGTAAACCCACCACCATCCTTGTAGACCGTTCATATTGGCACAGGCCTGGGGCCCGACTTGTGCACACCTAGGTGGCTGGGTTCAGAGCCCCATCCCCCCCATGCACTGGACTGTGCGAGGCGAGTGGCCTTTGTGTCTCATTTGCCCACACTGCCCGTGTAGGAGAAGCTGACAAAGAGCCTCGCCTACATCCTGAGCAGCCAGGACACAGTGCAGTTGCAAATCGCAGAGCTGGAAGAGATGGTGAAACACACTGAGGTGAGCGAGGGGCGCCAGCGAAGGGCACTGCCAGGGCTGGGGGAGGGGATGCTGCTTCACCCCTCTGGGGCGAGGGCAGGAGGTGTCCGGGCACAGTGCCACCATCCCCAGGGCACCTCCAGCTCCCCCAGGCCAGGTGCCAAAGCCCCAGGGCAGCAGGGCCCACGTGTGGTGACTCTGCTCTGGTTGGGCAGGTGAATGGGTCCCAGGCCAAGGAGGAGGTTTCCCAGCTGATACGGGGCCTGTGCACGGTGCTGGAGGAGAAGCAGGCGGTCCTGCTGCAGTCCATCCAGGAGTCCCAGCAGGAGCGGCTGGCCAGCCTGCACCACCAGGTCCAGGAGCACCGGGCCATGCTGGAGAATTCGGGCATGGTGGGCTACACCCAGGAGGTGCTGAAGGAGACTGACCACCCCTGCTTTGTCCAGGCAGCCAAGCAGCTGCACAGCAGGTACCGTTCCGTCTGGGGGCCGCAGGGGGTCTCCAGGGCCGGGGATCTGGCTCATGCACTGTCCCCATCTCCCAGTGCAGTGAGACACATGCAGGAGGAGCCTGGCACCTCTGTGGGCTAGCGAGAGGGACGCCGGTGCGTGAGTAGCACGGACTTGGGGCACTGGTGGCATCGGGAGCCCCAACGCCTGAATCTCCTGTCGCTGCAGGATCGTCAGGGCCACAGACTCGCTGCAGAGCTTCCGGCCTGCTGCTAATTCGTCCTTCAGCCGCTTCCAGCTGGACCTCAGCCGAGAGATGAAGCTGCTCACGGACCTGACCTTTATCAAAGGTAAACGTGACGGCTGGAGCCCTGCTGGAGAACCACCAGCGGCCAGCCATAGTAGAGGAGCTCTGGGCTGAGGGGGAGGAGCTTCCTCTGTGGCTTCCTGTAGGGGGAGGAGCTCTGTGCTGTGTGGGAGGGGTTTTGGACTGAGGGGAGGGGCTTACTGTAGGGGGAGGAGCTAGCTCTCTGTCTGGCAGCCTGACCCCCACACCTCCCTTCTGTGTGGAGCTGGGTCAGGGGCTGGCAGCTGCCGGCGAGGGACCTCCGGGGGAAGTAGCCTCATGGGCTCCCCCAAGCCTCCCACACTTCGAGTCCTGCGCCCAGATACCGCGCTGTCCTGCCCTTCCCAGGGTGCCCCTCCTGGCAGGAAGCTGCTCGCTCTGGGGCCAGGCAGGGCATGTGAAATACCCAGGGAGGATCGGGGCTCCCTGTAGAGTCAGGAGACGGGTCCCCTGGCCCAGCAGTCCCCAGAGTCACCTGCAAACGGCCCCAGAGTCCATGGGGCTCGGCCAGCATCAGTCCCCACTCTGGGCTCCAGGCTCCCTGCAGGCAGGGCAGGGGCAGAGGGTAGGATGGTGAGGCCAGGGGCCTGCGCAGTGGGACTTGATGTGAGCAGACAGGACCAGGACCCTGCGTCAGATGCAGAAGGGTGAGTAGCCAGCCGGGCCAGGCTGGGCCAGGACTCCCTGCGGGGGAGCGCTCCCGTGGGCAGGGCGGGTGCCCTCCCCGACCGACAGGCGCCCACCCCGGCCCTGTCCTGCACTGGCTGGGGACTCTTTTCAGACTTGCTTCTACCTCTGTTTGTTTATAGGCTATGGCCATTGCTGAGTCGTCACTGAAGTACCCGAGGCAAGTCACGCTCCCGCCCCTAGAACTGCCCCTGCTTTCCCTGTGCCCAGCCCTGTGTCCTCATCCCCCTATCCGCCAGCCCATCCCCATCCCCCGCTTCTGTGCCCATCCACCACCCACATCGCTCTGTGCCCATCCCCCATCCGCCAGCCCATCCCCATCCCCCGCTTCTGTGCCATTCCCCATCCACCACCCCAATCGCTCTGCGCCCATCCCCCACCTGCCACTCCCATCGCTCTGTGCCCATCCCCTGGCCGCCACCCCCCCATCACTCTGTGCCCATCCTTCATCCACCAGCCCATCCCCATCCCCCGCTTCTGTGCCCATCCCCCATCCCCCACCCCGTATCACTCTGTGCCCATCCCCCATCTGCCAGCCCATCCCCATCCCCCACTTCTGTGTCCATCCCCCATCTGCCAGCCCATCCCCATCCCCGGTTCTGTGCCATTCCCCATCCACCACCCAATCGCTCTGCGCCCATCCCCCGGCCGCCACCCCCCATCACTCTGTGCCCATCCTTCATCCCCCAGCCCATCCCAATCCCCCGCTTCTGTGGCATCCCCCCATCCGCCACCCCCCATCACTCTGTGCCCATCTCCCATCCGCCAGCCCATCCCATCCCCCGCTTCTGTGCCATCCCCCCATCTGCCACCCCCATCACTCTGTCCCCATCCCCCATCCCCCGCTTCTGTGCCCATCTGCCAGCCCTATCGCTCTGCGCCTATCCCCCATCCGCCAGCCCATCCCCATCCCCTGCTTCTGTGCCCATCCCCCAACTGCCACCCCCCATCACTCTGTGTCCGTCCCCCATCCGCCAGCCCCATCGCTCTGTGCCCATCCGCCACCCCCCATCACTCTGTGCCCATCCCCCATCCGCCAGCCCATCCCCATCCCCCACTTCTACGCCCATCCGCCATCCTCCACCCCATCATTCTGTGCCCATCCCCCATCTGCCAGACCATCCCCATCCCCCGCTTCTGTGCCCATCCCCCATCCACCCCCCATCACTCTGTGCCCATTCCCCATCCGCCACCCCCCATCGCTCTGTGCCCATCCCCCATCTGCCAGCCTATTCCCATCCCCTGCTTCTGTGCCAATCCTCCCATTCTCCACCCCCCATCGCTCTGTGCCCATCCCCCATCTGCCAGCCCATCTCCCGCTTCTATGCCCATCCCCGCATCCACCAGCCCATCCCCCCATCCGCCACCTCCCATTGGTCTGTGCCCAGCCCCTCATCCACCACCTCCCATCAGTCTGTGCCAATCCCCCCATCTGCCACCCCCCATCCCTCTATGCCCATCCCTCCACCCCTCGCTTCTGAGCCCATCCCTCCATCCGCCACCCCCATCCCGCTATGCTCATCCCTCCACCTCTCGCTTCTGTGCCCATCCTCCCATTCTCCCTCCATTGCTCTGTGCTCATCCTTCACTTCCCACCCACCCTGTCCCTATTTCTCCCTCCCTGTGTCTCCATCTCCCACTATCCTCTTCCCATCCCTCTGACCTTCTCTGTCTCCTCTGTCCCAGCTCTCCACCCCTCACTGCCCAATCCCCCCCTCCATCCTCATCACGCTGTGCCCGGTTCCATCCCCAGCTCCATCCTTCAGTTCCCTGCTCCCCCTCATCCTCCCCTGTGTCTCCAGCCTCTGCTCCCTCCCCGCCTCTCTCCCCCCACTTGCACACAGCCCGTCTGGTCCCTGGAGCCTCTCAGCAGCTCGCCCCCCGTCTCCCTGACTCTCTCCCCTGGTGCCCACACAAGCTCTCGGCAGTCAGATTCCCCTAGCCTCCTGCTGGTTGTGCGTCCGTCCGTCCGTCCGGAATGCCCCCTCCCTGCGTCTGGCCGCTCGCCTGCCCCCGGTGTGGGGCCTGCTCCCTCATGCCTGTGTCTCTCCCTGCAGCCCCCGAGGCGCCCGTGATCGACACGCAGCGCACCTACGCCTACGACCAGATCTTCCTGTGCTGGCGCCTGCCCCAGCACTCGCCGCCCGCCTGGCACTTCACCGTGGAGTACCGCAAGAGCGACACCAAGGCCAAGGCACTCAAGCTGTGGCAGCGGTGCGAGGAGGTGCGGGGCACCAGCGCCCTGGTGGAGTACCTGGACACGGCCAGCGTCTACGTGCTGAGAGTCAAGGGCTGTAACAAGGCCGGCTTCGGGGAGTACAGCGAAGACATCTACCTGCACACGCCGCCCGCACCAGGTGAGGGGGGAGCTACCTGCACACGCCGCCCGCACCAGGTGAGGGGGGAGCTACCTGCACACAGCGCCCGCACCAGGTGAGGGGGGATCTACCTGCACACGCCACCCGCACCAGGTGAGGGGGGATCTACCTGCACACGCCGCCCGCACCAGGTAATGGGATCTACCCGCACACGCCACCCGCACCAGGTGAGGGAGGATCTACCCGCTTACGCCACCAGCACCATGTATGGGGGTATCTACCCGCACACGCAGCCTGTACCAGGTAATGGGGGATCTACCCGCACCAGGTGAGGGAGGGTCTACCCGCACACACAGCCCGCACAAGGTGAGGGGGGATCTACCCGCACACGCAGGCCGCACCAAGTAATGGGGGATCTACGCGCACACCCCACCTGCACCAGGTAATGGGGGATCTACCCGCACACGCCACCCGCACCAGGTGAGGCAGGATCTACCCACACACGCTGCCAGCACCAGGTATGGGGGTATCTACCCGCACACGCCACCCGCACCAGGTAATAGGGGATCTACCTGCACATGCCACCTGCACCAGGTGAGGGGGGAACTACCCGCACACGCCACCCACACCAGGTAATGGGGGATCTACCCGCACACACCGCCCGCACCAGGTGAGGGGGGATCTACCCGCACACACCGCCCGCACCAGGTGAGGGGGGATCTACCTGCACACGCCGCCCGCACCAGGTGAGGGAGGATCTACCTGCATACGCAGCCCACACCAGGTGAGGGGGGATCTACCTGCACACGCAGCCTGCACCAGGTGAGGAAAGATCTACCCGCACACACTGCCAGCACCAGTTATGGGGGTATCTACCCGCACACGCCGCCCGCACCAGGTAATGAGGGATCTATCTGCACACGCCGCCCGCACCAGGTAATGGGTGATCTGCCTGCACACGCCGCCCGCACGAGGTAATGGGGGATCTACCCGCACACGCTGCCCGCATGAGGTAATGGGGGATCTACCCGTACACGCCGCCCGCACCAAGTATGGGGGGATCTACCTGCACACGCCCGCACCAGGTGAGGGGGGAACTACCTGCACACGCCGCCAGCACCAGGTATGGGAGTATCTACCTGCACACGCTGCCCGCACCAGGTAATGAGGGATCTACCTGGACACGCTCCCCACACCAGGTAATAGGGGATCTACCTGCACACGCCGCCTGCACCAGGTAATGGGGGATCTACCCGCACACACCGCTTGCACCAGGTAATGGGGGATCTACCCGGACACGCCACCCGCACCAGGTAATTGGGGATCTACCCGCACACGCCGCCCACACCAGGTGAGGGGAAATTCCCTCCTGTGCTGCCTACACCAGGTGAGGGGGGACCTATCTGCACACAGCACCTGCACCAGGTGAGGGGATATATATATATATGAGGAGAGATTAATAAGACTGGGAATTTTAAACTTGGAAAAAAGATGTCTAAGCAGGGATATGATGGAGGTCTATAAAATCATGACTAATATGGAGAAAGTAAATTTCTGAAGTGTTATTTACTCCTTCTCCTAACACAAGAACTAGGGGTCACCCAATGAAATTACTAGGCAGCAGGTTTAAAACAAACAAAAGGAAGTATTTCTTCACACAATGCACAGTCAACCTGTGGAACTCCTTGCCAGGGGATGTTGTGAAGGCCAAGACTATAACAGGGTTTAAAAAAGAACTATATAAATTCATGGGATAGGTCCATCAATGGCTATGAGCCAAGCTGGGCAGGGATTATGTCCCTAGCCTCTGTTTGCCAGAAGCTGGGAAGGGCGACAGAGGATGGATCACTTGATGATTCCCTGTTCTGTTCATTCCCTCTGGGGCCCCTGGCACTGGCCACTGTCGGAAGACAGGACCCTGGGCTAGATGGACCTTTGGTATGACCCAGTAGAGCCATTCTTATGAGATTATAGGAATCTCCTGTTTTCACAATATTTTTCTGACATTTTTTTTAAATCAATCTTTCACTATATACTCTCTTCTGTCCCTCCACCTGCTTTAACTCAAATCTTGCATTTTTTCTAGGTGAAATAATGCAAATAAATCATTTTGCAAAAGACTTTGATATACATTTAATCATCTGATGAGTCCCGCCCCAGAGATGGTTGCATTTCAGCACTGGGTTGCTATCTGGCTATCAGCCAGCTGCTGCACCCAAACCTAGAGGCACCTTGGCAAGCAGTCCCTGAGCACTGTTCCTCATGGCTGTTACCACGCACTGGGGCTGTGATACGCCACAGGGATTAGGAAAGATGAGGACTCAGAAGCCGGCCTTAAACCTCAGTGTCTAGATGCTGTGGGAGCTGATGATCTTTAACCTCCTTCCCTCCCTTCTGTTTGCCAGAGGCTGGGAAGGGCGACGGGGGATGGATCATTTGCTGATTCCTTGTTCTGTTCATTCCCTCTGGGGCACCTGGCATCGGCCACTGTCGGAAAACAGGATACTGGGCTAGACGGACTTTGGTCTGACCCAGTAGGGCCATTCTTATTATACCCCCCGCACCGCCCGTGCCAGGTGTGGGGGACCTACCTGCCCACACCTCCCACTGCACACATCTGTGCCCTGCAGGTGGCGGGCTCTGGGCCAGCCCCGGGGATCTCCAGGGGATGCACCTTGGGAGTCGCCCAGCCCCAGAAGTGCAGTGAGCGTTCAGAGTCTGTGACTCACATGCACTCAACCCAGGGTTGTGGGACTCCCAGCTAGGGGGAAGCCCAGGCTGCTGCGCCCCTGAGGAGTCACACGTGCCCCCTGCTCCCCCCAGGAGAGGAGCCTGCAGAGGTGTGGGGTCACCCCTTGTCTCAGCCTCTCCCCACTCTCTGTTCTCTCCTTCTCAGTCCTGAACTTCTTCCTCGACAACCGCTGGGGCTTCAACCGGGAGCGCCTGGCCATCAGCAAGGACCAGCGGGCCGTGCGCAGCGTGCCCGGTCTGCCCATGCTCTTCGCCGCCGAGCGTCTCATGACCAGCTGCCACCTCTCCATTGACATGCTCATCGGTGACGTGGCCATCACGCAAGGCCGGAGTTACTGGGCCTGCTGCGTGGACCCCAGCTCCTATCTGGTCAAGGTGGGCGTGGGGCTGGAGAGCAAGCTGCAGGAATGGTTCCAGGGGCCGCAGGACGTGGTGAGCCCCAGGTGAGTGCAGGAGCTGGGCCAGCCATGCTGGGGGGAGGGGCAGGGCACGGCGACACCCCCAGGTCCCTGGGCCTCAGGCTGGAGCTCCCATATCATTGCCGGGCCCTTGGGCAGGTTCTCTGGAGCTCCCTCCCTCCGGTTCCTCGTTGCAGCCCACACCCGGCTAAGCCCTTGGCCTGATTCCTGCTCCCCGAGGCAGGAGCCTGGACGCTAACTTGCAGAGGGGCAGAGATTGGGGGGTTCAGCCCACTCTGAGTCTCCCATGCCCCAGGGGATGGGATCTTCTGGGGTGGATCCGTCCGTGTGTCCATCCACACCATGCGCTCACATTCCCCCTGTGCCTCCCGCCGGGCAGGTACGACCCAGACAGCGGGCACGACAGTGGGGCGGAGGACGCCACCGTGGACGCGCCCCCCCCATACGCCTTCCTGACCATTGGTATGGGCAAGATCCTGCTGTCCCACGGCTCGGCCCTCACCTCCCGCGACCCCAGCGGCTGCACCATCCCCTTGCCCCCCCGCATTGGCATCTGCCTGGACTACGAGCGGGGCAAGGTGACCTTCTACGATGCCGTCTCCTTCCGCGGCCTGTGGGAGTGCGGTGTGGACTGCTCAGGCCCCCTCTGCCCGGCCTTCTGCTTCATCGGGGGTGGGGCCCTGCAGCTGCAGGAGCTGGTGGCCAGCAAGCAGGAGCGCAAAGTGACCATCGGGGGCCTCTCCAAGCTGGACTGAGCCGGCCCCTGGCACACACCACCCAGGGCTCGACCTCAGGCCAGCTGCCGGCAGTGGGATTGTGTGCCGCGGCCATGTGGCTGAGCGGAGCCGCCTGAGCCCTGCCCTCCGACCGGCGAGGGACTTCGGCTCTGGGGAGCACTGAGCTCCAGCCTGCAGGATTAACAAGGGGGCCACAGAGCTGGGGAGGAGAGCGAGGATCTGACATGGGGCCAGGCCTCAGCCCCCAGGCCCAGAGCGCAGGCTGTAGTGACAGCAGAAGGGAGGCATAGGACAGACCCCTGCCAGCGTGGGACCCAGCCTGAGCTGAGGCCTCGGGAGCCAGGAGAGCCCGGATCTGCTCCCCCGCGTCTCCATGCTGGGCTTGTGAATCCTTTCTGTTCTGTTGGATTGTGGGGGGAGGGTTTGGGCCAAGCTGCTCCCCTTCGCTCTCCCCCCAAAAACCTCTCCCTTTCCCCCCCAGCTCCTCCCCACAGCCTGCCAACGTTTAACCTGGCAGTCTGAGCTTTGTGTGCTGAGGACACCGGGCAGAGCCTGGCAGTGCCCCAGAACCAGCCCCCATCCTGCCAGGGCCTGGGCAGGTGTCACATTCCTGAGATCCTCCCTCCACATGGACCAGGGAGCAGCAGCCAGCCGCTGTGCCTGGGCCTGAGAGGGGTAGCTGGGGAGCTGCCTGAGCCTGCGGCGGGGGCAGGCTGGGCCCCAGGCTGGGGGAGGTTGGGCTGGGTGGGGCAGAGGGTGTTTTAAAGGCTAATCGTTGACCCAGCCCATCCAGCTGCTGCCCAGAGCCAGGGCTCATCCTGCCGCTCCCTCAGCGCAGCTCTGCAGGGGCAGTGGGGATGGGAGATGGCAGAGGGGTGCAGACAGCCCCTCTCGCTGAGGGGCACCAGGCTGCAGAACGAAGCTTCCTCCCCAGGCTGGGGCCTGCTGGAACGTCCCATCATGTGCACGGGAGGATGGGAGAGCACAGAGTGGTCTCACCCCGACCCCCAGGCTCCCATGTGGGGAGCTCCCCATGTGGGCCAAGCCCTGCCCTGCTGCACCTGTCTCGCGATACTCCTACAGCACCGGCATGAAGTGCACCTGGCACGTCCCTGCCCGCTGTGCCAGCATCCTGCACACACCTCCTTCTCGGGGGGCGCGGGAGAGCCTAGTGCAGCTTCACCTTCACAAACAGCAAAGCACCAAGGAGCAAATCCACCGACTTTTATCCTTCTGCAGCGTGTGCCATGGGCAGGGGGCAGGCGCTGGGCTGGCTGGGGCTGGCAGGGCCGAGGCCTCGCAGGGCCTGGGCTCCGGCACTGGGAGCTCCGAGAGTCTCTGGGGTCTCATGGGGTCTGTCCTGTGCAATCGCTGTATTTTCATGGTTTCCTACAATAAACTGCAGTGCCAGAGACTCCAGGAGCAGCGATTCTCCCTGGGCTGTGCCACCCCCACTGCTGGACCCAGCCCTGGATGGGGCACCCAGGCTCGCTTAGGCTGGTTATACACATCTGGGCCCGTCTCCCTCATACAAATCTTTGGCCTTGTGTAGCATCTTCCAGCAGCTGCTCCTGAGACCTTGGACATCCCAACCGCCATAGGGAGAAGCCCGTGGGGATAAAGAGATTTGCCCAAGTCAATCAGTGGCAGAGGGGGAACAGAACCCATGACCCCTCACCCTGCTTTCACCACTAGGCTATGGTGCCTGTACAGGAATTGCTGGTAGCTGCTGGGGGGAGTGCCCAGAGCCCACGCCTGGCCTGGGTTCTGCTACACTGGCCCCGCTCCCCCCGTTAGCAGGGGCCCTGGCGCTGGGGGGTGAAGGTGGCTTCCCTGGGGTCACAGCTGGTGCTCCCTGATCTGTGCAGACAGGAGTCCACCCGAAGAGGCCTGTGGGTGGCAGGCACTGCGCTGCACCGCTGCGACCGGCCGGCAGAGGGCAGTGTCAGCCCAGGGATGGACACCGGGAGCCAGAGGAGGGGCTGCTGTACGGACAGCTCCATGCACCGCGGTGCCAACCCTACGCTCTGGCCGTGTGTCCCCATGCCCTGGGCAGCAGGGGCAGCCGCACGCCTGGGCACAGTGCGGGGCTGGGGCCCGGGGCGTGCAGGGCTGTGGACACGTAGCTGGGAGTGGGCTGCCTGCTCGCCCGGTCCTCAGACAGCCCCAGACACGGGCTCTGCAGGCAGCACCTGGGTGGGGCACCTGGGGCACCACTTCCTCATCCCTGCCCAGCCTTCCCGTGGCATGTGCTTGTCGTGGGGGCTGTAAAGTTTATGAGGGGTGTGAAGGGTCATAAAAGATCATTGTTTGGGCTGGGAACACCAACGTCACACAGGTGGCTGGGAATAGGGGGGTCCAGGGCAGGGCTGCCGGAACAATTTGTACAGTGGGGGAGCTGAGCGCCTTGAACCAAACTGTAACCCTGTGTAGGATGGAACCACTTCAAGCAGGAGGTGCAGCAGCCCCCAGCCCTCCTAGTTCCAGCCCCTGTGGTGCCGGGGGGAATGGCAAAGGGCTGCACAGATTCCCTGGGGGGCTCATGCCCACTAGCGAGAGCTGGACACGCGTCTTGGTGTTACGGGCCCCCCCCGTACTCAGCATACCTGCAAACTCCAGCCTGCTCAGCAATGGGCCCGCTAGGAGCCAGCTGCTAGCACTAGGCATCTAGCTCCCAGAGCAGGGCATGGTTTGGGGTCCCAGGGGCTGAGTGTGGCTGGCTCAGTGCCAGGGGATTTCCAGGTAAGCCCTGGGGAGGGGAGGAGGCTCGTGCCCCTGGGCAGAGGCTGCCTGGCACCCCAGGGAGTCCATCCAGCTGTGATGCCTCGGAGCCCCTTGGGAGAGAGGAGCAAGGGCCCTGTGGGGCTTGGGGGGGGGGGGGGCCCTCCTGGGGGGGGGGCCCTCCCAGGGGGCAGGGGGCTGTGGTATGGAGTGGAAGGACAACCACTCTCGGGAGGGGCCCTCTGGAGGTGGGAGGGTTTTGGCCGCAGGGTGTGGAGGAAACGTCTTGCCCTGTCGCCATTCCTCAGTCAGTGACTCAGCGGGAACGGGAAAGGGGCTGTGGCAGGCGCGTGATAAGTGTCTCTGTTACACACCTGTGTCCAGTGTGCGGCATTGCCAAGGCCGAGTGGGCTGGGCGCTGGGGGGCAGGGTGGGCAGTGTGGTCCAGCTCCTGCATAAGGCCCTGCTGAGCCTAGCAATGGCTGGGCAGGGCAGGCAGCCCTGGCGCCATGCCCAGCCCCCCAGGAATGGAAGGTGGCTTGTTTAAACACAGCAGCGCCTTCGCCCAGCGTGTGGGACTCAGTTTTGAGCAGGGGAGAGAGAAGCCCTGAGGGCGAGACCCAGGCTCCTGGCCCAGCTGTGCTGCCTGTGCTGACCCAGGCCGGGGTGCCCAGGGGGCCCAGGCACCTGACGCTCTGGCTGGCACCATGCCCTTGGCTGTGCCCAGAGGATCTCCAGGGTCTGCCTGTCCCCATGCCAGCGTCCTGTCCGGGGCTCACTGGCTAAATCAATTCATGGAGGACAGGTCCATCAATGGCTATTAGCCAGGCTGGGCAGGGAAGGTGTCCCTGTTTGCCAGAAGCTGGGAATGGGTGACAGGGGATGGATCACTTTCTGATTCCCTGTTCTGTTAATTCCCTCTGGGGCACCTGGCACTGGCCTCTGTCGGCAGACAGGACACTGGGCTGCCTGGACCTTTGGTCTGACCCAGTGTGGCTATTTTTATGTACCTGGGATGGTGCTGCCTGGCCCCGTGCCCTGGGCCTAGCCCCACAGTCATTTCCCTACATAACTATTAACTTTTGTTGCCTTGTTTTCTGGCATTTCAGTGTTTGCCCAGTGCCTTGCCCAGCCCATCTCATGAATCGCAGCTTGTCCCAGCCTGGGCGCCTGATGTCACGCAGTGTGGGGGAGTCAGGGCCCTGCACTCCCCACTCCTGCGATTCACCAGGACTCTCAGCCAGCCAGTAAAACAGAAGGTTTATTAGACGACAGGACCATGGTCCCAAGCAGGGCTTGTAGGTACAACCAGAAACACTCAGCCAAGTCCCTCAGGAGCAAGGAGCTTAGACCCCAAACGAGGGTTCCCTGCCTCTTCCCAGCCAGCCCAAAACTGAAACCAAAACCCCTCCAGCTGACTCACTCCCTTTGTCCATTTTCCCGGCAAAGGTGTCACCTCACCCCACCCCACCCACTCCTGGCTCAGGTTACAGACTCAGGTACCGTCCCTCACCTAAAGTCACCCCTGCTCTCCCCTCCCCCATGCAGATGGCCCCAGTAAAACTAAATGACATTCCCAGGTCAGTCCATCTGCTCCCTACTGCGTCAGACCTGGCCCCACACCTCTGCACATAGTTGGAGGGAGGAGGGCAATGTCAGGCGGTTTCTCCCCGTCACATGCTGTGAGCCAGTAAGAAATGGCACTGAAGGGTGGCTCCGCCATAGGCCCTGATCCCCAGCAAAAGCCGTTCAGCTCCTGAGAACTCCAGCTGCCTTGCAGAATGGGAGCCCAGGGCTGGCACAGCTCCACCCGGCCCATCACAGGGCCAGGGCAGCCACTGCTCCCACCCTTCCCCAGGGACCGGCCTGGGGCCAGTGGTGCCCAGTGCCAGGAACAGGGCTGGATCAACACACACATGCACTAGGTGTGCGCCTGGGGCCCAGACATGGGGGGAGGGCCCTGGGGGGCTGACAAACAGCCACACGGTGCACTCTATGGCCAGGTACGACCCTCCCCAGTCACAATGAGCAGCGACACGCAGCTGGTCCCGGGGCAGCCACAGCTCAGCCAGCCCAGCTGCAGGGAGTGCGCTGTCTGGTGCCGAGTAGGTAGGCCCCTACGTGTGTTGTGCCTAGGACTCCAATGGGTTAATCCAGCCCTGGGCAGGAAGCCTGGAGACCTCCCTGTGTGTCACTGTCCCTGTCCCTGCCCTCTCCCGGGGCACTGCCCGGGCCAGTCGCAGGAACAAGCAGCGCTGCCTAAGCAGGCCCATGCCCCAGCCATGGAAAGGCGGCTCAGCCTATGGAGGTCAAAACAACTGGGTCCAGGGCGGCCTTTGAAGGCCCCCCCCATGGAGACGTGGGGCTCAGGAAGGTCAGTGCACTAGGCCAGGTTAAAGCAACCAGGGGCGAGGTGGGGGCCACGTCAGCCATGACAGCAGCTCACAGGTATTTCTAATGATGCGAGGGCAGCTGGGTCTGTTCTAGCCCCTCACAATGGCTTTCTGGCCCCCTCCTCCACTCGTCCAATTCACCTTTGGGGCCATTGCTGGTTACGTGACACCCTGTTTACTGCAGTTCGGTCCCATTGAAATACCAGCCAGAGCGCTGGCGCTGCCCAGCAGGATTCTGGCTACTGCCAGGGTCTTGGTCACACCGAGACCACTCAGGGAGCCAGACTTTTCCTTGAGGCCATTTTACACCTGCCCAGCCATTTCCTTGGTGCGTTTTCACTGCCCTTCTGCTCTGACCAGGGGCTGAGCTCCCCTGTGTCGGAGCAGGAGAGGGCACCTGATGCAGGGGTACCCTGGCCCTAGATGGAGGATGACTTGCTGGGCGTGAGCTGGGCGACGCTGGCTCTGAAGGATGCCGGTCCCACAGCCCCCGCCCATGGACTGTAGAGCTGATTAGCCCACCCTGCAGGCAGCGTTGCCAAAGCAGAGGTCCGAGAGGGGCAGGAGAAAACCAGCCTGGAGCCTGACTCAGCACAGATCCCTTTATTGTGAAGCATTATAAATACAGACCTTCCCAAGGACATTGTGACCCCCCGTTACGGCGGGGCGGCCATCACAGAGCCGGGTGGTTACAGAACACATTATAAAAATGGAGCCCCAGTCCAGCTGTGCAGGCTAACGTGACCCCTGGAACCCAAACACTGCACACTGCGGCCTCATGGCAGGATACAGCATTTGGCAAGTGATTGCAGGCAGGAGGGGCTTGGATTTGGGGGGAGGCAGAGAGGAGGGTCCTTCTCTTGCATTGTTCATCCAGTTCCTTCATGTATTTGAATTTGGCTGCTCCAGAACCATCTGATGCTCACTCCCACCACCTGGGAACCCGCCCGGCACCCTGGAGTCCAGCTGCAGGAAGCACAGGGCGATGCTGGGAGCTCTGTTCCCACCGGTCCTCGGGGTGCTGCCCCTAGAGAGCCTATGACAACATGGCAGGGTTGGTGTAGAAGGCGTTGGTGCCATTGCCGGCGGCAATCTGGGGGGAAGCAGACGGGATGGGGTTAGTCAGGCTAGGCCAACCAGGACCCCCAGCCAGGCAACCACCATGTACCCCTGTCAGCATGGAAACCGGGGCTCTGGGGCCAGGAACAGGCCCCAGTCACGTTCGACACCGGCCACCCCATCCCTGCCAGCAGGAGGCACCTCAGGGACCGCTCCAGCTCTGCCCCCCACAGCAGCATGGGGGCACATGGTGGGGCCAAGAGAAAGTGACCCCCCATCCCAAAGCTGGCCTGGCTAAGGCCATTTAACAGCAGAGTGACCCACTACCCTGACAGCCCCCCCTAGTCCCTGGCAGAGTTCCTGGCAGCCCTGGGATGCCTGTGGCATCAGCCAGCTGTGCTGGGCCAGAGCCGGGGGCGAGGCGGCGGCTGTTCAGTCACAGGGGGACAGACGTGGAGCCGAGGAGGCACCAGCCACCCACTCTGGGCTGCTGGGGCCCCACGGGGCTGGGGAGGGAAAACCAGAGCCCCACATACAGACTCTGCCTGCTCCAGCCCATGCCGCCCTCCCTGAGGGCACCTGCCATGTCGGGCTCTGCACAGGGCACAGCCCAGGCCTCAGCTGCCTCCCACCAGTCAGCAGGGACGGGCTTGGCTGAGGAAGCCCAGCGTTCCTGGGAGCACAGGGCCTGGGTCCAGCCAGGGTCCGTCAGGGCAGGCTGCCCCCAGCCAGGAGCCTCCAGCTGGGCATGAGAGTTACACTAACCCCCCGTCCCGGGGCAGGAGCGGGGCCGCCTGGTCTCTATGGGCACGGTGCCGGGGCAGAGCCCAGCCAGGCCACCCTGAGCAGGGGGCACAGCCGGCGCTGCCAAGGCAACCATTGGTAGAGCGACTTCTCGGAGCCAGGCATCAGCCCCACCTCCACCCCACTCTATCCCTGCCCCACAGCCTCATCCTGCAACCCCACCTCCACCCCCATCCCTGCCCCACAACCTCATCCTGCAACCCCACCTCCACCCCCATCCCTGCGCCACAACCTCATCCTGCAACCCCATCCCCACCCCCATCCCTACCCCACAACCTCATCCTGCAACCCCACCTCCATCTCTGCCCCACAACCTCATCCTGCAACCCCACCTCCATCCCCATCCCTTCCCCACAACCTCATCCTGCAACCCCACCTCCACCCCCATCCCTGCCCCACAACCTCATCCTGCAACCCCACCTCCACCCACATCCCTGCCCCACAACCTCATCCTGCAACCCCACCCCCACCCCCATCCCTGCCCCACAACCTCATCCTGCAACCCCACCTCCACCCACATCCCTGCCCCACAACCTCATCCTGCAACCCCATCCCCACCCCCATCCCTACCCCACAACCTCATCCTGCAACCCCACCTCCACCCTCATCCCTGCCCCACAACCTCATCCTGCAACCCCATCCCCACCCCCATCCCTACCCCACAACCTCATCCTGCAACCCCACCTCCACCCTCATCCCTGCCCCACAACCTCATCCTGCAACCCCATCCCCACCCCGATCCCTGCCCCACAACCTCATCCTGCAACCCCATCCCCACCCCCATCCCTGCCCCACAACCTCATCCTGCAACCCCACCTCCACCCTCATCCCTGCCCCACAACCTCATCCTGCAACCCTACCTCCACCCTCATCCCTCCCCCACAACCTCATCCTGCAACCCCATCCACACCACCATCCCTACCCCACAACCCCACCCCCACCCCCATCCCTGCCCCACAACCTCATCCTGCAACCCCACCTCCACCCTCATCCCTGTCCCACAACCTCACCCTGCATCCCCACCCCCACCCACATCCCTGCCCCACAATCTCATCCTGCAACCCCTCCTCCATCTCTGCCCCACAACCTCATCCTGCAACCCCACCTCCATCCCCATCCCTGCCCCACAACCTCATCCTGCAACCCCACCTCCATCTCTGCCCCACAACCTCATCCTGCAACCCCACCTCCATCCCCATCCCTGCCCCACAGCCTCATCCTGCAACCCCACCTCCATCCCTGTCCCACAACCTCATCCTGCAACCCCACCTCCACCCCCATCCCTGTCCCACAACCTCATCCTGCAACCCCACCCCCACCCCTGCCCCACAACCTCATCCTGCAACCCCACCTCCACCCTCATCCCTGCCCCACAACCTCATCCTGCAACCCCACCCCCACCCCCATCCCTGTCCCACAACCTCATCCTGCAACCCCACCCCCACCCCCATTCCTGTCCTACAACCTCATCCTGCAACCCCATCCCCACCCCCATCCCTGCCCCACAACCTCATCCTACAACCCCACCCCCACCCCATCCCTGCCCCACAATCTTGTCCTGTTACCCCACCCCCACCCCCCTACTTGCCCCACAACCTTGTCCTGTTACCCCACTCCCATTCCTGCCCCTCAACCTCGCTCTGTGACCCCACCCCCACTCCATCGCCCCACCCTCACCCTGCCCCCACTCCCAATGCTATCCTGAAGCCACCCTCAGACCCTCCTTCCAGCCCCCTCACTCAACTCCGCCACCCATAGTGCCACCCTCTGACCCCAGCCCCACTCCAGCCCCCCACCCCTCTAGACAAAGGCAGGGGGCTTGTCCCCCACGGACAGCAGCAGGAGTCACAGATTCCAGCTCCGAGTGGCCCAGGCCGGCAGGCCCATGGTGACAGTCTAGTGAATCTGACCTCCCGTCTCGCCCAGGCCAGTGAATTCCTGCTGAACTAGGGCCGAACGTTCAGCAAACGTCCTGTCTGGCCACAGGACCTGCCAGGGACGGAGAAGCCAGCAGGGCTGGGGGCCGGTCAGTGGGCAGGCAGGGACGGGGATGCTGGTGCTGCCCAGGGCAGGCCAGGCCATGGCAAGGACGGGACTAGTGGCCCCCAGAGACCTGGGCAGAGTCACCAGCCTGCCCCATCGGATGCTGTTTGTTTAGCTGCTGGTTTCACATCAGCCGGGAACTGCCCCGTGAGTGATTAACACAGTGAGGGGGGCTGGGGCCACTCGAGGCCTGGGCTGCAGCCACCTGACTGGGGAGAACAATATTTCCCCTGGCTCTAGCCAGGCCAGTCCCCTGCCCCCCCAGGGACATGAACCCCCTCGCCCGCCCCAGGACCACCCCCCAGGACCTTGCTGTATAATCCCTCAGGCCCACCCCCCGTTGCAGGGCCGGCTCGAGCCATTTCGCTGCCCCAAGCACAGCGGCGCGCTGTGGGGGGCGCTCTGCCGCTCGCCGGTCCCGCGGCTCCAGTGGACCTCTCACAGGCATCCCTGCGGATGCTCCACTGGAGCCACGGGACCCGCGGACCCTCTCCAGATGCGCCTGCAGGAGGTCCACCGGAGCCGCCTGCCACCCTCCAGGCAACTGGCAGAGTGCCTCCAGCGGCATGCCTCCCCAAGCACGCGCTTGGCATGCTGGGGTCTGGAGCCGGCCCTGCCCCGTTGCATTGTCCCCAGGCCCATACCCCATAACCAAACCAAGACCACGCCCTATAATCCCACAGGATCACACCCCGTAACCACCCCCCCATGCATCCCAGGAGCTCCCCCCGTCGCATCGCCCCCAGCACATCCCCCCCGACAAGCTGAATAGTGCAGCAGGGCCCGGTGCTTCCATTTCTGGCGCTGGGACCCCCCCCGTGCCCTTTACCCTCTCCCCTCAGCTCTTTCCTGGGGGGTGCATTGCGTGGGACACAATCAGGTCCGTCGGAAGTACTGTGCCACCATCATGAACTAACCAAAACCACCCCCATCACCAGCCCAGCAGCGTTTGTGTTCCTCTCTCTGGTGAGATTTTCTGGAATGAGCTGACCAACCTCCCCAGCCCCACCCCACCGAATCCCTGGCCCCTCAGTAAGCAATGTGGGGGGATCTGCCATCAGCATCAGCCACTGGTACCCGCAGCATGTGCCAGGCAGGGCTGCCATGTACTGGGCACCAGCGTCCAGGGGTGTACCCAGGCAGTGTACGGGGACAGGCATTGGGGCACATGGGTGAGGGGGCACGCCAGGGCAGGACCAGGCCCTGCTGCTTACATTACTGAAGGGATTCTACTTCTTGTCGGGAGCGCTGAAGCGTCCATAGGTGTGGTAATTGGGGTACTCGCTCCTGGGCTCATACAAGGTCTGTGAGCTGAGCAGATCCAGCTTCCCACGGTTCTTCCTGAGACGTGAGCAGACAATCTAGAGGGGCAAGAGGAGGCTGGTGAGTGGAGGGGGGCATGGAGGGGATGGTTGGTGTGACACCTTGGCACCCCAACATTCACCACTGTCATGTCATGAGGATGTGTTTTGTACAACTTCTGCCTTGTGAGGTGTCATTTTAAAAGTCTTGATCTGCTAGACAGTAATATCGTGTCAGATTGTGTGTGTTGTTGTATGTGAAGTTTTGACATTTGGCCATATGTGTGTTACTGAAACAGGTTGTGAGGTTGAAAACACCCACAAGCAGCCTTTCAGGTACAACAGTGAAAAGGCCAAACCATGTTACTGGCTCACTGAGGAAATGCACACGAGCATGAAGATTACCCCAGGAACTGTGTATAACAGAAACCTCTCAGAGACAGCACTATGCAGTGGCAACCGTTTGACCCAGGTCACAGTGGAAGAGCTTCCCAGCAAGTGGGAAGCAGATATAGAAGTGGGGAAATGACATCACAAGGGGACCTCACTCCCCATACGCCAACACACCTGGAAACATCTGAGAGGCAAGGACTCAACTGTGGGAAATGATAGTCCCAGGCTAGAGGGATTTTTAGCCTGTGTATGAAAACCCGGGAAACCCAGGCTGCAAAGCAAAGGCAGCTTGTGCCTTAAGAATCTGCCATCCTGTTTATCACTCAGAGTGAGAATTTGCTAATTCATATTGTACCTATCTAGTGTGGTGTCATGGAGTGTGGGGGAGTCAGGACCCTGCACTCCCGGCTTCCTGTGATTCACCAGGCTCTCAGCCAGCCGGTAACACAGAAGGTTTATTTAGACGACAGGAACACAGTCCAAGACAGGTCTTGTGGATACAGACAACAGGACCCCCTCAGTCACGTCCATCTTGGGGGGCCAGGGGAAGCCAGGAGGTCTGTCTGGTCTCCCCTCCATTTTCCCAGCCAGGTCCAAACTGAAACTCTCCAGCCCCTCCTCTGCCTTCGTCCCTTTCCCAGGCCAGGAGGTCACCTGATCTCTTTGTTCTCCAACACCTTCAGTTGGCACCTTTGCAGAGGAGGGGCCTAGGCCATTAGTTGCCAGGAGATACAATGTCGGCCATTCTCTGTGCAGACAGCATCACATATGCCCTCTAGGGCTCTGCAACAATCACATCCCTTCTCCCACCACCTAGACAGTTAAGAACTGCATAGGGGAAACTGAGGCACACACACAATATTCAGAGAAAACATTATGAACATTCCCACTTTGTCACGTGGTAAGCTCCGTTTGCAGTATTGTTTATTTATTAAGTAATCTGCTCTGATCTGTTTGCTATCCCTTATAATCACATAAAATCTATCTTGTGTAGTTAACAAACTTGTTTCTGTTTTGTCTAAAACCAATGTGTGTGGAAATCATAACTTGCGGCAGAAACCTGTGTCTATTCCTCTCCACATTGAGGGAGGAAGCAAATGTCATGAGCTTACACTGTACAGTTCTCTGCGCAGTGCAAGATAGTATAATTTTGGATTCACCCTTCAAAGGGGGTTGTGCACTTGAGTAACTGGGCAGTTCCTTAGCTGAGCCTTCCCATGCAGAGCTGATCTCAGCAGCTGTGAGAAGCTGCAGCTGGGTGTGTCCCTGCTGGTGTGAATGCAGGGGAAAGAGGAAGCTTGGAGAGCTTGGCAACTTGTCACAGCAGCACAGTGTGAGAGGGAGCCCAGGCTGGTGGGTCAGGCGGGCTCAGTGGTACTCCAGGTCCAGGTGGCACCCCAAAGGGGGGGAACCCGTCACAGTGGGATCAGGCAGGGAGAAGGAGAGAGGCTGGAGGGAGCCTGAGGCCGGAGGGATGGGCAGCAGGGGACACTCACCAGCAGGATGTAGAGGAGGATGCTCAGCACCAGCCCAACGCAGACCAGGACCAGCAGGGCGATGCCCCAGTCAGGCACCAGGGGAGCTGGTGCTGTGGTGGCTGGGGAAGAGCTGGCAGACTCGGCTAAAACACAAGTAGGAGCAGTCAGGGGCTGGAGAGGACCCAGAGGGGAGGGATCCCAGCAGAGAGGCCCAGGCCAGGGGACGCAGCTGGCCAGGCAGAAGGGCCAGGGACAGTCAGGGGCTGTCAGAAGGGGCCTGGCCCTGGGGTGCTGGGAAGAGGCTGAGTGTGATGGCCGGGGGCCCAGCCCCAGCCCAGGTCAGCGAGGACAGTTCTCAATGGCTGCGCTGCCAGGGGGCACAGGAGCCCTCCCTCCCCGGGACAGACACAGGCTGGGCTGGGCTGGCAGGTCAGGCACCGTCCACATACCCCAAAGCAGCCCAGTCAGGGGCTTCTGGTGGGAGCTGGAGGAGCCCCCGAGGGCAGCCCGGTCTCCACAGAGCTCTGCACAAGGGCCATAGAGACCAGCCCCCATCAGCCATGGGCTGAGCCCCCAGCACAGGGACCCCCGGACACATGGCTGTGGAGACACTGCGGGGTCTGGCTGGAGCCTGCTCACCACGGATATCGTGCAGCTGGAGCCCATGTGTGCTGTTCTGGCTGTCCAGACTATTCCTCAGCTGCTGCTCAATGTCAGTGGCACTGATGCTGGCGTTGCTCACTCGGTACCGCAGGACGGACTCAGTCACCACCGAGCCCTGGCTGCAGAGTGTGCCAGAGAGGGGGTGTTAACTGGGTCTGGTCCTGGCCCTTCCCGCATCCCCTGCACCAGCTCCCCCATTCCCACCTGCCCCTGCCCTGGTCCCCCATTCCCACCTGTCCCAGCATCAACCTCCCCCATTCCCACCTGCTCCTGCACTGGCTTCCCCACACCATCTATCTGCCCCCACCCCCAGCTCTGCCCAGCACGGGTTCAGACAACCAAAGCTCTGGGCTGTCAGACACCCCAGGGTCACCTGCTCTCTGCTCACCTTTCTCCACCCCACCCCAGCCCAGGAGACAGCAGGCTGCCCACTCCCCTGCCCACAGCTGAGGCAGCCCCATGGCACACACTGTACCTGAAACGCAGATCAGTAAATCCCAGGTAGTTCTGCCCATTCGGGCACACTGGGCAGCCGTAGATATTGAGGTACTGTCACAGACAGAGGGGAACAGAGTCACTGCCAGCACCCCAGCCGGCTCTGGGGGAGGGGCAGGGAGCATCCAGCTTGGCAGATCTGCCCCGGCCCTGCCAACCTTCCTTGCTCCTCTCTGGGGTGCAGGGGCAGAGGGTGTCTCCCCAGAGCCGGCTGGAGAGGGGCAGAGGCTTCTAGAGCCGAGGGCAAGATTGGGGGGGTGTCTCCCCAGAGCCGACTGGAGAGGGGCAGAGGGGCCCAGAGCCGAGGGCAGGGTTGGGGGGGTGTCTCCCCAGAGCCGGCTGGAGAGGGGCAGGGGGGGCCCAGAGCCGAGGGCAAGATTGGGGGGGTGTCTCCCCAGAGCTGGCTGGAGAGGGGCAGAGGGGCCCAGAGCCGAGGGCAAGATCAGGGGAGTGTCTCCCCAGAGCCGGCTGGAGAGGGGCAGAGGGGCCCAGAGCCAAGGGCAGGGTTGGGGAGGTGTCTCCCCAGAGCCGGCTGGAGAGGGGCAGAGGCTCTCAGAGCCGAGGGCAGGGTCGGGGGGGGGGTGTCTCCCCAGAGCTGGCTGGAGAGGGGCAGAGGAGCCCAGAGCCGAGGGCAGGGTTGGGGGGTGTCTCCCCAGAGCCAGCTGGAGAGGGGCAGAGGCTCTCAGAGCCGAGGGCAGGGTTGTGGGGGGGGGGGGTCTCCCCAGGCAGGATTGAGGGACTCTCCCTTCACTGCTCCAGGACAGGAGACTTTGGGGTTCAGGGGCCTGGTGCCCAGTTCTGGGCCTGGGGTGGGGTGGGGTGGGGGCATCTCCCCTCCCTGCTCCATGGGGTCTCTGTGTGTGGAGCCCGAACTGCAGCAGCCACCAGAGGCCCGAAGACTGGTCACATAGCAGCTGGCTGGAGCTCCCCCGAAGCCCCCAGCTGGCAGGGAGGGGCAGGGGGCAGGGAGGGGAGGGAGGGGCTGCTGTGCTTACCATGATATTGACTGTGAGCTCCAACTCCTGGTAGTAAGTAGAGAAGGGGTCGAGGAGAGAGCTCGTAAAGATCCTGTTCACAATGCGGAATGAGAGAGAGAAGCGGATGATGGGCGTAGATGGGGCCAACGTAGCAGTGCTGGGGAGCTTCGGGGTGGTTGTTTTCACAGGAGACGTGGGGGTGGTCGTGTTCCTCGGGGGTGCCAGGGTGGTCGGCGGTGGTGCTGGGGTGATGGTCTTGCCAGAGGACAACAGGGTGGTCATGTTGCTGGTGGGCACAGGAGTGGGCGTTTCCCTGGGGAGTGTGGGGGTGGTCGTGTGCCCTTGGGACGCGGTTGTGGTGGTGTCACCCGGAGGTGCGGGGGTGGGGGTATCAGCGGGAGGTGCTGGGGTGGTGGTGTCACCCGGAGGTGCGGGGGTGCTGGTGTCACCGGGAGGTGCAGGGGTGGGGGGTGTCAGCGGGAGGTGCGGGGGGTGGACGTGTCACCGGGGGATGCCAGGGTAGTGGTGTCCCCTTGAGGTGCTGTGGTAGTTGTGTCACCAGGGGATGTCAGGGTGGGGGTGTCACCGGGAGATGCCGGGGTGGTGCTGTCACCGGGGGATGCCGGGGTGGTGGTGTCCCCTTGAGGTGCTGTGGTGGTCGTGTCACTGGGGGATGTCGGGGTGGTGGTGTCACCGGAAGGTGTTGTGGTCGTGTCACCGGGGGATGTCGGGGTGGGGGTGTCACTGGGGGATGTCGGGGTGGTGGTGTCCCCTCGAGGTGCTGTGGTGGTCGTGTCACCGGGGGATGTCGAGGTGGTGGTGTCACCAGGGGATGTCGGGGTGGTGGTGTCACCGGAAGGTGTTGTGGTGGTCGTGTCACCGGGGGATGTCGGGGTGGGGGTGTCACTGGGGGATGTCGGGGTGGGGGTGTCCCCTTGAGGTGCTGTGGTGGTCATGTCACCGGGGGATGTCGAGGTGGTGGTGTCACCGGGGGATGTCGGGGTGGTGGTGTCACCGGAAGGTGCTGTGGTGGTCGTGTCATCGGGGGATATCAGGGTGGGAGTGTCACTGGGGGATGTCGGGGTGGTGGTGTCCCCTTGAGGTGCTGTGGTGGTTGTGTCACCAGGGGATGTTGGGGTGGTGGTGTCACCGGGAGGTGCTGTGGTGGTCGTGTCACCAGGGGATGCCGGGGTGGTGGTGTCCCCTTCAGGTGCTGTGGTGGTGGTGTCACTGGGAGATGCCGGGGTGGTGGTGTCACCGTGGGATGTCGGGGTGGTGGTGTCACCGGGAGGTGCTGTGGTGGTCGTGTCACTGGGGGATGTCGGGGTGGTGGTGTCACCGGAAGGTGCTGTGGTGGTCGTGTCACCGGGGAATGGCAGGGTGGGGGTGTCACTGGGGGATGTCGGGGTGGTGGTGTCCCCTTGAGGTGCTGTGGTGGTCGTGTCACTGGGGGAAGTCGGGGTGGTGGTGTCACCGGAAGGTGTTGTGGTGGTCGTGTCACCGGCGGATGTCGGGGTGGGGGTGTCACTGGGGGATGTCGGGGTGGTGGTGTCCCCTTGAGGGGCTGTGGTGGTCGTGTCACCGGCGGATGTCGGGGTGGGGGTGTCACTGGGGGATGTTGGGGTGGTGGTGTCACCGGGAGGTGCTGTGGTGGTCGTGTCACTGGGGGATGTCGGGGTGGTGGTGTCACCGGAAGGTGCTGTGGTGGTCGTGTCACCAGGGGATGTCGGGGTGGTGGTGTCCCCTTGAGGTGCTGTGGTGGTCATGTCACCGGGGGATGTCGGGGTGGTGGTGTCACCGGAAGGTGCTGTGGTGGTCGTGTCATCGGGGGATGTCGGGGTGGTGGTGTCACCGGAAGGTGCTGTGGTGGTCCTGTCACCGGGGGATGTCGGGGTGGGGGGATCACTGGGGGATGTCGGGGTGGTGGTGTCCCCTTGAGGGGCTGTGGTGGTCATGTCACCGGGGGATGTCGAGGTGGTGGTGTCACCGGGGGATGTCGGGGTGGTGGTGTCACCAGAAGGTGCTGTGGTGGTCGTGTCACTGGGAGATGGCGGGGTGGGGGTGTCACTGGGGGATGTCGGGGTGGTGGTGTCCCCTTGAGGTGCTGTGGTGGTCGTGTCACTGGGGGATGTCGGGGTGGTGGTGTCACCGGAAGGTGTTGTGGTGGTCGTGTCACCGGGGGATGTCGGGGTGGAGGTGTCACTGGGGGATGTCGGGGTGGTGGTGTCCCCTTGAGGTGCTGTGGTGGTCGTGTTACCGGGGGATGTCGAGGTGGTGGTGTCACCGGGGGATGTCGGGGTGGTGGTGTCACCGGAAGGTGTCGGGGTGGGGGTGTCACTGGGGGATGTCGGGGTGGTGGTGTCCCCTTGAGGTGCTGTGGTGGTTGTGTCACCAGGGGATGTTGGGGTGGTGGTGTCACCGGGAGGTGCTGTGGTGGTCGTGTCACCGGGGGATGTCGGGGTGGTGGTGTCACCGGAAGGTGCTGTGGTGGTCGTGTCACCGGGGGATGTCAGGGTGGGAGTGTCACTGGGGGATGTCGGGGTGGGGGTGTCCCCTTGAGGTGCTGTGGTGGTCGTGTCACTGGGGGATGTCGGGGTGGTGGTGTCACCGGAAGGTGCTGTGGTGGTCGTGTCACCGGAGGATGGCGGGGTGGGAGTGTCACTGGGGGATGTCGGGGTGGTGGTGTCCCCTTGAGGTTCTGTGGTGGTCGTGTCACTGGGGGATGTCGGGGTGGTGGTGTCACCAGAAGGTGTTGTGGTGGTCGTGTCTCCGGGGGATTTCGGGGTGGGGGTGTCACTGGGGGATGTCGGGGTGGTGGTGTCCCCTTGAGGGGCTGTGGTGGTCATGTCACCGGGGGATGTCGAGGTGGTGGTGTCACCGGGGGATGTCGGGGTGGTGGTGTCACCGGAAGGTGCTGTGGTGGTCGTGTCACCGGGGGATGTCGGGGTGGGGGTGTCACTGGGGGATGTCGGGGTGGTGGTGTCCCCTTGAGGTGCTGTGGTGGTTGTGTCACTGGGGGATGTCGAGGTGGTGGTGTCACCGGAAGGTGTTGTGGTGGTCCTGTCACCGGGGGATGGCGGGGTGGGGGTGTCACTGGGGGATGTCGGGGTGGTGGTGTCCCCTTGAGGTGCTGTGGTGGTCGTGTCACCGGGGGATGTCGGGGTGGTGGTGTCACCGGAAGGTGTTGTGGTGGTCTTGTCACCGGGGGATATCGGGGTGGGGGTGTCACTGGGGGATGTCGGGGTGGTGGTGTCCCCTTGAGGTGCTGTGGTGGTCGTGTCACCGGGGGATGTCGAGGTGGTGATGTCACCGGGGGATGTCGGGGTGGTGGTGTCACCGGAAGGTGCTGTGGTGGTCGTGTCACCGGTGGATGTTTGGGTGGGGGTGTCACTGGGGGATGTCGGGGTGGGGGTGTCCCCTTGAGGTGCTGTGGTGGTCGTGTCACCGGGGGATGTCGGGGTGGGGGTGTCACTGGGAGGTGCTGTGGTGGTCATGTCACCGGGGGATGTCGGGATGGGGGTGTCACTGGGAGATGTCGGGGTGGTGGTGTCCCCTTGAGGTGCTGTGGTGGTCGTGTCACCGGGGGATGTCGGCGTGGTGGTGTCCCCTTGAGGTGCTGTGGTGGTCGTGTCACTGGGAGATGCCGGGGTGCTGGTGTCACCAGGGGATGTCAGGGTGGTGGTGTCCCCTTGAGGGGCTGTGGTGGTCGTGTCCCTGGGGGATGTTGGGGTGCTGGTGTCACCGGGGGATGCTGGGGTGCTGGTGTCCCCTTGAGGTGCTGTAGTTGTCGTGTCACCAGGGGATGTCGGGGTGGTGGTGTCACCGGAAGGTGCTGTGGTGGTCATGTCACCGGGAGATGTCGGGGTGGGGGTGTCCCCTTGAGGTGCTGTGGTGGTCGTGTCACTGGGGGTTGTCGGGGGGCTGGTGTCACCGGAAGGTGCTGTGGTGGTCGTGTCACCGGGGGATGGCGGGGTAGGGGTGTCACTGGGGGATGTCGGGGTGGAGGTGTCCCCTTGAGGTGCTGTGGTGGTCGTGTCACCGGGGGATGTCGGGGTGGTGGTGTCACCGGAAGGTGCTGTGGTGGTCGTGTCACCAGGGGATGTCAGGGTGGGGGTGTCACTGGGGGATGTCGGGGTGGTGGTGTCCCCTTGAGGTGCTGTGGTGGTCGTGTCATCGGGGGATGTCGGGGTGGTGGTGTCACCGGAAGGTGCTGTGGTGGTCGTGTCACCGGGGGATGTTGGGGTGGGGGTGTCACTGGGGGATGTCAGGGTGGTGGTGTCCTCTTGAGGGGCTGTGGTGGTCATGTCAGCGGGAGATGCTGGGGTGGTGGTGTCACCAGGGGATGTCGGGGTGGTGATGTCCCCTTGAGATGCTGTGGTGGTCATGTCACCGGGGGATGTCGGGGTGGTGGTGTCACCGGGAGATGCCAATGTGGTGGTGTCACCGGGGGATGTCAGGGTGGTGTTGTCACCGGAAAGTGCTGTGGTGATCGTGTCACCAGGGGATGTCGGGGTGGTGGTGTCACCGGGGGATGTCAGGGTGGTGGTGTCACCGGAAGGTGCTGTGGTGGTCGTGTCACCGGGGGATGTCGGGGTGGGGGTGTCACCAGGAGATGCTGGGGTGATGGTGTCACCGGGGGATGTCGGGGTGGGGGTGTCACCAGGAGATGCTGGGGTGATGGTGTCACCGGGGGATGTCGGGGTGGTGGTGTCACCGGGAGATGCCAATGTGGTGGTGTCACCGGGGGATGTCAGGCTGGTGGTGTCTCCGGAAGGTGCTGTGGTGGTCGTGTCACTGGGAGATGCCAGGGTGGTGGTGTCACCAGGGGATGTCAGGGTGGTGGTGTCCCCTTGAGGGGCTGTGGTGGTCATGTCACTGGGGGATGTCGGGGTGGTGGTGTCACCGGGGGATGCCGGGGTGGTGGTGTCCCCTTGAGGTGCTGTGGTGGTCATGTCACCAGGGGATGTCAGAGTGGTGGTGTCACCGGGGGATGCCGGGGTGGTGGTGTCCTCTTGAGGTGCTGTGGTGGTCGTGTTACCGGGAGATGCCGGGGTGGTGGTGTCACCAGGGGATGTCGGGGTGGTGGTGTCACCGGGAGGTGCTGTGGTGGTCGTGTCACCAGGGGATGTCGGGGTGGTCGTGTCAGCGGGAGATGCTGGGGTGGTGGTGTCACCAGGAGATGTTGGGGTGGTGATGTCCCCTTGAGATGCTGTGGTAGTCATGTCACCGGGGGATGTCGGGGTGGTGGTGTCACTGGAAGGTGCTGTGGTGGTCGTGTCACTGGGGGATGTCGGGGTGGTGGAGGCGGTGGTTGTATAGCCTAGGAGAGAATCAGTCTATTCAGTTCAACAAAAACAGAACAAAACGTGGGGTGCAAGTGAGGAGCAGAAATCCCCAGGGCCATCAGGTGCGCATGAGTCAGGGGCAGTTATTTTACACAGCACTTGACTAGCCTGGGGAACTCACTGCCAGAAGGTCCTAGGAAGACAACCCCTGCAGGGTCCCGGGGGAGCTGCCATCACCGTGTGGGTTTCCCTAGAGGTTTCCCCACGCCCTCAGCCCTATGTGCCCCATGTGGAGGGAGACGTATGGCTGGCTGGGCTGGGCTCTGCTTCCCTCCTTGCCATAGATGGATGGGGCTGAGCCCCACGGGCAGGGCCCTCCCTGCCCCTCCTGCCGTCTCCTCTGCCTGCCGACAACCCCCAGGCAGTGAGAGCAGCTGAGGCTCTGACCCCGTCCTTCCTGGGCCTTGACGTGCCCAGCTGGGGCGTCCTGTGGAGCAATTCCTGCCGCAAACTCAGCAGCTCACCCTGATGCAGAGAGTCTGGCCAGCCAGGGGCAGCGCTGCCCGTCCACAGGAGGCCCACGGGGCCCGCAGTCCTGGGAGCCATAAAGACGCCCTTGGCCTGAGCCTGTAGCCAAGGCCTGTCCTGCAGCCAGCGCCAGTCTGGGGCTAACGTCCCGGTCCCCTGGCAGGTCACTAGGGACTGTCTGTGTGGGGAACGGGAAAGCAGGGGATGTCTTTAGGTGAGGGACAGGTGATCAGCCTGTAACCCGAGCCTGGCAAGGGGGAGGGGGGAGCGCCTGGGCGGAGGAGAAGGGAAGAAAGGACCCCGGCCGGCAGGAGGAAAGGCAGGTCAGTTTGGGTTTGGGGCTGTGGGGCGGAATTCAGGGTATCCTAGCTGGGATCCAAGAACCCTGTGTTACGGAGTCTGGGGGTTCCAGCCCTGCACCCCTCTTCCTGGACCCCACAGTGACTTTTATCCAGCCAGTAAAACAGAAGGTTTATTGGACAACAGGAACACAGGTTACAGCAGAGCTTGCAGGCACAGTCAGGACTCCTCCATCCAGTCCTTCTGGGGGTTCAGGGTGCTTGGATCCCAGCTAGGATACCCTGAATTCTGCCCCACAGCCCCAAACCCAAACTGTCCTGCCTCTCCTCCCCCCCGGCCGGGGTCCTTTGTTCCCTTCTTCTCCACCCAGGAGCTCCCCCCTCCCCCTGGCCGGGCTCGGGTTACAGGCTGATCACCTGTCCCGCACCTAAAGAGATCCCCCTGCTTTTCCATTCCCCACACAGACAGTCCCTACTCCATCACACCCTGAACCCCCAGAAGGACTGGATGGAGGAGTCCTGACTGTGCCTGCAAGCTCTGCTGTAACCTGTGTTCCTGTTGTCCAATAAACCTTCTGTTTTACTGGCTGGATAAAAGTCACTGTGGGGTCCAGGAAGAGGGGTGCGGGGCTGGAACCCCCAGACTCCGTAACAACTGGTGGCAGAGGTGGGATATACTGCACCCCGTGGACGGCGCTTCCTGCAGTAAGTGACTGGGGAGCAGTAAAACGAAGGGGTGATTAACCCCTGGGAGTGTGTGCCCAGTGAGAAGGACTTTGCAGTAACAGGGTCCCCTGGGGATTGCAGCGAGCGGTCCCAGGGGCGGAGGAGTCTGCAGCTCGACCCTGGCAGAGAGGTGGTGACCTCAAGAAGGGCTGGTGCACTAGGGGTCCCCTGGAAACCGTGGGGAGCGGCGAGCACCCCGGCCTGTGAGTGGCCAGCAGGAAGATGTATGCCAAGCTGCGCAAGTGTGACCTGCTGGAGCTGTGCAAGCAGAGGGGGCTGCGCACAGGGAGGCTGACCAAGGACCAGCTGATTGCCCGGCTGGAGGAGGGAGACCGGAGCCCTGTCTCTGAGGGAAGCAGCCTGGCAGATGCAGCGCAGGCACCAGTGTCTGTCCCCGCTGGGAGTGGTCAGCCGGCGGATGAGGGCTTCCCGAGACCCCCACTTCCTAGGCCTAGGGGAAGGGCGGGGAGGAGCCCAGCGAATACCGAGGGCACCGTGACCCCCCCGGCCAGCAGGGGATCCTGGCAGCGAAGCTCACCCCCCAGCAGGGGATCCTCCCGGCCACGCTCGACATCTGTGGAGCAGCTGTGGCTGGAAGAGGAAAGGAAGTTGAGACGGGAGGAGCTCGAGTTAAAGAGGCAAGAGCTGGAGGAGAAGGTGAACCAGCGTAAACATGAGCGGGAGGAGAAGGAGAACCAGCGTAAGCATGAGGAGAACCAGCGCCAGCGTGAGCTGGAGGAGAAGGAGAAACAGCGTAAACATGAGCTGGACCTGGCCCAGCTGAGGAGCCGTGAGGCCCCGGCTGCGGTGAGTGAGGGGGGACCCAAGCCTACAACGAACTTTGATAAGCGCTTGCTGCCCCGGCGTAAGGAGGGGGAGGACATAGATACCTTCCTGACGGCCTTTGAGAATGCCTGCGAGCTGTACAAGGTTGACCCTGCAGACAGGATCCCATTTCTCACCCCCTTACTGGACTCCACGGCCGTGGAGGTGTACAGCCGACTGAAAGGGGCGGAGGCGGGGGACTACGAACTGTTCAAACAGGCCCTGCTCCGCGAGTTTGGGCTGACTCCTGAGATGTACCGGAAGAGGTTCCGGAGTCAGCGTAAAACCCGTGAGATCACATATCTACAACTGGTCAACCGGGCCCAGGGGTATGCCCGCAAGTGGACAGCTGGGGCCCAAACTAAAGAGGACCTGCTTGACCTATTCATACTGGAGCACCTGTATGAGCAGTGCCCGTCTGACCTGAGGCTGTGGTTGAGGGACCAGAAGCCGGAGAACCCGCAGCACGCAGGCCAACTTGCCGACCAATTTGTGGACAGTCGGGCAGGGGATGGCAGGGAGGAGTCTCGAAGGAGCAGGCCTGCCTCAACGCAGAGAGAGAGTCATCATGGGACCTCCCAGCGGGGCCCTATGGAGAACCCCCCCAAAAGGGGAACATCCAGTGTCAGGTCCCTCCGACCCACTCCAGGGGACCCACGAGACATGGGCTGCTATCAATGTGGCCAACGAGGCCACATACGGGCCCAGTGCCCCAAGCTCAGGGACAGACCAAGCAGACCCAACCCGCAGAGGGTGGACTGGGTAAAAACCCAATCAGAAGATGGGCTACCTTCCCGGGAAAGGGGGGCTGGCAACATACCACCTGCGAAGGAGGGAGGAGGCCCCCAGGTCAGCTCCTCTGGGGGGCTAGAAGCTCCAGCCTCCGGGTTCTTAGTTTACCGGGTGGGCGCGGGGCTGCCCCTCCGGAAAGAGTGCATTGTTTCCCTGGAGGTAGATGGGAGGGAGGTCACTGGGTACTGGGACACGGGTGCAGAGGTGACGCTTGCCCGGCCCGAGGTGGTGGGCGCAGATCGGATGGTGCCCAACACCTACATGACCCTGATGGGCGTGGGCGGGACCCCATTCAAGGTGCCCGTGGCGAGAGTACATCTGAAGTGGGAGGCCAAGGAGGGCCCCAAGGACGTGGGGGTACACCCATATTTGCCCACAGACGTGTTAATGGGAGGGGATCTTGAGGACTGGCCTAGTAGCACTCAGAGTGCCCTGGTTGTGACTCGTAGTCAGAGTCGGCAAAGGGCACTGCACCCCGACCACGGGGAAGGTACTCGGCCCGAGGTGCAGGACCCTAACCTGGGGGGCGGGGAGCGCCCAGGGGCACAGCTCAGAGAGGCTGTGGCCTCAGACCCCGCCAGCAAGAGAGAGCTGGTCCCCATCCCTGTCCCAGCTGCTGAGTTCCAGGCGGAGTTGCAGAAAGATCCCTCCTTGCAGAAGCCCAGGGACCGGGCTGACCTTAGTGCGGAACAGACCCTGAGGAGAGGTTGCAAGGAGAGGTTCCTGTGGGAGAAGGGGTTCCTGTACCGAGAATGGGCTCCCCCAGGAGAGGTAGAGTCATGGGGGATCAGGAGGCAGCTGGTGGTTCCCCAGAAGTTTCGCCACAAGCTGCTGTACCTGGCCTATGACATCCCTCTTGCAGGACACCAGGGAGTCCGGCATACCAGGCAGAGGCTGCTACAGAACTTTTACTGGCCTGGGGTCTTTACCCATGTCCGACAGTACTGCCAATCCTGTGACCCCTGCCAGAGGGTGGGGAAGGCCCGGGACAAGGGGAAAGCAGCCTTGAGGCCTTTACCCATCATAGAAGAACCTTTCCAGAAGGTGGCCATGGACATAGTGGGACCTCTCAGCAAGATGACCCGGTCCGGGAAGAAGTACATCCTGGTGGTGGTGGATTTTGCCACTCGCTACCCCGAGGCGGTGGCCTTGTCCTCTATTGAAGCAGACACAGTAGCAGATGCGCTGCTGACAATTTTCAGCTGGGTGGGGTTCCCCAACGAGGTCTTAACGGATCAGGCGTCCAACTTCATATCGACCCTGCTCCGGTCCTTATGGCAGAAATGTGGGGTCCAGCACAACTGGGCCTCAGCGTATCACCCCCAGTCCAACGGGCTGGTGGAAAGGTTCAACGGGACGCTGAAGATGATGCTAAAAACATTTATGAACCAGCACCCGCAGGATTGGGACAAATACTTACCTCACCTGCTGTTCGCGTACAGGGAGGTACCCCAGGAGTCTACCGGGTTTTCGCCTTTTGAACTGTTGTATGGGAGGCGAGTAAGGGGGCCCCTGGACCTGATGAGAGATGAATGGGAGGGGAAGGCCACTCCCGAGGGAGAATCAGTGGTGGAGTATGTCCTGACCTTCCGGGAAAGACTGGCCGAGCTCATGGGCCTGGCCAGGGAGAATCTGGCCCGAGCCCAGAGGAAGCAGAAGGTCTGGTATGACCGCACGGCCCGGGCCCGGGCCTTTGCCACCGGGGATCAGGTGATGGTTCTCATCCCCGTGAGGAAAAACAAACTCCAGGCCGCCTGGGAAGGACCCTTCAAGGTAATCAAGCAACTGAATGAGGTAAACTATGTGGTGGAGCTGTCAAACCGGGCACATCACCGGCGGGTGTACCATGTGAACATGATGAAGCCATACTATGACAGGGGGAATGTGGTGTTGGCCGTGTGTGGACACTGGGAGGGGCAGGGAGATGACCCTTTAGTGGATCTATTCCCTGGGACAAAAGCGGGTTCCCCCCTGGAGGCGATTCCCCTCTCTGATCAACTGACCCTGGCCCAGCACGCTGAGATCAGAGGGGTGCTGCATCTATACCGACAGCTGTTTTCCAACCAGCCTGGACGCACTAATTTGACTGTTCACAGGGTGGAGACCGGGTCACATCCCCCTATAAGATGCTCCCCTTTTCGGGTCACTGGTAAAACTGCCCAGGATCTGGAAAGAGAGGTCAGGGACATGCTGGCTTTGGGTGTGATCCAGCCGTCTTCCAGCCCTTGGGCCTCGCCAGTGGTGCTGATCCCCAAGAAGGATGGGTCAATCCGGTTCTGTGTGGACTATCGAAAGCTCAATACCATCACCGTATCTGACGCCTACCCCATGCCCAGGCCTGACGAGCTCCTAGACAAGCTGGGAGGTGCTCGGTACCTCACCACCATGGATCTTACCAAGGGCTACTGGCAAGTGCCGCTGGATGCAGATGCCAGGCTGAAATCGGCCTTTATCACCCCTCTGGGGCTCTACGAGTTTCTGACCCTGCCCTTTGGCCTCAAGGGAGCGCCAGCCACCTTCCAGCGCCTGGTGGATCAGCTACTGAGGGGGATGGAGAGTTTTGCCGTGGCCTATATTGACGACATCTGCGTCTTCAGCCAGACCTGGGAGGACCATGTGTCCCAGGTTACACAAGTCCTGGATCGAATCCGGGAGGCTGGGTTAACCGTAAAGGCTGAGAAGTGCAAGGTGGGGATGGCTGAAGTATCTTACCTGGGCCATCGGGTGGGGAGCGGCTGCCTGAAGCCGGAACCAGCCAAGGTGGAGGTGATCAGAGACTGGCCTGCTCCCCAAACCAAGAAGCAGGTCCAGGCCTTTATTGGGATGGCGGGGTACTATCGAAGGTTCGTGCCCCACTTTAGCGCCATAGCCGGCCCCATCACTGAACTGTGCAAAAAGGGGAAGCCAGACAAGGTAATCTGGACCGAGCAGTGCCAGGAGGCTTTCCGGGCGCTGAAGGAGGCTCTGGTCAGTGGCCCAGTTCTGGCGAACCCAGATTTTGACAAACCCTTTATGGTGTTCACCGACGCCTCAGACACGGGACTGGGGGCGGTGTTAATGCAGGAGGATGAAAATGGGGAGAGACACCCCATTGTGTACCTGAGCAAGAAGCTGCTACCCCGGGAGCAAAACTACGCGGCCATCGAGAAGGAATGCCTGGCCATGGTGTGGGCCCTTAAGAAGCTAGAGCCATATCTCTTTGGGCGACATTTCATCGTGTACACCGACCACTCTCCCCTGACCTGGCTGCACCAGATGAAAGGAGCCAACGCCAAGCTCCTGAGGTGGAGCCTGCTCCTGCAGGACTATGACATGGATGTGGTCCATGTGAAGGGAAGTGCCAACCTGATAGCGGACGCGTTGTCCCGGAGAGGGGGCCCTGAACTTCCCCAGGTCACTGGGCAGAGTGACCCCGCTCAGTTCAGTCTCGAAGGGGGGAGCGGTGTGATGGAGTAGGGACTGTCTGTGTGGGGAACGGAAAAGCAGGGGGATCTCTTTAGGTGCGGGACAGGTGATCAGCCTGTAACCCGAGCCCGGCCAGGGGGAGGAGGGAGCTCCGGGGTGGAGAAGAAGGGAACAAAGGACCCCGGCCGGGGGGGAGGAAAGGCAGGACAGTTTTGGGTTTGGGGCTGTGGGGCGGAATTCAGGGTATCCTAGCTGGGATCCAAGCACCCTGAACCCCCAGAAGGACTGGATGGAGGAGTCCTGACTGTGCCTGCAAGCTCTGCTGTAACCTGTGTTCCTGTTGTCCAATAAACCTTCTGTTTTACTGGCTGGATAAAAGTCACTGTGGGGTCCAGGAAGAGGGGTGCAGGGCTGGAACCCCCAGACTCCGTAACTACTGGCCTGGGGTCTTTACCCATGTCCGACAGTACTGCCAATCCTGTGACCCCTGCCAGAGGGTGGGGAAGGCCCGGGACAAGGAGAAAGCAGCCTTGAGGCCTTTACCCATCATAGAAGAACCTTTCCAGAAGGTGGCCATGGACATAGTGGGACCTCTCAGCAAGATGACCCGGTCAGGGAAAAAATACATCCTGGTGGTGGTGGATTTTGCCACTCGCTACCCCGAGGCGGTGGCCTTGTCCTCTATTGAAGCAGACACAGTGGCAGATGCGCTGCTGACAATTTTCAGCCGCGTGGGGTTCCCCAAGGAGGTCTTAATGGATCAGGCATCCAACTTCATGTCGACCCTGCTCCGGTCCTTATGGCAGAAATGTGGGGTCCAGCACAACTGGGCCTCAGCGTATCACCCCCAGTCCAACGGGCTGGTGGAAAGGTTCAACGGGACGCTGAAGATGATGCTAAAAACATTTATGAACCAGCACCCGCAGGATTGGGACAAATACTTACCTCACCTGCTGTTCGTGTACAGGTAGGTACCCCAGGAGTCTACCGGGTTTTCGCCTTTCGAACTGTTGTATGGAAGGCGAGTAAGGGGGCCCCTGGACCTGATGAGAGATGAATGGGAGGGGAAGGCCACTCCCGAGGGAGAATCAGTGGTGGAGTATGTCCTGACCTTCCGGGAAAGACTGGCCGAGCTCATGGGCCTGGCCAGGGAGAATCTGGCCCGAGCCCAGAGGAAGCAGAAGGTCTGGTATGACCGCACGGCCCGGGCCCGGGCCTTTGCCACCGGGGATCAGGTGATGGTTTTCATCCCCATGAGGAAAAACAAACTCCAGGCCGCCTGGGAAGGACTCTTCAAGGTAATCAAGCAACTGAATGAGGTAAACTATGTGGTGGAGCTGTCAAACCGGGCACATCACCGGCGGGTGTACCATGTGAACATGATGAAACCATACTATGACAGGGGGGATGTGGTGTTGGCCGTGTGTGGACACTGGGAGGGGCAGGGAGATGACCCTTTAGTGGATCTATTCCCTGGGACAAAAGCGGGTTCCCCCCTGGAGGCGATTCCCCTCTCTGATCAGCTGACCCTGGCCCAGCACGCTGAGATCAGAGGGGTGCTGCATCTATACCGACAGCTGTTTTCCAACCAGCCTGGACTCACTAATTTGACTGTCCACAGGGTGGAGACCGGGTCACATTCCCCTATAAGATGCTCCCCTTTTCGGGTCACTGGTAAAACTGCCCAGGATCTGGAAAGAGAGGTCAGGGACATGCTGGCTTTGGGTGTGATCCAGCCGTCTTCCAGCCCTTGGGCCTCGCCAGTGGTGCTGGTCCCCAAGAAGGATGGGTCAATCCGGTTCTGTGTGGACTATCGAAAGCTCAATGCCATCACCGTATCTGATGCCTACCCCATGCCCAGGCCAGACGAGCTCCTAGACAAGCTGGGAGGTGCTCGGTACCTCACCACCATGGATCTTACCAAGGGCTACTGGCAAGTGCCGCTGGACGCAGATGCCAGGCTGAAATCGGCCTTTATCACCCCTTTGGGGCTCTACGAGTTTCTGACCCTGCCCTTTGGCCTCAAGGGAGCGCCGGCCACCTTCCAGCGCCTGGTGGATCAGCTACTGAGGGGGATGGAGAGTTTTGCCGTGGCCTATATTGACGACATCTGCGTCTTCAGCCAGACCTGGGAGG